>CM024265.1:11176761-11357134 GCA_013621005.1 Aeschynomene evenia
AGTCTGACAATGATGAAGGCTCTGAATCCGACGAAGACGACATCTCTCTCCTAGTAAAGAAAATGAAGAAAGCCTGGAGAAAGAGACCAAACAAAAGCAAGGAATTCACTCCTAAGAAAGGAAAGTCAAAGTCCTCAGATGCCACATGCTTTGGATGTGGAGAAAAAGGCCACTTCAAAACGGAGTGTCCACAAACAAAGGGAAGAAGAAATTCATTCCCAGAAAGAAAAAGAAGGCAATGGCTGCAACCTGGAGTGATTCAGAAGACGAAGCTTCTGAAGCAGCAAGTGAGGAGAAGAAGCTAATGTGTGCTTCATGGCAGGAACTGACTACATTCTGGAAACAGAATCTGAGTCAGAAGAGGTACAAAATTCCCCTCCTTTTCATACTCATACGATGAGCTTTCAGAACTCTATTATGATCTTCTGAAAGACTCAAACGAGTTAGCTAACAGTTCAGCGACCTAAAAAAATCTTTTAAAAACACAGAAGCTGAAAAATGCAAGACTAACTCAAGAAGTTCAGAACCTAAGGCTTGAAAGAGACGACTTCAAAGGTAGATACCTTGAAAGTCATAACCTGTATCAAGCATTAGAAAGTTTGTCTTCAATCACAGTAGAAAAGGCTGAAAAGGCCATGATCGAACTGCAAAAGACAAATGAACTTCTAACCTCTGACTTAGTTAAGATGGTAAATGGTGAAAAGATGCTAAGTCTTTTGCTTGGGGGTCAAAGACCCTATAAAGACAAAAGCGGTCTTGGATATGAAGAAGTCTTTGAACCACATAATCTTGATCCACTCTTAACTAAATCACCCCGCATGTGCATTGCATGTTTTAAGAGTGGTCATGGTTCTGAAAAATGCCCTATGTTGAAAAAGGGAAAAATCTCTAAGCCTCAGAAGGCTAAGAAGAAAACTCAGAAAGCAAAATCTTCTAAGAAGACTGACCCCTCTCAGAAGGGTAAAACTTCTCAGAAAGCAAGTGCTTCTGAAAAGGGCAAACAAAAGGTCTCTGACTCTCAAAACCATGACCCTTCTAAGAAAAGAAGGCAAAAATCCAAGAAAGCTAACAAGCAAGGACCCAACAAAGAATGGGTACCTAAATCTGTTAACTTTGTGACTGCAGGTGCATCATCAAGCGCTGCTCCACCACCACGATGAGCAGTGGTACCTTGACAGTGGCTGCTCAAGGCACATGACTGGAAGCAAGCACTGGTTCAGAAGTCTCAAGCCCAAGAAAGGCGGAACAGTGCGATTCGGTGATGGCGCTAAGGGAGAGTCACTGCAATCGGAGATGTTGGTAAGGATTCCTCTCACCAATCTCAGATGTACTTTGGTCGATGGCTTAACTCACAATCTATTAAGCATTAGTCAATTTTGTGACAAAGGCTTAAAGGTTGAGTTTATGCCAAGTATTGTCATGTGATTAATCTCACAAATGACAAGATCGTTCTGGAAGGAAAACGTGTTGGTAACATTTATGTTATCCATCTGGATGATCTAAAGGATCAAAATGTGGAATGCTTGTCTCTGTCCAAGAAGACAAATGGCTATGGCATAAGAAACTTGGTCATGCCCATATGAGACTTCTTTCTGAACTTTCTCAGAAAGGACTTGTAAAGGGCCTTCCCAGAATTAAGTATCAGAAGGATGCAACCTGTGACTTCTGTGAAAAAGGGAAACAGACCAAGGCTTCATTTCCCAGTAAAAGTGGTATTTCTACTCAAAACCACTGGAACTGCTCCACAATGGATCTATTCCGGACCAACCAGAACAGCTTCCCTTTCTGGAAAACGCTATGGTCTTGTCATAGTGGATGATTACTCCAGATTCACTTGGGTTTTCTTTCTAGCTTCTAAGGAAGAAAACTTTTGAGAAGTTCAAAGCATTTGCGAAAAGAGTTTCAACTGAAAAAGATTCGCACATTCATGCATTAGATCAGATCATGGTGGTGAATTTGAGAATCATGCTTTTTGAAAAGCTTTGTGAAAATCTGGCATAGCTTCACGAATTCTCATCTCCAGAACTCCTCAACAAAATGGAGTAGCTGAGAGAAAGAATCGAAGCCTTCAAGAGATGGCAAGAACAATGCTCTTAGAAAGTGGACTTTCAAAAGGTTTCTGGGCTGAAGCAGTAAATACTTCATGCTACATTCAGAATCGAGTCTTTCTAAGACCAATTCTGAAAAAGACACCCTACGAGCTATGGAAGAATAAAATACCAACATTTCTTATTTCCATATATTTGGTTCTTCTTGTTTTATTCTCAACACAAAGGACAAACTCTCCAAGTTTGATCATAAGTCCGATGATGGATACTTCCTAGGATACTCCTCAGCCTCTAAAGCTTACAGAGTATATAACAAAAGGAGTAAATGTGTTGAAGAGACAATCCATATTAAGTTCAAAGAATTTAGTAAGGACCTGCCTCAGAAAAGTGCTGACTTAGAAGATGAATTTGAGAAACTCAACATCTCTTCTGAGAAAGCCAAAAGGAAAATTCTTATAGATGATGAGACTGACTTCCAACCCATGGAACAATCATCTTCATCTAAAGAAAAATCTAGTAACATCATCAAAGCTCCAGAACCTAGAGAATCTACTTTTCCAAATACAATGAAACTAGATTCTCAGAAGGACAAGCTTCTGATGACTCAGAAAGAGAACCTTCTGTGTCTCATTCTCAGAACCCTACTCCTAAAGGGATCAGAGGTTCAAGAGACTTGAAGAACATCTCTCAGAATGAAGTCTTGGGCAATCCAGAAAGTGGCGTGAGAACCAGAAGGAACTATACAAATCTTGCTATGGTCTCTGAACTTGAACCAGATTCCATAGAAGAGGCGTTAGATGATCCTAGCTGGGTAAAAGCCATGCAGGATGAACTTGACCATTCGAGAGAAATAAGTTTGGAACTAACTCAGAAACCAAAGGCAAGAGTGTCATTGGGACTAAATGGGTGTTTCGAAACAAACTTGATGAAAACGGTCAAGTCGTGAGAAACAAGCAAGATTGGTTGCTCAAGGGTACACCAACAAGAAGGGATAGACTATGATGAAACTTTTGCTCCAGCCGCAAGATTGGAAGCTATCAGAATGTTGCTAGCTTTTGCTGCCATAAAGGTTCAAACTCTATCAGATGGACGTTAAGTCTGCCTTCTTGAATGGATACCTTTCTGAGGAAGTTTATGTAAAACAACCTCCTGGTTTTGTGAATGATGCATTCCGAATCACATATTCAAGCTTACAAAGGCTCTCTATGGTTTGAAACAAGCTCCAAGAGCTTGGTACGATAGATTGAGTTCTTTTTTGCTAAAAACGGATTCTCAAGAGGGAAAGTGGACACAACTCTTTTACGCTCTCAGAAGACTCTGGCTTCTTGATTGTCCAGATTTATGTGATGACATAATATTTGGCGCAACCAATGAATGCCTTTGCAAAGAATTCTCCAAGCTTATGCAAGGTGAATTCGAGATGAGCATGATGGGAGAATTAAAATTCTTCCTAGGATTGCAAATCAAGCAAGAGTCGGAAGGGACAGTTATTCATCAGAAAAGTATACAAGGAACTTCTGAGGAAGTTTCTGATGGATAAGGCCAAACCCATGAGCACTCCCATGCATCCTCTCAAGTAATTGACTTGGATGAAGATGGTGAGAAAGTCTCTGAAAGCAACTATCGAGGGATAATTGGCTCACTTCTCTACTTAACTGCTCCAGACCAGATATCCAACTCAGTGTTGGGATCTGTGCTAGATTCCAGTCTAAACCCAAACAATCACACTTGACTGCAGTTAAACGAATTTTACGATATTTAAGTGGAACTACTAATCTTGGTCTTTGGTACGAGAAAGGTTGTTCTTCTGACGTTGTAGGTTACTGCGATGCCGACTACGCTGGAGATAGGATAGATCGCAAAAGCACAAGTGGGTGCTGCTGCTTCTTTGGAAAATGCTTGATCACTTGGTCTTGCAAGAAGCAAAATACGATCGCCCTATCAACTGCTGAAGCTGAATATGTATCTGCTGCGAACTGCTGTTCTCAGATGCTCTGGATTAAGAATCAGCTACTTGATTATCAAATAAGGTACACCAAAATCCCTATCCTCTGTGATAATACAAGTGCTATCAACTTAGCTAAGAATCTTATTCAGCATTCTCGATCCAAGCACATTGATATAAAACATCATTTTATTCGGAATCATGTGCAAAAAGGCGACATTGAACTCAAATTTGTAAATACTGAGGATCAAATCTCAGATATATTTA
Organism: Aeschynomene evenia; assembly: GCA_013621005.1. Taxonomy (NCBI): domain Eukaryota; kingdom Viridiplantae; phylum Streptophyta; class Magnoliopsida; order Fabales; family Fabaceae; genus Aeschynomene; species Aeschynomene evenia. The sequence continues at coordinate 11,181,022 of CM024265.1, forward strand.
CAAAGCCTTTACCCGAGGATCGTTTCAATGTTCTGAAAGGATTTCTCAATCTAAGATGTTTCTAAGTGCTTTGAAATTTAAAAAAAACTCTCTCTTAGAAACCCCCCTTAGTCCTAGTTTAGACTTTGAGACGAACAATAGAACTAAGCTTCTGAGCTAGAAGTGGGAAAACTCTATCTAAGAAAATTTGTTCTCAGAAGACTCATCTCTCAGAAAGGAGATCTTCTGAAACATCTCTCAGAAGGAGGATTTCTCAGAAGGACCACCTCTCTCAGAAAGGTACCTTCCGAGAAACTAGTTACCAACGGTAACTTTTGGATAAGTGGCAGGAAACGGCTAGTTATCAGCCATGTCTATAAATACTTATAGCATTGTTTCATTTGAGCACTTTACGCTCAAAAACTTACAAAAACTCTGCCAAAACCTCTCCTCGCTTTCCAAATCCTCATCTGCTCTCTCTCTCTGTCTCTCTCTTGTTCTTCTCTATCCTTTCTCAAAACTTAAAACCTTTCTTTCAAATGGCCGTCTCTGGAGAAATCAAGGGCTTAATGAGAAACAACCTCAATGAGATATCCGAAGATATTCTCTATGACAATGAGGAAATGCAGTCCCTATTCCACAAGACTTATCTCCCACGGAATCTTGCCATGGGAAGGGTATTGCCTCTCAATGTCTACAATCAGGTGGACGAAATCCAATTCACCTTCCTCAAGCAACCTGGATGGCCAGCCATGATGAGCTCCGAGGACGTGTGCTACCCAAATGTGGTAAGAGCTTTCTATTCGCAAATAGAAAGGTTCACCAACAAAGGGTCAAGAGCAAAATTGGTGACCAACAGATCCGCTTCTCCTCCTCTGACATCAACAAAGTCTTCAAGACCTTGAATGGTGGTGCTGTCATCGCCGACAACCAGAATGGGTCAAGGAGGTAGATGACTCGGAAGAAGAAGTCGTGACACTTCTGACTGGTAGCCACAGCCTACCACTCAAGGGAGTAAAGGTGCCTCATCTCACGCAAGAGGCTAGAATCATCTTCTCCGTTGTGCAACACACCCTTCTCCCTCGGATTGGAGACATGGGGAACGTTACCACCATGGATGCCTGCCTGCTGTACCACCTACTGAAGAAGGAAAGAGTAGATTTTGGGAGGATGGTGCTCAACTACATGATGCACCAGGCTCATCCAAAGAGGGCTCTCACAAGTCTACCTTACGGAAGCCTTCTGACCAGAATCCTCAACCATTTCTCCTTCCCACTTGAAGACTATGAATACGTCTTCAACCACAGTAAGTTCTCCATGGTCACCTTCAACAACATCAAGAAGAAGAAGGTACCAGATACGGGGGCACCTAAGAAGAAGGAGGAAGCAAAGCTTCTAAGGGAGCTGCTGGTCCCATCCAGCCCTCTAAGGCTGAGAAAGGAAAGGAAAAGGTTTCCGATCCTTCAGAAAAGAAGAAGAAGAAGCAAAAAGTGACTCATCCTTCTCCAACAAGGGTGACAAGGAGTATGGCTTCTGAAGAAGCTCAGAAGACTCCTCAGAAGGCACCTACGGTTGTTGAGGCTGCTGAAGACTCAGAAGAAACAACATCTGAGCAACCCATGACCAGAAAAAGGAAAGCACCTCCCACTCTCCAAGTCCAGACGTGCCACCAGAAGGGAAAAAGAAACGTGGTCGTTTGGTAAAAGCTAACTCTAAAACTCCACCTTCATTTCTTCACTCTTCTTCTACTTCAATTCCTATTTCTGATTCTGTTGCTGGTTTTAAACCCACCAAATTTAAAACTAAACTCCTACATTCCTTGAAATATCAGGGAAAAACTCACAAAGGAGTGGGGATAAAAACCACCAAGAAACAGAGCCCGCCAAAGACGACGGGTAAAGAATTGTAGCAGTTACTGCTACTGCTGCCACACCGCTGCTGCTACTACTGCTGCTGTTGAAGAAGAAGCAGAAGCTTCTCATCACTCCTCCCCATCTGGACATGTCTCCCCACCAGAGAAGACATTCAGGGGCATGGAGGAAATGTTGCTGATTCCTCTTCCGAGGAAGAAGATGCGGCACGCTTTCGCATTGAGCATCGCACTCCAGATGCTGGAAGCTCCAAGAAAGAGGCCCAGAAGAAGCCCTCTGCGGTTTCTATGGTGGAACTTTCTGAAGCAACCACAACTGAAGTTGCCACTGTGAATGCTGAGTCATTGGCTCAGACGATGCGTGAAGTTCAGAAGGCACTGGATCAACCTTCTGAGACTCCAGAAGCTGCTCCGATACAACAACAACAACTACAGCATGAGGAACGCTTAATTGAACCAACTTCTGAGGTTGGTCTCCTCTCTTCTGAGATCCCTTTGGAACATGAGGAAACTCATGTCTCAACACATGACGTAGTGCCAGGGACCACCAGCACTGGGCTCAGCTCAGAGGTGGGCGCTGACGCTACCATGGCTGCCGGAGTTGCAGCAGTTGAGGCATTTGTTGCCTACAGTTCCTTAGAAGGAACTCTATCTGAGAAGGACTCTCAGAAGGAACCAGAGGTTCCTCCTCAAGATATAACAGAGGTTCCTCCTACATCCTTTGATCAACAAGGTCCCACCTTCTCCATAACGGACTCAATGATCGGTTCTAGCTTTCAGCTGGGAAGGATGGTAGTCACCCCACCCTCTGTGCAATTTCGGCCTTTCTTTGGTCGAACTGAGAAGTTGAGATGCATTGAAGCCATGCATAGCCAAATATCAACCTTCAACCTCTCCGACGATGCCAGACTTCTGGTGCTATGGAGCAACCATCAGCAAGGCAACCCTCTGATCTAGATCTTACTCTAGTTTCTGAGGACACTCAAAGGCATCCTTCCATTGAACTTGCTGCTATCGAAGGTAAAGCTGTCCAAGAAGAAGAACCTCCTGAATATCAAACAAGGGATTTAATCGATGAAGTACTTGAGGCTGAAGTCTCTCGTCCTCCTTCATCTCAACCCTCATCTTCTCAACAGCCGTCCACTGCCTCTGACCTCCCTCCAGAATGCGCTCCGAATGCGACTCAGAGCGAGATTCTCATGGAGATATGCCAGCTGCTACGCTACATTGCCAGAAGGCAGTAGTTCTAAGTCAATGATGGCGTTTATTTCTTAAGCCACCCTTTTTGATGTAACAAAGGGGGAGTAGATAAATGATAAAATTTTTGTATTGGCTATTGTAAACACTAGGCTAGAACTTAGGGGGAGCAACAATTTAGGGGGAGCCAAATCTTTTGTATCTTTACAAAACCATAAATGAAAAATCATTTCTTTGGCATCTCATCTTATGCCTATCTTTTATTATTTATTTTTTGGCATCTCTTGATTTACTTAGCTTGATATTTCTGAATCTCATACATACATTATCATGAAATACATGCTATGAAATAGATAATCTCAAACAGTAATCATACATTGCATACTTGAACTATTGATTATCTCAGCCTTCTAAGAAAATAATGAAGCCTTCTCTCAGAAAGCTAAATTAGTTTCTAAGAAAGCAAAAGTGAATTCTGAATAAGTTATGAACTTACTCAGAAACACTTCTGAACTTAAGCAAAATTATTATCTTAAGACTTAAATTGTTATCATCAAAAGGGGGAGATTGTAAGCTCCAGAACCTTCTGAGAGAATTAAGCATAATTCTCTTAGAGTCATGAAAGTTTTAATGATAACAAGGTAAGCCATAAGTATAAAATTTTACTTAAGGTTTTGCTAATATGTGCGCTAAGTGTCTCAGAAAGCTATAAATTATTGCAATGCCATGAGCAAAGACCAAGACAAAACATCAAGTAACCTCGAGATCAATTGATAAAATCATAGCACCAAAGATATCAGAAAGGATATCTCAGAAGCGCAGAAGGTGAAAACATGTTTCTGAGGGAAGAACACTGTCGCCTCAGAAGGGTCTCAGAAGACCTCGCGACTAGTAGTTCTCAGAAGGGTCTTCCCTCAGAAGGTTAGCCTCAGAAGTCCGTACAACTCTTAGAAGGTTGGACTCAGAAGCAACCAAGTGTCTGGACTCAAGGAAGTGCAAACAGACTCAGAAAGCTCGCTACAACTAGCCAAGGAAGTGGGAACACGCGCACTGTGCAGTTCTGAAAAGTTCCTCATTTTGCGCTGACTGTAGCAGGGAGCCGTTCTGAAAAGGACACAGCCACATAAGCAAAGTGAAAGCCTATAATTTCGCGGCTCTTGATGCCTATATATATGAGTTCAATTCCAGAGCAATGTGACGAAAACTCTTGCGCTAAAATTCTTGATTAAACGTGCCAAAACTCTGTTGAATTGAAAATCATTTTGCGAAAACTTAGAACTTTCTCAGAAAGACAATTTTTACGAAATTGTTCTTCTAACTTTGCAAATCTTCTAGTTCTTAATTGGTGTAAATTCTTACATTTGTAAGTTAATTCTAGAAGTCTACTAAGTGTAAAACTAGGTTTGTAACTTAGTCTTGGTAGTTGTTTTCGATCAAAACAAACCTTCGAAAAACGCTAAGTCCTTCTTTGTGTGAAGGCAGTTTTAAGTCCTCTAGTGTTTGAGGCAAAGTTCAAAGTCCTTAATTGTTTAAGGCAAGGAAGTCCTCTAGTGTGAGGCAAGGAAGTCCTCTAGTGTGAGGCAAGGAAGTCCTCTAGTGTGAGGCAAGGAAGTCCTCTAGTGTGAGGCAAAGAAATCCACTTCAGGTTGTGAAGTGGTGGAAGTCCTTTACTTGGTAAAGGCAGTGTTGTCTGAGAAGGCACATTAAGAAGAATATCTAAGAACTCTCAACTGAAGGTTGAGGACTGGAGTAGGTTGGTTATAACCGAACCAGTATAAAACTCTTTGTGTTAAGCTTTTCTCTCTTACTCTTTAATTGCATAAAGCTTTGAGAAAAAACTCAACCACGGTTTTAACTAAGAGGTCTTGTGAAAACATTACCAATTAAAATCAGAAAGCGTTTAAAAGATCATAACTCAAAGTCATTTTCTTAAGACTACTCAGATAGGATCTTTCTTAGAAAGACTAAGTTCTCAGAAACTTAATCTTCTCAGAAAGCTATTTCCGCTGCAAGCTCTTAAATCCACCTTCTGAGTAAAAACAGCTTTCTAAGTAAAAGTTTTAAAAGGTAATTTTCAAAACTTGCACGATTCAACCCCCCCTTCTCGTGCACACATACACTTTCATCAGTTTCTGAACAATAATCTGCCATAAAGCACATGTTTGAAACTTCTTCTTCTTCATCAGAATCCTCATCATCACTAAGTGTGGCTTTGTATGGCTTCTTTTTCCCCTTATTCTTTGATGATGTCTCCTTCAACTTTGGGCAATCTGGTTTGATGTTACCCTTCTCATTGCAGTGATAACATGTTACTTGATCTGACTTTGATTTGTCCTTTCTGAAGGTGTTTGGTTTTTTTTTTATTAGAACTACCCTTTCTGAACATCCTTCTGAACTTCTTAATGAATAATGCAGCTTGTTCTAGGTCGATTTCTGAATCATTTTCCTCATCAGATTTCTGATTCAGAATCCTCTTTGATTATCAAAGCCTTTTTCTTCTTTTTTCTCTTGGAAACTTTGATAGCAGTGTTATCCCTGAAATTGTTAGTGCTAGCAATATTTTGCAATTCTATTTCATGCACTTTTAATGATCCAATTAAAGCATCAAACTTTAATGTTTTCAAGTCTTTAGCTTCAGAAATAGCAGTTACTTTAGGTAACCATCTTGCAGGTAAGCTTCTCAAGACTTTTCTTACAATTTCAGCATTAGACATATCATGGTTGAGATCTCTCAATTGATTTATGATACTAAGAAACCTTGTGATCATATTATCTATAGACTCATTCTCATCCATTGTAAATTGCTCATACTTAGATCTTAGCATATCTATCTTAGTTTCCTTCACTTCATCAGTGTCATCATGCAATAGAGCTAATCTATCCCAGATTTCCTTAGCAGAACTACAACTTATGATTTTATCATACTCACTCTTAGTTAAAGCACAAATAAGTAAATACTTAGCTTTGGATTTAAGTCTGACCATCTCATTGTGTTCTCTTGTCCATTCTGATTTAGGAATAACTTTTGTTTCAATAGAACCATTTAGCAACACTCTTGATGTTTCTGGAATTTGATCTCCATTCTGAATTCTATCCCATAACTCTAGACTGTTGTACTCAATGAATAGTTGCATCTTGTCTCTCCAATAGGCATATGCATTTCCATTAAAGAGTGGAGGTCTATATATGGATTGTCCTTCAGACACTTGAAAGTTTGCTTGATTAGACATAGCTTGTTCCTTGGATCTTGCTTCTGTTCTTGTTAGAGAACCTTCTTGAATACAATTAAGAAAAAACCGGAGCTCTGGATACCAATTGATGATGTGAGGTATCTCTTGAGAAACACCTCCAAGCTATGCTCACACAACCCAAGAGGGGGGTGAATTGGTTGTGTACACTTTTTGCAAATGCTTCTTTAATTTATTATTCTAACACTTCTGCAAATCTCAAGGATTAATCAAATCTTTGATACTTGTTAAGAATTAGTCAAAACAATAAGAATCAACAAGATAATTTGTGATATCAGAATTCTTAATCAAAGATATGACATACACAGAAATCAATATGTCAATGACAATGATATACTTTGCACAGCGGTTTATCAATCACAAATATGACACACTTAAAGATATCAAGCTTTCTGAACAAACCAAATCAATATCAGAAATAACCCTTTCAGAAATATAACACTTTCTGAATCAACTTTCTGATCTAGCTTTCTGAACTTCCTTCAGAAATCGCATCAGAATTTGTTTCAGAATCAATATGTTTCTAAACAATTATTTCACAATCAATTCAATCAACAACAAACAATATGATATATCTTTCAAATGCAATCAGAAATCTAAGCAACAAATACGCAGAGAACAATATTAGTTTCTTAAGAAAGTGTTCTTGAAAATGTTTATTTCAGATTTCAATTACCCAAATAACAAATATTATATATCAGAAAGTTTAATACAAAAAGATTCCTTTAACTTTAGTTTCTTTAACTTTCAGATTGTTGTTTTAGGATTGTTCTTTAAGACTTATATCAGAAATAAAAAACAATTAGATTAAAACCACAGTTTCTAATGAATCAAACAATTAAAAACAAATAGAGTAGGGTTAAGAGATTGGACCAATTTTATACTGGTTCGACCAATGTGTGCCTACATCCAGTTCTTCAAGCTTTCAATGATTGAGTTCCACTAGAAATGCATCAGAAACACAGACTACAATCATACACAGATATATTTTGCAACCTTCTCAGGTTCGACACTTCAGAAATCCCTTCCAAAGATTTTCCACTCTCTAGATGTCCCCTCTAGAAAGATTTTCCTGCCTTGATATCCCCTCAAGGACATTTCAGTAACCTTGCTTCTGATCACCCTTTCTATGAACCAATTCTTGAGAAATCGAATTCACTTTTACAGGTCTGGTTTCTCTAAGCCTCAAACTCATTAAGCTTGATCAATTTTTGAATTCTTCTGCTTCAGAAATTCCTTTTCTTCTTCAATTCACGATCTTGAATCAGAAAATTATTCTGATCTCTCTTTCTTGAGCCTTCTTTTCTCTCTTCCTTTTCTCTTTTAGCTCACAGCTCTTTTTCTTTCTTTCTCAATGTATCTGATTTTCTCTTAGATTTTTTTCTCTCTTAAGCTCTTTCTCTTTTTCTCTCTGAATAATATGATGCAATACAGTGCTTTTTCTTGTGTTCTCTTTGATTACAACTCGAGACTCTTCTATTTATAGAGAGCTCTTTCAAATCAAATTTACATAGCTGTCATTAACGGCTACATAACTTGGCTGGAAAGACTAATGACTTGGATAAGATTTATCCATTTACAATATTTAACTAATTTCCCTTTTCTCACACATGTGCAAATACATTTTTCTAATTATTTACACATGCACTAAAATATACACATCAGAACATAACAATCAACAAATCAATACAGTTCTGACTTCACTTTCTCATACCAGAAACTCATTAAGTTTTTGTATCACTTTCTGAACATGTACCAGAAACTCATTAAGTTTCTGAACCATCCTCGATAGCTTTCTGATTTTTCTTTCTTCTTCTGAAAGGTCTTCTCATGGCTTTCTCATGTGTGTATTACAAAGATTATACATTATACGACCTAATACACATCTAATCCTATCATCTATGCTTCTATTACAGAAATTACAGTTGTTACAATTATAGTACTTGAAGCATCTACAACTTACATACAAAATGTGGTTTCTTATACAAAGAAGCTTTCTGATCCTATTACAATCAATTTCACTATAGCTTCTCAATACTAACTCACTAAGTTACATGAGTTTTGTTAATATCAAAACCAAATGAGGAATTACATTAACACCAAGGACCTCGACCTCTCTGGTGCCTCGCCTTCATTGGCCTTAGCCGCGACGCCCTCGCCTCCCTCGACCTTAGTCATGCCGCCCTCGGCTCGACCTTAGTCAACCTCGCCTCGGCCAAATCCTCGCCTCCCTAGTGATTATTTCATTTTTTACAATTTAATTCCGGCTTCTTCAATGTTCAATCTCTTCATTTTTTAAACATGCATTATTATATTGTATAATATTTTGCCAAGTCTGTTCTTAATTTTTTGTCAAAGTTTCATTTTTTGCCAAATCTGTTCTTAATTTTTGCCAAAGTTGTTCTGGTTTCTTCAATCTGCTCTCCATTATAGAATTTTATTTTTGTTAAATGTGATGCAAATTTTTAATTTTTATAAAAATTTAAATTTTAAGCGGGATGTTCTGTGATCCTGCCATCTCGTCTTAAAACGGGACAGAATGAGATTTTTATCCCTTTTATAAAATCAGGTCATCTCGTCTCGTTTCTATTACATTCCGCAGCGGGATGTCCTGTTTTCTCCCGTCCTGTCCCGTTTGCCACCCCTTATTGATAAGTATTTCATAAATATGATTTTTTTTTACTATGACGAAGGATCAATGCTAGAAAAATAGGAATCCTCTTGAATCTTAATTGGTTATATTTCGTACCTTACTTTGATGTGGAATTGCTGTCAGATTTTGAACTCCATGTGCCATTCCTCTCCAAGACGTTGGGGGTGGTTCCATCAATGACTCCGAAGTTTAAGTTAGAGTGTGCACTGGCATGAGAACTTAACTGAAAGCGTACCTGATACTGATGATGACACCCCTATTTGTAGAGTAGAACTCGGATGGAACCTCGTTAATTGCCTCTGAGAAATTCGGGATAACGACAATGTCGATTCTTACGGTGTGCACAACCCTTCTTATTCACGTAATGACTCCAAGAAATTCAACATTGTCATTCACTTCTGTTGGAATCCCCTGCCCTACACGCTAGGTCGGGCTCCACTCATCCCACGTCAGATTCTTTGACCTGCCTCCAGACTCGAGTTCTACTTATATCCTAGGCCCATTCACTACGTTGGGCTCTCCTTTATTCTTAACAAACTCCGACCCAAAAGTGGCTCCCTCGTTGGCTAGCCAACTGAGTTTTGAATTTGGCCTTCTAGATGAGTCTTAGTTTTTGGTAACATGGACAATTTTGGATTGGGTCACCAATTTGGGCCTTGTTGCACGGGGTATGAACATTGCCCCCAACACGGACATCGGATCAATATGTTGTTTGAGTTCGAGATAAATTCTTGTGCCTCGAAATTCGCACCTCTCCAATCCCTGACAAACGTCTCTTCCTATCCCATTACATCACTCGATGTGCGATACGTGGCAGTTCAAGAATGAAGTGTCGCTGAGATCGATTTGTGTACCGGTTTTACCCTTAAAATCGCTATATGAAAGGACAAAAACTCCCTTGACTTTTGGTGATATAAATCGTGTAACCCCCAAGTAATTAGCCCTTAATGCTTAAGTCATCTTAGGCCAATTATCATGGGTCACGTCCTGATTTCATAGCTTGTTTGTTTCTTTTAAAATATCATAGGTGGAAAATAGGCGTTAGTAAAATTTTCGCAGAACGTTATGATATAAAAATAAGGGCTCTGTGCATACAATAATCGATAATATAAAATAACATACTAATCATAAACTGAATAAACATCGTCAGATCATATAAACTCCCATAAGGTAACAAAACATGAATAGGTACTAGGTGTCATCCCATAAACCCAAAACCAAGACTCATGAGACTCCGCAATAAATACAAGTAAATAAATAGTTGCCGGCAAACATAGGTCCGAACTAAGAAACATAAAATAAACAAAATAATTAGCATATGATGGAAACATAAAACAAAAGATGTCTGTAGAATAACAAAACTTAAAAAATAAACTATTTATGTCTGCTCGGGCTCCTCGCTAGCTCCAATGTTCTACTCGATTTGATCCGCTAAAGGGGGGAAAAACATAGGGTGAGTACTAGTGCTCCTAAACATGTACAAGGAATATAACATGACATGAATACATATATCGAGACTTTTTTTCATCTCGTCTTTAACTTTAAATTTTATCTGTCAGAAATGGCAAGCCACCCTCCCGTCTTTTCTCCTCCTAACTTCCGACCCCTGGACATGAGCTCATCTTGAAACATATGAGGGAGATGGGGTACAGTTCACATTCTCTTAGTGAAGAGGTTGCATACCGAGGATGCCACCACTCCCTCAACAACTGTCAACACATACCGAAGACTACAAAGTGTTTGTACTTTTACTTTGACTTTACATTGCATCTTAATATTTAACATTGCATCATATCATAATATCATAATATATCATTCCATCATAGCATATAAACACACATACAATTCATAATATCATACATTAATCATATACAATTCATACATATCATCCATATAAGATGTAGAACACATTTGGGCACATAAAGGGTCAACACAGTTCATTTTCGCAGAAATTTATGTGTTGTTATCGATTACAAAAACATCGTAATCGATTACAATAATTGATTACAGACCTTCTGTAATTGATTAACATGTTTTTTCATAAGTCAATGACTAAAACTTGATCTAGAACCTTTCCAATTAATATAAAACAAAAGAACACGTGAATCAATTAGTAAAAAGCTTTTCCAAACAACTTTCAATCGATAAAAACTTGTTTTTTTTAAATTATTCGATAAAACATAACTCTTTCATGAACCCTAACGGGAAAAATGACTTTACAATAATTCAAATGGTAAAACAATCATATAATTCACGAAATCAGGTACTAGCATGCATATCTAAACCCCTACCACTTGTAGACCTCCAAGCTAAAGCGTTTGACACCCTTTTCCTGACGTGTTACCTGTCTCTTTTTCTCACTAGCCCCACGAACGGTAGGATAACAAAAGGCGATCAATTTGAAAAAACCAAATTGGTAGAAAGGTAGTATGTGAAGAGAGGATCAAGAATATTTGGTTGTTTTGTGGTCGGGTGAGGTTTGATGTGAGTTTGGTGTTGTGGAAAGGTTATGGCTTAGAGTTTTTGAAAGTGAAAAAACATAGTGGAGGCACAAGGGTTAGAGAGAGCTTTGGGAGTGTTTCTAATGGTCGAAATTAGGGTTAATACGGAGTGACTCGCTCAAGTTTATAATATAGATGTTGTGGGGCCAACACGTAACTTAAAACGCACTAAAAACCTTTACTGTGAAGGCTGTAATCGATTACCATATAGCTGTAATCGATTACCAACTCGTGTAATTGATTACTGGGCTACAAAAAAACTCATAAACACCTTAAAAACGTCCCAACTCATGCAATAACCTATCATATACTATACCTAACCTCATGCATTATTAGAATACAATTAAAAACACTTAAATACACATAAAACACATAACACACAAAAGAGTTTTCTAGGAGAAACTTATCCACCCAAACTTAATTAAATTCTAACCAAGGTCAATTACCCTTAATTTCACTTACTTAGAACTTAATAAAAATTGGGGTGTTACATCCCCCCTAAAAAGAATTTAGTCCCGAAATTCATACCTGTAAACACATGCGGAAACTGGTGTCACATTTCATCCTCTAACTCCTAGATGAAGTCCTCCAACCTACCTCCGCCCCAAGCTACTTTGACCAAAGGCACTTCCTTACTTCTCAACTTCTTGACGCCGCAATCAACGATCCTCATAGGGGTCATACCAACACAAGGGGGATCTGCACTTCCTTCCATACAAAGCCTCAAAAGGCAGCATTCCTATACTCGCCTGGTAGCTGTTGTTGTAAGAGAACTCTATCAAAGGGAAATCACTTATGCCAACTCCCTTTTCCATCCAAAACACATGACCTTAACATGTCTTCTAACGTCTGGATGGTCATCTCCGACTGTCCATCCATCTGAGGATTATATGTTGTGCTCATGCTCAACTCCGAGCCAAGAGCCCTCTGGAATGCTCCCCAGAAGTGAGACGCAAATCTCGGATCACGATCTAAAACTATCATCTTCAGCACACCATGCAACCTCACTACCTCCTTGATGTAAATCTCAGCCAACTTCTCCAGAGGATATGTCATCCTAATCGCCTGAAAATGAACTGACTTGGTCAGCCGATCAACAATGACCCACACCGCTTCATGAGCTGCCTGAGTCCTTGGCAATCTAGACACGAAGTCCATGGATATGCTTTCCCACTTCCACTCAGGCACGCTCAAAGGCTACAACAAACCGGGGGTCCTCCTATGCTCTGCCTTCACTTTCTGACACACCAATTCTGCTACATCCCGCTTCAGTCCCTGCCACCAAAACATCTTCCTCAAGTCCTGATACATCTTATCTACTCCAAGGTGAATGGTGAAATGCCTCTTATGAGTCTCCTCCAAGATCGCTCTCCGAAGGTCACCACTCGCCAACACGCACACTCTCCCCTCAAACCTCCATAACTCGTCTCCGTCCATCTTAAAACCCTGCAACCTACCCTCTCTAACCGTCTTCAAGATCTTCCCAAACTCCTCATCCTCCTGTTGGGCCCTAGCGATCTCCCTCAAGAAGTTTCTAGACACGTGAAGCTAGCTCACTCTAACGCTAGTGAGGGTAAGGGTCACTCCAAGGTCAAGGCTACTAAAATCCAATATCAACTTGATCTCTCTTACCATCACATGGCCTACACTCACCGTCCTACGGCTATGTGCATCTGCCACCATGTTCGCCTTCCCTGGATGGTAGTTCAATTCTTCAAAATCATATTCCTTCAGGAACTCCACCCACCGCCTCAGCCTCATGTTCAACTCCTTTTGATCAAACAAGTATCTCAGGCTTTTGTGATCGGAGAATACCTCAAACCTGACTCCATAGAGATAATAACTTCATACCTTCAAGGCAAACACCACCGCCACAAGCTCCAAGTCATGAGTCAGGTAACTAAGCTCGTGTGGCTTCAACTGCCTTGAAGGATACACCACAACCTTGTGATGTTTCATAAGTACGCAACCCAACCCCTTCCCTGAAGCATCACAGTAAACCTCAAAGGGCTCACTGGGGTCAGGCAGCGTAAGCACTAGAGTTGAGGTTAACCGAATCTTCAATTCCAAGAAACTCTCCTCGCACTCCTTTGTCCACACAAAAGATGCATTCTTCCTAGTAAGCCTTGTCAAGGGTAATGCAATCTGGGAGAAGTTCGAGATGAACCTACGGTAATACCCTGCTAACCCAAGAAAACTTCGAATATCCGTCACCGTAGTAGGTCTCTCCCAGCTCATCGTAACCTCTATCTTACTAGGGTCTACTGAAATACCTCCCTTGACACCACGAGCCCTAAGAACTTCAACTCCTCCATCCAAAACTCCCACTTCGACAGCTTCGCGTACAACTTCTTCTCCTTTAGCATCTCCAACACGATCTTCAGGTGGCTCTCATGCTCCTCCTGTGTCTTTGAATGGATAAGAATGTCGATAATGAAGACAACAACGAATCTATCCAAATAGGGTCTAAAGATCTTGTTCATGTAATCCATGAAAACAACAGGAGCGTTAGTTAGTTCGAAGGACATCACCGTGAACTCGTAGTGACCATAATAAGTCCTGAAAGCCGTCTTCAGGATATCTTCATTCTTCACCCAAATCTTGTGGTACCCTGACCACAAGTCTATTTTCGAGAACACCTGCGTGCCTCTCGACTGGCCCATCAGGTCATCGATCCTAGGTAGAGGGTACTTGTTCTTAATGGTCACTTTGTTTAGCTGCCTATAGTCGATGTACAGCCTCATGCTCTCGTCCTTCTTCTTCATGAACAACACCAGCGCTCCCCAAGGTGATACGCTAGGTCTAACAAACTTCTTCTCGAAGAGCTCCTCCAACTGCGTCTTCAGCTCGACTAACTCTCCAGGTGACATCCTATAGGCTGCTATTGATATATGGGTCCCGTCCCGGGCATCAAATCTATGGCAAAGTCAACCTCTCTAGCTGGGGGAAGGTATGGTAAGTCCTTAGGGAAAACTTTTGGGTAGTCTCTCACTATGGGTAGCTCACTCAGCACCTGACCATTCTCGATCTCACTAGCGGCGAGGAACACGAAAGCATTGCTTATAACCCCACAACAATTTAACCTAATAGCACTAACACACAAATCTATGGGGTGACACATACAGAAGAAGTAGAAGGAAATATCACGAATTTTGCATGGCAATCAAACAAGACTCGATTGGTGGATAACCAATCCATGCCTAAGAAAATGTCTAGCCCTGTCATGGGCAAGCAAATGAGATCAAATATGAATGTCCTATTATCTATATGTAACTTACACTTCATGCAAACTAGGCATGTCCTACTAGGTGCAGCAACATGGGTAGACACTAACAAATCATAGGGTAGCTCAGACATATGAAATCCTAGGCTCCTAGCATGATCATGTGAAATGAATGAATTCGTGGCATCAGAATCATAGAGTACAACTAAGGATTTTCCCAAAATATAACACGTACCCCGGAATAGATTGTCGGACCACTCTGCATTCTCTGCACTAACTGTGCACACACGCCCCTGGTGTTGTGGTCTAAAGGAGGAAGAAGGCTGTGGACTCGCTACCTTGCAGTCTTTGATGTAGTGACCCGTCTGTCCGCAGCGAAAACATGTGTTCTGTTCGAGGTGACATACCCCGCCATGAGGTTTGCCATAGGTGGAACAAAGAGGAGGTGGGGCAGGTAATGTCCGAGATGTTGTTGCTGGCCGAGGCTAAGTCTGGGTCTTGGGTGTCTAACCATGTGGGTGATAGGGAGTAGGATCCTGGCGTATGAACTGTGAACTTTGGGGTGCCAGGCCCTTCCTAGGGGCCTCAATCCTCGGGGGAGCATCCATGCGACTCGTCTCCTCGACGATCTTGCAGGTGTCGACCATCTCAGTGTACTTATTGATCTTCATCTGCTTCACCATCTTCTTAATGTCCTGTCTCAGGCCGGCGCAGTACTTCATGCACTTCCATGACTCTTTCTGGTTGTCCTGGTAGATCTTGGAGAATCAGAAGATCTCTTCAAACCTTGTTGTGTACATCGGTATGGTCATGTTCCCCAGATGTAAGTTGAGGAACTCGATCTCCTTATCATGGCGTATAGACTACGGGAAGTACTTCTCGTAGAAAATTCCCTTGAACATGTCCCACGAGATAGGAATACCCGCACGCATCATGGGCGCGACGAGCATCCTTCCACCACGACTTGGTGTCCATCCGAAGAATAAAAGTCGCGAACCTAGTCTTCTGCTCCTCAGAACATATCACTACAGTGAAGATGTCCTGCATACCCCTCAACCAATCCTCGACCTCAGAAGGGTTGGTAGTACCGATAAATGGAGAGGGATTAGTCCTCTTGAACTCTTCAGCATCCATACGCGTGGGCTGTACTGTCGGCTGTGTGTGCTGCTGCGTCTTATGATCTACCATGCGATGCATAGCTCCGTCCATCTCCATAAAAGCCTAAGAAGAAACATTGTTGCCTTGTCCTGCATCCCCATGATCGTCAGGATCGTCCCTATTATGTCTGCTTGGTGCCATGTCCCTGTGCACATAAAATAATAAAAATCGAGTCGATCAGGCTCCTAACATCCGGCCCCTAGGCATGAGCTCATCCTAAAACATATGGGGGAGAGGGGGTACAGTTCACCTTCCCTAAGTGAAGAGGTTGCATACCGAGGATGCCACCCCTCCCTCAGTAACTCTCAACACATACCGAAGGGTTTTCTAGGAGAAACTTATCCACCCAAATTTAATTATATTCTAACCAAGGTCAATTACCCTTAATTTCACTTAATTTGAACTTAATAAAAATCGGGGTGTTACAAATCACGCCTTTCCACTATTCCATCTTCTTTTTCGTCACCTTTTCTACGACTTCTTCCTTTTCATCTTCTGGAAAGCACTCCTTTCTTCTCCTTCCAAAAATACACTTCTTTCTTCTTTGATGATGCATGAGGTTAGAAATTATGTATGTTTATAGCACGAGTTAGGACGTTTTAGAGGCGTTTTGAGGCTATTTCCCAGCCCAGTAATCGATTACCACAAGATGTTAATCGATTACACTGTGCAGATTTTCATATCTGTGCATTTTAATAGGTTGTAATCGATTACAACTTCGTGGTAATCGATTACAGTCTGCGCAGTTGGAGTTTTAAGTGTGTTTTTAGTCATGTGTTGGTCCCACAACATCTCCATAACATGCATAACTGTACCACCACGTGAGAAAACTTAAATCCTTTTTTTCATAAACACTCCAAGCTCTCTCTCTAACCCTTGTGCCTCCACCATTGTCTCTCTCTCTCTCTCTCAAGAACATAATCCATAGCCATTCCACAACACAAAACTCATATCAAACCTCAACGAAACACAACAACGATTACATATTCTGAACCCTCTCACCAAAATACATAATTCTACCGATTCTAATTATCCAAAAGAAGTCATTTTCATAATCCTACCGTTCATGGGGCTAGAGAGAGAAAGTGAGAATGCGTATACGTCGGGAAAGGGTGTCTCTACGATTTGCTTAGGAAGTCTAGAAGAGCTAGGGTTTTAGACATGCATTTGTATATGTATTTTCATGATAACTCTGATGTATGGTGATGATATTATGGTTAACTCGTTTTGCCCATTAGGGTTCATAAAAGGGTTATGTTTTATCGAATGATTTTCAAAGAGAAAGTGTTTTACCGATTGAAAAGTGTTTTTGAATGTATCTTACCGATTGGTTTATTTTATCTTTGTTTTCTATCGATTGGAATGATTCTAGATTAACGTTTTAGCCATTGGCTCATGAAAAAGGTGTTTTGGAACCTTAGGATCAGTATTTTTGTGTTCGTAATTGATTACCACGGGTGTGTAATCCATTACGAGCTGAGAATTTCCAATCGCAAGAAAACATGCTCTCTGTTAATCGATTATAGAGGCTTGGTAATCGATTACTGTAATCGATTAGAACCTTTCTGTAATCGATTACAGCACTGCAACTTTTATGAAAATTAAGAGAAAGAAGCATTTGTGTATGGAAAAGAGAAACTTTCATAAAATTGCAGAGTAGCATAGAACCAAATAGAAAGAAAAGAGCATAAAATCTCAGATTGAGAATTGCACAACATATGAGTTTTTGAGGTGTTTCTTTTTGGTTATTTAATTTAGTGAAGACGGATATAGATGTCACACTCAAGAAAGAGGATGTGAATGATAAGTCATGGGTTTGACGCCACAAATGAAGAAACTCTATTTTTTATAAGTCTTAGATTTTCTTGAATCACTCAAGAACAAAAAGAGATAAACTCTCACAATTTTAGTAAAAACCATGTTATGATTTTATTTCTCAATCTTGGCTGATATATATAGGCGACTCTTACATCAAATTATTGTGAATTTTACGACACTTTACTAACCCTTAATGGTAAGGTATTGAAACCTCCTAATTTAGTGTAATAAACAACAATTCACACTTAACTCATGAGTTATGGAAATCCAAAAGCCATCAGCTTACTTAGCTAATTTTCTGGGTTTATTCCACTACAAAATTAAACATTGTTTTATAGGCAGAATTAATTCTAGTCAGTCCACAACTTATTATAATTTAAAACAAACAAAATAAACTAATTAAAACTCATAGAATTGGGGTCAAATTTGTGTAGCTTCTTCCAACCTTTGTTTCTTCACTCCTTTTAATCATTTTTTTATGGTTTTTGGACTCAAAATTCATCCTAGGATCATGGAATTTTTATTTTTAATTTTACAAAATGCAAAAATTATTAACCCCCTCACGTTCATATCATACTTTCCCTCTTGAAAGGTGATTCGTCCTCGAATCACATGCTTCTTGTAGTGAATAAAACACCTCCTGGATCAAATATCCAAATTTTTTGTACTCTATTTGCTTGAGAAGTGTGCTGCCTTGTTTTGCTACCACCTTGACACTTTAATTCAACAATTTGAACTGCATCAATATTGTTCCAATCCTTGTGATTTGGTGTCTCACATGAAAATAAATTATCAGGTACATTAAGAAAATCAAAATTTAATTTCTCACTATTCAAATATGATGCAACCTTTGGTTCAACCACTAGAATCTCCATTTTTTTCCAAATTGCCTTAGTGCTGCAAATTTTCTTTAGAATCTTCGAAAACTTGATTTGTTGAAATCAAATGGGCAATTGGTTGAGGTTCATCTTTGGTTGGGATGAACTCATTTGTACAAGGCATGTCTGGAACTTCTTCAATTTGAATGGTTGAATGTTCCAAAGAAAATTTTAATTTTGTGCAGTTTGCCTCTTCATATTTTTGCTCTTCATTCTGAGTGATTGGCTTGTCCATTTCTTCCAATGTTTCAGATCGATCTTTGGAGCCAAAGATTCAATATTGAGTGGAAGAATTGATGTAGGGGACTCCACTATTTTTGGTTGCTCCAATGAGACACTCTTCCATGAAAAAGAATTAGAATAATAAGAAGAATTTTTTTTTCTTTTTCTTCAAAATATATCTCTTTTCCTCCAACTCCTTGTCTAGCTCCCCAAATCCATCACGTATTACCTTCCCTAGTTGATTAAGTATTTCCTGAAATTGAGCTTTTTGAAATTCCTATTTGTGCCATTACAGTGCTCGTAGATATCAAATATGATATCAAAAACTTGTGGCTCTGATACCAAATGATACAGTAGTAATGGACCAAATAGAAAGAAAAGAGCTTAAAATCTCAGATTGAGAAATTACACAATATATGGATTTTCAAGGTGTTTCTTTTTGGTTTTTTAATTTAGTTAAGACGGATGTAAACGCTACACTTAAGAAAGAGATGAGGATGTGAGTGATAAGTCTTAGGTTAAACACCACAAATGATGAAATTCTACTTTTAACAAGTCTTGAATTTTCTTGAATCACTCAAGAACAAAAAAAGATAAACTCCGACAATTTTAGTAAAAACCAAGTTATGATTTTATTTCTTAGTCTTGGCTGATATATATATATATATATATAGGCACAACTTACATCAAATTAAGAGATGGCAATGGGGCGGGTTTTACCTCAACCCGACCCCGCCCCGCACTTTACAAATTTTAATTCTACCTGCCCCATGGATAATCGTCGATTTAAAACATTTAAATCCGCACTCGCCCCATGGGTACCCATCCCGCTCCTCAATAAAAAAATATTTTAATTATTATAACATCCAAATATAGCAAAACAAATGCATTCGCAGAAGAAACAAATTCATACACCAAAACACACTATCAAATCCTAGAAAATCTGAACAATTTGAAACAAAAATAGTGTTGCACAACCAGATTAATCCATCCAAAAAATAGTCATATATTGATTAGACATAGGGTAGAAATATCTCATTACAAACATTACTGATAAAATGAACATAAAGTAGAACAAAATTCAAAATAAGTTCACATAATCATATTGTAATTGTGGTAGGGTAAAATATATATATTAGAAATTATTTAATATATAGAAATAATATATATTATGTGATTATAAAAAAATAAAGATTATTAAAAAATAATATATACTATGTAGGATAATTATTAAAAAAATATAATATGTAGGATATGATATGGGGTGTGGGTAGGGTTGGGTAGGGTTCACCCTAAACTCGAACTCGCCCTGCCCCACAAACAAAATCCGTCCCGCTCGAACCCGCCCCATTGCGGGGTGGGTTTTTAACCTGACCCAAGCAGGTAGAGTAGAGTGGGTGCCCCGTAGGTAGAATTTTGATTGCCCATCCCTAATCAAATTATTGTAGATTTTATGACACTTTACTAACACTTAATAGTAAGGTATTGAAACCTCCTAAATTAGTATCATAAACAACCATTCACACTTCACTCATGAGTTATGGAAATCCAAAAGCGATAAGCTTTCTTAGGTAATTTTCTTGGTTGGCTCCACTACAAAATTAAAGACAAAATTAAACAATGTTTTATGGGTAGAATTAATCATAATCAACCCACAACTTATCACAATTTAAAACAAACAAAATAAACTAATTAAAACTCATAAAATTGTGGTCAAATTCATGTAACTTCTTCCAACTTATTCTTTTTCACTCCTTTTAATGATTTTTTTTTGTGGTTCTTAGACTTAAAATTCATCATAGAATCCTGGACTTCTTATTTATAATTTTACAAATTTATGCAAAAATTATCGACCCTCATGTTGATATCATAAAATTTACGCAAATACAATAGAATCAGAAGAGAATGTTATAAATATGTACAAGTGTATCTGATTCCAATGCTCAATTGACACATTTCTAGGACAAACAAAGCAATTCCATTGCCCCTTTAGGCACAGTACAGGCAAATAATTTGAAGAGGAAACTGGAGAAGCATTTTCTAAGGGTTGAAGAAGTGGTCACCACAACGGCATTTCCAACCCAATGGCTTGTAATTGGAGTACCTGTTGTCTTGGAGGACGAAGCCATCCATGGCAGCAGTTCGTGTAAGACCCGGCCGGACATGGCCATGGCTACTAGGCAGAGTTGGAGCTTCCACTGCCATGCATGGATGGCACCCATTGCACTTGTTGTGGCAGCTAGGAGGAACCGAACCTAGCCTGTTTTTCTCCTCAAATAACATGTCCTGCACATAATATAACATACCCAAATTGAAACTCTTTTTTCAAACCAGGTTGAGACTTGACACACACATAAACCAGATGGTGGACAGGACCAAAAAAACATGGCTTTAATTAAAGAGGTGTGCTATTCGTACATACAATAGTATCATCCACCTCTTTTCCACCTAATAAAAAGTTGGCAACTTTGATAAATATGTTGGCAAGTTGTCAACATTTTCATCCAAGTTGCCAACATTTTTATGAGGTGAAAAAGAGGTAGATGTTATAATTATATGTACCAATAGCATTTTTGTTAATTAAAGCCTACCCGTGTAGAAGTTGCAGGTTTCTCTTCATTGAGGCAAGAAACTGGATAGAGCATATGGTGCAGCAGAACACCTATGATGAGCAAGGTGGTCGTGGTGGTGGTGATGGTGGAATTCTGATTGGAATCAAGTGAAGCCATAAATGGCTATCAAGTCACTTCATTAAGTCATTCTCTATCTAAAATTCTAACCAAGAGAGTTATAACGACTAAGCAGAAAAATTCAAGGTTAACTGAGATTGTGAGATCCTATAATCCCAGTACTCTCAAACTCCAACTTGTTTGTTGTGAAACAAGCAAAACTAAAGAGAAATAGAATGGCTTAAGAACTTATTGTTTTGTTTTTTCTTCATGTGGTGGTTATAGTTAGAAGAAAGAGGAGATGCATAAGTTGGAAGATGGTGTGTTAGCAGTATGCAACAGTAGAAAAGGGGAGGGGGGTACAGAGCGTGGCAGAAAAGTGAAAGGAACGACTCAGTAGAGGTATACAAGTTGGGAGATACACATCAGTGTCAAGGACCCTTGGTCAGTGTTCTATTAGTAGTTTGAGACTGGTTACGAGTGAAAATGCTAGATGTACATATAATAGTATCCTCCACTTATTTTTCATCCCTTTAAAATGTTGACAACTTTGATGTATATGTTGACAATTTATCAACATTTGCATCAAAGTTGCCAACATTTTTAAAAGAGTCAAAAATGATGGGTGAAAGATGCTTTTATATGTACTAATAGCATTCCTCCTCGATTATGAGTAGCTGGTGGAAAGCGACAGGTTTTATGAGTATCAGAGTTGATAAGAAAAACCCACAAGCAAACAAACAGTCACAGGTGGTTGTTAAAATGGGCATTTATTATGCTAACTTATTTGGTCTCAAGTTCTTGTAGATTTATGAACGGGGGTGTTTGACCGCGGTTGAATTATAACTCATGTTAGAATTACAACTTCTTATAAATCATGATTTGTTTTTCACTTTTATTTAAGAACTTTACTACCAAATACTCTAAAGACACTTAAGATAGTAAAAAAGAACACTTTTATCTTAAAAATAAATTGATTAAATAAAACTATTTATTTAAATTATGTTATTAAACCGACATGTTTTTCCAATCTTATGGCATTTAAATCATGGTTTTAGATTTAAAATAATTTAAAACACAATTAAATTATAATTTTGTTCAAAGGTGTTTAGTAGGATATACAAAGATAAAAATATAAAAGAAATGTGTTTGGTGATAAGAGCTTGATAGAAATTTATGTCCTAGAATTAAAAAAGTGTATTTTCTAAATTTCTAAAAAACTGGGAAAAAATGGTCATAAAATTAATCAGAATGTAATAGAAACCACTTTTTTACATTAATTCAAATATGATATAGATATTTTGTATTTTTGTTTCTCTATTTCCTAATTTGATTACACCTTAACAAACACAGCCTCATAATATGCACACCCAAATCATAATTGATGTATCCAAACTATAATTCAAACGTGTTATTAAATTTTTTACATTTTACCATAAGGATTTTTCACCTGATTATGGCTGCTGATGCAAATGGTTTGTCTGCATACTGAAAATATCCTACACTGGTATAGAAAAACCAATCATCTTGGTAATAAAGACAGAATTCTGTTTTTATTTATTAATTCACATTTCCCTGTGTGAAATTATGCATACAAAATCCTCATAAGGATAACATTTCTAGATAAGAATTCACATACTTGCACAAATTGATTGCTCAATGCCTCAATCAGAGGAACCTGCCAAACTTCCTTCCATGCTAACCACCAAAATTGACCCTGCTATATTTATTTCGAATAACCTAGATGAAGAATTTTTGCCTTAAAATAGTATGAGCACTCTTGATATGTTTTCCTAATGCTCCTAATCTATCTTTGACCCCAGAACAAGGAGAAAAGAAATTAAAAAATTCCAACTCTCTTGATATTTCTGAATTCAATTACATTTAAGTGTCATTGCTATGACAATGACACTTGGCTTAAAAAAACCAGAACTGTCATGATTACCTGACAATGACACAGCTCAGGCTTCAATTCTCGAAGTACCAGACCTCAACTTTGACCTATACAGTTCCTCATCTGGAATCACGGTTGGAATGACCCACGTGCCAAGAGGGTGTTCTGATACCACCTTTCCACCTAAAAAATTCGGTTGCCAATAAATAATGAGTAGCCTTAGCCTACAGTTAGGAATCTAACTATACTTTCAGAGACTGAATCCAGAAAAAATTACCTTCTTTAGTGGCTTCTTCACATCTTTTCTGGTAGCTAAGAGACAGTTGCGGATCCAGTGATTTCAGTAAAGTTTCATACTTGTCTTCAGCTTCACTAATGCACTTAGCCTGAAATTGAAAAGAGATAAACGTAATTATATCTTTTAGTTACCAGAGGAATATATATTGTAACCATAATAAGTTAAAAACAACTAGTTTTCACAGACAGGTATAAACTAACTGATCCGTACAGGCAAGTAAGCAATAATAATTCCCCATTGGGTAAAAGTTGTTATCAAATACTAGATTCATTAAGTCTTCTTTCTAACAAAGCAAAGGTGAAAAATGTATTCACACCCAAAAACGAAATGGTAAAAACGGCTAGAGGTAATGTTGTTTCATTATCCAAACTGCACATGCCTTGTCAATGAGGTTTAGGCCCAAACACAATGTGAAAGGTTATGCATGATATAAAACATTTTCTTTATTCAAGTATTCAAAGATAGTAAAACTTTCTTTTTATCCAGGTATTTAGTTCAATGATCCTGTAATTAAAAATTAAAGAAAAAAGAGGATATAAGCAATAATTAAGGTGAATAATGATCCCCCCAGTCCCCACTAAATTATAAATTGACATGAACAATCAGTACTTCTTTTGGTTACGAAAACTATTGGCTAAGCAATAAATTCTGAGAGAGAGTATACAAGCAAGTATATAAATAAGAAGTACCATTTTAACCAGATTTTGCAATACCTACCAGCATAGCTGGGGCAGTTGAAGCTCCATACATTCTGATAAACATGCGCAAAATGTTGAAATTGTTCTCTAAAACATCATCCTATATGATATGAGGGCTTTTAGTTGAGTTAACAATTAAGATTCAGACGAGCGTGATGGCTGGTGGTTACAAAATTCGGACTACTGAACTCACCTCATAGTCATACCTACAATCATTATAAGGACATTTGTGTTGAAAAAAAATATAAAAATGTTAGGATAAGCCTGAAATAAATATTTGTGTATTAGAGAAATGAAACATCAAAAACAGAAAAGTGGCAACAAAATAATTAAGGGTGAGGATAGGGACTGTCAAAATTGTGATTGGATTGAAACAACTTTCACAAGTTAAAAATAAAACTTTTCATGCCAATATATTTTCTCCCATTGCTACTATCTTTGCTGGTACAAATAGGTTTTGTATTTTCATGAATCTCAGTTTGATAAAGGTTTTTATCACTCCCGGAGTAGAAACTAGAAATCCAGCTTTAGAATGAAAAGTAAAAGCAATTGTTATGATAAAAGTACATAACCATATTACATCTTAATGCATTCTTAAAAGGGGGAAAAAGAAGCATGCGCTGAAACAAAAGATAGTACTTACAGATCATCAGAAACTTCCACTAAGAACTCTGAAATTGAAAGGAATTCCATATGCAACTCCTCAACCTTCAACACAGATTCAGATAAAAAGAATTATTCCAATGACATTGTTAAACTGGTATCTAGCAGCAAGAAATAAGGAACACTAATAGAACAGTACACCAAGAAACGGAACTCAGAAATTAAGAGAAGGAGTGATTAGTGATGAACCACTCTGGAAGTAGTATTTGATTTAATGGAATGAAGAGTAAAATGCTAGAAAGAAATTACAAGAAGAAGAAAATGATAAAGGCAGTGATTTGAGAGCCCTGCCAACTCTCCCAATCCTAGTCCTTTCCAAATTCTCACATAATGACATAATTCCGCCCTCGCCCTCTGTGTCTACTATATTCCTTGGCTGCTCATACCCGAAACAGCCTAGGATCACGCACCCACCCCACTCACACCTGCAGCAGCAGTGCCAGGTGGCAACTCTGTACTACTTTTTTCTTTTCCACTTTTAGCCTTTTTCCTCTTGTAACAAAAAGGCAAGGCCTGAATCTTCTTGCTGGGCCCATTAGAACCTTCTACTGCCGGCTCTTCTTGTTCCTCATTTGGGTATGTAACAATACCCTCCCCTTGAAGATTCACCCTTGTCTTCAAGGTGGAATTGAGGGAAGACTTCTTGAATTTCTGTAGCTAATTCCAATGAGTTTTCAAAGTCGGGAAGCTCCTTCCACTTGATCAACACTTCAATTGGCCCATCCTCCCTTTTCCGGACAGCAAGGATCTCTTTAGGTTCAGTTTGCAACTCATAATCTTGTGTAAGAGCCTGAGGAAGTGGTTGGGGGCTGGCCATGGGGCTGATACACTTTTTAAGCAATGATGCATGAAAAACCGGATGGATTCGAGCTGGTTCTGGCAGCTTCAAGCAGTATGCCACTGGTCCAATCCTTTCAAGCACCTCATAAGGACCATAGAATCAGGCACTAAGCTTTTGATTCACCCTCTTGGCTAAGGTTCTCAAGCGGTAAGGTTGCAGCTTCAGGTATACTCTTTCTCCCACCTCAAAATCTACATCTCTTCTCTTTTTATCAGCATAAAGTTGTTAAGGGTTTTCCCTACTTACACTGTAACTGATATAATGTAGCAGTAGCAAGAATAGAAGAATAGAAGAATAGAATATTAGAGTAGAATAAGTTGAGGTATCAATTTGATACTCTCAATTAGTTTTATTAAGAAGGGGGGGTTGAGAAAGAGATAGATACGAAAGAAGGATTACACTTGGCATTCGAGAGGCCAATCTCTCCCAATAAAGATCACTCTACTAATTTCCTGCATACTAATTTTCTCCAGCTATTCTACTTATAATAATATCCTTAACTACTTCCCTAAGGCTGTGGCCTAACAAGAATTTGAATTTCTAATCGGTTACATGTTTTCCTCTCCTTCTATAAGTGAATTTAAAAGGAGTTGAATCTCGATTTTGCCCCTGGTTTGTTACAATACCCTCCCCATGAAGAGCCACCTTGTCCTCAAGGTGGAAAGATGGGAATGCTAATTGCAGCTTGTCGGCCAGCTCCCAGGTACTTTCAAATTCAGGAAGATTCTGCCACTTGATTAACACTTCTAAGGTTCCTTGCTTGCTCATACGACTGTCCAGCACCTTTTCCGGTTCCACTAGTAGTTCTCCTTCCTCAGTTAAAGCTTCCGGTAAACATTGGGGTTCGATTGTCGATCCCAAACTCTTCTTAAGTAATGAAACATGAAAGATAGGATGGATCTTGGCAGCAGGGTGGTAATCGAAGTTTATAAGCCACTTCACCAATTTTCTGTAAGACTTCATATGCGCCATAATATCTGGCGCATAGCTTCTGATTTGGTCTGGTGGCAAGGGACCTCATCTTGTATGGTTGGATCTTTAAAAACATAAAGTCCCCCACTTCGAAAGATACATCTCTTCTCTTTTTATCTGCAGCTTGCTTCATACGATTCTAAGCCCGATTCAACTGAAATTGTAACTCATCTAACATCTGATTTCGGTCTTCCATTAGTATCCTGACTTCCTCAATTGTCGATTCCAGCCCTCCTCTTAGCAACGGAGGTGGCTCTCTCCCATACAGTGCTCGAAATGGGGTCATTCGGATGGACCCGTGATAAGTAGTATTATACCAGAACTCTGCCCATGGGAGCCAAGTTGACCACTGTTTTGGTTTAGAGCCAGTGAGGCAACGAAGATAGGTCTCCAAACACTTGTTAACAGCTTCGGTTTGGCCGTCTGTCTGTGGGTGGTATGCTGAGGACATTTTCAAGGATGTTCCCGCCTGTTTGAACACTTCGGACCAAAAGGCACTCATGAAAATTTTGTCGCGGTCAGAAAGAATAGATGATGGAAACCCATGTAGGCGAACGACCTCCTTAATGAACAAGAGGATGTGATAGAGGGTACAAATGAGCATATTTAGAAAGACGATCGACCACTACCAAAATTGTGTCCATACCTTTAGATCGAGGCAAACCACCGATGAAGTCCATAGAGATGTCGGCCCACACGTTAGTGGGTATAGGAAGAGGTTGAAGAATGCCTGCCGGTTGAAGGGTGGAATGTTTATTTTTCTGACATACTTCACAATTTTTCACGAACTCCATCACTGCCGACTTCATACCTTCCCAATAGATGATAGAGGAAATTCTCTTATAGGTTCTAAGAAACCCGGAGTGGCCTGCCAATTTGGAGCCGTGAAATTCTAGTAATAGCTTAGGGATCCACTTGGATGTCTTGGCAATGACTAACCGCCCCTTATACATAAGCTTGCCATTTACTAATTCAAATCCCGGAACTGTCTCCTCCCCTTGTAACAGCTTGTGCATGATGGTCTTTAACTTCTCATCCAGCAGAACCTCAATTTCGATATCTCCCCATTCATCAGCTATGGGAAAAGAAAGAGATGAGTAATGGAATTTCCTTGAGAGAGCATCAGCAACACGATTTTCTGTTCCAGCCTTGTATCGAATGTCAAAATTATATCCCAACAATTTGGATAACCACCGTTGCTGTCCTTCATCGGCCACTTTCTGGTCCAGGAGGTATTTTAAGGCTTTTTGGTCTGTGAACACCGTGAATTTCTGGCCGAGAAGGTAATGCTTCCACTTTTGGATAGCTAAAACAATAGCCATTAATTCTCTTTCGTACACGGACTTGTTTTGAGCTGTGGCAGAGAGTTTCTGACTCATGAAAGCAATGGGGCGCCCCTCTTGCATCAGAACTGCGCCCACTCCTTTACCCGACGCATCCGTTTCAATCTGGAAGGGTTTTGAAAAACATGGCACTGCCAACACAGGAACTAAGACCATTGCCTGTTTAAGTTGTTGAAATGCCCCTTCCGCCTCATCATTCCAGTGGAAACCATCTTTTTTAAGTAGTTGGGTTAGTGGCCAAGCAATGCCACCGTATCCCTTGACGAATCTTCGATAATAACCCGTGAGGCCAAGAAAACCATGTACACCTTTAATGTCTTTGGGGCGCGGCCAATCTAACATGTCCTGTAATTTTTTGGGATCTGCAGCCACACCTTTTGCTGATATGATATGGCCCAAGTACTCAACGCAAGGTCTCTCAAAACAACACTTATTTTTGTTGACCAACAAGTGATTATGTCGCAGCAATTCCAACTCTTGCAGCAGGTGTACTCGATGGCTCTCCACATCCTTACTGTAAATTAGGATGTCATCAAAAAAGACCAATGCAAACTTCCTCAGAAATGGTTTCAGGATTTTGTTCATGAGCGCCTGAAAGGTAGATGGTGCGTTGGAAAGTCCAAATGGCATTACGAGAAATTCGTAATGACCTTCGTGTGTGCGGAAAGCCGTCTTGTGAATATCTTCCTCCTTCATACGAATCTGATGGTATCCGGATTTTAAATCAAGTTTGGAAAAAACAACAGCACCCTCCAATTCATCCAACAACTCCTCAATTATTGGAATTGGAAATTTGTCTGGAATGGTGATTTTGTTGAGCGCACGGTAATCCACACAGAACCTCCATCCACCATCCTTCTTTTTCACAAGAATTACTGGACTAGAGAAAGGGCTTGTGCTAGGTCGGATAATCCCTATTTGGAGCATTTCCTCAATAATCTTCTCCATTTCTTCCTTCTGATAATGCGGGTATCTATATGGGCGTATGTTAGGAATATCTGATGGTTCTTTCAATATTATGGCATGGTCATGTGATCTCTGGGGAGGAAGGCCAGATGGAGTTTGAAATAGATCATCGAATTTACTCAGAAGTTCTGTGGTCGCAGCCGAAGTGGTTGCAGCCGAAATAGGTACTGAATCTTCAACAATAGCAGGGCGAAATAAAGGAGTATCCAAAAATCCCTCTTCAGCATTTCTAAGGGCCTGAAGAGTGACTTTGCTACTGGCTTGCGTTCTGCCTAAAGTGGGATCACCCTGCAAAGTGACCTTCGAACCATCCTGTACCCAGCTCAGAGATAAAGTGTTATAGTCACCTTCAAATTTCCCAAGGCTAGCAACCCAACCCGCACCCAAAACCACCTCGGAACGACCCAATTCCATAACCAAAAAATTCGCCACGATCGAAATTCCTTGCACCAGAATTTTGACGTTCTCGCATCCACCTAACCCATGCTCAATTGCACCATTACCCACTTCGATTTGGAACGGAGGTAGGCTCATCAGTGGTAAACCCGAGGTGGAGACTAGAGTAGAAGAGATGAAATTAGCCTCAGCACCTGGGTCTACCAAAACGACCACCTCCTTACCGTTAATGACCCCACGAACTTTGAGAGTTTGATGAGATGTGAGACCCCAATAGCTAAGGGAGGAGAAATGGAGAGAGAGTGTGTTGAGGGATAATTCAGGTTCTGCATCGGAAGGATTTTCATCGGGGTCTTGTGGGTTGTCATCATCCTCACCCAAAAGTACCAGTTGTTGATGGCGGAACTTGCATGTGTGACTAGGATTCCACTTGTCCCCAAAACGAAAACATAATCCTCGGCGCTGTCGCTCACTCCATTCTTCATTGGAAATCCAACGGGAAGTCGGCTTGGATGCACTAGAATTTTATGCAGTGGATATGGCCGAGTCGTCCTTTGTATCGGGTTTAGAATAAGTGACAATGGTGGGTTTACCTTGGTCTGTTGAAGAAGAGTGTGTATTGGGCCTGGCCCAATTAGAGTTTTTAGAAACCCCCCATCCTGAGCGAGAACCCGTGTCTTGCTTTCTACCGCTTGGGTGCAAACCGTCTTCATCCCATCCCAAATTCCGAGCTTCTAGTACCATGGCGCGGTCCATCAACGCCTGAAGGTTCTCGAAATCTTCCACCTTCAACTCGGCTTTGATGGTCGATTTCAGACCTTCATGGAACAAGCACATTAAAGTGTCACTCCCCAATGGGTCGGTGAGAACGTGCGGCCAGTTCTAAATCTTTGCGATAAGTCAGCATCGTTCCAGTTTGCTTCACCCGCAAAAGTGGAGCTAGCGGGTTTGCTGCGGCGCCGGGTTCAAAGCGCTTAAGCAAGTCTTGTTTGAAACGGAAACATGAGTGAAAGGTTGATTGCGATTCCCACCATTCAAACCAAGTTAAAGCCTCTCCTTGGAGTGCGAGCACCGCGTATTCTAGCTTGTCCCCCACCGGAATTTGTGAAATGCGAAAATAGCGGTCCATTCGCACGAGCCACCCGCCGGCGTCGGTCCCGTTAAAATAAGGTATCTCCACCCGGCGACTGCCTTCGCCTCTGTTCGGAGTGGGTTCCCGGCGATGTCCCCCACCGGGATCATCGATGCGTGAGTCTCCACCGTCTCCATCAGGAGTTGGTTGTTGTGGACGCAACATGAACTCTTCCATTCGTTTCATCATTGTTTCCAATAGTCGTGTTTGTTCCGCCACCTGTCTCTCCAACCCTTCCACGCGTTCTTCCATGGCAGCAGTGGTGCGAGTCGAGACCATCCACAGGTAAGAATCCCGGATCGAGGACTGATACCAATTGTTATGGGTTTTCCCTACTTACACTGTAACTGATATAATATAGCAGTAGCAAGAATAGAAGAATAGAATATTAGAGTAGGATAAGTTGAGGTATCAATTTGATACTCTCAATTAGTTTTATTAAGAAGGGGGGGGTTGAGAAAGAGAGAGATACGAAAGAAGGATTACACTTGGCATTTGAGAGACCAAACTCTCCACAATAAAGATCACTCTACTAATTTCCTGCCTACTAATTTTCTCCAGCTATTCTACTTATAATAATATCCTTAACTACTTCCCTAAGGCTATGGCCTAACAAGAATTTGAATTTCTAATCGGTTACATGTTTTCCTCTCCTTCTATAAGTGAATTTAAAAGGAGTTGAATCTCGATTTTGCCCCTGGTTTGTAATAAAAGTTTCATGCGCTTTTGTGCTCTGTCCAAATGATACTTCAGCTCATCAATCATTTGGTTTCTTTCTTCCAAAAGGGTCTTGACTTCTTCCACCGTGGCTTCTCCACTCTCCCTCAAGAGTGCTAGCAGTTCCCTCCCATTCAGAGCCTTCGGCTGAGGGAAGGATCTCCCTTGATGCCGACCTCTCTTCCCCCTTCGAACCAGCTCAAGGTGAGTTCACGGTAATCGCTGGTGAACTTCCCTAGGCTTGCCATCCACCCAGTGCCGAGAACCACTTCAGAGTTTCCCAATTCCATCACAAAATAACTCTGAATTATGGTAATTCCCTGAATAGTAAGCTTCGACCTTTTGCATACACTATTCCCTTTTTCAATGGCTCCATTGCCTACCTCCACTCGGAATTCAGGGAGCCTTCCCATAGGGAGTTGGAGTTTATTCACTACCTTGATGGCAAGGGAATTCGGGGCCGCTCCTGGGTCAATGAGAACAGTAATAGAACAGTACAGCAAGAAACAGAACTCGGATATTAAGAGAAGGAGTGATTAGTGATGAACCACTCTGGAGGTAGTATTTGAAATAATGGAATGAAGAGTAAAATGCTAGAAAGAAATTACAAAGAAGAAGAAAATGATAATGGCAGTGATTTGAGAGCCCTACCAACTCTCCCAATCCTAGTCCTTTCCAAATTCTCACATAATGACATAATTCCCCCCTCTGTGCTCTGTCTACTATATTCCTTGGCTGCTCATACCCGAATCAGCCTAGGATCACTACCCCACCCAACTCACACCTGCAGCAGCAGTGCCAGGTGGCAACTCTGTACTATTTTCTTCTTTTCCACTTTTAGCCTTTCTCCTCTTGTAACAAAGAGGCAAGGGCTGAATCTTCTTGCTGGGCCCATTAGAACCTTCTACTGCCACCTCTTCTTGTTCTTCATTTGGGTATGTAACACATATATTAGCTAATAATCTTTATGTGAATCTATACTGAAATTTATGGTGCCACTTGCCAACAAATTTTTTTAACAAAATCAAATGCGTAACTCAAAAACATTATATATAATAAATTGATCAGAAGTTAGATCAATAATGCAGTATTAGGTGAATATTTTTTTCTTATCAAGTTATTAGTTGTACCTTAGCTCCTTGTAGTTGATAGAGAAGAAGATTCAGCACTCGATAATCAAAAGACTTTAAATGAATAGCCTTCATCACATCTTCAACAAGAATCTGAGTAGCAAATCTTTTATTAGATTTCAAACAGGGAACTTTAGAATGAATATGTTTCAAAGTATAACCAGTCTAAAGAAAAATGAATTATGTATACCTCTTCTTTGTTTATCAGTGCATAACAAAGCTTTCTTTCAAGAGCCCAATACTCTTCTCCTTGTCTAAGTTCTTCTCTTATCCTTAGCTCATCAAGCAAAATGGACAAGTACCAAATTAAGCTCAACCTCAATTACTTCCGTAGAAATGTATTTTATAGAAGGTAGAATATATACAATATACCTTTCTGTCAAAAGACCTTCGTGTTGAAGAAGAGCCACAAGTGGTCTAACTGGATCATTTGAGAAGCAAGAAACCAATACTTGAGTTGCTTTCTGCATGCAAAATTAAATTATGCAAGAAAGTTGAAAGTTATTACTTTATAAGTATTGAATGCAATCAATCACCTCAACTTTTCCTCCAAATAAAGAGTCCCCATCAGTTGGTGCTGGCAGCAATTTCTCATTCATTTTATCCAGCTGCATCATAAATAGCCATGAACTCTCAGCAAATAGGAGCTTATGCAGACTTCATACTCACTGTTGAAACTATGTGCAATATATATCATGAATTCTCAAATACTAACAAATATGAACATGAATAATTTAAAAATATATATATATTCTTCCTAGTGAAAGAAAATAAAGCATTCACACCAATTTCAATGCCAATAGCACTCATTAATAACTAACTGAACTGAATCCATCGAGGATATTTGTTAAACCATAAACCTCTAAATCCTACATGGCAGCTAGTACTGACCTCAACCTCAGTTGAGTACATCATTTTAGTCAAGAATATAGCCTCCACAAACTCAAATGATATGCCTTGCTCAATTACACCATACTAGCACTAGATATCCATCAAATCAGTTGCCAAAATGCTATCAGCCCTAACAAGGGCCTTGTTGAGCACCTCTTTAGCAAGACTTCTTTCAGTTTGTATCTTTACCCTACCTTGCCTTCCATCTTTCTTGAGGTGTTCTTAACATTTTTTTGGTCTTCTTACCACACAATATTTGGGGTTTATTCTTTGTTCCACAGATGCAATAGAATCCCATGTACAAACCCCCACAGTTTCAGAAAATTATTCACCTAGAGTAAATTAAAAAGGGTGGTTAAACTTTATAAAATACAACAAACTAATGTCCACCTTGTTGAAATTCATGGTATCAGGCTCAAAGATCAAGAAGATAAGTAAAAGAGTAATTAGAAATGATATGTGTATTGATTGAATGATGAAAAATATACAAGTGAGTAGCCTTATATCATGTATGAGACATGAGTAACTAGCACCTCACTCACTCTAACTAACACTTATTACAAATATATCCCTAACACCCCCTGCAAGCTGGATCAGCGAACTCTCGCATGTCCGACTTGGGTGGAAAGTTCGATACAAACGAAATGAAGAAAATACATCAAATGAAAAAGAAATACAATGAGAGTCGACTCCGTTAAAGTCATTCTAGAATAGGATGTTGTTAAGTATCAAAGGAAAGTGGGGAACCACACCTTAAAAGCTAACTATTAAGGTGGGAGAACCACTCTCCTTATATACAACATTAAGTATCTCATACTACTCAATGTGGTACTTGGACATCCCATACTACCCAAGCCCCTAATAATACACCGCCCCTGGAGAGCCGACGTCCCGACGGCTGGACTCTACGGCACTTTACTCAGCGGTACTTTACTCGGCCTCTTTCCGGCCAGAACCCTCCACTGGTCAGAACCCTCCATAGGGCTGAACCCTCCATAGGTAGCCCTCTCCGTGAGTTCGACCACCAGCTCTGATACCATTGTTAAGTATCAAAGGAAAGTGGGGAACCACACCTTAAAAGCTAGCTATTAAGGTGGGAGAACCACTCTCCTTATATACAACATTAAGTATCCCATACTACTCAATGTGGGACTTGGACATCCCATACTACCCAAGCCCCTAACAGATGTTAAGCCCCCAAAAAGAAAAAGAAAAAGTCTCAACTCGGGATTAATGAGTCGACTCTGTCAAAAGTTACTTTGAATGGGCTCTAATTGGGCTCTATGGCATATCAAAGGTTGTTTAACCATTACAGTATAAGCACCAATAAAACTATTCAAAAAAAATTTAACAATGCTTAGCAATTACAGCATAAACAAAGTAAAGCCAAATTTATGAGCCCAATACCAATATATCTTCAAATCCTGGATCAGAGAAGTAAATCAGCAACAAATGCATTTTGGACGAACACCAAATCGTGAACCAGGAACACTTTCAGCCAATGTAATGCATTTAACCATCTAAAACTCACATAACTTGAATCATTTGGCAAAACCTCAAACACCTTATGTGCATCTATGAGTTAAACATTGCCAAATCACCAATATTCACATGTACCCATAATGCAACCAACAAAAGAGTAATAGACCAAACCAGAAGCACATAGATAGAATCACCAAACTTAAGATGATAATCCTAACAAACAAGCTTGAGTCAATAAGCATTGAATCATACTCTTCAACCTCCCTTTTTTTCCTTTATTCACAATCCAAGCAAAAACCAAGTGAAAATAGAGAACCATCTTGAATCCGAAGCATATCTGTGAGCAAGCAGCAACAAAGAAATATGGAATTGCATGCAATGGAGAGCCATTCTAAAAGAAACCAAATCTAACTAATCATTGAATCAATATATCAAACATCTTGTGGGAAAACTATAAGAAGAGCAGTAGCTTCCTTGATCCCCAAATCACCAAATCTAACCAATGAACTAACAACTGAACAATTTGTTGTGCAGACATATCAATCAAGCCAACACAATAGAGTATGAATCCATAACAGCAAGCAAAACCAAATGTTACCAGAATGGATCTATAATCTTGCACCAGATTTTTTTTTAGGAAATTGAAAAACAGAATTGATGGGTAAAAGAACAAAGAAACAGAACCCGGAATACCAATCTTGAACCCATACTGATGTCAGAAGCAAAACGGAGTAAGAAAACTTGAACCGGAGAAAGCATATCGAGAGAAGACGAGCATCGAAGGAGAAGATGAAGATGAACCAACCGAGAAATCGCGACGCATAAATGAGGTCTGATCTGAGCAGTGACGGAACAAATCGAAGCATCATGGTGCCAACACGGAACCTTTGGTGGAGGACCATCGCACCTGAGAACAAGAACCAGAACTCTACGAAGAAGAAAGATTGAAACTTCGCTAAGAAAGAAATATGCAGGGGGTGAGGTCTTTGATGAGTCCTTAATTGGGGAGCTTCAATGCCAAAACATTGGGTGAGTCATTGGGAGAACTTCACATTATTACATGACACATGGGTCTTAAGGTTGCTAAGACTAAGAACGCAAAACTCTTGATGCTAGGCAGCAAAATTGGTTTCTTGCATTCTGGAAAGAAACAATTTTTTTTTCTTTGTGCAGCAACAAATTTCTTTAAATTGATTTTGTTGGAAAGAAAGAAAAGATTAAAAGAAAAACTATCCGGGAAAATGAAGAACTGTTTGGGCAATACTTGAGATGTAGGTTTTTGTGTGTGTTGAAAGCAAAGAATGTGAAAGAAACAATGTTTGGTTTAAAAGAAACTTCAAGAAAATTTTAGAATCTGGAAATTGCAGCGGAGAGAAAATTATTCATGAAGAATAAGACTCATATTTGATGAAGACTCATTGATCGAATGACTCTGATACCATGTTGAAATTCATAATATCAGGCTCAAAGATCAAGAAGACAAGTTAGAGAGTAATGAGAAATGAAATGTGTATTGATTGAATGATGAAAAATATACGAGTAACCTTATATAGGCATATATGAGTAACTAGCAACTCACTCACTCTAACTAACACAATTACAAATATATCCCTAACACACCTAAATTAAAAAGGGTGGTTAAACTTTATAAATTACAACAACAAATTAATGTCTACCTGATAGATATAACTCTCTGTGAACGAAAGAATAGGCAAGTATTTGAAAATTGATTGTGGTTTGCTCACATCCAATCCATGAAAAATAAAATAAGATCTGCACTAAAAAAATAAGTTAACATTAACATTGCAATCGTGATTCCAGATAGCTAGGCTCATTCAATGAAACAATATCAAACCTTCTTCCAAACTACTCTTGTAAGTTTTATACATAGAAAGCTGAAAAGAAACTAAGAATGCAATCCCGGACATGTGCACTTTATCTGTCAAATAACCCGAGTATTGCTCTGATAATAATCAAGTTAATTTATGCAGTCCGAAATTGTCAGTGATATTTAATAAGCAACTTATATGCACATTTTCCAAATTAATCATTGAGTATTATAAGAGAATATGATGATCACAGGTAATGGGAAGAGATTTTTTCTTAGTTATATACTTACAAAATCCTCAAGGGTAGAGTTTGCCTTTTGCATGGAATCCAGACTGACCCTGGCTATGTTTTCACTATAACTTTGAAACGAATTATATTCTTGTAACTGATTGCAACTAAGCAAAGAATTTCCGGCTTGTTCTTGTTGAAAACCTAAGTGAAAGTGAAAACTCATGAAAATTACAAAAATATGATGAAATTAAAAGTAAAAGAATGCATCAGAGCATATGAAAATAATACTAATATATATATATCAAAGAATATCGATATGCACCATGAGGACTCTAGTCAACATGATAAAGTTTTCTTCAATAAGAGATATCTCAAAGCTCTAACAATTCAAGAGGATTTTAAACATTCAGACACAGCAATGGAAAATGATTGGTAAATCATCCTCTTCCCTCCCTACTTTTATAAATTAATTTCTTAAATTTAAAAAAAAATATATTTACCTCATGATTCTTTGCCCTCCAAATCCCTCCCTCACTCCAAATATTCACCTACCTTTACACTATCAAATTGTTTAAAATCAAACAATGTCTATTTTTGGTTTTTATTTATTTATCAAGAAAGTGAAAATAAGAAAACCCACCATCATTTTCCTATTTTTACTATCTCCCTCACAAATCATAATTCTCAAAATAAGCTCGGCAATGATATATCGAAGAAATCTACAACTAGTTGAGCTAAATCATTGTCTCATCAAGTACGATTAATGTTTACCACCATTTTCTTGTTCCGCGACGAGGCCTTCACTTAGCCAAACAGACGCTTCCTCGAGAAGTGAAGATGACAGCTTCAGAAAAAAAAAAAAATTAGGATTTAATTTTCAATCGTATGTTATTTTACACTCCAAATACAGAGAAATGATAAATTGTTACTAAAAATTATTCATTATATTAGTCATCAAGTATCAAATATATAAAAAAAACACTAATTATAATAACCACCCAATATAATTTTATATTATAGTGTATTGAAATTAATCTCGTAAATTTAAAATGAAAAGTCTAAAATCCATCAAATGCGACGGAAATTCAGAGCGAAGGAAAACAAAGAGAGAGAGAGTGAAGAAGTCGAACTCACTCTGGGCACAAGATCAGATGCCAAGGAGCACTTCTCGTACATGCCAAGCTCGCCGCACGGTTCTAACTGAAACGCGTGTCGTTTGAAGAGATGAGGAGAGGAAAACGCACTTGTTAATTGGTTAGATTAGAAGATTGGATTTGAGATTTGGGACTAACCATGAAAAGCATGAGATTAGTGAGGAAGCGGTTATGATCGTTGGAGGAAGAGATAACGAGCCTACGTGATTCCATGAATTCCACCATCTTCTGCACTTTCTCCAGTTCTCGTAACTCCTCCATTGTCGTTTCACCGTCAGCTCCAACTCCAACACTTCGCGCTCCACAACCACGGTAAGTTTAACAATTTACACAGAGCTACAACGACCCTGCTCGGCAAAGTGTGTATTACTAACTTTTGCGACGGACATGACGAAAAGCCAATGGCCATTTAACAACATTCAGAAGCTGTGGTTAAATAAACGTTGGGGGACCCATTCTTTTGGGGTGGACAAACCCAACTTTAAATTAGGTATTAGGTTTGCACAAGTTAGTCTATAATAACGGGAAATTGATAAGTGTGGACCCGATAATATTAAATTTTGGATAGTCATTAGTTCCTAAATAATTTTCGTATTAGGAAAGCTAACCGGGCACATGATTATAATAAATAACTCGTTTTTGTTCATGATAATTTTAACATGATATTAAGGCTGAGTTTGATAAAGTTGTGGCTATTGAAAAGCTGCTGATTTCTTTGGGCTCTCAAAAAGCTGCTCTTAGAGAGCCATAATAATATCATTTGGTAAAATTATACAAAAATTGCTCTCAATAAGCAGAAGTCATCGTTATAATGTTTGGTAAAATAGTGTAAAGTGGTTCCCTAGATATAAAATGACCATAATAGACATAATATTAAAAGATATTATGTAAATGAGGTCATTTATGTATTTTCGTTTTCAGAGAGCCAAAGCTGGCTTAGAAAAGCTATTATTGATGGCTCCCAAGAGCACCCCCTACTCTCAAAAGCCAAGAACAAAAGCAGTCCAACTTTTTGATTTACCAAACACAAAATAGGAGCTCCACCTTTTTGAGAGCAGAAGTACCCCAACGAAAAGTTTTACCAAACTCAGTCTAACTTTGTCCTTAACAAATTTTAGGTTCTATTTTCATTAATCCAAGAGAATTTTTTTTTAGAAAAATAAAATACTAAAATTCCTATTGAATGAATATATGGAGCATTTCAAAATATATATTTTCAGTTTTATGTTCTTTAAAATAAACTCTTATAAATATTTCTTCTATTTCAAAATATAAAATATAAGTCACCTATGCATATTTTTTAATTCCAATTTAAATATATATATATATATATATATATATTAATTTTTAATATAATATTCTTACTCTCTTATTTTCTTTTTATCTTGAAGATAATGGTAACATGAGAAGGAGATTAAATCACGTTTCGCTTTAAAACCTATTTTTTCTTAAACTTACACAAAATGGATCGAGTCAAAGCTTGTCTATGTAGCAGAAGTATTAGTGTAAGTATAATCAAAAGATAAGTCTATAAACAAGGCTTATGTGAGCTTAGAAAGCTTAGAGCTCTCACGTGTACGTGTGTACTAGAAGTCTTAGCACTCTTAGAGGGGGAGCTAGTTTTCTTGAAGAAAACATGATGACTTCTATGATGAGGTATATGAAGCGCCAATATGTATGCGTGTGCTAAAAAATAATATTGATCATACAATAGAAATATGTCCAACTAATATCCAATATGTGCTATACATATAGCACACGTTCCATATTATGTACAACACACGTTAAATACTAGTTGGATGTATTTCTGTTGTACGACAAACATCACGGTTAAGTGTTATATGCGAAAATAACAAAGTAAAGAGTGAAGGGAAGAAGAGAAACACATACAGAATTATGTATATCACATGTTAGATACTAGTCAACACCTTCTGACTAGAAGAATTTGTCACCGCCTTAGCAAACCACCGAGGACTTTACTTGCACTTCACACTACAAGTGATTGATGCTCTCAATACATCACAGGGGACTTCCTTGCCACAACTACACCGTCAGGAACTTCCTTGCCACAACTACACCGTTAGAAACTTCCTTGCCTTCTCACCGAAGGACTTTCTAACTAGTCTTAGACCCTTCTAAGGACTTCTTGCCTTCACAAATCAAAGGACTTGTACAAACACAAACTGTTGTGAAAATGAGTTCTCTAAAGATCAAACAAAAACTTTGATGCAACCAAATTAAAGTTTTCCTCTTGTTTGTTCTTGTGGGTTCTACTTGAAAATTCAAGAATATACAATTAAGTTCCACCCAACACTCAATCTAAAATCTACTCAAGTTCTTTGCAAAACAAAAACATTGATCAAGAAGAAGAATGATTTTGCTAGAGAATGATTTTTCTTTTTGACAACATTTTGGCATTGTTTCTACAAAGTGTTGTATTTGTTGCTTGTTAACTGAATGGTATTTATAGACTTCTAGACTCCAATCTAAATATGGAAGATTGGAGTTTCACCTTGGAGGGCCTCCTTGGTCTCTTAAGGTAAGCTTTACTTTGAGGTGTGTGAGAGCATCCCTAGGTAGCTCTTGATCTTGTGTAGCTTAGGTAGCTTCGCCCTAGAGGTCTCCATGAGCTATCATTTGCACCACCTTAGGTAGAGGTAGTGTGTAGCTTGCTCTCCAATCATCAAGCCTTGAGGCGTTGACATGCTTTAATTTGCTTAATTATAGCTTGAGGTAGCTTTGAATCAAGCTATGAGGTCGTGACAAAGTGTGAGCCTGAGCTCTTATCCTTGGTTGTTTGCACCACATGTAAGCTCCAGCACCCTTCCAAGAAATGTTAATGATTGAAAATTATTGAGAACTTGGTTTTGAGTGATAACAAATCAATACAAAGAAACTATTTTGTTAGAATAGTTTAATGGGTGTTGATATGTGCAGTGAGAAAGCTATTTGAGATAGCTAAAATACACAAGAAAGTTGGAACTACAAGCACTCAAAGCACATGGTTATGGATGTGTAAAACTAAAGAAAAACAAAGCCCTCAGAAGGAAATCAAGGCATGAGAAAGCTCTTGAGCAACCAGCGAAGAAGATATAAGAAAGCGTTCTGAGAATTGCACTCAGAAACTTCTCAGAAGGCTGCACAAAGCTTTCCTCATAAAGACTACCTCTCAGAAGGACCTTCTCTAAGAATGGCACCTTCACTCAGAAGACGTGAGAATCTTCTGAAGAGAGCACTTCCAGAAAACAGAAAGAAAGCAGAAAGAATGCACTCGGAAAGCACTCAAGAAGATCAGGTTTCTCATGAGAAAGCTGTCCAGAAACTGAGGAGATATCAAGACCTTGAAGACTTCTCAAGTACACTCTCTAAGAAGCTGAGAAAGTCTTCTAAGAAGAGTTGGAACTCTCTGAGAAAGCCCAGTTCCAGAAAGCATTCCCAGAAGACAAAGTGAAAGCATAAGATTCGAATAAGAATCTTCAGAAAGCACTTAAGAAAATCAAGGAATACATGTAAGTACTTTCTGAGGCAGCATAAGAGACTTTCTGAGTAAGTATCAGAAGATACACCTTCTGGAGAAGGTTCAGAAAGCCAGCATCTGAGAAGCTCTCAGAAGCTGTGAGCTTATGAGAAAGCTGTCCAAGAAGGTTTCTCAAGAATCTGAGAGAAATCTTCATCTGAGAAGCCACTCTCTAAATCTAATCAAGGCATCTTGAATGAGAAGATACATCATTAAGGAAGGAAGGAATTCTTTCAGAAACTTCTCATTGGGTTAGTCAAGACACATGAAGAAGATGCATCAGCCTTCTCATGAAGTGCTGACTTGGTTATGAGAAAGCAGTTTTCTCAGAAGGCTGAATAGAATTTGAGAGAAGCACAAATTCTCAAAAAGAAGTCCTCTCAGAAAGCTCTCAGAAAGAAGTCCTCTCAGAAAGCTCTCAGAAAGCAGTCCTCTCAGAAAGCAGTCCTCTCAGAAAGCTCTCAGAAGGCAGTACTCTCGGAAAGCTCTCAGAAAGCAGTCATCTCAGAAAGCTCTCAGAAGGCAGTACTCTCGGAAAGCTCTCAGAAGACAGTCCTCTCAGAAGACTCTCAGAAGGTAGTCTCTCAGAAGGACATATCAGAAAGTCTTGGAAACTATGCACAACGGCTATAATCTGGAAAAGGCTATAAATAAGCTCCCAACAAGACACAAAGTGAGCTTGCACGTTGCTGCAATGCTGCCAAATTTCCTAGTGGTGTTAGAACATTAATTCAACTTTGTAACACATCACTAACAACATCTAGGGTCACTCTAAGGAATTAAATCAAATCTTTTCTACTCATATTCCTTGAGAAACCCGAGATTCTGTAGAAGAGAAATTTTCTCTCAAAAGAAAATTTCTTGAAATCTTCTATTCTTATCCTTTCACTAGATAATATTCTTGCTGTTGCAAGCTTTGAATAGGAGTTGTTTAAGGATATCCTTTGTTCTTTCAAAGTCCTTAAGCATTTGTTTGTAAGTGCTTTACGCACACACTTTTCAAACACAAATCTGTATTTATTTGTAAAAGTCTCACTCATGTGGAGCTGAGCAATTAGAGCCTGAAGAGGCTAGGAAAAGAATACTTGTAAAAGTCTCATGGTGAATGAGCAAGTAGCCTGAAGAGGCCAATCAAAGAATACTAGTCTTGCTCATGGTGTCGAGTTAAGCAAGAGAAGCCAGAAGTGGCTTGATGAAAGAATACTAATCTCTTACTCATAAGAGTGGAGTAAAAAGTCCTTAATTGTTTAAGGAAAGGAAGTCCTCGTAATGAGGCAAGGAAATCCACTTTGGGTTGTGAAGTGGTGGAAGTCCTTTACGTGTTAAAGGCAAGGTTGTCTGGGAAGGCACAATAAGAAGAATATCCTGAGGGAGCCTGGGAAGGCTTCGATAGGAAAGAATATCCATGCTTAGCCTGGAAAGGCTTGTGGAAAGAATATTCACTGCAAAGCCTGAAGAGGCTATAAGAAAGAATACTTGAGAGAGCCTGAGAAGGCTTGATAATATCTGTAACTTTGAAGAAAGTTAGTGGAACTCAAACAATTGTTTGAGAACTGGATGTAGGCAATGTTTTGGCCGAACCAGTATAAAAATACTGTGTGATTTCCATCTTCTTATCCTTCATCTTCCTATTATGCGTTTTATGTTTCTAATCAGCTTTCTCATGCTTTAAACTAAAGCTCTATACTCCGCATTTTTATTGAGAAAG
Source organism: Aeschynomene evenia (assembly GCA_013621005.1). Classification (NCBI taxonomy): domain Eukaryota; kingdom Viridiplantae; phylum Streptophyta; class Magnoliopsida; order Fabales; family Fabaceae; genus Aeschynomene; species Aeschynomene evenia. The sequence continues at coordinate 11,224,301 of CM024265.1, forward strand.
CTGCATTTAATAAAGCATTAAATAAAACTGAATTAGAAGCAAATTCTGGACTTGATTCTATGAGTATTACTCATCAGAATTATAAGCAAAGAATCTGATTCTAAGTTTGCAGTTTTATATCAGAATGCTAGGTTTCTCGTCAGGTTTCTCATAAGCATTCTGATATCTTCTAAATCAGATTCTCTTGGTTTAATTCATTTAAAGCTTCACATTATTCTAACTTGTTTCTGATTATAAGTTTCTAAATAATCATAATCAGAAAGAGTTTAGAACATTTCTAAATGAATTTATCAAAATCATAAGTGTTGAGAAAGCTGTTCAAAAAGCTATTGAGAAAGCTGTTCAGAAAGCTGTTGAGAAAGCTGTTGAGAAAGCTGCATCCTCAATCAGGTTTCTGAACCAGAGACTTTCTAAGTTTCACATATATATGATGCGCTTCATTCATCCTTCATTAAGGGATTATCTTTATGATCTTTCTTATTGAAAGATAAACCACTTGGATAACTACTGATTGCTTATTGATTGAATATCTTAGGTTGATCAACTCTTGTTGAGAAACCCGAATCAGAAAGCTGACCAAGTGTGTTATACTTTGTGAGAAAGAATTACTTTCTGAATAAGAAAGTAAACAAAATTAAAAATGGGTAAAGCACGATTCAACCCCCCCCCCCCTTCTCGTGCTATCCAACACCTTCACCACATCAATCTTAGAGGTGAGTTCTTGTTTTAGCTCTTGATCACCTTGAGGTGAGGTCTTGTTTGAGCTCTTGATCACCTTGAGGTGAGGTCTTGAGGTGAGCTCTTGATCACCTTGAGGTGAGGTCACCTTGGAGGTCCACCTAGAGATCCAGCTTAGAGGCTCTTATGGAAGTCCACCCTAGACCTTTCCTCTGAGGGCTCACTATAGACCTTATTATTAGCTCCAAGAACCCTTTTACTTCTTCATTAAAGGTTTTGAGTGATAAAAATCTAAGTGTTGAATAAATGTTTTGTTTGATTGGACTAATGATTTGTTAAGTGTGTTTTTAGGTCATATTGATAAATAAATTAATTAAAAGACACATCTTAGCCTCACAACCATAAGGTGGCACCTAGGGTATAATCTAGAGCATTTATCAGAAGATTCATCAAGACCACATTATCAAGGGGCATTCTTAAAAAGGGAAACAAAATCAAAGCCCTTTAGGGTTTGCTAGAGCTAAGGAGGCGCAACATATATGCTTAAATATGGAAATCAAAATATTGCAAGATACATTAAATGTACAAGGGTTTAAATGCACAAGGGTGAATGGTGCATTAAATGCATAAGGATTTAAAAAGACTCACCTAGACTGTTTCTTCTTAGGTGAAAATCAAATCATATCATGCATATTTAAAACATATTAGGCACTACCCACATGCAAAGATTGCAAGACTTGGTGAGCTTCCAAGTATCTAGCAAGCAACATCAAGATTCCAAGAATCAAGTAGACAAGATTCCCATAATCAAGCAAGCAACACCAAGATTCCAAGGATCAGTAAGACTCCAAGAATCAAGCAAGCAAGATTCCAAGGATTAGCGAGATTCCCAGAATCAAACAAGCACCATCAAGATTCAAAGAATCTAGCAAACAACATCAAGATTCCAAGAATCAAGCAAGAAACGTCTAGATTCCATGGATCAATAAGATTCTAGAATCAAAAAATCTCTTAGGAGGCGCATACACCTGGGTATTCTAGCATGGAATATGTGCATTTATGACAAAGATCATATAAGAAAAATATATCATATAAGGCACATACACAAGTGAAGATTACAAGCATTAATGAATAATTCATGCAAACCAAATCTCTATCTAAAGGGGCGAATACGATCATGCATTAATGATCAAAATCAAGCAAAACTAATCCTAGTGGAAGGCGCATACACAAGCATGATTCAAGCATTAATGACAAAATCATTTTGGATTGAAGATGAAGTAATGTACACCACAAGATGGAAAGTGGCGATTTTCACATCAAGGGTGAGTATAACACCCCGACTTTTATTAAGTTCTAATTAAGTGAAATTAAGGGTAATTGACCTTAGTTAGAATTTAATTCAGTTTGAGTGGATAAGTTTCTCCTTGATAACCCTTGTTATATGTGTTTGATTTATATGTGTTTATGTGTTTTATTTGATGTTTTGATGATGCATGAGGTTAGGAATGATGTATGTATGTTTATAACACGAGCTGGGAAGTTTTAGTGTGGTTATAGGGCTGTTTCGCAGCCTAGTAATAGATTGTCATGGGATGGTAATCGATTACACTGTGCATATTTTCATATCTAGGCATTTTAACAGGTTGTAATCGATTACATTTTCGTGGTAATTGATTACAGTCTATGGAGTGAGGGTTTTAAGTGCGATTTTAGTCACGTGTTGGCCCCACAACGTCTCCATATCATACCTAGTCATGCCACCGCGTGAAAAACCTAATTCCTACTATCAGAAACACTTCTTACACCCTCTCTAAACCCTTGTGCCTCCACCATTTTCTCTCTCTCTCTCAAGAACTCAAAGTCATAACCGTTCCACAACACCAAACTCATACGAAACCTTACCCGATCACGAAAATAATTACATATCCTTAATCCTCTGATCAAAACACACCTTTCTACATATTATAATTCTCCAAAAGAAGTTGCTTTCATAATCCTACCATTTGTGGGGCTAGAGAGAGAGAAAGTTAGAACGCGTTCTACGTCGGGAAAGGGTGTCTCTACGCTTTTCATAGGAGGTCTACAAGAGGTAGGAGTTTTAGACATGCATTTGTATATGAAATTTCATGATAATTCTTATGTATGACGATGATATTATTGTTAACTCGTTTTTCCCATTAGGGTTCATAAGAGGGTTATGTTTTACCGAATGATTTTCAAAGAGAAAGTGTTTTACCAATTGAAAAGTGTTTTTGAATGTGTTTTACCGATTGATTAATGTTAATTTTTCGTTTTCTACCGATTGGAATGATTCAAGATTAAAGTTTTAGTCATTGGCTCATGAAAAACGTGTTTTGGAACCCTATTGTAATACCTGGGGTAGTCTGAGTTAGTTTGAGTGAGAGATCACGGTACAACCGGGGAGATAGGACCATGTGGGTCCCACCTTTCCCCTCTTTTTCTTTCCTTTTCCTTCTTCCTTCCCCCTCATTCACGTTTCTTTCTCTCTCCCTCTCTTCTTCTCTCTTCTTCTTCTTCCTCACCCCTTTCTTCCTTCTCCAATCCAAACCCAAACCCCATTAATCATCAAAGATCAAGTTAGCATTGCTCATCTAGTATATTGAGGGTAAGTGTAGAGTATTTCTTTTTCTCCATTGATGTCTAGTTTCTCTAATTTTCGGATTTGGGGGTTTAGGGTTCCTAATTGGGGTTTTTGATTTTGTTGAGAGATTGAGGTTTGTGATGTGTTCTCTAGGGTCTCAACCATCTAGGGAAGCTCCGGGGAACTCATCCTAGCTCCGGGTGGAGTCTTGGAGCTCTTTGGAGTAATTTGTGAGTAATGGGTTATTTGTAGTTTATGTATGATTTTGATTGAATCTGTGAATATCTTGCTGTGATAGTTGATAGGGACTGAGATTGGTTGATATATAATTGATATTGCATGTTGGTTGTGTTTGATTTGGATGAGTTGTGGTGAAAATGTGGATTTGGGGATGATTTTCGCAAGGTTTTCTGCAGAATTTCGTCTTTGACCCAGGCTGTAATCGATTACAGCGAATTGGTAATCGATTACCAACATACTGTAATCGATTACTGCGGGTTGGTAATCGATTACAGACAGTCAATTTTCGTAAAAATTTTCTTCAGAACGAAATTTAAAGCAGGTAATCGATTACAGAGGTCTGTAATCGATTACATCAGTATAAAAACTCCATTTTTAAGACCTTAACCCAATATTTTCTTATTTTAAAGTTAATTACTCAAATCCATTCGTCCACCACTACTCCAAACTTATTACCTGAATGTTTATAAGGTCATGGGATTTATGATATGATGTTGATGATGTGATGATGAATTGATGAGCTACTTAGACTGTGATTGTGAATGATGTGTGCCACTAACAGCGCTAAATATGATAAAATATTTCAATGAATTAAGAGATGGTAAAACAACCTGAGGAAGGGCATAGCTCGCGGGGTCGTAAATGGAAACCTGAGGAGGGGCATAGCTCGCGGGGTTTCGCAGTATGGTGTCTGAGGAGGGGCATAGCTCGCGGGACATCCATACTGCCTATGAACATGAGTCGGGGCCGCGCTCCAGGTGTTCATAGATTAAAAGCTACCAAGATAAAGAGACTGTATAAGAACGTTTGAGTTATATATCTGTTGTGTTGGTGTATCTTTATGCTTGTTGATTCATGATATATATGCATACACTGCTTATAACCTGTTAATTCACTGAGCGTATGACTCACTCATTCATACAATATGTTTTCAGATCAAGGGACGAGTTCATCCGTTCCTCCGAGTTCTTAGATTTGGTGAGCCTCATGTGTAGAGGCCTTATGTATTTCCTTTCGAGTGTATGCTCCTAATGTTACAGATAGGATTTCCTTGGACTAGGATAGTGGATGGATGTTGTATAAGTCTATGTAAGACTTACTATTGTTGTGTTGATGTTGTTAGACTTAATTATGGATATGTATGACCAGATTATATGTATGGATATTATGTATGAATGTATGTTATTGCAGTTCACTACTAGAAACACGGACATTTCCGACGGATTTGTTGCCCACGGAAATTTCCGACGGATTTCTTCACCATTTCCGTGGGTTTTCCGACAGATTTTTAAATTATTTAAAAAATAAATAAAGTTTAAAAAAAAAAATTTTTTACACGAAATCCGTCAGAAAACCCACGGAAATGTTTCACTATTTTCGTGGGTTTTACAACGGATTTTTAAATTATTTAAAAAATAAATAAAGTTTAAAAAAATTATTTTTTTACGCGAAATCCGTCGGAAAACCCACGGAAATGTTTCACCATTTCCGTGGGTTTTCCGACAGATTTTTAAATTATTTAAAAAATAAATAAAGTTTAAAAAAATTATTTTTTTTACGCGAAATCCGTCGGAAAACCCACGGAAATGTTTCACTATTTTCGTGGGTTTTCCGACGGATTTTTAAATTATTTAAAAAATAAATAAAGTTTAAAAAAATTATTTTTTAACGCGAAATCCGTCGGAAACCCCACGGAAATTGGCGCTAAACAATAAAACAATTTTGAATTTCCGCCGGTAATCCGTCGGAAATCAGCGCTAAAAAATTAGGGTTAACTTCTTAAAATCCGACGGAAATCCGCCGGAAAACAGCGAATATACAGGAACCCAGACTCCCCCTTCCTCATTTTTGCGCCGCATCCCTCTCTCTTCTCGACTCTCTCTCTTCTCTCTCTCTCTCCCCGCCGCTTTGACCGGCGATTTCGCCGCCATGGAGAGTGGTTGCCGGAAAAAAAATACATCATTGTGATCATGGTGAGTAGATTTACATTTTGTACCGATTGGATTTTTTTTTGAACAATTTTTTTCAACTCTCTCTCTCTCCACCGTAGACAACCGCCGTGCTGCCTCGTGCCACCGTCGCCGCGCGCATATGCCGCGTTCGCCGCCACGTCTGCTGCTTGCACCGCCGCGTCTGCCGCCTGCACCGCCAGGTATGTATGTGTTTTTTATTTTTTAATTTTTAATATTCTGATTTTAAAAAAATGTAATTTATATATATATTTTAAACAATTTTTTATAGATATTCTGTTATTTATGTTATTTTTAAATTTAAAGTTTTTTATTTTCTGATTATTAATTTTTATATTTTTGTAATTTAAGTTAATTTTTATTTCTGAATTTTTTTGTTTATTTAATAATAAATTTGCTACTTTATGATGTTTCTTGTTTTATGTTTATGATTAAGTTAAATAATTATTATGATTATATTGTCTCTTGCTATAAACCTTAGGATAAATGACTTTGACTGAGACCGGTCTCTATCTCCGGCAATTGGTTTGAGAAATTTGTTAGGCATATATATATATATATATATCAAATTTGTTAGGCACATATTGACTGAGTCCATTTCTGTTGTTTTCGTTTTGTTTTGTTGTGATGTACTATATATACATTTTATGCACTACTAGATTAATTAATTTGTACTGTTGCAATATTGTCAGTATTTGAATTTCTATTTAATATATCATTTACTTGTTTTTAATTTGTATAATTTAATCTGTATTTTTAAATCGTTAATCAGGTGGTAATTGAAAAAAAAATTAAAACAATTTTTTAAAAAAAAAAATCCGTCGGAAATCCAACTAAAATTTATTTATAAAAAAATCAAAATCCGTCGGAAATCCAACTGAAATTGTTTTGAAAAAATGGCTTGAATCCGTCGGAAATCCGACTGAAAATGGAAAAATTGTTGTTCAAATTCCGTCTAAAAACCGTCGGAAATCCGACTAAAAAACCGTCGGAAATCTCCACTTTTCTGGTAGTGGTTGTGGTTGTTGTTGTGAAGTTGGATTATTGTGTGCATTACAGGTTAAGGCTGACATGGGACTCGGTGTTCCATGTGCCGGTCACGATCCGAATTGGGTCGTGACACCTATAATCAAAATTTCTGTGTTCGTAATCGATTACACACCTGTGGTAATCGATTACGAGCTGAGAAAACATGCTCTTTGTTAATCGATTACAGAGGCTTGGTAATCAATTACTGTAATTGATTACAACCTTTCTGTAATCAATTACAGCACTGCAACTTTTACGAAAATTAACTATTTTGACTCTTTATGTACCCTAATGTGCTCTGCGACTTGTATGAATGATTTATATGAGTTATATATGACTTATATGTGATTATATGAGCTGTAATGCATGTTTATATGATAATATGTGATGATGGATTATGATGTTAATGTTATGTATTTATGACTATGTAAGACGTTAATGTTAAAAACCAAGATGTCACTGGGTGGCGCACAGATAAGTTAATGTTGTGATAAAACACTATAGCCTTCACTACACGATGAAGTTGGTAAGGGAGGGATGACAACCTCGACAAACAACTTCATTGTTAGGGAAGGTGAATTACCCTCTCTCCCCAATATGTTTAGAATGAGCTCATACCTAGGGGTCGGTGATGTGGAGGAATTGACAGGAGGGTGGATATGACCAAAAGATTAATGCAAGATAAAGATGTTTGATGTTATGTAATGATGTATTTTCTATTTATGTTTAGGAACACTAGTACACCACATTGACACCTTTATTTATTTATGCAATGTTATATGTGTTAATAAAATGAACAAGACGCACCTAGGTAAGACGTTTCGGGAAAAAATCCTTTAAAACTTATATCCGAAATGAACTCATTCTTGCTTCACCTAATTCATAATTAAACCAGGGCGGCTACCTGTACTGAGTTACTTCCCAGCACTCACCCTATGTTTTCTGTAACCCCAAGTAATTAGCCCTTAATGCTTAAGTCACTTTAGGCCATTTATTAAGGGTTACGTCATGATTTCATAGCTTTATCTTTTACTTTAAAATATAATACGCGGAAAATACGTGGGAATTTGTTTTCGAAAATACAATATCGTGAAAACAGGGACAATCATCAATATATAAACGCTATATATAATCATGCACAATATATATATATATATATATATATATATGCATTACAACCCTAACTAAAGACATATATCACAAATATTCCCAATTACATGAATCATAACAATTATTTAATATAATATATTACTAATATAAATATCGCCGACTAACAAGGGTCCAACCTTAACTAAAGGTAAACATACAGGCAAATAAAGGAAAGGCATATAAAACAAAAGGTCTCTGCATCCGAGGTTGCGTGATACACTAAAAAGGTTAGGGTGAGTACTGGAAAGTAACTCAGTAGAGGAATCTGCCTCGGGTTTAATTGTAAAATAAGTGAAGCATGAATGAGTTCATTTTGGGTATAAGTTTAAAAATGATCTTTTCCCAGAACGTCTTACCTAGGTGCGTCTTGTTCATTTTATTAATACATTTATCATTGTATAAATAAATAAAGTGTCATTGTGGTGTTCTAGTGCTCCTAAACACATATATGGAAAATACAACATAATATAACATATCATGAATCATGAATCATCTTTATCTTGTATTAATCTTTGGTCGTAACCACCTGATACAACATAATTTTTATTTATTAATCTCATTTGTATGCATGCCAATTAACCACTCTTGAACCTAATTGACCACTTTTGCATCATATTTAGCATTTGGAACTTAATGTGGAGCTTTGTGCATTTTTTCAGTATATTGGTCTTTCCAACATTGTTCTGTAATTGGCTTATAACTTGATTTCTAGAAACTAGAATTTTGTCTTCTTTGTCTTGTTGGAAATATAAGACACAGGTCTACAACTTTCATGAAGAACATGAAAGCTGATTCAAAGCATAAGAACTTAAAATTGGAGCTTCAAGTGGAGTTAAGCTTGCTGCAGAATTCTGGAGCAGCAGTCCTGAGCAGCCAGTGTTGCAGAGGCTGGAACTAGAGCTACAGATGTTGGAATCACTTGATTTTAGTGGCATTGTAAAGCTAAGACACAAGGATTCATTTCATCTTCAGATCTCGAAAGCAATTGAGGTCACTACGAAGCTCATAAGTGGACTCAAAGTTAATGCAGCATCTGTGATAGTATTCTGGAGCAGCACTCAGTGTTTTGGAAATATTTTGAGCTACACTTGCTGGAATTGGATGATTTTGGTGGCTATGAAAATCTGAGACATAGAGTCACAATTTTTTCAGAGCTTGAGGCCAAAAGAATTCATTAAAGGCTTCAGAAACTAGCTGCAACATTTTGGGCAGAAACTACACATTGCTGAGTTGTCTTAGTTATGACATTTTGTGCAAGTTCCAATTTACCCTTGTCTTATATGTTTGTAAAGGTTCAGTGCATGGGATTTTTATTAATTTCACTTTGATTTTATGTCTATATAAATCTCATCTCATATTTGGGGGATTCTCTACACTTGCTTTTAGTAATTTTTATTAGGTTTTTAGATTAGAATTTTAGCTCTCTACATTTTCTCTCTACATTACTCATACAATTGGCAAGTTCAATTTAATTTCCATTTTTCAATTTCATTATTTCTATTGCTTTTATTTCTTAATTATTTTTTGCATTTAATTATGGTTGAGTAATTTCTCTAGTTCTTGGTATTGGAAATGCTAAAATCTCATTTTGTCTTGAAACCCACTACTTGATTCTGGCTATAGCTTCTTAATATCCTAGTTCTATAATATCCTAGTTCTAAATTCAATTAAATTTAGTTTATGTGAATTAATACTTGCTGATTTTGGTTGTATATCTTGAATGCATGTTTAATTTCTTGATTGAGAGATTATTGTGTATTTGAGTATTTTTTGGTGTTGAGTGAGGATTATCATTTTATGCTCATTAGCTAGGAGAATAGGAATAATTATTGATTGAGAATTAAGATTGCATGTGTCTAAGTTAGTTTTACTTAATTGGTTTGGATTAAAGTCTTTAAGCCTCCTTGAGAAAACGACTTGGGTTGACTAGCTATACTACATAGTTAATCGAATCAATCCTTTTGGGAAAATTCTTTCTTACTTCTAAATTGATTGTGAGTTAAAGGAATTAACGATGCCTTTAACCTCGACATCACCACCCTCCTATCAACCTCCACTATACCGACCCCTAGGCATGAACTCATCCTAAAACATAACGGGGAGAGGGGGCTTCATCATTCTTTTACTAATGAACATTCATTCATCAAGAATGAACATTCATTCATCAAGAAAAATATGCAAAGGAGCTTCTGAAGAAGTTTCAGATTGAATGAAGTTAAAGCCATCTTAACAACCAATGCATCCATCACAAGTCTTAGATGCTGATGATAAAGGTGAAAATGCCTCTAAATCTACCTACAGTGGCATGATAGGTTCTCTTCTTTATCTCACTGCCTCTAGACCTGATATACAACTTAGTGTAGGAATTTGTGCACGATTTCAATCTAATCCTAAACAGTCTCTTTTAATTGTTGTTAAAAGAATACTTAGATATTTAGTAGGTACAACAAATCTTGGCCTCTGTGAAGGTAGTGAAACGTGAGAAGGGGGGTTGAATCACGTTCCAACTATAAATCCTGTTTCTGAAAATTACTTAAAAATAAAGATCAAGTGTAAACTTGTCTTGCACAGCGGAAACAAATGTCAGTAAATAAACAGAAACTTAGCCTATAGACAAGGCTATTGTAGATCTTGAAAGTATATTTACTTTCAAGCTCTTCTAAATGATAAAGGTTAAAACTTTAACCTTCAACACTTAGACAAATGATGATGATGATTTCGCAGATGATATATGTGTTGTGTATGCAATGAAAAATTGTAAAAACAATAATAATAAAGAGTAGGGAAGAGAGAAAGCACACACAGAAATTTATACTGGTTCGGCAACGTGCCTACTCCAGTCCCCAGGATACACCTGAGAGTTCACTATCACCACCAACACTAGGTGGAATTTCCTGCCTCTGCAACACCACAAAGGACTTCAACCTGCACCTTCACCAAGGTGACTAACTGCCTTTGAAAAACCACAAAGGACTTCCCTTGCACCTCCAACTAAGGTGACTCACTGCCCTTGCAAACAACAAAGGACTTCCCTTGCACCAACAACTAGGTGACTCACTGCCTTTGACAACACCAAAGGACTTCAATCCTTGCCTTCAACATCGAAGGACTTTCTACCCTTGCCTTAGAACCTCTAAGGACTTCTTGCCTCACAAAAATAAGGACTTTGTATAAAAGATGTGGTTTTTACCAATCAAGAACTTAGATGCAACTAAGTTTGAACCTTGATGGATTTTTCTCTCAAAGAATAACTAGCAAAGCTAGGATAAACAACAAAAACTCACTCTTTTAAGAATTACAACCTTTACCCAAATAAAAATAGGAACTTGAGGTTTAGAGGTTGAAGATGAAGAGAAATTAGGATTAATTTCGACAGCGTTTTGGCACTTGTAAGCTTGGGTAGTCTCTTGCATTCTTGGGCATTGAGGTCTTGTATTTATAGAGAAAAAACCCTATAAATTTCGAAATTCTTGCCTTGATCTCCACCCTTGGTTTGAATTTTAAATCTCTTGATCCAATGGTGAGAATTGCTTGATATGATTTGAAATTTGATCTTCCAAAAATAGAAAATCAAATATGAGGAAGTTTCATCTTGGCCATTGATCCAAATAATTCCCTTTAATCCAAAGGCTATTATTTGATCTTAAATGTGGAAACTTTGTAACCAAGAATTAGAAAAGAGGAAACTTTATCTCAGCCCTTGAATTTGAATTTGTGCCTTGATCTTGTGGTGTGCATTGCTTCATCAAATTTTCACATAATCTTGCAAAATTGCAAGAAAGTTTGCGCCACTTTTAGGAGAGAGAAAGTCTAGGGTTTTAGCTTTTCTTGCTCCTCAAGTGTGCCTCCATGTTGGTACGAATTAGGATTTCACAATTTCTCATTTTTTGAAAATCCTAAATCACCAAACATGGTCTTCCTGGGAATCTTCTGAATGTAGATTCTTGAATCTTGAATATTCTTGAATCTTGAGGCTTGAGATTCTTCTGGAATCTTGAGATTCTTTGGGATCTTGATAGAATCTTCGGGAATCTTCTAGACTTGAAATTCTTGACAGAATCTTCTGAGGTCTTCTAACTTCGTGTAGAATCTTCAACAGAATCTTCTGGTCCCGTATGGAATCTTCCAGGAACCTTGTAGATTCATATAGAATCTTTAGGAGGCTCACAGAATCTTTTTAAAGTGTCCTAAAATATTCTGTTACTTAAATGCAAAATATATTCTAGAATAAATCCTAGATAATTATTTTTAAATCTTTTGCATGTAATTCTCCATACAAGATCTTTCTAGATTTCCCCCATATATAAATAATTTCGAAATCTTGAAAGATAATATGTAAAATAGAGATTTGATTTTGATTCTCTATTTTAATTTAATTTTCGAAATATATATATATATATATATAATAATAATTTTCGAATTTATTAGGAGAGAGAATGTAAAATAGAGATTTGATTTTGATTCCCTATTTTAATTCTTATATTTCGAAAATATATATATTATATATATTAAGATACATGAATGATTAAATAGAGATTTTCTATTTAAATTCATGCACTTTCCATAAATAGATTTTTGGAAAATCATAGAGTCTTCATGAAAACTTTCCCTTTTTAATAAATGTCCATGTGGTTGATCTTCATAAAATATGAAAAATAGTTTTCATATTTCTCTTCATGTGTGTCGCCACTTTGATGGTCCATGGTGGTCAAGATGTGTCTTTTTATTTTATCAAATAAATTAAATCCTAAAACACACTTAACAAACCATTAGTCCAACCAAATTAAAACTTTTATTTTAATTAAGAATTTTATCATTCAAAACCTTCAATGATGAGGTAAAGGGTTCTTGGAGCTAACACTCTGGTATAAGAAAAGTACAGGTTCTGAAGTAATTGTGTAAGACTCCAAACTCCAATTACGTCTTAATTAAGGGAATTTAATGATAATCACTTTGATTAAAGCATAATTGGGTTATGTGTGTGTACAAAGTGCAGTATGAAATATGTGGTTTGTTTGATATGTGTTATATGTATTACGTGGCCTATGTGTACGAAATGATGATGTTTGCATTTCATACGGTTAAAAACATGATAAGATAGACTTATAAGCATAAAGAGAGAACTTAAGTATGTGTCATGAGAGATTCATATATTTTTGGTGTATTCAATGTTGTACGAGTGTATAAATATTGATTAAGATGTTTTGCATTAGTTTAGATTGAGTTAGGATGCATATGGGAGACTTAGAATGAGAAACAACTACTGCTGCCTTGTTGTAGGCAATACGCGCTAGCGGCTAGTATGTGCGAGCTAGCGCGTGGGTCGTCGCTACCGGTTGGTAAATGCTCGCTAGCGAGTGTCGCACCAAACCAGAAATCCTGCATTTTGCATTTTGGCCCCCAATCCCTTATCTTTTTAAAATTTCACTTTGGTCCCTCCAGTCTAAAAACCCCTCAGAAGAATCCCATTTACCCTCAGAACTTCTCTCCCTCACCTCTCAAACTCTCTCAAACCCTAAATCACTCAAAGACCAATTTCTACACCAAATCCTCACCAAAATCAAAATTAAACCATATATCCTCAATCTCCTCATTATTTTCTATAATTCTAACCGAACAAAATTCACAAACATAGCCATATATTCATCATCATCAGCAGCAAGAGAGCTTTAGGTGGAGTGTAGAACAAAGGATTTGAAGAAATGGAGTGGATCATAGCTTGGATAGAAAGTCTACAAGAGGTAGGGGTTTAGTTTTAATTTTTAATCATGTATATGTGTATAATTTTCCATGAATTCGTGTTGAAATTCGATATATGCATGCTATGGTTGTTGTTCTGTACTGGTTCTGAGTTTGCAGGTCACGACCACGCGCTAGCGGCCAAGATACGGCTTCTGGCGCATGCACGCGTGCTAGCGCCCGACAGACAGGTGCTAGCGGCCGTGTTTCACTGTTCCGGTCGCTAGTGATTGGAGTTTAGGCGCTAGCGACTATGCTCGGGACAGTTCTGCAGAATTTGCGATTTTTGGCATTCTTAAATGATTTTAATCTGATATGTTGAGTTGTAAAGTGTCATGGAATATTTATGATATATAGGTACTTCAGAAACATGTATTATAAATGAAAATTTATGATTTATGAGAATGTTACCATGTATATGTGTATGTAAGTTGTGTAAGCTCCAGCACCCTTCCAAGAAGTGTTAATGATTGGAAATCATTAAAGACTTGGTTTTGAATGATAACAAATTAATATAAAGAAAATATTTTGTTAGAATAATTTAATGGGTGTTGATATGTGCAGTGAGAAAGCTATTTGAGATAGCTAAAATACACAAGAAAGTTGGAACTACAAGCACTCAAAGCACATGGTTCTAGAAGCGCAAGAAGAAAGAAGAACAAAGCCTCTCAAAAGGAAATCAAGGCATGAGAAAGCTATTGAGCAACCTGCGAAGAAGACATGAGAAAGCGCTCTGAGAAATGCACTCAGAATCTTCTTAGAATGATGCACAAGATGTTTCTTAGAAGGACCTATTCTCAGAAGATCGCCTTCACTCAGAAGATGCGAGAACCTTCTGAAGAAAGCACTTCTAGAAGAATGGAGAAAGCTGCAATATTAGAACACTTCAAGAATTGGTTTCTGGAAGCTAAGAAGTTCAAGTTTCTGATAAAGAAACTGTTCATAAACCGAGAAGATATCAAGACCAAGAAGACTTCTCGAAAGCATCCTCCAAGAAGCCAAGAAAGTCTTCTAAGAAGACTTGAAAGTTTCTGAGAAAGCCGAGCTCCAGAAAGCTGTCCTAGAAGATTAAATGGAAGCATCAGATTCTGATAAGAATCATTCAGAAAGCACTCAAGGAAATCAAGATCTATATTAAAGTACTTTCTGAGGCAGCATAAGAGACTTTCTGAGTAAGTATCAGAAGATACACCTTCCGGAGAAGGTTCAGAAAGCCAGCATCTGAGAAGTTCTCAGAAGCTGTGAGCTTATGAGAAAGCTGTCGAAGAAGTTCCTTCAAGAAGCTGAGAAAAATCTCCATCTGAGGAGTCACCCTCTGATCTAATCAAGGCATCTTGAATGAGAAGATACATCATTAAGGAAGGAAGGAATTCTTTCAGAAACTTCTCATTGGGTTAGTCAAGACACATCAAGAAGATGCATCAGCCTTCTCATGAAGTGCTGACTTGGTTATGAGAAAGCAGTTTTCTCAGAAGGTTGAATAGAATTTGTGAGAAGCACAAATTCTCAGAAAGCAGTCCTCTCAGAAAGCTCTCAGAAGGCAGTACTCTCGGAAAGCTCTCAGAAAGCAGTCCTCTCATAAAGCTCTCAGAAGGCAGTACTCTCGGAAAGCTCTCAGAAGACAGTCCTCTCAGAAGACTCTCAGAATGTAGTCTCTCAGAAGGACATATCAGAAAGTCTTGGGAACTGTGCACAACGGCTATAATCTGGAAAAGGCTATAAATAAGCTCCCAACAAGACACAAAGTGTGCTTGCACGTTGCTACAATGCTGCCAAATTTCCTAGTGGTGTTAGAACATTAATTCAACTTTGTAACACATCACTAACAGCATCTAGGGTCATTCTAAGGAATTAAATCAAATCAAATCTTTTCTACTCATATTCCTTGAGAAACCCGAGATTCTGTGGAAGAGAAATTTTCTCTCAAAAGAAAATTTCTTGAAATCTTCTATTATTATCCTTTCATTAGATAATATTCTTGTTGTTGCAAGCTTTGAATAGGAGTTGTTTAAGGATATCCTTTATCATTCAAAGTCCTTAAGCATTTGTTTGTAAGTGCTTTACGCACACATCTTTCAAACACAAATCTGTATTTATTTGTAAAAGTCTCACTCATGAGGAGTTGAGCAATTAGAGCCTGAAGAGGCTAGAAAAAGAACACTTGCAAAAGTCTCATGGTAAATGAGCAAGTAGCCTGAAGAGGCCATTCAAAGAATACTAGTCTTGCTCATGGTGTTGAGTTAAGCAAGAGAAGCCAGAAGTGGCTTGATGAAAGAATACTAATCTCTTACTTGTAAGAGTGGAGTGAAAAGTCCTTAGTTTAATCTAAGGCAATGTAAATCCTTTTCTAGTGTGAAAAGGTGGCTTAGCCTGAGAAGGCTTGAGGAAAGAATATCGAAAGCTTAGCCTGAGAAGGCTTGAGGAAAGAATATCTATGCTTAGCCTGGAAAGGCTTGTGGAAAGAATATTCACTGCAAAGCCTGAAGAGGCTAGAAGAAAGAATACTTGAGAGAGCCTGAGAAGGCTTGATAATATCTGTAACTTTGAAGAAAGTTAGTGGAACTCAAACAATTGTTTGAGAACTGGATGTAGGCATCATTGGTCGAACCAGTATAAAATTGTGTTCACTTTCTATACTTCTCTCTGAACTTTATTGCTAGTTTAATTTCTAGTTGCTTAATCTTTATCTTAATTCACACTCTATATAAAATATAAGATGCATGATATTAACTAGCTTTTTCTATCAGAAAATTACATCAGAGAGAAAGACAACTTTTGAAGTGAAAACGTGCAACATAATGAGTTCTTAGAGCAGATTTTCTATAAACCAGTCATCGTAATTCTTCATATACGGATTCGTTAACCGTTGGATCGAGCTGAAAATTTATGAGAATGTTAAGGACACATAGTTCTAACATTTGAACGGTTGGATCTTTGATTCGATGACTGGGGTGAGAGATATTAATAACGTAATGAACCAGTACAAATTATGCTCTCACCAGAAAGTAATATCATAAACTTCGTATGAGGGTTCTGAGGCTCTATGACCATTTCTCTTTGAACAAGAATGTGTTTCTGAAGTTATAGTATATTATTATGTGCGTAGATATTATCTTGAATAAGTTCCTAATTCTTCATATTAGATAACTTATCTAGAAAGTGTCTCTATACATGGTTTCTAGTTGCTACAACTATGTTAATATCTCATGTATATCTTGAATATATTATCATGTTAATATAGTTATTATTATACTAACACTCTTTCATTATAACTACAAGTATTTACACTTGATATTTATAATCTACAAGTTTCAGAAATCACCAAGAAGGTTGATCTTCTCAGAAAGCAAAGTTTCTGAGAAACTTTACTTTCTCAGAAGGACTCTCCGCTGCGACTCAGAAGGATACCCTTCTGAGAAGTGTTCTTGAAAGAAAGAGTTTTAGAAGAGTATTTTGAAAATCTAAGCACGATTCAACCCCCCTTCTCGTGCTAACACACACCTTCAAGTTGCATATCCATGATTGATGCTTAAAAGGAATATGTGTATGTACTGTTATGTACATGTCGAAGATGTATAAAATAAATTGAGATTGTCATGTGAAATGAGAAATAAGATTTTAAGTAGTTTTCCTCTCAAATTGGGTTGGCAAGGGAGACTTGGCACCCCCTCGGTACTCAACACCAATTAGTGAGTGAAAGTGAATAAACCTCTCTTCCCCACCAGTTTTCTAGTATAAACTAGAGAGGTATGAGCTCATAGCATTGGGGCCGGAGGATGCGGAGGTTAGATAGAAAAGAGGGCGGTGCCATTTTAAAGTAAAGGAATCGTGACAAATAAATGATATTATGTGTTATGTTATGAATTGTGTTTGAATGAATGATATTGATTATGTAGTAGATGCATCATTTTATGCATTAAATAAGACGCATATAGGCTAAGACACTCCAAAATAAAGGTGTATTTGCGAAAATCTCATTCATACGGAATTTACATGTTTCACTTATTTCTTAATCAATCAGAGTGATATCCCTACTGAGTCTGTGGGGCTTACCCTATTCCAGCATTGCTTGTTTCTAGATTCAGACAGGGACACTAATGCCACCGCTTCAAGGGCGGTCCAAGTATTATAGAAAGATTGTGGATCCTAGATGTTTTGGAAGACTTGGACCTAGTAGATCATGTTCTTTTATTGATATTATATATCTCCATGTTGTGTATTATTATGAAAACCGAAAGTAATTTATAAGGGGATTACAAACGACAGTACTAGCTTGTGGTTTTCTTAAAAATTCTATTACCATACTATTATAATATATATATTCCTGATTTAATTTTATTATCTACGGATTGAGATATATTTTGCAATATGAATATTATTCATATTTACATCACAACATTAAATGGAATGAATCTTACAAGGATACCAATATTATCCTACGTGACATAATTTTGAAGTTTTAATAAAAGAGTTAATTGGTAAATTACTATTAGATGTGTTTTAGTATATTAATAGAAATTTCAAAATACAAAATCACGGTTCTGAGAACCGGACTAGACAGGCCGGTCTGGCCGGTTGAACCGGACCCGTGTCCGGTTCGAGTGAACCTTACAAACTGGAATTTTGAAAATCGGTAAAAAATCGGTCAAAATCTTGAAAACTGATCAACTAATTTAGAAATAAAAATTTTAATTTTTTAAAATTTAATAACTATTTGATAATAAAATTTAATATATAATACACTTTAATTACTAAAATTAAAGACTATTAAACCTCTAAATTTCACATGCTATATATTTCAACTTTTATTAATATTTTTAATGCACTTTAATTTTTTTATAGCATACAATTCATCATATGTATAAATATTTATAGATAAATATATATTTTATATATTTTTTATTATATTCGGTTGAATCTCTGATCGAACCGATTAAACCTCTAAACCTCTAAACACCTCTCTCGTCTGGTTTAATGTTTGGTCCGATTTTCAAAAACCTTGTAGTTGTATAAAATCATGTTATAGTAAATTCACTTTTACTCAGTCAAGTTTGCAAAGTCAAATTGACCTAAATCTAGATTTGCAAACACTAATTCAAATACAAACTAAATCTAAACGGATCCTTAAGAATTAAAAGTATCCTCATTTAATAGATTTATCTTCTAAGATTCTCCATTACATTATTTTCTATGATACACACAATCGTATACTATATTGAAATGAGAATAAATATCTTTAGCAAGTAACAAATTCACTTGAGGAAAAACTAATCCTATCCTATGTTAAATAGTTTGTACTCTACTCTGAGTCTCTGACATTTCAATAATCAGAGAACACAGTTCACCTGAAACTTCATAAGTATGAGATAATTTATCCCTTAAACCTGTGTGCCATACCTCTCAAGTTCCAAATACCATAGAAGTATAACTACTAATCGCTTGCCAAAAAACATCCAAGTAACTAACAAATATTAGCAAAACAAAATTGATGTGAGAGCGCAAAATCTGGTAACAAGGTAAAAAATAATCTATTAACAAAAAAGGGGCAAACTAATAAATCTTTTTCTTCAACTTA
Organism: Aeschynomene evenia; assembly: GCA_013621005.1. Classification (NCBI taxonomy): domain Eukaryota; kingdom Viridiplantae; phylum Streptophyta; class Magnoliopsida; order Fabales; family Fabaceae; genus Aeschynomene; species Aeschynomene evenia. The sequence continues at coordinate 11,243,286 of CM024265.1, forward strand.
AATGGAATAAACTAATTTAGTTTCATCTAAAAGCAGCACATCTAAGAAATTATAAAGATGGCATTGCACCTAACCACCCCACCATCACAAAAAAGAATTACATGAAAAAACAGATCCAAATTGAGAACAATATCCTAGTTTCTTCTGTTATTCATATCAGCCTGTGCCTATAAATAAGGACTAAAAGCCCTAATAACCTTACTTCTACCACCACACGCTCACTCCTCCCAAAAGTTTTTAAATCAATAATAGCTAGCTGCCTTGTTCTCCTAAGTGTCATGGTCAAGAAATAAGCATCCATGAAAAGGAGAATAATATTTATGTGAGTTACAAATTTATAGAAAGAACAAACTTTTCTTTTTTCTACAAAATATTATCTCCTACTGGCAGTGGCCTTACTCTTGCCTTTGCTTAAATCAGCAAGTTCTTCAATAAGTTTTCTCTCTTCACCGCTCAACCTTTTGGGAATTTCGACTTGCACACGAACCAATTGATCACCTCTCATATTGCTTTTATTCAGCAGTGGAACACCTTTCCTAGCCATAACTAGTGTTGTACCCGGTTGAGTCCCAGCAGGGATTTTCAAATCCACCATGCCATCTACAGTAGGAACCTTGATGGTAGTACCCAAGATAGCATCGATATAAGACACCTTACAGGTGTATAAAATGTTGGTGTCATCTCGTCTGAGGACAGGATCTGGGATAACTTCAATAACGACAAAGAGGTCACCGGAAGAACCTCCGCGCTTTCCGGCATTACCTTCGTTTCTGACCCTTAAACGGCTACCGGAATCCACACCAGGTGGAATCTTCAGACTTATCCGTTTTGTTTTCCTCACGCGGCCATCCCCAGAACATGTGCTACATGGTGTTGAAGTTTCTCCAGTTCCGTTGCAGGAAGAGCAGGTCATAGATTGCTGGAATATACCTAGTGGGGTCCTTGTTGACGAGACAACCCGACCCTGACCACCACAAGTGCCACATCTGGATGACTTGGTCCCTGGCTTAGCCCCTGAACCATTGCAAGTTCCACAGCTCTCTAATCGCCTAATCTCTATCTCCTTTTCTACTCCAAAAACTGCTTCTTTAAAGTTCAAAACAAGACTGTAATACTCATCTTCTCCATCAACTGCTCCGTTCCAAGAACCTCTGGCGCCCATGCCACCCATCCCGCCCATACCACCCATGCCCTCGAAAAGCGTCTCAAACAGATCAAAAGGATTGCTGAAATCCTGATATCACAGAGAAAATCCTTCTGAGATACAGGAATATGTGATATAAAATAGTTCTCCAGTATTGTCAAAGGTTTCTTACCCCCATGCCCATTCCTGAACCTTTGAGCCCAGCCTCTCCATATCTGTCATAAATGGATCTTTTCTCATCATCTGATAAGACCTGAAAAGTAATAAATATTTAGAGGACCAATTACTACTAGAAATGCATTAGGGCCAGCTGCAGTCAATACTCTCTACTTTTACCTCGTATGCATTGCTAATTTCCTTAAATTTCTCTTCAGCATCAGCCTCTCTGCAGCATAAAGTGAATACACACAATCGTTCAACAATAAGCAACATTAATCAAATGATTCTTGTGAATAAGAAAATTATGCAACTAGCTAAACTGATGAGTAAATGGGGTGTTAGGTCAAAGATTTTATCTAGTAAACTGTTGAAGTATAACACAGAAACACAACTTTCAAAAAGCACAAGCTACAAGAATTATAATCTAAGACATTTGAATCACATTGTTCACATCTATATTGATATCAAAAAAGAGAAATTCATGGGGGAACAAGGCAGAGGAAGGGTATAAGAAAGTAGGTATACAAATGGATCAGGGAAAAATCAAACTACATTCAATACGAAAGAGGCAAAAACTTACTTGTTCACATCAGGATGATAATTCCGGGCAAGCTTCCGATAAGCTGAAACATCAAAAGTAGGAAATTTTAATATTGCAATGTAACAGGAAATCAACTTGAAAAAAAAATATATAAATAGATCATATGCAGGATCTGGTAAATACCAAAGAGCAGTCAAAGGACTTAAATGAAACTGATTTAGTTTTTTCAATATTTGGTGTGCCAAGTTAACCCCCGTGTCTTTTTTTGTTATTAAAACTAAAGAGAACTAAACAGCCATTAAAAAAATCTAGCTCTCAAGTCTTAGCAACAAGTATAAGCTCTTATGATATAAATCACTAATAACCTTTCAATTAGCTTGATATCATTCATGAAAGTCCCTCATGAGGAATTGGCAAACTTCCTTGACAGTTTTAAAGTATAGATTTTTTTTTGGTACTTAGCCAGTATGTGTTCCATACATTTAGAAGCAAATTTTGACCATTTGTATTTCAGTGTCTAGAGGTTAAAAACCAGAAGAATGAGACTTACATAAAAGGGAATAATAATGTAGTAGTTTACATACTAAGCCTTCTAATTGATTAATTTTCCTTTACGCAGATACCATCATTATGCACAAATGAAAAACGGCCATTCATGAAATATGTAAATAACTACTCATGAAATAAAAAACAGCAAACGTTAATATATCAATTGAAAACAACGACAAATAGTCTAAAAGTAAAGGGGCCTCAGAAAAATACCACTCTTAATTTCAGATTTACTAGCATTTCTTGACACCCCAAGGACCGAATAGTAATCCTGCAGATTAGCTCATAATGAATAGCAAGTTTAATATATTGAATGCCAATGGTCATGACAACAACACAATTTAAAATGAGGGGAATGTTTTCCATGAGGCACAATTGTATAGAAAAACCCTGAAGTGAATAATTTTGCTTAGATATGCACGAGTTATTAGAACTTACTGCATCGGCTCTAACTATCAACCTTGAACCTCTACGATGATGCAAAGTTTGAGATGCACCCATGCCAAAAAGTGCGCGCAAAGAATCCCGAGACAAAAAGGCTGAAGTTGGGGCAGCCATAAAGCTTACCCTGCTTGTAACACTGCAAGGAAGATCACTTAATTTAGTTACACTCACACCTAAATCAACCATGCCAAAAGAATCGTGTGCATATATAGATTAATACACTGAAGAAGATTGATATTTAACATCAAGCCCGGTAACAACAGCCCCCTACTTTACGAGAATCTGTTTCTATATTCATAGAACAAAACTACTACGGGCTACGGCTATCAATTACAGTAACAACATCACATTTTACACCCACACTTGCTCTTACATCCCATGGATAATATGATAGAAAAATAATTTAGCTCTCTTTCGATGAAGATCAACATTAACAATTAATATGAGCTGAAAACCTCACATCTACGGTTATTTGCATTCTACAAAAGAAACACTTAATAATAGGACTCACTTGTGACTGGAAGATGCAGTCTTTCCCATCATACCGGTTCTTGCGGAAAGATGGGGACGAATTCCCCATTGAGTCGCGAATGTACTACCAAAAGGTGCAATGGCCATCTGATATATCTTCAGAAAGCCAATACACTAATAATCAATGGGAAAATTTTTCAACAACAAAACAACAACAACCGATCCTTATCCCACTCTTGTGTTAAATCCTTCAACCTGAAAAAATTCCAGACCAAAAATTATTTGAACCATAAAATAATTTGAGAAAGTCGGAATACATGTACCTATAAACAATTAAAAGAACAGAACAGGTTCGGCTCACAAACAAATAATCATTTAAAAAATAAAAACTAAAAAAGGTACACAAAATAGTTGATTCAATTTTGTTTTTTCTATTAAAACAAAAGAGAAATGCAAGCTATTCAGGCTCAATATGCCAGAAACAAGAGGTACAAAATATAAAATCCTTTATACAAAAGAAAATAAAATTTAGTGTGTGAAAATAACAATAATAATAACAACAACAACAAAAAGAATGTGAAAGCAGAAATTATCGAGTTATATTTACATTGGCGTGTGGTTACCAAAGTAAATTCGGACCAGAAAAGATGGTATTCCAATCTATGCGGTCACAACTCACAACAACGAAGAAAATGAACGAATAAGAATACGTAATTATCACACAATTCGTAGATACGAGAATATTGAAGAAAAAACAGAAGAAGGAACGAACCTTTTGGTAGTCGAGTTTCGCTACTACGGTGTCTCTGATATTTTAAAGAGAAAAAGAAAAAGAAAAAATGAAGATTCAGTGTTGTTGAAGTGTGTGTGAGAGAGAGATAGCAAGTTGGGATGAGGCTACTGTGCTGTGCTGTGTTTGGAATTGGAAACGGAACTCTCCGATTCGCCTATATTATGGGTGAGGGTGACAAAAAAAAAAAAAACAGACTTGGTTGCTGAGTTTTTAGTTTAAAGCACTTATTCTTGAGGTCTGTTTGGGTACTTCTAGAACCCTAACGCTTTCTCTCCTAGGATGATGCAAAATTTTAATTGCATTTTTGGCCACTTGAATTGTGATCCTAAAATAAAATGAAAAGATATTTTGGTGCTATTTTCATTCAAGTTTTATGTGGTTAAAAGTGTGAAAAGTGGAGTGATAAAGGTTTTATATATAGGTTTCATGAATCATACAATTATATCTGGTTTTTTCAAACCGGTGTTTATATATATACTAGTGTTTTATAACCCGTGCAATGCACGGATTAAAATAATAACTTTAAAGAAAATAAAAATTATAAATTTAAATTAAGAAAAATATAAAACACAAATTTATAATAAATTTATAATATCATTTGTATTAGTTTTTATTGAAATAAAATATGATCTTTAATCTTTTGAAATTTTATAACTTAAAATTATTAGTCCATACATATAACAATTTTTAAATTTAAAAACGGAAAACCTATGTTTTTTAAATTATTGAATTTAAATGTAAAGAAACATAAAAAAAATGCCAATAAAAAATGCATACAAAATGAGTAGTTTACTTCTATGAATTCACAATATAAAAAGTTTACGTAGTTATTCAATTAAATCATCTCATTTGAATGACTTTTCATGAAATAAGTATAATATTTAACTATCTTTATTGATGTGACAACGTTCTATTTGATTGTCGTATTAAAAAAATTACACTATCAAAGTATAAGAAATTAAAAGTGTGTGAAATGATGAAAATTTAGATGAATGTAGATATGAGCACTTTGTTCTATGGTAAGTTACTTAACTAAAATTGACAACTGATTTTAATTATAAAATAATTTGATTTAAAAAATAATTTCATATTTTAATAATTGAATAAATCAAAATTCAATTTAATTTATAAAAAAAAACTTATCATATTTAAATTTAAAATACAATTAAATTCAAATAATCAAATTTTATATAAATTGAAGCATAAAAAATCATATAAATTCAAAGAAAAAAATCAAAATAAGTAAATTTACCGTGAAAATGGTAGAATTCCTTATAAGAATGAATTGACTTTTAAAATCATATGAGTAGTTAATAAAATTTTGAAATAAGTTGGAGAAAATATTGAAATAATGATGAATGATTATGCAATAAAATTATTGTCAAATTTAAGTCTTATAAAATATTTAAAGATAGATAGATATCAATCTTGTTGGAATTGTAGCAAGTAATTAAAAAATTGGATGAAATAGTAAATATGTTAACAATATTCAAATTTCAAAAGAACATGGAGATCGATAAAAATAAAAATAGAAATTTATTTGAAAAAGTAATGAATTAGAGAACAAATTGATGAAAAATATGAATAAAAAAATAATATCATACCATAGATGAAAAAGAACTCTAAAAGATGAAATAAAAACCTCCAAATGGTCACGTCCATATAAAATCTTCCACCCACACTCAAGCTTAGTTGTTTATATACTACAAAATTATCTACATGATGCATTGTTTATGCAAGATAACAAACACAAATCAAGGAGTATAGTTATACCTTATGAAATCAATGCCAATCTTTGATAAATTGCCCTAAATTATTCAAATCAAGGAGTGTAATTAAATCAAATTTCAAATAAATGGGAAATCAAATTTCAAAATTTTAAAACGTTTCCAATAATATCTCCAATTGAAATTAATTGCAATAAGATTATTTAAAGATGGATAGATATCAATCTTGTTGGAATTGTGACAAGTAATTAAAAAATTGGATGAAATAATAAATATGTTAACAATATTCAAATTTCAAAAGAATCATGAACTCCATCATAACATCAGAGAAATTAATATTCATTTTTATTTTCTATGATAAACTCCAATGTATACAAATTTATATTTCAACTTTATAATTTAAATAAAATTCATATACGTGCTTGTTCATTTTACCCCATAATATGACAGTTAGAGATATGAATTATTGGACCTTTTTTTTTAAAATTTGTTTAGGGGATACGGAATGAGATGGGAGTTGGTGCACTTAATTAAGAAAATGTTCATTCTGCATGTATTATAGATTTTATATAAAAGCACTAAGATTCATTTGCTTCCAATGATTACTTAATGTAGTCACAAAAAATTTCAAGAAGAAATTCATTTAAACTATTATCCATAACAATGTTTGAAAAAAAAGAACGTGAAGATCGATAAAAATAAAAATAGAAATTTATTTGAAAAGTAATGAATTAGATAATAAATTGATGAAAAAATATGAATAAAAAATTAATATCATACCATAGATGAAAAAAAAACTCTAAAAGATGAAATAGAAACCTCCAAATGGTCACGTCCATATAAAATCTTCCACCCCGCACTCAAGCTTAGTTGTTTATATACTACAAAATTATCTACACGAGGCATTATTTATGCGAGATAACAAACACAAATCAAGGAGTGTAGTTAATTATACCTTATGGAATCGATTCCAATCTTTGATAAATTGCCCTAAATTATTCAAATCAAGGAGTGTAATTAAATCAAATTTCAAATAAATGGGAAATCAAATTTCAAAATTTCAAAACGTTTCCAATAATATCTCCAATTGAAATTAATTGCAATAAGATTTTATAATTATAATCACTCAATCAAAGTTTCTTAATCATTATTGGTATTTACAATCCTACATTTAAGACTCCTCATCAATTACTCATAATTAAGAAATAAAAATAATTTATTTAAAAAAATTAAAATTATAGGAAAATGACACTTGCCAAGTTATTTATTGCAAGAGGTTTATTTTGAAAAATGACCCGTGATGTAACACCCCGCTACTGAGGGGTGTCCGTGCGAAGGGCTCTATCCCAACGAACACGCTACTAGGGCATAACTTAAGGGCTAAGCAACATGCATAAATCATTAAATAAATTGAATAACCGAAATAACTGTTTAACTGATAATCATATATATAACTGTATTAATCTGAAACTTACGTACTAGTTCAGTATACTGAAACATAACTTAACTGATAAAGGAATCCTACCTCTAAAGTCTGGAGCAAAACTATACATGATTGATTTGACTGTGAAATATAAACTAAACCTAAACTAAACATAGACTACTAAGACTCCACGGAAAATGCGAAGCTCACCAAGGGAAATCAGCTGCAACCAACCTCTACTGGATCAACGGTTCCTCGTCTGCCTCCTGATCGAACTCTGAAACAAAATGTGGGGAGTGAGTCGCAGCTCAGTGATGGGGTATCATGCATGTCATGCAACACATACTGTCATGTTATCAATCACATATACTTGTCCTATCTACGTAGATGCGCCTCTTTGACGACGGACGCGTACCGCCGGAGATATCCGCACTCGAGCCCCCATGCTAAACTGATAAATGACGGAACACGAGCCGCCCTACCGTAACTGATAACTGGGACTCGCTACCACGAGGGTGCGGTCATATGACGGAACACGAGCCGTTCTGCTGTAACTTATAACTGTGACTCGCTACCACGAGGGTGCGGTCATGTGACGGAACACGAGTCGCCCTGTGATCTGGACCTCTACAACCACGCAGGTGAGGCCAGTCCTACTGTATCTGGGGTGGGACTCGAGGCGCTTCGTGGCAGTATGTCACGGCTAAACTCGACCGGGAGCTACATCCGGGCTATAGCGTTGAAATACATACTACGACGGTTCGCAGACTACATAAACAGTCATCACACAATTCTACAGCCATTCTACTCATACACTGCATGTTATCATACTGATCATATATCATAGGATTCTAACTTGCTTCATATCATGGCATAGCATAGCATAAATCATTCAAGCTTATAATCATAACGTTTATAATAATTATAGTCATAGCGCATATAATAAATATAATCATAATGCATAACATCATAACGCATAACATAAATACAAAGGGATCTAGAAGTCATCCACTCATTCCTGTCCTGTTATCTATTAGGGAACTTATCTATCTGAGCATTATCCTCCATTAAAATATGTTATCCTCTAAGGCATGTTTCTATTACGGTATGTTATCTTACTAAGGTTTATTATCTGTCTAAGGTATATTATTTGTCTAAGGTATATTATCTGTCTAAGACGTGTTATCTTACTAGGGCTTACTATCTTACTAGGTCACGTTATTCTACTAAGTTATATCATCTTAATGAGTTACGTTATCTTATTATGTTATATCATCCTAATAGGTTATGGTGTTTTACTAGGTTACATTATCTCAATGGGTTACATTAATTACTAAGTTATACTAACTCACTAGGTGGTATTAATTGATTGATTATATAAATCTCTAGATTATATTAATTACTAGATTATATTATCTTATCATGTTATCTTACCATGTCATGCTATCTTATCACGTGAGATTATCTTACTAGACTATGCTATGTTACAATGTTATATTATCTTATTATATATGTTATATTATCTAGGTTATTTTCCTAATCATATCATCTACCTAAGCACGTTATAGACCTTTCATATTAACTACCTAAGCATGTTATCTACCTATCATATTATCTTCTAAGCATGTTATCTATCTATCATATTATTCACCTAAGCATATAAACATAAATATAAACATAAACATAAATACAACTATAAACATAAACATAAACATATACATATAAACATATAAACATAAACATATAAACATATAGACATATACAAATGCTATTATGTGGCAGCCACGACACATCCACCCTAAAACCTCCACTCACCTGGAAAGTCCTGAGACTGGAAGGCACCGCTAGCTCCGGCTCCAGCTATCAGCACCGCGTTTGCACCTGGCGTGCAAAAGACCCATCAGGACCGCACAAAGGAAAAGAAAAACTTGAACTAGGTTGCGCACTGAACCTTCGCTAGCGAGCAACACCTTCTCGCTAGCGACGGCACACAGCTCGCTAGCGATCAGCACGCTGACAGGGGCAAAAACGTCTTTTCACTCACCGTCGGGAACTTTCTCTAGCAGAGTATCCCCAAGACGTCGAGCTCACACTCTCCTCAACAACGAAGAGGATGCCCCAAAGCACTGCTTTGAAAAAGGCTGAGTGTGAGATGTGAGGTGTGAGGTAACATAACCTCTCATATATATAGGGTGAGGGGGGGAAAGGTTGAACAAGCTGTGACCGATGTGGGACTTCGGTCCGGTCGCTAGCGACTAACACATGGTCGCTAGCGACAAGCTCTTCGCTAGCGGGCAGTGGCTGCTCGCTAGCTAGCACCTTCTGTCAGCAACGTCTTGACGTCCATTCTGAACGATGGGGGACTTGATCCCATCGCTAGCGACTTGACTGCGGTCGCTGGCGACCAACGGCTCGCTAGCGGGAGCTGACTGCTCGCTAGCGAGTCCCTTCTGACAGGAACTTGCTGGCGTGTTTCTGACGCGTCTTGAGAAAAGTCCTTCCTAAGGGACACTATGATACGAGGTATCACACGTGACAATATTCGAATATTGTAAGTTAGGTAAAAATTAATTTTATATAACCATATCATCTATTAATTTTTTAATACAATAAAAATTATTTATAATCCAAACAATATAAGTAATTAGCATTAAAAATCATAAATTCATATTTAACTTTCATAGAGTGTAATATACCAAATAATTGTATTTAAAAAATCTCTCTAGGAAATATTGTTAGGTATATGCATTGATGTTTTAATATTTTTTTTTCAATGTTCATAATTAATAGTAATAATTGTATGTATTTGATTGTGGAACAAAAGTTATCTTATTAATTAGGGAACAAATATAAATTAAAATCAATTTCAAATTACATGATGATATATTACATCAAAGATTTATTTCTAAATTAATGTCTATATCATATCTTCAATTAGTATCTCATTGATTGATTTCCATAATTGATATCATTTAAAGCTCGCTCGCTGAGGTTGCGCCACTTGACAGCTCCTCATGAAGCGAACTCTGAAATATAATATGTATAGATAATATGTATAGATATGTGTCAAAACTTAGAGTGAAGGCTTTTAATTGAAAACAATATATTTACCTTAAAATAAATGAACTTTTTTGTTGTTTTATGTAAATAATCCACCTTATAAATTTATTAAATGATACAATTTTAAGTATTATTAATAAATGACACTTGTTAACAAAATTCTATAAAGTGCGAAGCACATTTAATAATGTCTACAATATCATTGGACAGATATATTTAGTTTATCGTATTAATTGCACATGAGGGGCTTTTTTTTTTATATATATATTGTAATCCAAGTAGTGAAATACAAATAAATGACATTTGGGGTAAAAGTACCCACATATGATATATCAAAAAACGCCTTTGGAGTTTTATAATTTAAAAAAAAACAATAAAAAACCTTGGGCGGCATTTGGAAACAAATAAATATAAATATTAAATAAAATAATAAAACTATCTAGGCAACTTTTTACTTTAGATCTATTAATTTTACCTTTGCGTTCACCTTCAGAGCCTTCAAACCTTCTTTCTCTCTAAATTATAATCCTTCTGCTCTTCTTCTCTTCTCACCCGAGCCTTTCATAATCTTTACAAAAAAATTTCTTTCATTAGAAAAAATATGGAAGCAAATGTAATGGTTTATTTCAATGGAGATATTCTCACAAATACGAACGAAGGTATAAGTTTTATATGTGAGAATCCATTAAATTTTTCTATTCCTTATAATATATCAGATTTAGAGAGTGATTTTTGTCGATATGTGGATTGATAGAGCATAATTTTTATTGATTAATCCTCTTTGTATGGATGCCAATTGTAACACCCCGATTTTTATTAGGTTCTAATTAAGTGAAATTAAGGGTAATTGACCTTGGTTGGAATTTAATTGGGTTAGAGTGGATAAATTTCTCCTTATTAAAGTGTTATATGTTATTTATTTTATTTTCTTTGTGTGCCTATATGAAGTTTTCGAAAGCGATTTCCTTATAGGTCTTGTGAAAACTTATGTGATTAAAGGCCGTAGGAGTAAAGGTAATATGTTTTCATTAGAATGGATGTGAGAAACCTAGAGTCTATCTTGAGACTCTAGAATTGCCTTTAATTGCAAAGCGAAAAGGTTTCGAGCTTTATGATTAGTTTTGAAAATGAAGTAAACGTGTTTTGAACTACTAGGAAATGGGAATTAACTTGGGTTTTCAAAAATTTCCTAAGATGTTGTTTTGAAAATAGAGATGAAGCTTCTCGAGGAAACCATTGGTGTTGGATCTTGGACCCTAGGAACGTAAGCATCAACTTGTCATGTAAGGTGGTGGGATCGTGTCTTTATCTTGGAAAATGTATTGCAGTTGTCCTTATATTTATACAAGCATATGTTTTTGCTCTTGAACTTGTTTCCCACGTCTAGGTGGTTTCCTGTGACTTAGTTTGACATTGGGAACCTATCTCTCTCAAAACTTGTCTTGTTTAAAACTTACCCCAAATGATTTTCTTTTCGGTCTACAGTTTTGCACGTAGAAAAGTCTTATCACCCATGAACGTGTTTATGATTTGGAAATAATTTACTTCCAAAACTGTTTGTTTTATATGATTTAAAAGCAAAGTTTGTTTTGGATTTTGATAAACGAACAAAAGTGGTTTCGCGTTTTGGCCAGATTGGCCCTAACCAAAAAGTTGAGTTAGTCCTTTTATGTATGACAGCCAACGTGGTCTAGTTTTCGCATAACCTGTTTGTTCGGGTAAGCTGCTTGTGTGTGGACTTCCCCTCGAGTCTCCGCGAGGGTAAGAGCTGATATGTCATGTTTTGTTCTTGTCTTAGAAGTGTCGAATTTCGAGGACGAAATTCTTTCTAAGGAGGGGAGAAATGTACACCCCGATTTTTATTAGGTTCTAATTAAGTGAAATTAAGGGTAATTGACCTTGGTTGGAATTTAATTGGGTTAGAGTGGATAAATTTCTCCTTATTAAAGTGTTATATGTTATTTATTTAATTTTCTTTGTGTGCCTATATGTGTATTTTTAATTTATGTTTAAAGATTTGAAAGTTAGTTGAGCATTGTAGTATTATTTGGGATGTTTTAGAATATTTAGTATTTTTTTTAGTAACGGGTGGACCCCACAACACCTCTATATAATACCCATCAATGCCTCCACTAAGAAAACCTAATTTCCAAAAATACTCTTGGTAGCCTCCATCAATCCTTGTGCCTCCATTCCACTCTCTCTCTCTCTCAAAAACCAAAAATCATAACCATTCCACAACCCCAAATCCATACCAATTCTCACCCAATCACAAAACAAAAAACATATTCTTGATCCTCTCACCAAATAGAACACTTCTACCGTTTCCATTTTTGAAAGAAGCCATCTTTGTACCGTTCGTGGGGCTAGAGAGAAAGTGAGAAGGAAAGGGGTGTCTTTACGCATAGCATAGGAGGTCTACGAGAGGTAAGGGTTTAGGCATTCTATTTTCATGCATATTGATGATGATTTTATGAAATTAATGTGATGGTCGTTTTTCCCATTAGAAATTTTTGTGCCTTATTATTATTATTATGGTTCTATATATATATATGCGCGTATGGTGGCTGCGAGCAGTGCATGCGCGCTTGGTTTTTGTTTATATATATATATAAATAAAAGACAGTTTATCTGTGTGTATATTACTATTACATATTATTATTACATAAACTTATACCTGTTAACATGTATATGAGTTAATAATAGGTAGGTAACAGGTAGAAATAATAATAATATGATAATGATAGTAATATTGATAGGGAAGATAATAATAAAATATTAACCCTAATAATAATAAAAGAATAACACAGTAAGAACAACAACATGTATAATATATGATATGTAATGATAATAGTATTAATAATGATAGTAAAGATAATAGTGAGTATAATTAAGGATAACATTACATAAGACAAAGTTAGAAGTGAATAAGATATATATATGATTTATGCATGATTTATATATGATTATATGAGCTGTAAATATGTTTATACATTATTGTAATATAAAGTACGATTATATGATAATATATGTTACGTATGATTTATGTATGTTCATTATGTACATGTTTAAGATGTAATGGAAAGTTAAAGTAAAGTGCAATAGCCTTCGGCATTACAATGAGAGTTGTTAAGGGAGGAATAACAACCTCGGCATTACAACCTCATTGTTAAGGGAAGGTGAAATACCAAGATAAAACGTTGTAGCCTTCGGCATTACAGTGAGAGTTGTTAAGGAGGGATGGCAACCTCGGCATTACAACCTCATTGTTAAGGGAAGGTGATATTCCCCCTCTCCCATAAGTTTAGGATGAGCTCATGCCTAGGGGCCGGTGATGTGGAGAAATACAGGAGGGCGGGCAGTGCCAAAGATTGATTAATGCAAGATAAAGTTGTTTGGCTAAATGTATTATGTTATCTTATGAGTTATCAATTTTATATGTGTAAGGACACTAGTGCACTACACCAAGACTTTATTTATTTATGCCATATTAACCGTCTAATTAAAATGGATAAGACGCACTTAGGTAAGACGTTCCGGGAAAAGATTATTTTAAACTTATATCTGAAATGAACTCATTCATGCTCCACTTATTTTATAATTAAACCCGGGGCGACTTCCTCTACTGAGTCACTTCCCAGTGCTCACCCTATGTTTTTCCCCCATATTATAGAGGAGCAGACAGAGCAAGACCATGGAGCTAGCGAGGAGCTAGCGAGGAGCAGGCCCAGCCTTAGTTTATTTTTCAGTCTTCCGCTTTATAAACCTATATACATTTATTTGCATTTCGGTTATGGATTCATTTCAGTTGTTTGAGTTATTTATTTCAAGGCCGGACCTATGTTAGCCGGCAGCTATTTATTTGACATGTATTTATGGTGGAGTCTCATAAGTCATTGCCTTTGGCTTATGGGGTAAAGCCTAATATTTATTCCTTGTGTGTTCATTGATTGTTGGGAGTGATTTATTTGATAGACTATTCAGTTTATATCTTGGCATGGCTTATTATTTATCGATTATGTATTTCGCAAAGCCCTTATTTTTATATCGTAAACAAATTGCGAAAATTTTACTCCCGCCTATTTTCCGCGTATATATTTTAAAGTAAAGAATAGAACATGATAACAGAGAGTGACCCTTATGAAATAGCCTAAAATGACTTAAGCATTAAGGGCTATCTAGTAGGGGGTTACACCAATTAACCACTCTTGAGCCTAATTGACCATTTTTGCATCATATTTGGCATTTGGAACTTAATGTGGAGCTTTGTGCATTTTTCCAGCATTTTGTTCTTTTTAACATTGTTCTGTAATTGGCTGATAACTTGAGTTCTAGAAACTGGAATTTTGTGTTCTTTGTCTGGTTGGAAAGCTTAGACACAGGTCTACAACTTTCATGAAGAACACGAAAGCTGATTCAAAGCATAAGGACTTCCAATTGGAGCTTCAAGTGGAGTCAAGCTTGCTGCAAAATTCTGGAGCAACATTCCTGAGCAGCCAGTGTTGCAGAGGCTGGAACTGGAGCTACAGATGTTGGAATCACTTGATTTTAGTGGCATTGTAAATCTAAGACACAAAGCTTCATTTCATCTTCAGAGCTCAAGAGAAATTGAGGTCACTAAGAAGATCATAAGTGGACTCAAAGTTAATGCAACATCTGTGACAGTATTCTAGAGCAGCACTTAGTGTTTTTGCAATATCTCGAGCTACACTCTCTGGAATTGGATAATTTTTGTGGCTATGGAAATTTGAGACATAGAGCCACAACTTTGCTTCAGAGCTCGAGGCCAAAAGAATTCATTAGAGGCTTCAGAAACTAGCTGCAACATTTCGGGCATAAACTCCACATTGCTGAGTTATCTTAGTTATGACATTTTGTGCAAGTTCCAATTTACCCTTGTCTTATATGTTTGTAAAGGTTTAGTGCATGATCTTTTTAGTAATTTCACTTTGCTTTTATGTCTATATAAATCTCATCTCAGATTGGGGGATTCTCTACACACTTTCTTTTAGTCATTTTTATTAGGTTTTTAGATTAGAATTTTAGAGAGAGAAACTCTCCCTTCTCTCTAAGTTCTCTTTACATTTCTCTCTACATATTTCATACACTTTACATACAATTCTCCAAGTTCAATTTAATTTCTATTTTCATTTCCATCTTTGCTATTGCTTTAATTTCTTGTTTCTTATTTGCTTTAATTATGGTTGAGTAGTTTCTTTGTTCTTGGTGTTGGGTAATGCTAAGATCATATTTTCTCTTGAAAACCATTACTTGTATCTTGCTCTAGCTTCCTTATTTCTTGGTTCCAAATGCAATTGATGTTAGTTTGTGTGGATTCATACTTGCTAATTTTAATTGTATATCTTGAATGCATTTTAGTTTCTTGATTGAGAGATTATTGTGTATTTGGGTGTTTTTGGGTGTTGAGTGAGGATTATCATTTGATGCCCATTAGCTAGGAGATTAGGAATAATTCTTGATTGGGAATTAGGTTTACATGTGTTTAGGATAGTTTTACTAAATTGGTTTGGATCAAAATCATTTTGGTTGAATAATTCTTGTACATGTGTAAGTTGCTTACAAGGTGTTTGATAAAATGCTTAAGTGAGTTTATGATAGGATAATGTGATTTTGTGCATGTCTCAACACCAAGACTTATTTTGCATAGTTAATTTCTCTTTAATTCATTTATTTATTTATTTCTTACACAATCCCAACAATACATATAATACTACTATAAGAACCCGTGCTATGCACGGATAAAAAATGATATTTGTATATGTAATTTATATTATTTATCTATTAATTTTATATTATTTTAGTTTCATGTTGATTATGACTCTAAAAATCTTAATAAATTTGGTGGAATAATTGATTTATTCAGGAATCTATCATGCTTTCGTTCTCTATTTTTTTAATTCTTTCTTTAATTTTATTAAATATATAACTCTCTTTTATGCATTGTAATTATTATAATTATTAGCACTACTACTCTTATTGTCATGAATAACGTCATTACATTTATCATGAACCTATTAGTTTTCTACTTACTATGTAACCGAAAATAGTAATGAGTTCATCAATTTTTTAAGGTATATTTATCTAAATGTTGCTACTTATTTGTGAGTGTTTGAAAACATAATGATAGAAATTAAGAAAAAAATATGGAAAAAAGATTGATAACATTCGTTAATTATATTTAATTATATTTTATATTCTTAAAATTGCTACTATAATTTTATTACTAACCAGTATATAAGACTTTTTATTTTCTATCGATATTTAGTAAAACTGTTAATATTATTATACTATCGTCATTATATTGCTAGCCTATATATTAGTTCTTCTCATAAATTGTGATAAATTCCATTAAATTGTCTTCTAAAGTTTATAATTCTCCTTTTATGCATTGAAATTATTTTATTTATTTGTGCATAACTCAATGCATCATATGAAAGGTCAAGAGTTATTAGAATGTTTTAATAACTATGGTATGTTTCATATTTGATAGTAATTATAATATTAAAACAATTACAATTAAAAAATTAAAAATGAATTTGAGTGTGACACATCATCAAACTCATTAATCAACAAATTCAATAGTAAAACCATTACATTTTGATCAAAAGAAGTCTATCTAAAAAATGGGAAAATAGACTACTATGTCTTATGAAGACTTAATTTTCTAAGTGAACAAATTTTATAATCTGAATAAAAGAGAAAGGAAATGACACAAACCTTGAAAGCAAGGACCATAAGTATATGTGCAACATTCTACAAATTCACCACAAAAAAAAAAAAAAAACATAAAAGAACATTCATGAATCATTTCATCTATATCTATCATTATCTCATGTCATATTAGTAGAATGATTGATTTAATTAGAAATTGATTATGTTTTCGATCCAAAATTGTCCTATATAGAGAAATACATTGAAATATATTACATGAGGTCCATATTGAGAAAAGATAGTAGAAAAATTAAAATCAAATAATTTTAGAAATCAAGAAGTTAAATAATTGTTATAGTTTTAGTCACACTACTCATACATTTGATGACAACAACAGTGATAATAACTAATGGAAGATTAAAAAATAAGAGTAATTACAAATAGATTTGCAGTTTAAGGAATATATAGGCAAGTCATATTAATCATTCAAAAAAAAAATATAGAAGAGTAAACTTATTGTTAATAGATTTATAATGAGAACATACAAAATATATTTTTTGCCTCGTTGAAAGTTGGTTTATACCTTCCTTTGACACTTTCAATAGTGAAACTTGAGATTACATAAGCATTGCCTTATAAGTAATATCCTATCATGATGCGGGAGATTACAATTATAAGTAAATATTAAATTAAATACTAAAAAAGTTTATTGTATTTTACAAAGAACAAATAAAAATAATGAATTGAAGTTGATTCCATATAACAGTCGAAAGTTAATACTTTTATGAAATGCAAAATCAAATTTTGAAGCCATATTGGTAGAATATTCTCAAGGAAAAAATGCAAACTAACAAAGATGTTCAAGTGATGATGATAGAATAGTTACAATTTATAGTATGCAAATTTCCATTTTTTATTTTAATGTCTAATTTGATTACTCTTAATGAAAATATAATTTAACTAAAATCTAATAATCAATTAATAAATTTTATAAACCTAATGAGACAATAAATTTCTAATCATAGATTTGAGTTTATGTCTATATATAATTTACTTTATTTATACAATATTTGTTATTTGTTTAGTTAAAGTGAAAAAAATAAGATAGCTGTACTAATTTTAGTGTAACGTAAAAGAAAGAAAAGAGTTATAGTTTTTAAAACTTGAAAATATTGATATTAGCTATCTAATTTGATAGTGCAAAATTGTGATCGAGGATTGTTACAACAAATTTATTATTTCTTTTTGGAATAAATCAAAATACTAAGGAACAAAATACTAATAAAAATGTGGTGTAGTGAAGCATTAGACAATTAAAATATATAAAGATAAAGATAATATGAAATGTTACAAAATATGAAAGGTTTAAAATAAAGATTGACAACTGATTAATTTTCATTCCAATTATAAATACAATTAGTATGAACATTAAAACTCATAAGTTACAAATATAATTAATATGTAACAATCTAATAATGCTCTAAATATTTATGCTAATGAGTAATCATTACATTTATTTATGGTGGAAAACTAAAACAACTACATATTTTTAGACTTGTTTTTAAATATTCTAATATTAGTATATTATTTTGTACAATTTATTTAAAATATTCTATTATAACACTAATCATTTCAAATATTTTTTTTTAAAATCACAATACTAAGGGAAAAATTCTTAATAATTATTAGGTGTAGTGAAGTAATAGGAAATTAAAATTTGTAAAGATAAAGGTATAATATGAAAGGTTTAAAATAAAGATTGAAAAATGATTAACTTTTATTTAAATTATAAATACAATTAATATGAATATTAAAACTCATAAGTTATAAATATAATTGATAAGATGTGACAATATAATTATATTCTAGACAATTATGCTTGTGAATAATCATTAGTTTCATTTATGATGTAGAACTAAAACAACTACATATATATTTTAGAACTTTTCAAATATAATAATATTATTATATTACTTTGTACAATTTATTTAAAAGATTATATTATAACATTGATCATTTCATATAAATCAATAAATTTTTATTTTTTATTTTTTTTTGAAAAATCAAAATACTAAGGAATTAAATATTAATAAATATGTGATGTAGTAGAGCATTAGGAAATTAAAATATATAAAGGTAAAGATAATATGAACCATGCATTAGGAAATTAAAATATTTAAAGATAATATGAAATGTTATAAAATATGGAAGTTTTAACTTATAAACATAAACATAGAAAATACTATCATCATCATTGAACATAACAAATAAAAAAAAGGAGTCCAGAAGCAAGAGTATCACGCTCATCCAAATCTTCTTCATTCAATCATCACCATCAACAATATTATCACCACTAATCTACAAAAAGTTAGAATTAGAACAAATAAAAATGAACAAAATAAAAACAAATTAAAGAAGAACATAAAGAGAACTCGTCATCATCACTAAAAAGAACAAAACAAAAAGACAAAGTAGAGAAGTAAGAGTATTTCATTCATATTCAACATCATTCATCCATCATCATCAACACCACTTTCCCCACCAACCTACAAAAGAATGAGAATAACAAAAAAATAAATAAAAATAAAAATAGAGAAGATCAAAGAGATAACTCACTTCACCATTAAACAAAAAAAAAATAGAGAATATGAGAAAAAAATATTACCTTTATCTTCAACCTCCTTCATTGAACATCATCAACATCATTTTTACCACCAAAATAATTAGAATAAGATCAAACAAATAAATAAAATAAGAATAGAGTAGAACAATAAGATGACTCAAATCTATCAAGACCATTTCAATGCTAGACTTGATTTTTTTCTCGTTCCATGATGGTCCAACCCAAATCCTTAGCACCCTAACCTTCAACCTCCTTTTTTTATCCACTGGAATCCCTTCCAATTTGATATCCTTCGCAAAATCAATTTTTGAAGTCATATTGGTAGAGTTTTATATTCTTCAAAAAAATAAACAAACTTGGAGAGATGTTCAAGTGATGAGTGGTAATGATCCAATAGTTAGAATTTATAGTAAAATTTCAAGAATTTTTTAATGACTAATCAATTACTATTAATAAAAATAAAATGTAACTTAAATCTAATAACTTATTAATAATTTTCATCAACCTAATACTTAATGAAATTGAATTGACATGTAATATAAAGTTATGGCATGTGAAAAGGTATATTACATACACATGGTTTTAAATGATTAGAAATATAAAACATATTTTATTGAAATAAATTGATTCTCACTTAATAAAATTGAATTGAATTGATGTGTAATATAGAGTTATGTAGAGAAGGTTATAAAAAGTTATATGCATATGAAAGGCCAAGAGTTTTGAATGCTTTAATAAATATTAGGTCAATAAATAATAGTGATTACAATATTAAAATAATTATAATAAAAAAAATTATATATAAAATTAATTTTATAAAAAAAAACCTAAGCATGCCACATCATCAAACTTAACTTGAGAAACAATTTGGGTGTGCCACCTCATAGGTGCATAACCCAACTTTAGTATTATATATATGATATGATGTCTCAACACCAAGGCTTATTTTGCATAGTTAATTTCTCTTTAATTCATTGCTTTATTTATTTCTTACACAATCCCAACAATACATATAATATACATACTAGATCAATGATATAAGCCTCCTTGAGAGACGACTTGGGTTGACTAGTTATACTACTATAGTTAATCAATTCAATCCCTTTTTCTTGGGAAAACTCTTTTTGTTCCTTAAATTCTAAATTGATTGTAGTTAAAAGAAATCACGACGCTTTTAGCTACATCATGGATCCTAACACGCCAAAAATAGTAGAGAAAATAACATATAGGTGTTATTTTTTGTAAAGATTATGTCGAGGTTTCATTACTCGTATTACCTGCCATAAAAATTAAAAATAAAAATAAAATTTAAAAATTAAAACATGAGATATTTTAAAAAATAAATAAAATGAAAATATTACTTACATTATTTTCTCGAAGACTTTCTAAAATATGTAAGGATGGATCAATTGTTATATCTATTGTCATTTTTTTTAAAATAACTCTCTTAAAACAAATAAAATGAGAGAAGTTGAAGATTTAAGAGAAAAAAAATGTATAAGGAGTCTTTTAATCTCCTTATCACTCTCTGCTTAAACCAAACTATACGCATGTGGTCTTCAAGGGTTCAAGGAGGCTCAAATTTATAGAGTTGTTTGTGCTCCAGACGCGGACACGTGGCGTGCATGCAAAGGCGCGAGAACACGGTCAAACAACGCCTGGAGCGGCTTTAGAAAGGCGCAGAAGATTCGCCACGTGGTGCTCCCCCATTCGCGTGGCAGGAGCTGTCGGCTGCAGAGGGAAAAACGCCTGAGGAGTTTTTCTGCTTGCTCGACACGTGGCGCACGCGGGGCTTCTCTTGCTCTGCGACGATGGGACTTGACTCCGCACTGAAAAGACGCCTGAGGAATTTTTCAGAGCAACCAGACATGGTTCTGTGTGCACTGATTTGATCTGACTTTTCTGAAAAACGCCTTATTATGAGTATTTTCTGAATTTCCCATATAAAAACAAAAATGCCTAAATCCAATATGTTGGTTATTCTTTATTTCATATATCATTTGAAAATCAAATAAGTCTGCACATGACTTGAAATTTAATAATGTATAGTATTCTTATTTTCTATTAAAGATAGACAAAAATTGTAACAAAAAGCTTTGAAACACTTATTTAAAATACTTGAAAAGTCAAGGGAAATTGTTTTCTGTATGGCAAATGAAGAACCAAAATGCACTAAAATGGTATTGAGGGTGGAAGTTTTGATTTATTAACTCAATATCTCAACTAGGTTGAGATCTACAAAAAATTAAATCGACTAAATACCCATTTTAGTCCTCCAGAAATATCATCGCTGGACAAATTGGTCCCTCAGAATTGGAAAGTCCAATTTGATCCTTCACATTTAAAAAAGAAAGACAAATTCGTTCTTCCGTACATGTCCGTACAACAAAAAAACATTGTACGGACATGTACAGAAGGACAAATTTGTCCCCTTTTTTGAAATGTGAAGGACCAATATTGGGCTTTCAAATTCCGAGGGACTAATTTGTCCCGCGATGTATTTCTAGAGGACCATTTTGGATATTTAGTCAAATTAAATCCCACCTTGGTTGAGATTTTATTATGGGACATGGGTAGTGACAATGACGGGACATTGACAAGGACACAGGGAATCATTGATGCACTTGTAATCTCAGCTTGCTTGAGATTTCCACGATCAAAATGCACTGGTCGAGGAGTTCATGGGGAATCCGCATCCAGAGTTATTAAAGTGAGATTTTGCACGAGAAGGAGGATTGAATCATGCTTCTTGACTTATTAAAATTTTCTCTTAAATATAAAGATTGTCTTTTCTTGCTTAAGAAGCTTGTTGACACTTAATAATGCAACATAATTACTTCAGAAGCTAACTTACTAAGTTTAGAGTTATTCTAGCTTCTGAATATAGATTTAGAGGCTAAATTAAATCTTAGCTTAGAATTGTGATATCAGAAGCTTCTGAAGATGCTTCTGAGGGATCAAATCACCTTTGTGTTTTTTTAAATATTAGTATAACAGTTTATAGCATGAGATTCAAAGAGATTAAATTGAGAAAGTATTACCCTTGGATTTGTATACTAGTTCGGCCAATTTGATACCTACATTCAGTTCTCAAATATAATCTAATAGTTTGAGTTCCACTAACTTCAATCAAAGTTACAACCCTTTAATTGATATTTTCTTCAATCCACAACCTTGATCGCCCTCTACCTAGGGAAAGACTTCTGCCAATTTCCTTCAGAGGTTGGACTTCATTGTTCACCTCCTTCAGAGGCAAGACTCCTGCCCTGTCTTCACTCGAGAAAGACTTCTGCCAGATTCCATCAGAAGCTGGACTTTTACACTTGCTTCCTCAACTTGAGAAAGACTTTACACTTTCACAATGATAGATTTGGAGTCTAGAGACTCAGTTGAATTAATTTGAGAGCTTAGATGCAACTAAGTTTTGGTGTTAAATCACACTCCTAAAATGACTTGCTAGAGTAAGGATAAATACACTTAGGTACAAAGAAAAGTTTATCTTTCCATAGAAAGATTTACAAAATAAGGTTCAAAGACTATTAACACTAAAGATATACAATAAAGACTCAAGTGTTTAAAGCTTTCAAAAGAATATACAATATGTGCTAAGACTCGATGTATTGATTGAATGAATTGATCGATGTGTAGATTGATGTCTCTCTTGAGCTTGAATTCTGCTTCAATTTATAGCCTTCATAATGAATGTAGTCGTTTGCACTTAGACTTGTATCTGTTGCATGCTTGCTTTGTGAAATCCATTTTTTAATTTGTTTCTTCAAGAATATTATCCTCGAAGTTTTCTCTTCCAGCATTTGCTCAACCATGTTCGAGAAATATGGGTTTACGGTTTGGAACTTCTCAATTATGTGTCCCTATTCTTTGCTTTTGAGAAAAGAATGAGCCAATAGGATTAGAATAATAATATGTCAACGCATTGATGGTTCTTTTGTTCTGCTCAAAGTCTCGACATGGATATATGCGTGCACCGCTAAAAATGAAATCGAACCTGCATAAAATTGGATGTAACAAATAATTTGCCTAATCTAGACAATATAATGTTATTCAAATGTGCTTTAAATTTGCTTCAAATACATAACTTGCTTAATTGCTATAACAATATGGAAAATGCTATTTGTACATGCAATAATACACATCCACTCATTTTCCACTCATTTAAAAAGTTGGCAACTTTTATGAATATGTTGGCAACTTGCCAACATTTTTATAAAAGTTGTCAATTTTTGAATGGGTGAAAAATGGGTGGATGACACTATTATATGTACAAATAGCATTCCCCTAACAACATCTATACACAATATGACTAATAAGATCAGTAAAGGTTATCTAAGATTTGACTACATCCAAAAATTAAAGATCAAATATTGTGCACATGAACACCAACTAAATACATCCAAAAAGTTATTAATAAGTCCATACACGATAGCGACAAAAGTGCAAAATAAAGTCAAATAGTGTGCAAATATAATACGAGTACCCCAATACGAGATGCAAAAAAGTCAAATACAAGTACTACCAATATGATTTTAGCTTGCCAACTTGTTTTTATATATAAACTTATTATAATTTTTGGAATGTAATTAGTTGGTGTTTATGTGCACACTAGATGATTTTCGGGTGTAGTCAAATCTTAGATAAACTTTGTTGAACTTATTAGTCGTGTTATATATGAATATTGTTATAACAATTAAGAAAGTTATGTGTTTCAAGAAAATTAAAAGCACATTTGAATAACATTATATATTGTCTAGATTAGACGGGTTATTTGTTATATCCAATTTTATGTAGGTCCTATTTCATTTTTTAGTAAGCTCATTTTGGTCCTGTTTCTTTTTTTTAGGAAGTTGAATTTGGTCCTTTAACTTTTATCCGATTTTGAATTTGGTCCTATTTCTTTTTCTAGCAAGGTGAATTTGGTCCTATTTTATGTTGGCGTCCATGTCATCACCATATGGTGTCCATGTTAGCCCTACGTGGCATCCATGTCAGCCCTACGTGGCAACCATGTCAGCACCATGTGGCATCCATGTAAGCACTGTTCGTGCCATATCAGCATCTCACTAACGGAGTTTAGATGGAGGACCAAAATAGATTACGTTTGTAAACTTATAGGACCAAAATAAAAAAAAGAAACCAGACCAAAACCAAAATCGAGTAAAAGATACAAGACCAAAAAATTACTTTTGCTTTATTTTAAATGTCAAATTTATTATGAGTATGATTATTAGTATTAATGCAATTTGTGTGGCAACTCTGTAACACCTGTCGCTCATAGCCCAAGTACACTAACGTAATGGCTTTATTATTTTATTTTATTTTATGGCAATATTGATAATATTTTTGATGCGATGATTTTATATTAATTAATTGCCTTATGCGAAGATTTTGTGTGACATGATGAAAGTAATGTTATCTACTTATTTATTTTATTTTATGAGCAAGACTTGAATTGGAATTTAAGTGAATAATGGAGTTATAGACACTACAAGAAATATGCGGATTACCGAGGGAATTACCGTGGGAAAACTGTCCACGATAATAACGCCCTCGGAACTCAGCCTCTTCTTGCCTCCTCCGCTCTGGATCTCTAGCGGCCGTACGGTTCACGACCGCTGCCTTTTCTCCCCATGCTTCTCCGCCCGTAGCCACTGCTAACTCCTCCTCCTCTCTCAATCTGCTATCTGGCTTTCTCCCTCTACTCCCGACCGCGGTGTCGACTGGGCAACATGCGCGCAGGAGACAAGGAGGAGGTGGTGTCGTAGCGGTGGCGAATATGCAGCTAAACGTGGCGGTGGCGGTGTTGGGGCATGGCCTGTGAGTTTAGAGAAAAGGCTGAACTTAAATTTGGGAAATAGGGTTTTGAGAATAAAACCTAGCTTTTAATTTAATTGCGAAAACTACCGAGGGAAAATTCCCTCAATAAATATAAATAGAGTACAATTTTTAAAAGTAAAATAAAAGTTAGTAATTTACCGTGGGATATATTCCCTCGGTAATTATTATATTTTTTAATTTATTTTTTATCGAGGGATTTTCCCACACTATATTGCCCGCGTTTTAAGATTAGTAATCGCGCTAAATTTACTGTGGGAATTTCCCACGATAATACTAGAATTTCCAAAATTTGAAAATGTATTTATTTTTCTTATATTTCCCACACTAAATCCCTCGGTAATATCGAGGGAAAATTTCCCTTGGTAATTCGCGTATTTCTTGTAGTGAGAGAGAAACGAATAATCGTTATGGAAATTTTAACGAGAGATGGGGTAAGATCTCATAATTATTTAGAACTCACATTCGATGTTTTAAAATATTTTTAATTATAACTTCACCGATATCGAGACTCAATAATTCTGATTTATTATTAGTTCTAGTTAACCACTATTGATTTATAAACTATTCTAATAAATTATCTTTAGTGAGATTAATAATATAATGATTTTATTTTTCTTGACCTAGTTGAGAGTCTCACTCAACCGTTGAAATTTTACATAACGTTCATATGCCCTTTATATTATAAATTGAGATTTAAAATGAGTAAGTCAGTAATGTGTGAGAGAGAGGGAGATTACTCTTGACCCAAAACCTAACCTAAACAATTCATATGAGCCAAGAAAAATCAAATGAAATTTCTCTCCACGTAACCTCACTCAAACATACTCACACTCATACTTACACTCATACTCATACTCATACTCACCACTTAAGCACACGAAATGTAACACCCCCAAAAACCCTAATTCATGCATGTCGTGAATTAGAATAATTCATAATTAAATTTATTATTCTATTTGATGATTTAGTGATTTAATGATTTAATTATGACATGATTGCCCCTTGAAAATATATATGCATGTATGTATGATATTATGATTTCAACCTCATGCAAAATTCTAACATTTCACGTGTGCATGCATGACACATGGCACCACCATGTACACTCCATGCAAACCATGCATAACCTTATTTTCATGAACAAGAAATATTTTCTTCAAGATTAAAATTCATGACTCATCTTTCTATGATCAACAAATTATATCAATCCACCTAGGATGAAAATTTATCCATCAAAATTTTATTCCCGAAATACCCTTGTATACCCCACCAATCACTAATCTCTCTCCACTAATAGAGTGTCAACTGGCACCCCGCCCTAATTTGGCCCCCTTGGTCGTGCAAGCTAGCTTGGAGATCAAGCAAGATTTTAAAACATCTAATTAACTCATAAACCTTACTTTAAGAGATAATAGTGATAAGTGTCACAAAAGCAACCCCTAATTAACTTTAAATACTATCATGATGCTTCATGTACATGCATTGGTCCATCTAATCACCACATGGATTATCATCCAAGGACTAGAAACACTCCACCTCTTCCCTCCATGCTTGCCACGGCCAAGCCCCCCAAACCTCTATAAATTTGAGCTTCATCCCCTCCATTTTGTACACTAAAACAACCTCAAGGTTATACACAAATAATGCCAAAATTTCTTTAGAAATTCTCCAAGAAATTCTCTCAAAAATGCCTCACATTCTCGGCCATCACCATCATCATCTTTGACCTCCACCATCTTTTTTTACAAGTTCTCATTTCCCTTCATCAACTCCATCAACCTTAGGAAACCTCCATCAACATTCAAGCAAGAAGATACTACATTTCCCTAGTAGTACATTCGGCCAAGGAGTATAGGAAACAAGCTCTTGCAACTTCAACTTCAAAGTCATCACCTTTAGGTTCATTCTTAAGTGAGTCATCTTCTCTAATGTCCTATTCTTGAATGAAAATAATCGGTGAAAATATTTTATTAGACTCAAAATAATATTTTTTAAGTATACATGATATTCTCTAAAAGATTCACCGATTAAAAAATGTATTTGCATTGGTTATGTGTTTGTAAAATGAAAGTGATGAGACAAGTAAAATACACATTTTTTTATACCCCAAAAGTGTTATACACGCGGTCCTAAGAGAATGGAAGTGGGTTGATGTTGTTTCATGTGTTAAAAATGATTAAGGTATTTTAAAGAATAAAAAATCCTAAAGACAAGTGATGGTTTATAAAGTCTCAAAGAAATAAGTGGTAAATACATATTTCACTCCTTAGTATCAAGAATAAAAATAGGAACTTGTAGTGAAAAGTGTTGTTGTAATATTCCCTCTAACAACAAGAAAAGAGATTTAGAAAGTATAATAGTAAATCTCATCTTTTATCAAAATAAAAATAGTTTTATAAGAAAAAAATTATAATAGTAAGGTAAAGACCTCTCTGAAATATAGATATTTAAAATAAGTTTATTTAACTTGAATAAAAATTAATTTGTTAAAGTAAAACTATAATTTCCTAGTAACTAGTTTAATAGTAATAACGACACTTAGAAAGAAAAATAAATAATTACTTAATAATAATTATTTAATCATGAAATTAATAATAATAATAATAAATAATTATTTGGTAATCATAATAGTAACATTAGTAATACTATTACTCCATAAAACTTTAGGGGGAATCATAAAAGAAAAACAGCTTCATAAGACACGTAGGGCATAAGTAAGGAGCGTTCAATAAAGTCCCAAGTGTGTATATATATATAATATGGATAATGATGTTGAGGTATGATTGAATTAAAGATGTGTGGATATATGATTGATGCATGATGATGAGAATGATTTAGAACGATGTAATAAATGATCAATGTTGCTGTGAAATAATATGATGAATCTTGATTGAGAAATGATACGATATTCACATGTGTTGCATTACTGATGTGATACGTTGGAGTTGAGTTGGAGATAAAAGGATGTGATATGGAGAATAGAAGTTTTTGTTTGAATATAGTCGTCCAATGGAACTTTCGATTAGCCTAGATCCAGCTGTTCGACAGGGCGAACGGTGGTGCATTTCGCATACTCACGAGATTGGGTGGCCCATGCGGTGAGATGTGGTTTTCATGCACCCGTAGTCCTATTTAATGAAGAGGAGTATAATGATTATGATTATTATGATTTTATTCCGGGGTGTTCCCGATGATGTTTGTGATAAGCGTACGTTCATGAAAATGGAAAAAATGCCTAATCCCTAGTTCCATGCAGACAAAGAAGTTCTAAGCTTGAGAAGTGTCCTCAGGAACCTTGTTAGTACGACCTAAGGAGGATTCTAAGGACGCGACATTTGTTAAAACTTACGTAGGGTGCTAGATACGCGATAACGTAGAAGAACTCATAGGACGTGAAGGTTTAAGAACTGGATGTAGGCATTATTGGCCGAACCGGTATAAAAATCTTGGCCAAACTCATAGGCATTCTTAGTTGTTGATTAACTTGTTTTCATTGAAAAGAAATCAAAGAAGAGTGTCTATATTGATTTTCAAGAAAGTTTCTAAAATCTGTGTTAATTCGAGATTCTGAAACATACATTCTGAAACATATATTCTGAAACAAAGTTTGATATATTTCTGATGATGTGATATCTTATATTTTGTTTGAAATAATTTTTGAATTGTTTTTACATTGTTTAAATCATATAAAATTCATTTTGTCTTCAGAAGCTTACAGCTTCAAAAGCTAGTCACATCAGAAAGTTAAGTTCAGAAACCTGAACAATTCTAAAGGGAATTTTGAAGGAATTTCTGAAAAGTGTTTCTGAAGAATATATTTTGAAATATATTGTGCTAGAGATTCAGAAAGATTGTGAAAAAGAAATATGTTGATGCTATATGTTAAGTGTTTGTGATTCTTGAAATCTGCTGCATATTGTATTGAGGTTGTTTAATTTCTAATCCATATTCTGATATAATAAATTAGCTTGATATATTTGTTTTTGAAATTAAATTTTCAACAAGTTCAAAAGACTTGATTGATTTCATAATATCATAAAGTTGTTTTGCATCAAGAATTAAAATAGTTGAAAGAAATTCAACACAACCAATTCACCCCCCTCTTGGGTTGTGTATCTTGAGACTTGAAAAATCATATCTTGCACCACCACCAACAATTGGCATCTAGAGTCTAGTTCTCAAGTTAAATTCTGTAAAAGGAATTGAGAAGATCCAAAGGAAGAGATGACTTCTCAAGGAAACTTTCAGATTTCAGAAGGTCAATCAATCAATAGACCACCTCTATTCAATGGAACTGCCTATGCATATTGGAGAGACAAGATGCAACTATTCATAGAATACAACAGCTTGGAAATTTGGGATAGGATAATCAATGATCTTGGTCATGTTATGCAAAATGCTGAGCTTGTTAGAAAGATCTTAAGAAGTTTGCCTTCTAAGTGGTTACCTAAAGTCACTGCAATAACTGAGGCAAATGACTTAAAAACTTTGAAATTTGATGCATTAATTGGTTCTTTGAAAGTGCATGAAATTGAATTGAAAAATCTTGTTAGCATTAATAATTTCAGGGATAATATGGCATTAAAAGTCTCCAAGGGGAGAAAGAAAAAGAAAACATTGATTTCAAAAGAAGATTCTGATGAACATCCTGATGAAGATTCTGAAGATATTAGTTCAGAAAGTGATGCTTCAGAAATCAATAAAGAACAACTGGCCTTATTCATCAAGAATTTCAAAAAGATATTCAGAAAAGGAAAATGCAATAGAAGGAATGCAAATACATTCAGAAAGGACAAAGCTATATCTGAACAAGTGACTTGTTACAACTGTAATGAGAAAGGTCACATCAAGCCTGAATGTCCAAAGTTAAAGGAGAACTCATCAAAGAACAAAGGGAAAAAGAATGCTTATAAAGCTACTCTCAGTGATGATGATGATTAAGAAGAAGAAGAAGAAGAAGAAGTTGCAAACACGTGTTTCACGACAAATTATTTTTCAGAATATGAAACTTCAGAAGAAGAAGAAAATCATGAGATATCTTTTACTGATTTGAGTATTAAATATGATGATCTATTGTTTCAATCAAACATACTTGCTAATAGTCTTGAAAATTTTCAAAAAGTGCATAAGAAAGTTTTATGTAAGCTTTCTGAAGTTAAAAATGATTTAGAATTTAAAAAAGAAGTCAATAATGAGTTCAGAAACTTGAATTCTGAACTTACTATTGAACTTGAAAAGTTCTGAAACCCCAGCTCAGAATCAATCTTTGATTTTTCTAATATTGATTTAGATTTGAAAAATCTCAAAAAAAGTAATTTTGATCTTGAGAAAGAGTTAGAAACTTTCAAGAATGCTAATAATGATCTTTTAAATGAAAAACATATTTTGGAAAATGATATTAGCATACTTAAAGCTTCTAAGGCTAAATCAGAACCTGTTATAATTTATGATCCTTCATGTTCAAAAATTAAATCAGTTTCTGATGATGGCTCAGAAAGTAAACATGTTTCTTATCAAAAGTCAGAAATTAAAATGCTTTCTGATAAGTGTTCTGATCTAATGAAAACTATTATCTTGTTGACAAAAGACTTAGAAAAGTTTGTAGATGGTTCTAATAACTTGAAAAAGATTCTAGGATCTCAAAAAACTTATTTTGATAAAAATGACATTGGTTTTAAACCTGAAAACAGATTTGGAAAATCCAAAACCTCTTTTCAGAAACAATTCAAAAAGATGAGATGCTTTCACTGTCAGAAAACCAACCATAAATCATATAATTGTTTTTTGATTAAATCCAAGAGGAAGTATGATTCTGAAATCAGAAACCTCAAGAAAACTAACACTAAACGATCCAAACAAGCTTGGATACCTAAAGTTTACTTGAATATCATTTCAAAAGTGCTTAAGAGCCAAAACATTGGATCAGAAAAGATGGTATATGGACTCAGGCTGCTCAAGACACATGACATGGCAAAAAGAAATCTTTATCTAACTTAAGTCAAGAAGTAAAGGACATGTACAATTTTCTGATGGTACAAATGTAAAGGTAAAAGATATTAGAAATGTTGGTAAGACTTCCAATAATTTTATTAGCAATGTACTGTTAGTAGATAAGCTTACACATAATTTGTTAAGTGTAAGTCAATTTTGTGATTTAGGATTAAATGTTTTGTTTGACAAATGACATCCACAAGTTTTTGATCCTATATCTAAACATGTTAGTATCACTGCACATAGGATAGGCAACACATACATTGTATACTTAGAAGATTTAGATCACTCTAATCTTAATTGTCTTTTGACACTATTGGATGATAAATGGATTTGGCACAAGAAGCTAGGTCACACTAACATGAGAATTATTTCTGAATTATCATGTAAGGATCTAGTGAGAGGTGTACCTAAGATCAAATAAGATAAGGACATGACTTGTAATGAGTGTGAAAAAGGAAAACAATCTAAGTCATCATTTAAACATGTTAATGTTTTTGTCACTAAAAGGCCTTTAGAACTCTTACATATGGACCTATTTGGACCATCTAAGATCACTAGTCTAAGAGGAAAGAATTATGTGTTTGTGATAGTTGATGACTACTCTAGATTTTGCTGGACTTTCTTTCTAAGATCTAAAAATGAAACTTTTCAAAAATTCATATTATTTACCAAAAATGTTCATAATGAAAAAGGTTATAAAATCTCATCCATTAGAAGTGACAATGGAGGAGAGTTTGTAAACCATTTCTTTAGAAACTTTTGTGAAGAATCTGATATATTTCATACTTTTTCTAATCCAAGAACTCATCAACAAAATGGAGTAGTGGAAAGGAAAAATAGAAGTATACAAGAAATGACTAGGACCATGATGTTAGAAAGAAATATTGCAAAATTCTTTTGGGCTGAAACTGTTAATACAACAACTTATGTTCAGAACAGGGTATTCATTAGACCTATTCTAAAGCTTACACCTTATGAATTATGGTTTGGTAGAAATCCAATTGTTTCTTACTTTCATATATTTGGTTGTGAATGTTTTGTTTTGAATACCAAAGATAACTTGGATAAATTTGAAGCAAAATTCGATGAAAATATTTTCTTAGGATATTCTGAAAAATGTAAAGCTTTTAGAATATATAACAAAAGGTCACTTACTGTGGAAGAGTCCATACACATAACTTTCAAAGAATTTTTTAAGGATTTTACAGATTCTTAAGTCAGAAGGGACAGAGTATGTGATGAATCAAATTCTGAAGAACTAGAAGATGTTTTTGGAGAGATGAATATCATCTCACCAATTTCAGAAGCTGTTCAGAAAGTGAGTTCAGAAAACAAAGGTTCTGATCACACAAGTTCATAAAGGAATTAGCATACAAGTTCAGAATCAGAGATCAGAAACCAGATGTTCTGTTCAAACTAATTCATCAGAAAGTGGTACTTCAAATTAAGTAACTCATTTCTCAACCATTCTCAATAGCATAGATACACCTATAAATAAAACCTTAGGCAAAAATGAGCTTAAATCTCTTAATCAAAACCTTACTATTGGAGAAGTTTCACATGGTGTGAAAACTAGGTTGTTTCTTAATAAAGAACATGCTTTAGTTTCTTTAATAGAACTTGATTCTGTTTCTGTAGCTTTAAATGATGAAAATTGGTTAGAAGCTATGAGAGAGGAACTATAACAGTTTGAGAAAAGCAAAGTATGGTACCTAGTTGAAAAACCTAGAGGTAAATATGTTATAGGTACAAAATAGATCTTCAGAAACAAGTTAGACCAAAATGGAGAGGTTGTGAGAAACAAGGCTAGGTTAGTGGCCCAAGGATATTCACAACAGGATGATATAGATTATGAAGAAACTTTTGCCCTGTAGCTAGGATAGAAGCTATCAGAATTCTATTAGTTTTGGCTTGTTACACAGGTTTTACTCTTTATCAAATGGATGTTAAATCTGCTTTTCTGAATGGATATATTAATGAGGAAGTATTTGTAAAGCAACCCCCTGGCTTTGAAAATCAAAAATACCCTAATCATGTTTTTAGATTAACAAAAGCTTTATATGGTCTTAAACAAGCTCCTAGAGCTTGGTATGAGAGACTCAGCTCGTTTATGATCAAAAGTGGATTCAGAAGAGGGTTAGTGGACAACACTTAGTTCACTTTACATAAAGATAAGCATTTGTTGATTATTCAAATTTATGTTGATGATATAATATTTGGATCAACTAACATGGTTCTTTGTGAGTATTTCTCTGATTTAATGAAGCAGGAGTTTGAGATGAGCATGATGGGAAAACTAAGATTTTTCTTAGGACTTCAAATCAAACAATTGGTAAATGGTATTTTCGTTCATCAATCCAAATATTGCAATGAATTGTTAAAGAAATATAATATGCTAGATTGTAAACCTATGTCAACCCCCATACATCCCTCACAATCTATTGAAATTGATGAAAATGGAGAAAATGTTAATGAATCTGATTATAGAGGCATGATAGGATCTTTGCTATACTTAACATCTAGTAGACCTTATATTAGTTTAGTGTAGGACTATGTGCTAGATTTCAATCTAAACCTAAAGTTTCTCACCTTGCATTAGTAAAAAAAATTTTTAGATATCTAAAAGGTACTTCTAATCTTGGTCTTTTCTATGATAAAGGAGAATCTTTTGAGGTTGTAGGTTACACAGATTCTAACTATGCTCGTGATAAGCAAGACAGAAAGAGTACTAGTGGAGGTTGTTGTCTTATTGGTAATAAATTGGTGACATGGTCAAGCAAACAAGAAACTGTAGCAATGTCAATAGATGAGGCTGAATATGTAGCAGCTTTTGGAAATTGTAAACAGTTGTTGTGGATCAGAAACCAATTGGAAGATTATCAATTAAGGTACAATTCATTACCCTTATATTGTGACAGTACTAGTGCTATTTGCAATGCAAAAAATCCTATTTTGCATTCTAGAACCAAGCATATAGACATTAAACATCATTTTATTAGAGATCATGTGTTAAAAGGGGATATAGAATTAAAATTCATTGAAACTGAAAATCAATAAGCTGATATTTTTACAAAACCTTTATCAGAAGATAGGTTTGTTTCTCTTAGAAATAGACTTAACGTGAAACTTGTTTAAACCTTTTTTATTATGATAAAAAGGGGGAGAAAGGATTATGTATTCTTTACTTATCCTTCTTATTTTTTTTCAGTTTCTAAAAAAATAATTCAAAAAGTATATTATAAAAAGTGTGTTTCTGATGAAGTTGCTGAAGGTTTAGAAAATACAGTTTTTGTTTCTGATATGAGTTTATAATTCTGACATGGATATGACATTTAGGGGGAGTTATGGAGTTATAGTGTTATGCATGATATTTGACGATATTGCATTACATTTGATTAAAATAACTGGAACATCATACATTCTAAAAAATTCATTTGTTACATTCTGATACATGTAATTTTGATATATGTACTTCTGATCATTATTATTAGCATTATAGTTCTGAGATATATTCATTTATATCATAAAACTATGTGAATTATCAGATATATTAGTATTTCTGGTCATTTTGAGGGATGAACTATTAATTTAATTGGAAAGATTCAACCTTTTCCCCCCAAGAATCATTCCTTTATTTTAGTGGCTACGAACTATTTTGCTAAGTGATTTGAGGTCATTCGTTGGGTACAGTGTGTTGATGTAAATCCTCATTTTGTTTTGATAATAACAAAACTAATGTAATAATAGGTTCAG
Source organism: Aeschynomene evenia (assembly GCA_013621005.1). NCBI lineage: Eukaryota > Viridiplantae > Streptophyta > Magnoliopsida > Fabales > Fabaceae > Aeschynomene > Aeschynomene evenia. The sequence continues at coordinate 11,278,492 of CM024265.1, forward strand.
AAGCTTGATATCAAATTATATATTGTATAGTAGCTTCTTTATTCTTTATTGTTCAGAAAGTGTTATGTTTGTATAGTTGATAGGAATTATTTCTTTGTAATACATTAGAACTATTAGAAGCAGAAGCACAACTTTAGAAAGGTGATGCGGGTTCAGAAAGTGGCTGCATCAGAAAGGTTTAGAAAATGGCATCAGAAAGGAGTGTTCATAAATTATATTGATGATGTAGTTATCAAGTTAGTCGACTTTAATTATCAGTTAGCCGATTTGGTAGGGGTTTAGTAGGATAAAGAATCATTAAAAGAAATGAATTCGGCTGATTGTGCACTTGTAATCTCGGCTGAGAATTCCCTATTGTTTTTGGAACATAATCAAAGGAGTTAGGAGTTATGGATGAATGAAAAGGTATATAGTTTGAAGCCAAAACGAAATGTTTGATCAATAGGCATGAACACTATTGGCCGACTATTACGGCTGATTATTTCTATCATGCTAAAGGATGTTAGACTTGTCAAATTCATAGTCTAATTCAAATTATGTCCTTGGAAAAGTTACAGGCGCGCGGTAATTAGACCATGCTCATTTTGAGGGATGAACTATTAATTTAATTGGAAAGTTTTATCCTTTTCCCCCAAGAATCATTCCTTTATTTTAGTGGCTATGAACTATTTTACTAAGTGGTTTGAGGTCAATCGTTGAAGGAATATTTGAGTCGAAGCAGCTAGGGTATAAAGCAACCGATTAATTCCTAGTTGATGCTGGTGCCAGCCATAGGTGAGCAGCCAACAATTATCAACTAAGGGTGGCGCTAGCTGAGTCGAAAAACTAAGGACATGATCGGCTGGGAAAGACGGTTGCGAACGGTTTCCAGGTTCATGGACGAACAAGAAGGATATAGGTTCGTGGAACGAAGAGTGGATCTAAGAACATAGAACAACTGGTATAGATAGGGGACATGAAGTTGGAATTCTTTTAAGGAAATGCATCCTTCATCTTTCCTCTTATTCATCAGTCAGCTGAAGGATGTAGGGGGGCATATGTTATCACCCGAAAAATAACTAAGAAATGGAGTGGAAAGAAACGGCTGTCAATGGTACATCATATCAGGAAAAACGGTTAGCTGTAATGAATCAGCTGTGATAAAATAGTTAGTCGAGCTGTAACAGAAGTAGCTGTGATAAAACAGTTAGCCGAGCCGTAACAAGTTTAGCTGAGTCGAGAAAGTATTAGCCGAAATGGAAATAGCCGCGACAGAAGCAGTTACTTGGGAAGGAAGAGTTGGCGGTTGCTAAAAACGTGGGTAGTGGGATTTTACACTCCACTAATGGATTCATGGCACAAAAATAGGACTAATCAGTTGCAAGATCATGGGCAACATGGAGCTTGGAAATAGGAACCAAGAAGGCTATATAAAGAGGAACTTGTGACTAAAATCAACCATCTCCAAGATCACAAATCATGCCTTAATTACTTTTTATCACTTTTTCTGCACTTTTACATTTTTCTCTTAGTTTTAGTCGTAGTTATAGTTTATCCATGTAGAGAAAACACTTTCTTTACTATTTCCTTGGTGTAATTAGTGGTTATTGAATTAATGGAAGCTTTCTTCTTCACATTCTTTGCTCGTTGTCCCAAATCTTGCTTCTCTGAGATATTTGGAGAACTCACAGCTAAGGCGCTAATTCCCCTCCTTAGTGTAATCGTTGTTTTAGGGATAAAAAACGGTTATATTGCTATTCTCGGCTGCTTTCTCAGTCGTAGCCGAGAAGGAATAATTTTCGCAACAACAGTATACCACCTCTGCAAGTGGTATCTTGTGGCGAACCTGAGAAGGTTGCAAAATATATCTAGACATTGTAATCTTGCTAAGAATTCTGAATAGTGAAACTCAGCCGTGAAGGTTGAAGAACTGGATGTAGGCATTATTGGCCGAACCAGTATAAAAATCTTGGTTTTGTTTTCTTACCTTTGTCTTTTAATTGCTTAATTATTTTGTTGATCATTACATAATTGAATTTGAATTAAATTGATCAAAAACAGTTTTAACAAAGGAAAGGTAAAACAGAGTACGAGTTTTTGTGTGTTAAAGATTTAAAGATTCATTTGATCATTAATCTTTTTGTAATAAAGATTGTTTGGTTATGATTCTTAGTTGTTGATTAACTTGTTTTCATGGAAAAGAAACCAAAGAAGAGTGTCTATATTGATTTTCAAGAAAGTTTCTAAAATTTGTGTTAATTCGAGATTCTGAAACATACATTCTGAAATATATATTCTGAAACAAAGTTTGATATATTTCTGATGATGTGATATCTTATATTTTGTTTGAAATAATTGTTGAATTGTTTTTACATTGTTTAAATCATATAAGATTCATTTTGTCTTCAGAAGCTTACAACTTCAGAAGCTAGTCACATCAAAAAGTTAAGTTTAGAAACCTGAACAGTTCTGAAGGGAATTCTGAAGGAATTTCTGAAAAAGTGTTTCTGAAGAATATATTTTGAAATATTTTGTGTCAGAGATTCAGAAAGCTTGTGAAAAAGAAATGTGTTGATGTTATATGTTAAGTGTTTGTGATTCTTGAAATCTGTTGCATATTGTATTGAGATTGTTTAATTTCTGATACATATTTTGATATCACAAATTAGCTTGATATATTTGTTTTTGAAATTAACTTTTCAACAAGTTCAAAAGACTTGATTGATTTCATAATTTCATAAAGTTGTTTTGCATCAAGAATTGGAAAAGTTGAAATAAATTCAACACACTCAATTCACTCCCCCTTTTGGGTTGTGTATCTTGAGACTTGAAAAATTATATCTTGCACCACCACCAACACAGTGAGTCAACCTTATGTATTTTGTTTCATTTAGAATCAGATTATATATTAGTTTGGGTTCTCTGAAGTTAACTCGGCTGATCAAGACACTATGTTCATTGGTTAAAAGGTCATGGTGTGTTACCGAGCAATATGGATTTAAGTTGATACATTCTTTTTGCATATTATGCTCAGGTGAATGAACAAGCTGAGATCACAATTAAAATTTTTGTTGATATTATCAAAAATATCCATAGAGGATCAGCCGAGACGATGGCTGGAGGATTTATTTGAAACTATGTGAACTGATAGAAATACAAGGCTATTGATCCATCACGATTATAGGCTGGCCTATGAGCATAATGCATTATTAAGAATTAATAGATGATTGTGATTCAGCAAGATAACACTATATGATATCATATATCGGTGATCCTTTGTTACAACTGAGACCAAATTTGGGAAAATAATACAATTTTGGAAGGTAAGCCTGAATGAAGAGTGGAGGAAAGATTAATGCAAATTTGGGTCTACTGGTGCAAAGATTATTGTCATGATATATCGTTGCATTTTGGTGGACTAATTTGTTGTTAGATAAGTGATAACAAGAAAAGCATTTGTAAAAGACATGAAGTTTGAATGTTTTTGAGGAAATGCATCCTTCATTTTTCCTCTTATTCATCAGTCAGCTGAAGGATGCAGGGGGCATATGTTAGCACCCAAAAATGACTAAAAAATAGAGTGAGAGGAAACAGATGTCAATGAGAGGAAACAGATGTGACACAACAGTTAGTCGAGCCGTAACTGAAGTAACTGTGACAAAATAGTTTGTTGGGTTGTAGCGGAAGTAGCTGTGACAAAACAATTAGCCGAGTCGTAACAAAATTAGTCGAGTCGAGGAAGTATTAATCGAAACAAAAAAATTTGAGGCGGAAATAGTTATACATGGCACAATTGGTTATGTTGAAATATGGACTATTTGGAGTTAGTGGAGTGAAATGAATCTACTCAGGACATGCAAAATGAAACCGTTAATCAGCTGTGCAGGAACGGATAAGTTGGCGGTTGCTAAAAACGTGGGTAGTGGGTTTTTACACTCCATTAATGGATTCATGACACAAAAATAGGAATAAGCAATAACAAGGTCGTGTGTAACATGGAGCTTGAAAATAAGAACCAAGAATGCTATATAAAGAGGAACTTGTGACTGAAATCAACAATCTCCAAGATCACAAATCATGTCTTAATTACTTTTTATCATTTTATCTGCACTTCTACGTTTTTCTCTTAGTTTTAGTCGTATTTGTAGTTTATTCATGCAGAGAAAACACTTTCTTTACTATTTCCTTTGTGTAATTAGTGGTTATTAAATTAATAAAGCTTTCTTATTCACATCATTTGCTCATTGTCCAAAATCTTGCTCATCTAAGATATTTGAAGAACTCATAGCTAAGAGGTTGATTCTCTTCCTTAGCGTAATCGTTGTACTTAGAGATCAAAACCGGTTATTTTACTATTTTCGGCTGCTATCTCAGTCGTAGCCGAGAGGGTGAAATTCACGCTGAAAGCTAGAATATTTGCTTCCTTATCAAGCACTCTCTTTTTTTCAGATGTTTTTTCCACCGAAGTTAACAATAACTCGACTATTTCTTTAGACAATATCTAGCTCACAATTCTTGATTCTCATGCAACTTTCGTGTTATGTGTTAGGACGTGTTCAATTGAAACAATAATGCTTTTTTATATAGGCAATGAATGTGATGTAAATTTTGTTTTTTATTTTTTTTCATTCCAAATCTTGGCTAAGCCAAGATTAGTTGACCTCAAAAAAAACTCACAGGTCACAAGTTATTTGTTAGCCCATCAAAGTATTAGTCAAAACTCTAAATCTCAGGAAAGACAAGATTTGTTTGGTCAAAAAATAAATATTGTATGTGTGGATATTTTGACTTAGTCATCATAGTCATAGTTATCAAACTCGGTCCGATCATCGACTCGGTCAAGGTACTGGGTCACTATGTTAGTGGTTCAACTGGTGAATCAGCGCAGTTCAACCGCTTAAAATGAATTTAATTAAAGAATAAATAAATTAAATTCAATGCACCTATATTTATTATATATTTAATAATTGTAACTACATTATTAAAGATCTTGCCTAGCCTAATGGTTCTTGGGCACTCATGTTACTCAAGTGCACATGGGTCTATCCAAAAAACCGGACCATTGACCAAGTCAATGGTTCCAATTCGAACCGACCAGTGTCCATTTTTTATAATTATGGCCATCATATATCTGTGACTCAAAATCCATAATAAAAAATCTCCAATAGTCGATTTATCCATTGTTTTTAAAAAAACAAAAGTGTAGAAATAAAATGCACAAGCTTATAGTCAAAGGGTAAAATGCATGTCCCCCCTTATTTTCTAGAAAAAAAAAAGAATAGTACACATTAAGAGCTAATTTGGATAAACAACTTAATTAAGTTATTCTGGAAAAGGAGCTTATAACAGTAGAACTTATATTAAAAGTAATTTATAAAACAGTTATTTTGTATTTGGTTTTTTAGTTATAAAAGCACTTATTTTAAAGTTGCATTATTTGAATAAATAACTTCAAAAAGTAATTTTTTATAAAAAAAAAAAAACTTGTAATATATTTTAACTTCCAAACTTGCCATTTTAATTAATTTGTTGAAGAAGAGCATATCTAACCATATTAATTAATATATTTTGAAAAAATAATCAACGTATACACAATATTTATAAATATAAATAAACAAACAAGTATAATAACTACATAAAAGGAAATAAATAAAAAAGTATGCTGGGACTACAAGTCTACAAATAAAATAAAATAAAATGCTTTCAAAAAATAGAGTGGTATAGTGATATGCAGCATGTGGGAGTATGATAGAACTACAAGTTAAATAAAACAAACTCCCTTCAAAAATAAAATATTTTGGATTTTACGAGATTCAAAAATAGAGGTTACACTTTTGCTCATTAATATAGTCTTGGATTTTACGAGTGTGAAGCAAGCTAGCTAAATCAGTAAAATGGACAAATCATAATTTGAAAATTTGAAAGGATCATTGCTTTCAATGGAGCTACAATTCTACAAATGAAATAAAATAAAACAAAATGCTTTTAGAAAATAGAGTGGTACAATGATATGCAACATGTGGTAGTATGATGGGACAAGTGACAAGTTAAATATTTGATTTGAGAGTGTCGAAGAAGAGGCGTAGCAGCACGTGTTGCAGTCATGAGTTACTTTTATATAAGTAGAAGTTAGTTTTTATAACTTCTCTATAAGCCTTCAAATAACTTTTCGAAAAGCTACAAGCTTTTGTTAAAAAATGTTCCAAACACATAACACTTACTTTTCGGGAAGTTAAAAGCTACGTAAAGTAATTTTTCCTCTTTCCCAAACGGACTCTAAGTACCCGTATATTACATAGATACATTTTTTAAAATAACGACATAACATTTCTTTATTGTCATAAAGAGAAAAAAAAAAAAAGCAGTGTATAATTGTCTTACACTTTCGTTTCACGAAAATTATCTTAAAATATTATGAATAGACATGAATGAAATTTGATAATATCAATTATATAGTTCAATATTGTTGACATAACCGACCTTAGCTCAGTTGGTAGAGCGGAGGACTGTAGTAGGTAGCCTAGCTGTCATCCTTAGGTCGCTGGTTCGAATCCGGCAGGTCGGAAATATTTTTCTACATTTTGTAAGCATCAACTAAAACTAAGAACCCCCCACCCCCAATTCATCATGAAATGATTTAGGATTGACAACTCATGAGGATAATAGAGGACAACTTTTGTCTATAAATTTATTGGTGTAACAATAAAAAAGTATTGAGTAACCCGTTAGCCAACAGTTAAACCTTTAAATGGAGCTTTACACTTCGACAATTTAGTCCTTGACCTATCGGGTTGGGGGATACCGTTGGTCTAGTAAAAAAAAATAATAAAAATTTTTTTTTTTTATATAGTTTATAAATGGTGCAAAATAGAGAATAAATAATTTTTCAAAAAGATTCACACCCCTTTACCGTACAAATAACAAAACTCTTTAGAATTTACAAGGTGTCAAAATTGTATATTTTTAAAAAAAAAAAAGAGGTTAACTGCAATAGTGCTAAAGTTCAAGGAGGCGAAATGCAATTTTTACACCCAAATGTAGATGTAGATGTAGAATACTAACCATTCCATGATGGGAAAACATTTGCAATATACACACTGAAAGTGTTCCAATATGTCAGCAGATATACAGCAACCACCAACCCCATGATATTACAGTGTTCCTATTTCCTTGGATTGGAATAACTGAATAAGCATTATAGTATATATATGTCTTCATCCTATAACCAATTTTACAAAAAAAACTACGCTTCCTTAAAATACTCATTAAAAACAAAAATTATCCATTTCTCAGTCAAGGTCAACCTTTTCTGTCTAGTCCACCTTATGGCTGTTGGTGTTGTTTTCTTGCTTAGATGGAGTTAAGGGATCAATGAGGAAGGATTTTATATTCTTGTACATCTCCTTTGGCTTCTCTGCATTAATTGCATGCCCTGCATTCTTAATTATCACAAGTTGTGCCTTCTCTCCCACATGCCTACTCACAAAGTAAAAAGAATGAAACTCAAAAAACAGAACAATGCATAAATAAACAATAATGCTACATGTACATCAGAAATACGTCCATTAAATATCCAACGTGTGTTATACATGATATGGGATGTATGTTATTTGTATAGTACACGTTGGATACTTGATGAACATATTTCTGATGTATGTCTAGCATTATTGCATAAATAAATAATAATAAGGCTTAAAAGAAGGAATTGCATTAGGTTGATCTAAAAGGTTTTAACTTCAACATAATTATGGTCCAATTGTAGAATGGTGCAAGGAAAATAAAATTTCTTTAAATTACCGTTTCAATCTGTGAGCTAATTCCAGTGGGAATATTAGGTCCTGTTCCCCCCAGATAAGTTGTATGGGCTGCATCATTGAATAGTTTATGCTTTCTAAGTATTTGCAATGCAAAAAATGAAAATGTGGTGAAGTTAACTCAAAATGCAAAGTGAAACTGTGAAAGTGCAAAAACAAAAAACAAAAAAACTGACCTGGGTTATCTTAGGAAGATTAGATAGTTTTCTATCCTTATGCAATGCTTGGATTAGTTCTTTCTTTTCCTGGCGGTATTCGGTACACATCACCTGCAAGTAAATAAGGTCGGTTTCCGATGAATTTCGGCGAGTGGGAAGTAGGTATTTTGTGATACTCACATCAAGGGCTAGCTAGGCTAGACAATTCTTTGGAAAAGAGATGAGCTTTCTCCTATCCAAGTGTTACAAATCAAATGGTATAAATATAACCTAGTTATTACACACAGAATTACTCAAAATAACTTATTGAAATCGCAATGGCAATTTCAATTTGACATTCATGACAAGTTTAGTTTGAAAACAGCAATATCGCCCTCCTCATAGTCCATATGAATATCTTCGATTCGAAGTGTCGCTTCAGAAGCTAGAGATAGTGAAATCTAAGATGACAGAGAAGATCTCTGCATATCAAGCATCATAAAATGAGTACGGAGAATAAGGATTTCACATGTGTACCAATTTTAAGTTCGTCACTTATTCCTTTCCAAGGAAAATTCATGGATCAAGGCGAAAATATATAAAATTAAAACGAGGATTGCTAGAGATACAACAAAAAAACCAGTCAATACAGCCAATAATATGTGCACAACATATATAATATACATTGCATAACGAATATTACATATTTTGCACGTCATATATCACATGATGTGCACAACATATATTATATGTTGTAAAGAAAGATGATGATGCAACATATATATAGGTCGTGCATAATAGATGATATATGTTGTGCACCATATATTATATACGTTGTGCACACTATTTTGGTTGTTTTAGCTGGATTTTTGTTGTGGCCAATATTTCCCAATTGAAACATTAAACTTGTTTATCTATAAGAGACTAGGTTCTAAAACCACTTACATCAATGAAATCATTGAGGAAACAAGTAGGCATGAACTTGGCAGGCTTGACGAATGTCAGCTTCACGAGCTCCCTTACCTTGTCCGGCGTCTGCGGCAGCAACACGCTCACAGCCTCCTCGACACTCGTCGTCTTGAACATCCCTTCTTCCATGTCCCTCTCCTCCATGGACACCCCTGCACAGCACAGTACAACCTTATCCACCCTCTCCGGAAACTGCGCTGCCATGCTGTACGCCACAAACCCACCATAACTCAACCCGACAAGATTCACTTTGCTGATCCCATAAGCATCCACCACTTCCATCACACACCTGCACAGCAGGTATCATAAATCACACACACTGTCATCAATCCTCTTTCTAACCGAATAACTAACCAATAATGTTTGACGTACAACAGAAATACGTCCAACTTGTATCCAACGTGTGATGTCTATGTTACAGAATGAGTGCTATACGTATATCACATATATGTATAACTAACTAGAGTTGCATCCTGTTTATTTTATTTAAAAAAAATAATTGTTCATGTTTTAAGTCCAAAACAAGTACAAGCTAGAGCAACATGTTCCCTCCACCTCCTCTTTATTTTTATAAAATTTGATTAGTAAATTGTTAAGTTTATAAAATTATTACATCAACTTCTCCTAAAAATTAGAGTGACCTCCGTTCTATGACAGGTGAACAATGCATTTTTTGAGGAGTTCAATATCATCCGCACATATAGAGGAAAGTCAATCTAAATTGTATCAAACCGGTGGTTGTAATTTACCCTTCAAATATTTATCTGACTCTACCAAATTCTTAGGTTTACAAAGTGATAGTTCATGACAAACTAACTATTGAAGAAATGAAATAAAACCTAAGACGCACATACACTAATACGGACATGGGACAAGACACGGACACAGAGACACATCAAACTGGAAAAATCACAGGACACGGACACGGACACGGCATATATATGAATATATAATAAAGATTTTTTAGTAAAACTTCTCTTACTTTTAGTTAAAAATACATATTTAATTTAAGTTTTTTGAGTCAAGTAAATTTAGGTTAGATTTGATCTTAAGTTTCTTCGTAAAGTATAAAAGGATCAAAAAAGAAAAAAATGTGTCATGTCCACAGTGTACTCAGCTTGTGTCTATAGTGTGTCACGACGTGTCCGATGCGTGTCAGACAGTGTACACCGTGTGTCCGGTCTCAAAAAAATTATTTTTTCTCAGACACATACGGATGCGTATCGGAGACGTGTCCAGCGCATGTACACCGAGTGTGGGACACATACGTCCTTCCTAGAATAAAACTAACTAGTGAAGGAACTAACTAACTAACAGTCATGTGATTCAGGTGGAGTGATAGCATCTGTGATATATGAATACTTTGAAATACTAGTATGTATCCTATAATTTAGTAGTACTTTTAGACACTGATAATTAATTAATTAATTAATTAATTATATTTTTAATATATCTCTAATTTCATTTATACCGCATTTCTGTACGGTACTCATGTGATAGATGCTCGTATCTTTCGGTATTCGTGCGAGGTAAGATACCGTTACCTGGCTTGGAAGGACTCTGATCTTTCTGGTCGGGTTGTGTGGGATTGGCCGAAGAAGATGAGGTCGGGGACGAAGAGGTTGAAGTAGCGTGAGAGGCGCGAAACGACGTCGTTCCACTGCCACATTGCGTTGGCGCCGATGCCATGGATCAAGAGCAGGGAAGGCTTAGAGTGGTTCAGCGATTTGGGGACCCAGCAGTGGACTACAGTGCCGTCGCCGAGGTCATTGGTGGTGGAGTTGAGTCCCGCGGCGGAGAAGGACCGCCGGAGGCAGCGGTCGCGGTAAGCCGTGAAGCTGAACCACCTGTTGCCACCACCCATTATAATTGAGATAATTGTGTTTGTTCAAATGTTTGTGTTTTTGTGTGTTGGAGTGGAGTGATGGAGCAAAGTGTGAGTTGGTGAATAGTGATGGGAAGTGGAACTTGCAGAGAGAGAGAGAAAGAGCGTTCAGTGTTGGTACAGAGCAACACGACAAAATGAAACACGAGACTAGAGATTATGAGATATTTAGACAGGGAAATATTTATAATACAATTAAAATTGATCTATCAACGTCCACTAGAATTTGTTCGTTAATGAATCCATCGACATATAATTATAACACAAATGTTTGGAGAACAATTATTTTTGAGTCAATACAGTCATTAAAATTTATTTAACATTTTATGACCTAAATATCATTTTAATCATGAGTATATTTTTAATGGGTCAGGTGGCCCAAATTCCTTTTTGTTAGTTGTTTTGGTTGGTTTTTATTGTGTCACTAGCAATGCTCTAATTATAAGTTTGATGGAAGTTGGATGGCCCAAATATGATTTTTTTGGCTTAAATCACTAAGCCTATTAAGAAAAACACACATAATTAAAAATATTATTTGTGCTAAAGTGTTAAAATGAAATTTATTAATTGATTTGACAGAAAAATTGTTGTAAGAATTTGTGTGTAGATACGGGTATTGTGATGGAGTTTCTCTTGAGTCATACACACTTGCCTGTGTTTGATTGAGATTTGAGAGTTAACGATTTTGGTAAAAATTATAAAATCAAATTTTATCTGTAAAATCAGACAAGATAAATTCTCTATTTATGCATGAGATACTCACTTTACTTAGATTTATTATTTAGGAGAGATCATTGTGATTATTTATGAAAGTATAATGATTTTAAAAACTCAAAATTTATTAAATAAATTTTGAAAATTGATTTAATTTTCATATACGGTCAATCAATTTAAAATGATTTTACATCATCAGCTAATAAAAATCTAAATGATAAACTACCATTAAAAATTAAAGTACAGCTAAATTTCACTAAATCTTAGGGTAAATGTTACTTATCTAATACTATACTCTCTTTAATTTTTTGGTTCAATTTTTATTGCACATACAAATTTAGTTTGAGTTTTATGATATCTCAATTTTAAATTGGGCATATTTTATAAAAATTTTCTTAATATTCATTATCTTTCTTCTTAATTATTCACTATATCTATTCATCTTTTCTATTAATTAATAATATAATAAAAAATATTAATACTCTCTCAATTTTCTAATAAATGTTAATTTTCACTTTTGTACACATATTAAGATAATAATTTTGTTATGTATACAATGACAAATTAGTCAAATAATTCAATATTAATGTTTTGGATCACAATCAGTTAACTCACTAAAATCTCACTTTCTTCGCTTACTCTCACATTAGTTGAGAGTGAGCTATACTCTCCTCACATCTTCGTTCTCTCTCTTATAATATTTATTTTTTGGTCTCTCTAACATAATTTAATTCATCATGTATTTTTTAAACTAAAAAATTCATATTTAATACCATAAAAACAAAAAAAAACACTATTATTTAAAATAATTTAAGAAAATATTTTTAAAACTAAAAATTAATATTGAATACCATAAAATCTTTTGCAAAAATAAATAATATTTTTGCATAACCAAAATGATGTATATGCACGGACCAATATATATTTTTGTACAACCGAAATAATGTTTATGCACAACTAAAAATAATATATTTTCACGATAAAAATAATATATGTGCACATCCAAAATATATTTAAAATTCAAAATCTATTATTAAAAGTAATTTAATAAAATATTTTTTAAAATAAAAAAATTAATATTTAATACCATAAAACTATTTAACAATCAAAATAATAAATATGCACTACTAAAAATACTAGTTTTTCACAATTAAAATAATATATATATACAACGAAAATAATGTATTTGCGAAACCAAAAATTCGTATATGCATAACCAAAAAATAATGTATTTTGCAAAACCAAAATAATGTATATATATAACCAAAAATATGTTTTTGTACAACCAAAATAATGTATATGCACAATAAAAATATTATTTTTGCACAGACCAAAAAATTGTTTTTACACAATAAAAAAATGTTTATACACAACTAAAATTAGAATGAAGGAACAAAACCTTGTATAAGTTTGTTAACTACCAAAATAAAATATTTGTACAATCAAAATAATATATTTTAATAACTAAATTAGAAAAATGTACAATCAAAATGAAATTAAAAATAATGTTTTGTGCACGTAAAATAAACAATATATGTCAATTAAAGAAAAACAATTTAAAAAAAAGTAAACAAACGTACTAGAAAGTTAAAAAAAATGCTCTCACTCAAAGACATTATCATACTTCAAAAACAAAAATGTTACTTGTAATTAACACTCCAATAATTAATCATTCGTATTATGGTCACTCTTTGATATGATAGCATATGTTAACTTTAGAAACTATATTATATTGAAAATACATGAGAATTTATTTCAAATATATATATATATATATATATATATATATATAAAAGCGTTAGTTAAAATATAATCATGGATATTAATTACATATTAAAATACATGTCATTCCTTAACTTTAGACTTACACTTCAACATAATACATTTAGGCTGAGTTTGGTAAAACTTTTCGTTGGGGTGCTCCTGCTCTCAAAAAGCTGGAGCTCCTATTTTGTGTTTGGTAAATCAAAAAGTTGGACTGCTCTTGCTCCTGGCTTTTGAGAGCAAGGGGTGCTCTTGGGAGCCATCAAAAGTAGCTTTTCAGAGTCAGTTTTGGCTCTCTGAAAATGAAAATACATAAATGACCTTTATTTACACATTATCTTTTAATATTATGTCTATTATGGTCATTTAATATCTTAGGAACCACTTTACACTATTTTACCAAACATTATAATAACGGCTTCTGCTTATTGAGAGCAATTTTTGTATAATTTTACCAAACGGTACTATTATGACTCTCTAAGAGCAACTTTTTGAGAGCTCAAGGAGATCAGCAGTTTTTTAAGAGCCACAGCTTTACCAAACTCAGCCTTAATCTTCCACAACACATAATAATAATAATAATAATAATAATAATATAGTGCAACGATATAAATATTTTTGACTAACAAAGGTCTGATCTCAATAATAACATACACATAAATAAAAGTGGAAACTTAACAAAGCGACGGAAGCTCAAGATGCATTTGTTGTTAAATCCACCTGGCGTCTCCGTTTCCAAGCTTGTATGGCCTACTATGGAAAAAGACAAGAAAAAGGGGTGAACAAATTCAGATTTATTATGAAAGAGGTGTAACATGTTAAGTTCAATTCAGTTATTAGTTCAAAAGATGAAGTATCCCGAAGCGACCTTAACATATGTGCATCATGCTCATTTTATTATTCATACATAAGTATATATATATATATATATATATATATATATATATATATATATATATATATATATATATATATATATATATATAAGTCCATATATATAGTGTCGTATACACCATGCATCTAACAATCAATCATAACATCCTTTTTAACCATAACATTAGAATCTCTGGCCCTGCCCTACCCTTACTCATTCCACCTCTTCCTATCCAGCAACCTTCAATGAAGGAGTCATTTCTCTTTTGTATTGTTCTGTTCCAACTACAATAAACACTCTAAATAACACCTTTTTGCTCATTCATTTCACCACTCTCAATCCAACAAAAATCAAATACCTCTCATGACATAACCTTCAATTTGGAGGAGTTATTTCCACTGTTCTGAAAATCGATTCGGACCGGCCGGTCCGACCGGTTGAACCAGGAACTGGACCCTGTCCGGTCCGAGTAGGCCCTAAAAACTGGAATTCTGAAAATCGGTCAAAACTCGAAAAAACCGGTCAAAAACTGGGTAAAAACCGGTTGAACCGGTCAACTTATATAAAAATAAAAATTTTAATTTTTTAAAATTTAATAACTATTTTATCGTAAAATTTAATATATAATACACTTTAATTATTAAAATTAAGGACTATTAAACCTTTAAATTTATCAAATGCTATAAATTTTCAATTTTATTAATATTTTTCATGCACTTTAATTTTTCTATAGCATATAATTCATCATATATGTATATATTTATTGATAAATATATATTTTATACATATTTTATTATATCCGGTTGAACCTCCGATCGAACCGGTTAAACCTCTAAACCCCTTCCTCGTCCGGTTCAATGTCGGGTCCGGTTTTCAGAACCTTGGTTATTTCTCTTTTTTATTGTTCTATTCCAACTACAATAAACAGAGGACATGCCCATTCACTCCACCCGTGTCAATCCAACAAAAACCAAATACCTCCACTAAAGAAGGAGAAGGAGAAGGAGCATAAGGAGAAAAATTAAAGAAGGAAATAGTATGCATTTTCCGACGAAAGATAATGGTTGTAGGGGCGGTGGGGGTGTGCTGCCCAATTTAGGAGATACCTAGCCCATCCAAAATGTTTGGTGTTGACTCATCACCTTCTAGAAGGTGACTTAGTGTGTGTTTCGTTAGCCGTTTCGTCCATCAAACATGCTTTTAATTTATTGAATGACGTAAAATAAGTGTTTGAATGTTTTTCATCCAAAATTTTTTCTGTTGAGTTTTAATTCCAATCCACATTAGGCAAAAGCAAGTTTTTATTGCTTTGACATTCATCCAACTATCGTTCATATTAAATAAAACGAGACAAAGTCAGAATTATCCCTATATTAACCTACTTTTGTTTATAAAAATATTTTTTTTAATATTATGACAATAACTTTTCAACTATTTATTTGAAATTAAAAATGTAGTAAAATTTGAACACTTCGCATGCTTTAATTTTTAAATAATATTAATATTATTTTAAATAAATTGATAAAATAATATAAATTTGCTTAAAATAAATCTTAATGTTAATTTAAATCTTTTAAAAATTGCATAATTTAAATATTTTATTTTTTAAACCATAAAATAATATTTAGATTTTTAAATATATTTTATTTTATTATAAAAAGTAAATTATAAAAGTAATATAAAGAATGATATAAATTATACTGTTTTAGTAATTTTACACTCTAACGTGATTTTGAGTAACATTATCCAAACAACATTCATTTTTCCAAAATCTCTTTTGACAAAAAGTATCCAAACACAAATCACATTGGCCCCAATCCAATTTTGATCAAAATTAATTTTGCAAAAGCACATTTGTATCAATGCAACATCCGTTTGCAAACATTAATCCAAACACACACTTAGTATATGTTTGGATTAACGTTTGCAAACGGATATTGATACAAATGTGCTTTTACAAAATTAATTTTGACCAAAATTGGATTGGGGCTAATGTAATTTGTGTTTGGATGCTTTTTGTCAAACGTGATTTTGAGAAAATGAATAATGTTTGGATGATGTTAACTAAAATTACTTTAGAATATAAAATTACTAAAAAGGACATAATTTGCATCATTCTTTATATTGCTTTCATATTATGATTTAAAAAATGAAAAATATAGATATGTCCAACTTTTAGAAAGTATAAAATTAATATTAATATTTATTTTAAGTTAAATTATATTAATTTTAAAATAATTAAAATTAAAATGTATGAATAAATTTTAACAAATAAACTTATTGTAATAGTTAAAACATGGAGGAACTATTTTTTAAAAAAGAAAAAAGAGTATGAAAAAGGGTATAGTTGGTAGAAAAATAATTTGGCCATAATAAATTCCCAATGGTGATCTAAATTGAATGATGAAGCAAGTTCAATAGTACTTTTTGTAAACGTATGTTTGAAGCATATTGAACGTTGATGGAAAAGAAGAAAAAAGAAGCCAAACAAAAAGGAACATCATTTGAGGAAATGAAACGTACGTTTGTGGGATGAAACATTAAACTAAACACACACTTAGCCTCTTATATTGTGACTCAGTCCTACATCATTGGAGATTCTAGAAGGTTCATTGGTGGGCCATTCATATTACGAAGACATAAACTGCTTGAATAGAAGCTATGGAGTCCTCTTTGGTAGAGGTAATTCTTTCTTGTAAAGAACCAATAAATATTAATGAAGTATAAATGCATGAACATAAATTTTAAGGATTTTGATTTGGTACCCAGCAAAAATTTTGGGTACCAATACCCAACCAAGGTGTCAAATGGTAATTGGTTTACAGAAAAAATTAATTTAAAATTTTTAAATCAAATTAACTGGTTACCTGTACAACAGGTAATCTTCAAAATACTTAACACAATTTATATTAACACTCTCTACTTTAATTTATTTATAATAAAGTTCCCAATCCATCTTGCTAGTAGGGAAGAGGGGTCATGAACCGAGAGGGGTCCTAGGCGGCGGTGATGGTGCTCCGAGGTGAAATCGACAACGACGCTTCGAGTGGCTGCTTCGCGAGGGCGGATCGTGTGAAGGAAGAGTGTTGCAGTGGTGCTGGGCTTCGACTAGGGAAGGTTGCCGCTACTATGAAGATCTGCGGCGAGGAAGGAAGAGGAAAGGGTTTCGGTTGCCGTGCCCAACTGAGGAAAGGGTTTCGGTTTCTAATTGTTACTGTAACATTTCCCGTTACTTCTGCTGCATACTAATAAGTTTGCATCTTTCTCAAGTTAGAGTAAGGGCTTCTCATTCTACCAACCCTTGATGCATTCTTCTGATTATAGTTTATTGAAAATCTTTTATCCTCTTCCTACCCAGAAATGTGACAATACAAGCAGAAATAAATCAAATAATATATGTAGACAGAACCCATAATACACCAGAGTATTTAACTTAAGCATTATAATAATAAGTATCAGAACACCAGAACCCATAAGAACCAGAAGGCCGACAAACCCACAAGCATCAGCACCATATACAGACCACCGCACAAAAACAGGAATAGAGCACCAGACCTAACCCAAACACCGTAGAGCGCAACAACATCAAAGCCGAGCATCATAGAGAAACGACAGAGGCGCTACAGAGTATGGGAAGGGAAAGAGAAGACCGAAAGCGCTACAGAACAGCAGCGCTAAGGAGCAGAGGAAGGAGGGCGAAGCAGGGAAAGGGAAAAGCGAAGGCGAGGCGTTGGTTATGGCTCCGCGACGGTTTTGGCTCCGTTCAAGAACAACCTTCCTCTTGCAGTGCTTCAGTCTGCTCACCTTCCAGTCGCGCTTCAGAGTTTAGAATGGCAACTTGGGGAAGAATTGCAGAGCTTCTCCCGCGACGTCGCGCAGAGGAGCCACGTCTTTCCGCCATGGCGGCGCGCGACGGCTTCGGGCGGCGATGGTGGGTTTGGCGGCGGCGGCATGTTAGGATTGTAGAGTGCTAGGATTCATGGAAGAGGGGTTAAATAAAATCTGATGGGATGATGGGAGGAATGAGAGTTGTTTTGTTGTTGTTTTATTTTGTTTTTTAATTTAATTTAATTTAATTATTTAATTGAAATAAGAGGATGGATTGAATAGAAAATAAAATAATTCTTGAGGATTTAAATGTAATAAAATTTAAATTCTAAAAGATATAAAATATTTTCTTTTTCTACTTTAAGCTACAATATCAAGTTACTAGGTGATTGGGTACCGGTGTACCGAATCAATCCCCAAATTTTAAACAAAATAAAATCCCTAGCTCCCCTTGTGTCATATCTTCTTTCTCTTTCTCCCCTTTGACATGATCAAAATAGAGGAAGAGACCAGATGGGGAAATGAGAGGAGAGTAGAGGGTGGCGTTGGAGATATTGTTTGGTTTGTTGAGTTTGAGAAGGAAATAAAGAAGAGGAAGGGAAAAAAGTCAGAGTTAGTTAAAAATGCAGAGTGAACATACGAATAATGGTACTTGTGTGGTACATGAAATATTTTTTGTTGTCTATTGGAATATTTACTTTTTATTATTCAAGTAGAGTTCTTCTTTTCAATTTAAATGAGAAAAAAATATGTATACATAAAAATTGGAGAAAAATATATTTTTCTTCTTTTAAGAGATATTAATGTTACATTCTTCTCCCTCCTATTTTTAAAATGTACATTATTCTTTATGTAAGTTACACCTTAATCTTTCTAATTTCTTTTATATTTTTCATCAAATCACTCTTAAATACTATTAACAAATCTTAATTATTTTATTTAATTACCATTATATCCGTTGTGTTATTAATGTTTATATTCAAATTTTTTATATTAATAATTGTATGTACATATTGTAATTTTTAGTTTATCCCCTTTTAAGAGAATTCATACCTCAAAGAAATTAGTCATTGTTGTCCTTGAGCAATAAAAAAATAATTCAGGGAATGTGAGTGTACATTTTGAAAATAGAAAGGAGAGAAATGTAATATTAAAGGTATGATTGGTTTGAGCATTTTCTGATTTCTAAAAACTTGAAAAATGGTTTTGAAAGTATATTTGGCTGTATTTTATAGAAAATAACTTCAGAAAATATTTTCTAAATCCAACCAATTTTTGAAAACAATATTTTCTTGTTTTCTATTTTCTTTTGAAGAATGAGAATGGAAATAGAAAATATTTTCTCCAAAAACATGGTGGCATACTTGTAATTAACCCAAACTTTATTTTAAAAAAATTTGAAAAATGGATAACTTGTTTTTACGTATTAAGTTAATTTTAAAAAATAATTTGATTCAAATTAAATAAAAATAAGTGGGGTTTTAAAAATTTAAATTTAAGTTTGATTTAAAGTTAAATTAAAAAGAGAACTTTTACATTTTACAAATATAAAATTCAATCTAATTTTGAAAATTATAAAGAGAAAATAGACAAATCAAACATATTTTCTATATCTCTCAATTTAAAAATAAAATTTATTTTCACAAATCAAACATGTTTTTTAAAAGTCAAAAACTTGAGAAATGAAAATCGTTTTAAAAAATGAAAACAAAAAATAAAGATAGAAAAGATTTTACTTAAAAGGGCCGGGAGAATGTATTTTACTTAAAAGAAAAGATGCCACAATATTGATATATAAATCAAGGATTTGAAAATCAAACCGGACATTGAACCGAACGAGCGAGGTTCAGAGATTTAACTGATTCGACCGAAGGTTCAATCAGATATAATAAAATATGTATAAAATACATATTTATCTATAAATATATATACATATGATAAATTATATGCTATAGAAAAATGAATAAATTGCATTAAAAATATTAATGAAAGTTGAAATATATAGCATTTGATAAATTTAGAAGTTTAAAAGTCCTTAATTTTAGTAATTAAAATGTATTATATATTAAATTTTATTATAAAATAGTTATTAAATTTTAAAAAATTAAAATATTTATTTTTAAATTAGTTGACCCGTTCAACCAATTTTTGACCGATTTTTCTATTTTTGATCATTTTTCAAAATTTTGATTTTTAAGTTCCACTCAGACTGGACAGGGGTCTAATTCCTGGTTCAACTGGTCAGATTTGATTTTCAGAATAGTAATATAAATTGGTGAATGATGAAACAAAATTGACGAGTTGTTTTTGTTTACGTCAACATAAAAAGAAAATCAAAATTAATATGTAATAATTTAACATCCATTTGATTTAGATTTTGGTTGTATTATTTTTAAAATAATTAATTTATCTTTTAGAATGATATTAAAAATATAAATGTAAAAATATAAATACTAAATACTAATTGTAGATACTATAAAGAAAAGGTATTATTATTAATTTCGGTCAATAATAACTCTTCATACTCTTTTCTTTTACAAAATAAAGTTGAGCCATATACCATAGCTCTTTTTATCAATAGGTTAAAATAAAAGATAAAAAAATAACACTGATAGAAAAATTAATTGTACCTCTAAAAGTTTAAGAAGTGTATCTATTCAGATTTCAAATCATATAAGATATATTTTCTGAATAAAATAACAAATAGAGGTAGTATTATTTTATGTTTCTGTCTTTATTGGTTGACGATTCTTTAGACTTTTGGAGGGACAAATCTTGGTTAGTTAAATAAAGTTCTTTTGGAAAAAGACTGAAAAAGACAAATTGTTCAAGACCAAATATTCACATAGACAGTTTAGCCCAAAGCAGTGTAGGGCCATTTAGGAACAGTTTTTCTTTTGTCTAAATAAATAAGAAAATTTGACAAAAATAAATAAATAAATAAATAAATAATATTATAATAATTAGTTTAATCAAATAGTTTAATATGAGGATATAAGGATATATCATTGATTGATATGATGTGATTCAAATTGATTTAAGAGAAAATTATATAGTATCATTGATTGATTTACAATGATATTAGATTAATATGTTTGATTTAAAGTTTGCCTATAAATAGGCATTGATCCTTTGTACTAGACAAAAGATGAATAATAAAAAATATTTCCATATTATTTTTCTTATTCATTTAATATAGTTTCTCTCTATACTCTCATAACATGAATTTTAACACTATTATTAGTAAATAAATAAAATGTTCTACGTATAATTGTGCAAAATATAAATTTACAAATATATAATTATGTATTAT
Source organism: Aeschynomene evenia (assembly GCA_013621005.1). Lineage (NCBI taxonomy): Eukaryota > Viridiplantae > Streptophyta > Magnoliopsida > Fabales > Fabaceae > Aeschynomene > Aeschynomene evenia. The sequence continues at coordinate 11,299,769 of CM024265.1, forward strand.
TACATCATAAAAATATTTTACCCAATTACTCATTATTTAAAAATCTCATAAGAGCATGTGATTAGATCACTTTTCAATATAATTTATCATCTTTTCATAACATAACGGATTAATTTAACATAATTATTAATTCGATATCAATTCACCTAAGGACTTGATTATTATTACATCTTCAAAGAGGCTAATCAAGTGGCAGATGTCTTGGCAAAAAGAGGAGTGACTAATACTCAAGGATTGAATGTCTGGAATACCCCTCAGTGGAGCTTCATCAAATTCTGCTGCAGGATGCCTTTGGCAGAGTTATTCTGCGTGTCTAGTTTCTTGCTTTTGTTGTTTTGTTTATTTCTCCTTTACCAAAAAAAAATCACCTAAGGGCTTTGATATCATTGAACATAACAAAATGTAAACAAACTAGTTGAGTATATCCGTGCAATGCACGGGTGGTTACTTGGATGATTAATAATATTTATACATAAATATCATAGACAGTTACACATCAATTTAAATTACTCAATATTAATTTATTTAATTTTAAACACAAATAAGTTAATTAATTTAGTAGCATGTGTAGCTAACGTTTAAGTAGTAATAATAGTTTCGGTTGTCATTCTTCTTTGATGTTTATCTCGGATTATGAAAATTACAATTGACTCCTTCTTGAGTTCAAAATCTTATTTGAAATCAATCCAATCACATCTTAACTTTATTTGTAATTTTTTACTGTTTATTATGTTGATATGTGAGTCAATTACACATTTTCAATAGTTCACTTATTCATTTTCCATTATTGTCATATTTAATGAATGCTAGACCATCACTCATTGTCTATCTATTGGCTGATTTTTTACTGTGCATTTAGTATTATTGAAATACTTATTACCATATAATTACATTTTATTCCATTGGAAGGAAAAAAAATTGGATGAAAGAAATGAAAACATATACACTGGGTATTAAAGTAAGAGCCAAAACATTATCTTTCTCAGATTATGGATAATTTATATTTGCAATAATGACATAATAATTCATGACTTAATAAGTTATTTCTCTTTTTTATCAAATGATTAATAATTTATATATAAATACCATAAACAACTGTACATCAATTTAAATTACTTAATATTAGTGCATCATATTAATTTATAAGTCACTTATGACATGATATATCAATAAAATTTGATGAGGGATAATAGATGCCTATTTTCTCTTCCAAAAGCAATGTTGGTGGTTAATGTTAAAATATAACACCTTACAATATCTAAAATACATTGTCACATATATAATATCATACAATATATACACATGTTCAAGTCTAGAAAAAAATAACTCAGAAGACTTAATAACATCTTTAATGTAAAACAAAAAAAAAAAAAATTCTAACTCAATTAACTTGGTGATACATACAATTAAATTAATATCACTCACTCAACTATGTCTTTCAATATGTTCAACAACTTGCTTAAGTGTGGTATAATAATCCCCTTTTGTTATTCCATTATCCTTTATTTTATCAATATTTTTTATTAAATAAATTTAATTATATCGATATATCAATTTTTTTAATCTCATATATAATAATAAAAATAAGGTTGAATTTTTCTAGAGGTTCATACAGTTCAAAATTTTAATTAAAAACCTATTTCATATATAAAAGAAAAAATTCACTTAAATTATAAAGTTATTATTAAAAATAGATATTATTAAAATAAGAAGTACTTAAAGAAATTTTTATTCAAAATTAAGATTCAATTAATAAAATAGCTGAAAAATAAAGTACATTCCATGTTTAGTGATAATATTAGTCTGTTGCTTCTTTTTATTTTCATAATACAAATAAAGCTTAATGTTCTGCGTAAAGTTGGGGTACATAGGATCCATGGGCTATAAGAAAGTAATTAATGAGATTTCGTAAGACAATATTTTTCTGTTCATATTTTTTCTATTTAATTATACTTAAGAAAGTAATTATTAATTACCATAAACTATTAAAATTAATAATTATCACTATATAAAATAAATTATTTAATAAAATTCAATAACAATATAATAATAACAATAAAATAAATTAAAAAAGGTTACATTCTTTTTTTATTTGTATGTTTATGTGAGTGAAGTACTCATTAATTTATTTATTGGTGTTTGCTTGGGCACTTCCAATAATTAGATAGTATCTATACAAATCATTACGTGACATCTTCTGATTGGTTGTATCATCTATATCAGTGCCTAGTCATCATTTATTAAGTTTAGTACCCTAAATTTACAACCAATCAAAAGGTGTCATGTAATAATATGTATGAGTACTATCCAATTATTGAAAGTACCCGAGCAAACACCTTATTTTAATCCACTCATTATTTTTGATAAATATTTTAATCCACTCATTAATTCATTCACAAAGTGAACGAAGGATGGACTTGCTGCTTAATGCAAAAATCGAAATGAGCACAAGTAATTAAAATTTCATTTTGTTCTTAAAGCAAATGGGCTTAGAGTCTAATAAAGATGAAAAGCAAAGAGGATAAATGGATATCTAAAGGGAAATCATTAGTCCTAAAAATAAAAAGTAAAATAAAATTAAAATTATTAAAAAACAGTAAAACACAAACACACACACTCCTCATAGAGACATACACCACGTTTCACTGTTATCTTATATTGGCCCATATTCTAGGTTTTGTAGTCCATTATTTGCTTTAGCCTTGTTTTTGTATATATTGGCCCTTTGTGGTCCAGATATATTTTCTTCCACTTTATTGTTTTTCTTTTCATGCTTGTCTTTCTGAAACCCTAACAACAGACAGATTTGATTTGGTCTATTTTGAGTGAGAGAGAGTGAAGGGTGAAGAAAAGGTAGGCCATAACAGCCACTATCACCGCGATTGGGTCAAGTGAGAGAAAGAGCTGCCGCGGCGGCGGGGCTGGAGCAGAGCGTGGAAGACCGCCACGAGAAAGCGAAAAGGAAACCAGAGGGAAAGCAATAGAGCGTCGCAGGGAGGAGGATGAGGGTTGTGATGCGAGCTCCGTGGCGGTAGAGTATGACCGAGATGGACAATCGCGACTTCGTGCTCTGCTAGTTTATTGTGATTATTATTAATTCGATATCAATTCACCTAAGGGCTTGATTATTATTACATCTTCAAAGAGGCTAATCAAGTGGCATATGTCTTGGCAAAAAGAGGAGTGACTAATACTCAAGGATTGAATGTCTGGAATACCCCTCAGTGGAGCTTCATCAAATTCTGCTGCAGGATGCCTTTGGCAGAGTTACTCTGCGTGTCTAGTTTCTTGCTTTTGTTGTTTTGTTTATTTCTCCTTTACCAAAAAAAAAAAATCATCTAAGGGCTTTAATATCATTGAACATAACAAAATGAAAACAAATAACTAACCTTACAGTTGTCAACAACATTAAACTATCCAACTAATCAATTAAGTAAGGCCAAGATTACGGTGCTGATGATTTGCATATTGTGGTGTTGTGAGTCTGTCAAATTAATGTAATTGTTACATGTAACATCCTAACTTTTATTAGGTTCTAATTAATTGAGATTAATGGTAATTGACCTTGGTTAGAAATTAATTAAGTTTGGATGGACAAGTTTCTTTTAGTAAACCATTATGTGTTATGTGATCTAAGTGTATGTATATGTATTATATAGTTTATGTTTGTTTATCATGTGTTATACGATTTATGTGTATGGATATGTGTATTAATTATATGTTGGGTGATTTAGGTGCATATATGTGTTTTAAATGATGTTTAGATGATGCATGATGTAAGGAATGATGTATGGATGTTTATAGCACGAGTTGAGACGTTTTCGAGGTGCTTTGAGACTATTTTGTAGCCCTGTAAACGATTATCACGGGATGGTAATCGATTACAGCCCTTTGGTTTTCATATATGGGCATTTGTGTTGTTGGAAATCTATTACATCATGTCTGTAATCGATTACAGCCTCGTGGTAATCGATTACGACCTGCGCTGTGAGCGTTTTTAGTGAGTTTTAAGTTACGTATGGGACCCACAACGTCTCTATAACATGCCTAGCCGTGCCAATTCATGAAATACCCTAAATCCCTATTCAGAAACACTACAAACACTCTCTCTAACCCTTGTGCCTCCATTGTTCTTTCTCTCTCTCAAGAACTCAAAGCCACAGTCATTCCACAACACCAAACTCACATCAAACATTACCCGATCACAAAACAAATTACATATTCTTAATCTTCCCATCAAATAGAACCCTTCTACCGATTTCAATTCTTGAAAAGGAGTCATCTTTGTATTCCTACCGTTCGTGGGGCTAGTGAGAGAAAGTGAGAACGTATTCTACGTCGGGAAAGGGTGTCTTTACGCATTACATAGGAAGTCAACAAGAGGTAGGAGTTTTAGACATTCTTTATTCTCTGTAATTTCATGCATGATGATGTGTTTTTGATGAGATTGTGGTTGTTATTCGTTTTCCCATTAGGGTTCATAAAAAGGTAATGTTTTACCGATTGATTTTCAAAGAGAAAGAGTTTTTACCGTTTGAAAGTGTTAAGAAAGTATTTTACCGATTGATTTATGCTATATATGTTTTCTATTGATTGGGATGATTCTAGATTAAAGTTTTAGCCATTGGCTTGTGAAAAACATGTTTTAGAAACTCTAGAATCTGAGTTTTCGCGTTCGTAATCGATTACAAGAGGTTCGTAATCGATTACGAGCTGAGAATTTCCAATCGCGACAAAACATAGCTCTCTGTTAATCGATTACAGAGGGGTGGTAATCGATTATAGTAATTGATTACTGACCCGTGGTAATTGATTACAGCACTGCAGATTTTACGAAAATTAATTGTTTTGACCCTTTATGTACCTTAATGTGTTCTACGAAAATTATATGTTTTGACCCTTTATGATTATATGAGCTGTAATATACGTTTACATGTTGTCATGATATAAATGTATGAATATATGTTAATATATGTTATGTATGATTCGTATGTGATTATTATGTGATGTTATGAGTTGTATGTATGCTTAAATGCTACGATGTAATGTTATGTTATAATATTATGATATAATGCAATGTATATGTTATGTAAAAAGATTAATGTGCAAAGTGAAAAGAAAGTTAAGACACATAGAGTAGCCTTTCCGTTCGTGATGAACGTTGCAGGGGGCTGGCAACCTCGGCTATAACGAATCACTAGCGGAAGGTGAATTACCCCCTCTATCCATATGTATAGGATGAGCTCATACCTAGGGTCGGCGATGCGGAGGTTACAGGAGGGTGGGCAGGCCAAAACATTGTAAATGATCCACGGGCACCAAAAGGGCGTGCTCTAAATAAGATGAATCCACAGGCATACTAAGTATGCTTAAAAGACTCAAGATAATTAAGCAAAGATATGAGTTACATGTTACAGATAAAGAATGTTACTTTACTGTTATGATTATATGTATGATAGTCGAGCACTTAGTACACCACACATTGATGATTATTTATGTTATGTATGTATGTTAATTTAAAAAGGAACAAGTTGCACTTAGGTAAGACGTTCCGGGAAAATATTGTTTTTAACTTATATCTGAACTGAACTCATTCATAATCACTTATTTTATAATTAAACCCGGGGCGGCTTCCTCTACTGTGATACATTTTGTACTAACCCTATGTTTCCCCCACCTTTTAGAGGATCTGAACGAGCAGGATGTCGGAGCACAGGAGGAGCTCGCGCAGACTTAGTTTATGATATAGTTCCTTATATACCAGAGACATGTTTTATTTATTTATGCATATACGATGGTTTTTATGCTTCTGTTATATTTATTTATTTATATTTTCTGAGTCCGGACCTATGTTAGCCGGCAGCTATTTATTTTACTTGTATTTATTGTGGAGTCTCATGAGTCTTGATTTTGAGCTCACAGGATTACGCCTAGTATTTATTTATGTTTTGGTACTTTATGGGAGTTTATATGATATGAGGATGTTTATTCAGTGTATGATTTGTTATGTCGTTTTATATTATCGATTACGTATTACGCAAAGCCCATATTTTTGTATCGTAACGAATTGCGAAAATTTTACTCCCGCCTATTTTCCGCGTATGATATTTTAAATACAAAGATAAAACATGATAACAGGAGGTAACCCTTATGAAATAGCCTAAAACGACTTAAGCGTTAAGGCTATCTAGTAGGGTGTTATATTTTGGTATCAGAGCAGGTCTATCTTACAGGGCTTAGGGTAATGGACCTGTTATGCTATTATTGCATGTACGGTAGTTATATCATGCATATGTCTCTTATGTGTTTTAGTTAGTTTTGTGGTGCATGATCGTTTTGCTTGACTATCAGAGTAACTGTGCATACTTAGCATTGATATGGAGCCTGATCAACTCGATGTTGATTGATTTGTGTGCACAGGGACACGGCACCTAGCAGACGTAATAGGGATGGTGCTGACGACCCCGATGAGACAAAGTAGAATCGTTTCTCACACCAAGAAGAACGAAGGAGCTCTAGTAGGAACAACCTATCACAGGAGGCGTGCGTTGCAGCGCAAACGTTATCAGAGGCGACACGAAAGATCTAGTCAGTGAAACAAACTCTCTCACGTATGCCGGATCCCTCGATCCAAGTGTATCTATCGACTGGATTCTTAGGATGGAAGAGGTGGTTATAGCTATGCCATACTCAGAAAGATAGAAGGTTACACATGTCGCTCTCATGTTGGTGGGTGAAGCTGGAGTCTGGTGATCAGATACGTGCAAGGTCTTGGAGGTTATCGGCATCTCCATCGACTGGAAACAGTTCAAGGTCCTCTTTTACGAGAAGTATCTTCCAGAATCAGTCATGCAAGCCAAGGAGAGGGAGTTCCTCGCTTTGCAGCAGGGGAGGATGTCGATTTTAGAATACACCAGGAGATTCGATGAATTGATTAAGTTCTTCTGTTTCCCACCAAGTGATGTGGATGAGGCCATCGGATGCATCCGATACCTATATGGTTTGAGGCCCGAGATACGGAGCTTGGTAGTTTCCTTGAAGATCCAGGAGTACTCAGCGATGGTTGACACCTGCAGGATCATCAAGGGGGCCAGCCGTGTATGTGCTTCCCCGAGGACTGAGGCCCCGATAGAGGGTTTAGCACCCCAGAGTTCGCAGAATAGACGACAGACCCCCACTCGCTTTCAGCCATATGGTCAAACATCCAGGACCCAGTCTCAGCCTCGACCACAGCAGCAGCGCCCAGCCGCAGCAGCACCTCAGGCGTTACCCTCCCCACCACGATGTGCCACGTGTGGCAAGGGTCACATCAGAGGGTGTCACCATGGGAAAGGTGTTTGTTATCGTTGCGGTCAGCCAGGCCACCTAGCCAGGGAATGCAAGGGTCTACAATCATCTTCCTCTAGGCCACAACATCAGGGGCACTTGTTCTCAGTATGTGCAGAGAACGTAGAGCAGTTAGACGATCTCATCAGGGGTAAGCATTTATGTTTTGCTTGTTTGATTTGTCACGGTGATGACTAGCCTTAATCATAATTGTTTGGAACCCATTTAGTACGTGAGTACAGTGGGAATTGTGTGATGCATGTCTAGGCCTGATGCTAAGCTAATTGTAGTTTTGTTAAGGTCTAGATGAGGTTAGTTCAGGATAGTCGACCTTTGTTAAGAGTTGACTGCCTTGGCTAGTTAACCATGGGTGGTTGCTTATCTCTGGTTGATTTTGGCCTCCATATGTTTTCCTGTGTGTTAATCACACCCTTGTTTTGTTTAGAAAACGAAGTGAAAAGTCTTTTCGAAAAAGGGTTTTTCATGTTAGCTACAAGACTTGTTTTCAAACTTGTTTTTCGACCCTGTTTTTGAAAGGATGTTTTGCGAAAACGATTTCGATAAACAATACTCTCTTTTCGACCTCTTTCACAGCCACGATGGGATAACTCTTAGGAATGATCATGTCCCTCTAGTTGGACCCTCTTTCCTTTTAGGGATACCTTACGTCCTCACATACATTGATAGACGAAAGCCTTTGCACCTCTAGGTACCTCCTCTCGTACATTAGAACATATGAGCCCTTAGACCCCTATTAGATTCCCGTCATTGCCAACTACCAACAATACTCCTTGACCACGTTTTGTCTTGTTTTCCCTCCGAGCTCTCGAAACACTACCCTCCAAGTGCCTTAAGTTGAGAAGGAACCTTGCCTACCCACACCATTTGCATAACTCTAGAGAGACCACACTCCCTAAATATAGCCTGCATCTTCTTAGGAAACGCTTCGATTACTCACAAATGCATCCACACAAATCCTACCACTATAAGCCACCACATATGTTCCAACTCCCCTGAACCTTAGGATCTAGTGGCCTCCTAAACACCACGCTCCTACCGTTAGACGTTAAGAGGGAGTCTTCCCTTTCAAGTATGTCGTTAGCGAGACCTAATAGAATCCTTGAGGATCCATGTGAGAGCTAGCTCTACCGCACCTTATCATGTCATCATGAGCATATCCCTCCTAGTGGCTTTGGATGTACGTCAGAGATGTTTAAACCTCTTCTTTTGTTTTTGTTTTCAAGCGATTGCGAAAGTTTGTTAAAATGACGTTTGGTTTTCAACTTTGGTTTTAGAGAATGATTCCATACCCTATCGACCTTAAGGTATGGAGTTCCTTAAGGCTCTTTTTGCAAATTTATTAGTTGCGAACTTGAAAGTCGTTTTCGTGTTGTTTGAAGATACCTTGGGGATCTCTTACTGTGCCAGTTGTAATTATGAGTCATAGGATCCAACATGTTTTCCTGGTTTTTGTGGTTAGCGAGCTCACGTGTTTTGGGCATGGACAAATGGTTTCTTAAATAGCGATATAATATAAGTTGAATGAAGTTTCCGAAGGTAATTTCCTTATATTTCTTGTGAAAACTTATGTGATTAAAGGCCGTAGGAGTAAAGGTAATATGTTTTCATTAGAGTGGATGTGAGAAACCTAAAGTTTATTTTGAGAGTCTAGAATTGCCTTTAATTGCAAAGCGAAAAGGTTTCGAGCCTTACGACTAGTGTTGAGAACGAATTAAACGTGTTTTGAACTACTAGGAATTGAGAATTAACTTGGGTTTTCGAAAATTTCTAACATGATGTTATAGAAATGAAGCTTCTCGAGGAAAACATTTGTGTTGGACCTTGGACCTAAGGAACATAAGGATCAACTTGCACTGCAGGAATATGGAGTCATGACTTTATCTTGGAAAATGTATTTCAGTTATCCTTATGTTTGTGCCACATACATTTTGTTTCTCAAACTTGTTTTCCACGTCTGAAATGGTTTCCTGTGATTTAAGGTTTGGCATTTGGAACCTATCCCTCTTAAAACTTGTCTTGTTTAAAACTTATCCCAAATGATTTTCTTTTCGGTCTATGGTTTTGGACGTAGAGAAGTCTTATCAGCCATGAATGTGTTTATGATTTGGAAATGGTCCACTTCCAAAGTTGTTTGTTTTATATGATTTAAAGGCGAAGTTTGTTTTAGTTTTTGATAAACGAACAAAGGTGGTTTCGTGTTTTGGCCAGATTGGCCCTATCCAAAAAGTTGAGTTGGTTCTTTTATGTATGGCGGCCAACCTGGTCTAGTTTCTGCATAACCTGTTTGTTGGGTTAGCTGCTTGTGTGTGAACCTTCCCTCGAGTCTCCGAGGGTAAGAGTCGGTATGTTCAGTTTTGTTCTTGTCGTAGAAGTGTCGAATTTCGAGGACAAAATTCTTTTTAAGGAGGGGAGAAATGTAACACCCCAACTTTTATTAGGGTCTAATTAAGTGAGATTAAGTGTAATTGACCTTGGTTAGAAGTTAATTAAGTTTGGGTGGACAAGTTTCTTTTAGTAAACCATTATGTGTTATGTGATCTAAGTGTATGTATATGTATTATATAGTTTATGTATGTTTATCATGTGCTGTACGATTTATGTGTATGGATATGTGTATTAATTATATGTTGGGTGATTTAGGTGCATATATGTGTTTTAATTGATGTTTAGATGATGCATGATGTAAGGAATGATGTATGGATGTTTATAGCACGAGTTGGGACGTTTTTGTGGTGCTTTGAGACTATTTTGTAGCCCTGTAATCAATTATCACGGGATGGTAATCGATTACAGCCCTTTGGTTTTCATATCAGGGCATTTGTGCTGTCGGTAATCTATTACATCATGTCTGTAATCGATTACGGTAATCGATTACAGCCTCGTGGTAATCGATTACGACCTGCGCTGTGAGCGTTTTAAGTTACGTATGGGCCCACAACCTCTCTATAACATGCCTAGCCCTGCCAATTCATGAAAAACCCTAAATCCCTATTTCAGAAACACTACAAACACTCTCTCTAACCCTTGTGCCTCCATTGTTCTTTCTCTCTCTCAAGAACTCAAAGTCACAGTCATTCCACAACACCAAACTCACATCAAACCTTACCCGATCACAAAACAAATTACATATTCGTAATCCTCTCATCAAATAGAACCCTTCTACCGATTGCAATTCTTGAAAAGGAGTCATCTTTGTATTCCTACCGTTCGTGGGGCTAGTGAGAGAAAGTGAGAACGTGTTCTACGTCGGGAAAGGGTGTCTCTACGCATTACATAGGAAGTCTACAAGACGTAGGGGTTTTAGGCATTCTTTATTCTTTGTAATTTCATGCATAATGATGTGTTTTTTATGAGATTGTGGTTGTTGTTCGTTTTCCCATTAGGGTTCATAAAAGGGTAATGTTTTACTGATTGATTTTCAAAGAGAAAGAGTTTTTACCGATTGAAAAGTGTTTAGAAAGTTTTTTACCGATTGATTTATTCTGTCTATGTTTTCTATTGATTGTGATGATTCTAGATTAAAGTTTTAGTCATTGGCTTGTGAAAAACATGTTTTAGAAACTCTAGAATCTGAGTTTTCGCGTTCGTAATCGATTACAAGAGGTTCGTAATCGATTACGAGCTGAGAATTTCCAATCGCGAGAAAACATAGCTCTCTGTTAATCGATTACAGAGGGGTGGTAATCGATTATAGTAATCGATTACAGACCCGTGCTAATCGATTACAACACTGCATATTTTACGAAAATTAACTGTTTTGACCTTTTATGTACCCTAATGCGTTCTACGACTTGTATAAGTGTTATATATGATTTATGCATGATTTGTATATGATTATATGAGCTGTAATATACGTTTACATGTCATGATATAAATGTATGAATATATGTTAATATATGTTATGTATGATTCGTATGTGATTATTATGTGATGTTATGAGTTGTATGTATGTTTAAATGCTACGATGTAATGTTATGTTATAATATTATGATATAATGCAATGTATATGTTATGTAAAGAGATTAATGTGCAAAGTGAAAAGAAAGTTAAGACACACAAAGTAGTCTTTCCGTTCGTGATGAATGTTGCAGGGGGCTGGCAACCTCGGTTATAACGACTCACTAGCGGAAGGTGAATTATCCCTCTACCCATATGTATAGGATGAGCTCATACCTAGGGTCGGCGATGCGGAGGTTACATGAGGGTGGGCAGGCCAAAACAATGTAAATGATCCACAAGCACCAAAAGGGCGTGCTCTAAATAAGATGGATCCACAAACATACTAAGTATGCTTAAAAGACTCAAGATAATTAAGTAAAGATATGAGTTACATGTTACAGACAAAGAATGTTACTTTACTGTTATGTTTATATGTATGATAGTCGAGCACTTAGTACACCACATATTGATGATTATTTATGTTATGTATGTATGTTAATTTAAAAAGGAACAAGACGCACTTAGGTAAGACGTTCTGGGAAAATATTGTTTTTAACTTATATCTGAACTGAATTCATTCATACATCACTTATTTTATAATTAAACCCGGGGAGGCTTCCTCTACTGTGATACATTTTGTACTCACCCTATGTGTTCCCCCACCTTTTTGAGGATCTGAACGAGCAGGATGTCGAAGCACAAGAGGAGCCCGCGCAGACTTAGTTTATGATACAGTTCCTTATATACCAGAGACATGTTTTATTTATTTATGCATATACGATGATTTTTATGCTTCCGCTATATTTATTTATTTATATTTTCTGAGTCCGGACCTATGTTAGCCGGCAGCTATTTATTTTACTTGTATTTATTGTGGAGTCTCATGAGTCTTGATTTTGGGCTCACGGGATTACACCTAGTATTTATTTATGTTTTGGTACTTTATGAGAGTTTATATGATATGACGATGTTTATTCAGTGTATGATTTGTTATGTCGTTTTATATTATCGATTACGTATTACCCAAAACCCATATTTTTGTATCGTAACGAATTGCGAAAATTTTACTCCCGCCTATTTTCCGCGTATGATATTTTAAATACAAAGATAAAACATGATAACAGGAGGTAACCCTTATGAAATAGCCTAAAACGACTTAAGCGTTAAGGGCTATCTAGTAGGGTGTTACATTACACGTGTGTGTGGGGGGGGGGGGAGTAAGGAAAAGTCAAAAGGTAATAAGGTTATAATGGGTATTTTTACAACTTCATTTATGTGTAAATTAATTCAGAACAAAAGAGAAAGATAAGGGCCAAGATTCAATTGAGGGTTTTAGGGTTCAGTGCTTGTTTCGTTTTTGAAACGTGAGTGGTGGTTGGCAACTTTGGGAGAGTCCAGGCGGTGTTGTCCAGCCACGGCCTTGCATCACAGCGTCGTGGATTGTGGTTGCGGCGAGGTCAGGGTTCCGGTCGAAGAGGGACCGTCTGGAGATAGACCGTGGTTCAGCTGAAAATCTTGGTAGCGCCGACGACACGGTTCGGAGGTTGAGGGACAACAACGACGAGGTTGAGGCGAAGTCCGTTGAAGCAGGCTGGTTACAGCGACGACGATTTTTTGGAGGGTGGTCGCAGAGACTGAATCACACAACGGTGATGGAAAAGAAAGGACCGAGGAGAATTGGAAATTGCTTTTTAATGAAGCTTGGTTCCCTCGTTACAACATCATCAAGATCCAAGTTCTCACATCCATCATTGAGGCATTTTCAATATGAATTGAAAATTAAATCTCTGTTCACTGGTTTGTTTGTGTTGTGTTTTTTTTTGGTGGTACTGTTCACTTGTTTTTTTTTTTTTTCAGCCAACTCCCTTCGTCGTTTCCTTTCAATGATGGCCACCGAATCGCACTAGGCTGGTGTGCAGGAGGAAGTGAATCGCAGAGACAAAATCGGGCGAGTGGTAATTGCGGACAAAATCGCAAAATCGCTGAAATCGGCAGAGAGTTGGCTGCACTTGGCTGTGTGGTTGGAGGGAAACGCACAGGCGGTTGCGACAGCTGACAGTCATTGTGAGTCATCGGTGGCGTTGCCGTTTGGGCTTCGAATTTTTTTTGTTTGGTAGATAAACGGGGCCCTATGTAACACCCCCGATCTTTATTAGGTCCTAATTAAAAGAAATTAAGGGTAATGGACTTTAATTGGAACTTAATTGGGTTTGAGTGAACATGTTTCCCCTGGCTTAAAGTATCTATGCTATGTGTTTTTATGAGTATTTATGTGTATTTATGTGTGCTTTGATGTTACATTAAGTCATTATGGGTATATGAATGTTAGAATGCATTAATTTATCAATAATCATGCGAATACATAACGATTAGAATGCCTAACCCCTACCTCTTGAAGACAATCCTTGCTTTAAGACGGAATCCTAGTTTCATGAACGACCCGACTCCAACGATGACCATTTTCGGAGAAAAGCAACAGTAGAAACGTCCGGCTTGGTGAGAGGATCAATATGTAATTATCTTTGGGATTGGGTGAGTATTTGTGGGTTCTTCTTGACGTGGAATGGCTATGGCTATGAGGGTTCTTGAGAGAGAAACAATGGAGGCTCTGGGATGAAGAGGGAGAGTGTTTCTAACCAAATGAGCTGGAAAAATAGGGTTTATCTTTTTATATGCTGAGCTATTAGGTTTTAAGAGTCATCGTGGGGCCCACCCGTCACTTAAAACACCTGAAAAGTAATTCTGCGCGTTGTGTAATCGATTACATCGAACTTGTAATCGATTACATGCCTTCGAAAAATCCCAATACTGAAACTTGACCTGCTGTAATCGATTACCAAAGAGCTGTAATCGATTACTGGGCGTGAAAAATGCCCCAAAACACTTCTAAAGTGTCCCAACTCACATACTAACATTCATATACCCATAATGACTTAATGTAACATCAAAGCACACATAAATACACATAAATACTCATAAAAACAGATAGCATAGATACTTTAAGCTAGGGGAAACATGTTTACTCAAACCCAATTAAGTTCCAATTAAAGTCCATTACCCTTAATTTCCTTTAATTAGGACCTAATAAAGATCGGGGTGTTACATAGGGCCCCGTTTATCTACCAAACAAAAAAAATTCGAAGCCCAAACGGCAACGCCACCGATGACTCACAATGACTGTCAGCCGTCACAACCGCCTGTGCGTTTCCCTCCAACCACACAGCCAAGTGCAGCCAACTCTCTGCCGATTTCAGCGATTTTGCGATTTTGTCCGCAGTTACCACTCGCCCGATTTTGTCTCTGCGATTCACTTCCTCCTGCATACCAGCCTAGTGCGATTCGGTGGCCATCATTTAAAGGAAACGACGAAGGGAGTTGGCTGAAAAAAAAAACAAGTGAACAGTACCCACCAAAAAAAGAAACAACACAAACAAACCAGTGAACAGAGATTTAATTTTCAATTCATATTGAAAATGCCTCAATGATGGATGTGAGAGCTTGGATCTTGATGATGTTGTAACGAGGGAACCCAGCTTCATTAAAAAGCAATTTCCAATTCTCCTCGGTCCTTTCTTTTCCATCACCGTTGTGTGATTCAGTCTCTGCGACCACCCTCCAAAAAATCGTCGTCGCTGTAACCAGCCTACTTCAACGGACTTCGCCTCAACCTCGTCGTTGTTGTCCCTCAACCTCCGAACCGTGCCGTCGGCGCTACCAAGATTTTCAGCTGAACCACAGTCTATCTCCAGACGGTCCCTCTTCGACCGGAACCCTGACCTCGCCGCAACCACAATCCACGGCGTTGTGCTGCAAGGCCGTGGCTGGACAACACCGTCTGGACTCTCCCAAAGTTGCCAACCACCACTCACGTTTCAAAAACGAAACAAGCACTGAACCCTAAAACCCTCAATTGAATCTTGGCCCTTATCTTTCTCTTTTGTTCTGAATTAATTTACACATAAATGAAGTTGTAAAAATACCCATTATAACCTTATTACCTTTTGACTTTTCCTTACCCCCCCACACACGTGTAATGTAACACCCTACTAGATAGCCCTTAACGATTAAGTCGTTTTAGGCTATTTCATAAGGGTTACCTCCTGTTATCATGTTTTATCTTTGTATTTAAAATATCATACGCGGAAAATAGGCGGGAGTAAAATTTTCGCAATTCGTTACGATACAAAAATATGGGTTTTGGGTAATACGTAATCGATAATATAAAACGACATAACAAATCATACACTGAATAAACATCGTCATATCATATAAACTCTCATAAAGTACCTAAATGACTATAGCACTAGGGACTATCTAGTAGGGTGTTACATTTTGGTATCAGAGCGGGTCCTTCCTTACAGGGCTTGGGGTAATGGACCTGTTATGCTATTGTTGCATGTCACGTTAGTTATCACACGCATACCTCTTATGTGTCTTAGTTAGTGTTGAGGTGCGTGAACGTACTGTTTGGTTGTCATTGTAACTGTGCATACATAACTGTAATGTGGAGCCTGATCAACTCGATATTTCTTGTTTGTGTGCACAGGGACATGGCACCTCACAGGCGTACTAGGGACGATACAGAGACGGAGCATCCTGAGACGAACGGGCAAGACAATGGGGTTTCAGCTGAGGCGTTCATGGAGATGGCTAGGGCCATGAATCGCATGGTGGACCACATGACTCAGCAGCAGCGCGCAGCGCCGCCACCAGCGGGTCACGGTACAGGCCACACCTATTTTGCTGACTTCAGGAGGGCTAACCCTTCTCCCTTTCACGGCACTACCAATCCTTCTGAGGCCGAGAATTGGTTGAGGGGCATTGAGGATATCTTCACGGTGGTTTCATGCACAGAGGTCCAGAAGACACAGCTGGCTACCTTCATGCTTCAGATGGAGGCACGCTCCTGGTGGGCTGACGCTCGTCGCGCTTCTGATGCGGCGGGTATCCCTATCACATGGGACATGTTCAAGGACATGTTCTATGAGAAGTATTTTCCTGAGTCAGTCCGTCAGGACAAGGAGCTGGAGTTTCTTAGTCTTCGCCAGGGCACCATGACCATACCAGAGTACACTGCCAAGTTCGAGGAGCTCATCAGGTTCTCGAAGATCTACCAGGAGAACCCCAAGCAGACATGGAAGTGCATGAAATACTACTCCGGGCTGAACCAGAACATTATGAGGATGGTGAAGCACATGAAGATAAAGGACTACAGCGAGATGGTAGACACGTGCAGGATAGTGGAGGAGACGAGCCGTCCAGTGGCTCCTCTCAGGGTTGAGGTTCCAGGGAAGGGCACGGCGTCACAGCAATCCAACCGCCCTGCTCGCTTCCAGCCTTACGGACAGCCCCGTAAACCCCAGCCTCAGCCTCGCCCACTACAGCAGCAGAGGCCGCCGCAGCAGCAGCCAGCAGCGGCACCCAGAGCACTGCCCGCTCCACCTACATGTGCCACTTGTGGCAAACCTCATGACGGTCAGTGCAGAGCTGGTCAGAGCGTGTGCTTCCGATGTGGCGTACCGGGCCACTATGCTAGGGAGTGCCCAGCTGGAGGATCTCAGCCTTCTTCCTCTCACAGGCCACAACACCAGGGCAGGGTTTTCACGGTTATTGCGGAGGGCGCAGAGCGGTCGGACGATCTCATTCTGGGTACGTGTTTGATTTTTGGAAAATCCTTAGTTGTACTCTATGATTCCGGTGCCACGCATTCATTCATATCACATGATCATGCTAGGAGCCTAGGTTTGCATATGTCAGAGTTATCTTATGACCTTCTAGTATCTACCCATACAGCTGCACCCCTTAGGACATATTTAGTTTGCATGAGATGTAGGTTTCATATAGATAATAGAGCATTCATCTTTGATCTCATCTGCTTGCCCATGACAGGTCTAGGCATTATTTTAGGCATGGATTGGTTGTCCGCCAATCGAGTCTTGCTTGATTGCCATGCGAAATCTGTGATCTTCCCTTCTGTTCCTTCTGCATTAGTCACACCCGTAGAGCTTTATGTTAGTGCCATTAGGCTTAACTATTGTGGGGTTTCAAGTGATGCTTACATGTTTCTCGCCGCTAGTGAGGTTGTAAAGGGTCAGGTGTTGAGTGAGCTTCCCGTAGTGAGAGATTACCCGGAGGTTTTCCCTGAGGATATACCCGAGTTTCCCCCAGCCAGAGAGGTTGAGTTTGCCATAGACCTAGTACCCGGGACGGGACCCATATCCATAGCACCCTATAGGATGGCCCCCGGAGAGTTGGCGGAGCTTAAGACTCAGTTGGAGGAGCTGCTGGAGAAGAGGTTTGTCAGACCGAGTGTATCACCTTGGGGAGCGCCGGTGTTATTCGTGAAGAAGAAAGACTGGAGCATGCGGTTGTGCATAGACTACAGACAGCTGAACAAGGTGACCATCAAGAACAAGTACCCGCTGCCTAGGATAGACGATTTGATGGACCAGTTGAGAGGTGCTCAGGTGTTTTCAAAGATAGACTTGAGGTCGGGGTACCATCAGATTCGTGTGAGAGACGAGGACATCTCGAAGACGGCTTTCAGGACTCGTTATGGTTACTACGAGTTCACGGTTATGTCCTTTGGACTGACCAATGCTTCTGCGGTGTTCATGGATTACATGAACAAGATCTTTAGGCCCTACTTGGATAGGTTCGTTGTTGTCTTCATTGACGACATTCTGATCTATTCGAAGACGCGAGAGGAGCATGAGAGCCACTTGAAGGTGGTGCTGGAGGTGCTGAAGGAGAAGAAGTTGTTCGCGAAGCTGTCGAAGTGCGAGTTTTGGATGGAGGAGGTGAAGTTCTTGGGGCACGTTGTGTCGAAGGGAGGCATCTCTGTGGACCCTAGTAAGATAGAGGCTGTGATGAGCTGGGAGCAACCTACTACGGTGACTGAGATTCGGAGCTTCCTTGGGCTAGCCGGATATTACCGTAGGTTCATTTCGAACTTCTCCCAGATAGCATTACCCTTGATGAAGCTTACTAGGAAGAATGCTGCTTTCGTTTGGTCGGAGGAGTGCGAGAGTAGCTTCACGGAGTTGAAGAAAAGGTTGACCTCGACTCCAGTGCTTACACTACCAGACCCCAGTGAGCCCTTTGAGGTTTACTGTGATGCTTCAAGGAAGAGGTTGGGATGCGTGCTAATGCAGCATCGCAGCGTCGTGGCATATGCTTCACGGCAGTTGAAGCCACACGAGCTTAATTACCCGACTCATGACTTGGAGCTTGCGGCAGTAGTGTTTGCTCTGAAGATGTGGAGACATTACCTGTATGGGGTCAGTTTCGAGGTGTTCTCTGATCACAAGAGTCTCGGGTATTTGTTTGATCAGAAGGAGCTGAACATGAGGCAAAGGCGCTGGATGGAGTTCCTAAAGGATTATGATTTTGAGCTGAACTACCATCCAGGGAAGGCGAATGTGGTTGCGGACGCGTTGAGTCGTAGGACGGTGAGCGTAGCCCACATGATGGTCAGAGAGGCCCAGTTGATAGAGCAGTTTAGGAACCAGGACCTAGGAGTTACCCTTACCCCCACTAGTGTGAGAGTGAGCCATCTTCAAGTGTCGAGTGTCTTTCTGAGGGAGATAGCAAGGGCGCAGCAGGAGGACGAAGAGTTCGGGAAGGTGTTGAAGGCTGTTTGTGAGGGAAGGTTGCAGGGTTTTGCGGTGGACGGAGATGGTTTATGGAGGTTTGAGGGGCGGGTGTGCGTTCCTGCGAGTGGTGACCTTCGGAGAGCGATTCTGGAGGAGGCTCACAAGAGCCATTTCACCATTCATCCTGGGATAGATAAGATGTACCAGGACTTGAGGAAGATGTTTTGGTGGCAGGGACTGAAGAGAGACGTAGCTGCTTGGGTTAGCAAGTGTTTGGTGTGTCAGAAGGTGAAGGCGGAGCATAGGAGGATGCCGGGGCTGCTTCAGCCGCTGAGTGTGCCGGAGTGGAAGTGGGAGAGCATATCCATGGACTTCGTGTCTGGGTTGCCGAGGACTCAGGCAGGGCACGACGCGGTGTGGGTTATTGTTGATCGGCTGACCAAGTCGGTTCACTTTCAGGCGATCAGGATGACCTACCCTCTTGAGAGGTTAGCATATATCTATATCCGGGAGGTGGTGAAACTGCATGGTGTGCCGAAGACGATAGTCTCGGATCGTGATCCGAGGTTCGCGTCTCGCTTCTGGAGGGCTTTCCAGAAAGCGCTCGGCTCAGAGTTGAGCATGAGCACGGCATATCACCCTCAGACGGATGGACAGTCTGAGAGGACTATTCAAGACTCTAGAGGACATGTTGAGGGCATGTGTGCTGGATGGTCTTGGAAGTTGGGATAAGTTGCTGCCCTTGATAGAGTTCTCCTACAACAACAGCTACCAGGCGAGTATAGGGATGACGCCTTTCGAGGCTTTGTATGGGAGGAAGTGCAGATCACCCTTGTGTTGGCATGACCCCGGTGAGGCGAGTGTGCTAGGACCCGATCTTGTGAGGGAGACGGCTGAGCAGGTGAAGAGGATTAGGGAGAGGATGCTCGCGGCTCAGAGCCACCAGAAGAGCTATGCAGATCAGAGGAGACGACCCTTAGAGTTCTCAGTAGGCGATCATGTGTTTTTGCGAGTTACCCCTACGACAGGTATAGGACGAGCCATGAAAGTTAGGAAGCTTAGCCCTAGGTACCTTGGTCTCTTCGAGGTCTTGAGTCGTGTCGGGTCAGTCGCTTACCGAGTGGCCTTACCTCCTAGTCTCTCAAACTTGCATGATGTCTTCCATGTTTCTCAGTTGAGGAAGTACATCTCCGATCCTAGTCATGTCTTAGAGCCGGAAAGTGTACAACTAAGGGATGATCTGTGTTTTGAGTTACCCCTTATGAGTATCGTTGACCGCAACGTAAAGAGGTTAAGACGGAAGGATGTGCCTTTGGTCAAAGTGGCTTGGGGCGGTGGTCGGTTAGGAGACTTCACATGGGAATTGGAGGATGAGATGCGTCGCCAGTTTCCATCTTTGTTTGCAAGTACGAATTTCGGGGACGAAATTCTTTTTAAGGGGGGGAGAAATGTAACACCCCGATCTTTATTAGGTCCTAATTAAAGGAAATTAAGGGTAATGGACTTTAATTGGAACTTAATTGGGTTTGAGTGAACATGTTTCCCCTGGCTTAAAGTATCTATGCTATGTGTTTTTATGAGTATTTATGTGTATTTATATGTGCTTTGATGTTACATTTAGTCATTATGGGTATATGAATGTTAGTATGTGAGTTGGGACACTTTAGAAGTGTTTTGGGGCATTTTTCACGCCCAGTAATCGATTACAGCTCCTTGGTAATCGATTACAGCAGGTCAAGTTTCAGTATTGGGCTTTTTCGAAGGCCTGTAATCGATTACACAGCGCGCAGAATGACTTTTCGGGTGTTTTAGGTGACGGGTGGGCCCCACGATGACTCTTAAAACCTAATAGATCAGCATATAAAAAGATAAACCCTATTTTTCCAGCTCATTTGGTCAGAAACACTCTCCCTCTTCATCCCAGAGCCTTCATTGTTTCTCTCTCAAGAACCCTCATAGCCATAGCCATTCCACGTCAAGAAAAACCCACAAATACTCACCCAATCCCAAAGATAATTACATATTATTGATCCTCTCACCAAGCCGGACGTTTCTACCGGTTGCTTCTACCGGTTGCTTTTCTCCGAAAAGGGTCATCGTTGGAGTCGGGCCGTTCGTGAAACTAGGATTCCGTCTTAAAGCAAGGATTGTCTTCAAGAGGTAGGGGTTAGGCATTCTAATCGTTATGTATTCGCATGATTATTGATAAATTAATGGAGTATTGAATGTTGTACGTTGTTTTTCCCATTAGGGTTCATGAAAGGGTTGATTTATGAAATTGGCTTTGAGAAAGAAAGGGGTTTTATGAATTGAGAAACGTTTTAAAAGTATTTTTATGATTGTTAATGGTATGGCTATGTTTTCTATCGATTGGGACGATGTTGGGTTAATATTTTGGCCATTGGCTATTGAAAATTGTGTTTTGAAACTCCCAAGTCGTGTTTCACGACGTCGTAATCGATTACACGGGTTCGTAATCGATTACGATGTCTGGATTTCCAATCGCGAGAAAACGCTGCTCTCTGTTAATCGATTACAGAGCTGCGTAATCGATTACAGTAATCGATTACCAGCCTGTGTAATCGATTACGACTGCGCTGTTTTTGCGAAAATGAACTGTTTTGACCCTTTATGTACCCTAATGCGTTCTACAACTAGTATGGATGATATAAATGAGTTAATTATGGATTGTATGCAAGATTATATCTTGTTTGGATGATGATGTGTGGATATGTTATGTTTATATGAGTTAAATGATGATAATGTATGTTTATGTGAATTATGTGATGAGTGTATGTGTTATGTGTTATGTCTGAGACGTCACTGGGTGGTGCATGTATGATGTTAAGACGTCACCGGGTGGCACGTGGTTAATGAAGACGTCACTGGGTGGCGCGTAGATTACAAAGTAGCCTTCGGCTTGTGATTGAGAGGCTGTATGAGAGGGTTGGCATCCTCGGCTCTACAGGTCCTTCACTTGCAGTTGGTGAATATCCCCTTCTCCCCATTAGATTAGGATGAGCTCATGCCTAGGGGTCGGTGCAGCGGAGGTTACAGGAGGGTGGACAAGCCATAAGACATAATAAGAGATAAAGTGATAATGAGTTACAGTTCGGTAAAGTGTTAGAGAACATAGTATGATAATTGATTTAAGTTTCCCTATATGACTAGATGGCATGTAGAGTACACACACGAAGGCTATAAATTATGTATATTGTATGTATGATGTAAAATGAACAAGAGGCACTTAGGTAAGTCGTTCCGGGAAAGATAATTTTAGAACTTATAACTGAAGTTGAATTCATTCATGTCACACCGATTTTATTAATAAACCCGGAGCGGCTCCCCTACTGAGTTACTTCCCAGTACTCACCCTTTGTTTTTCCCCCCATGTTAGATGATGAGGTTCTACAGGACACAGGAGCGGATGAGGAGCCCGCGCAGCTTTAGCTCTTGCAGTTTATTTATTTATTTTAGACTTATCAGCTTCCGCTTTTACGTTACGGATTATATTTACTTCAGACGTTAGCATTTATTTATTGTGTTTACTTTGAGTCCGGACATATGTTAGCCGGCATTTATGTTTTCAGTTTATAGATTTGTATAGTGGAGTCTTATGGGTCTCAGTTTTAGGCTCATGAGATGACACATATTATTACTATTTACTTTCTTGATTATATGTTTGGGGAGACTATGTTTGTTTATTTCTATTTATTTTATGAGGTATTATTCAGACTATGTCATGTGTCATATATTATCGCTATACTATACGCAATGCCCTTATATTGATATTCCGCAAACGATTTTCGAAAAATTCTCCCATGTATTTTCCGCGTACAAGTATTTTAAAAACAAGTATGAGTATGATAACAGGAGGTAACCCTTATGAAATGGCCCTAAATGACTATAGCACTAGGGGCTATCTAGTAGGGTATTACACCCTAGGCCCAAAAGGAGAAAAACAAGCAACCAAAAAATAAAAAAACACAAAACCAAAACTAAAAACCACGGGGCAAGAGAACCCCAACCAAATCATCATCCAAGATAGTCTTCAGACAGGGAGGGGGTTGATTCCAAACATGCAAACCCAGAGGTAGGGAGCTACCAAAATTTTGCCAGGCAATCAACATTTCTACTCCCTTCTCTAAAAACGTGGCAAATGAGGACATCCCACTTCATGCTCAGATAATAAAGAATGCAACGAATGAGGTAATATTGATGAGTCGCAGTTTTCCTTGCGTTGTTTAAAACTTCCACCACCGATCTAGAATCGCACTCCACCCAAAGCTTTTTGATACCAATCTTCCTTGCAAACTTCCAAGCTTTGGGCTTCGAAAATTAATGTGTATTGTTGCTCACAAATGAAATGTACAATAAGTATTGGGTCAAAGTTTCTTGTATTTTTGGGCCTACTTGTAATTTATTTTGTGAGCGTAGTAAATAGTATGGGGAAACGTTAAGTAGTTTGATTTTTGTAACCAAAAAAATAATAAGTAGCTTGTTTTATAAAAAAGTAGTGGAATGTTTTTGTTGCAGGAAAACATAATTGAAAGTTTTCATATTACAAGAATGAAATAAACTTCAGGTTATTTAAATAGAAGTATATTGTATTAAAATAGAGTGTATAGTCAGTGACGGATCCATGTATTAATCTATGGGGGCTTATGCCCCCACTGAAATTTTAAATTTTAGTTTAAATGTATATAAATGTATATATTTTGTCCCCATTGTATTATTAAATTTGTCCCCACACTAAAAAAATTCAAAAAACATCATCTTATGTTTATATATGTTAGCGATATAATATTTTCGCCCCCGCTGTTAAAATTTTCTGGATCCGTCACTGTGTATAGTCATTAAAATGAAAAAAAATGAGACTAGACCCTGTTTGAACAGATTTTTCTAATAAATATTTTTAATTTTTTTTAATATTTGTTTAATTTATTTGGAGAGACAAAAAAGTAACAAATTTTTTTGGATATTCTCTTTATAAATTATATATATATATATATATATATATATATATATATATATATATATACTTGTGAAATGGATAATTTATTATTATTTGATTGATTAATATTTTTTTATTCGTTGAATACTATTTTAGCATTTAAATAAAGTTTGTTCGTCATATATATAAAGTATAGTTTAATTATGTTGCATAGGAAGTGTAATAAATTGTAGAAAAATAATAATGAAATATTTGATTATAGTTTTCATAAAAAAATAAAATAACTATAAAATACCATCTCTTCTGACCATGGTGGTGATGTTTTAATTTCATATTATGACAGTAATAAAATAATGATCACAAACAGTACTAATGAACGAATAGATTAATATATAAATGTTTATACATATTTCAATAACTAAAATAACAATGCGTGGTTCCGTGAAAGGTGGGTTATCAATGTTGAATGCAGTGAACAGTGGCGTGCTGCAGAAACCATCAGTGATTTGATTGGGATGGAAATGAAATGTCAAGTCATAAATCTAGGTGGATGTGCAAGGTAAGGTAGGGTGGATAGCCCTCTTGGATTCATTGTGACATGACCTTGCTGTGCAGGTCGGTCCTGTCAATTTAGAAGATATGGAAAAAATGAGGAGGAAGTAGGCCTATGAAGTTAAAAGGCTTTATGTTTTAAAAAGCTTTGTGAATAGTAAATATTATTGAGTACTTTTTTTTGACATATTTACACATTGTCATAGTGATATACATATGCTACTTTGTAAAATAAACCAACTAAACTAATTAAAAAATGGCTCTGACAGTAAAAAAAATCAACAAGAATAAAAAAAATAAAATTCAGGAAAATTAACAAATGTTATGTAGAAAATGTAATAATAAATCACGTTAACACTCATAAAAATAGGTTGTTCCAATATTTTGTAGGTGAATATATTGTATATTTAATTGTATTATTTTATATTTAAATCGTAAAAATAGAAAATGAAATTTGCGTTTAATTTAAGTTATCTGTCGATTTAAAATAAACACACACAAAGATCCAATCATGTCATGACACATCAGCAAAAAATTTTTACACAATCATCTACTATGTCAAAAATCACACAAATCAATAAATATGATTTCCTCACAAAAATCACACAAATCACACAAATCATGTCATGACACATCAGCAAAACATTTTTTACACTGTTAGTGCATCATAATTAAAGTTTTTATTTTTGATATAATTATTGTAATAATAATATTGTGAAGATGCCACCCTTATCCAAAATTTCCTCATGGTAAGTGATTGTTATAGAATAATACATATATTTCACTATTGTTAGAATTTGTTTATATAAATAGTTGAAAGTAGTTGTATGTATTGTTATTTCATTGAATATATAATTCTACAAATTTGTCGTTTTTTTTTTTCTCAACTCATATGTTAATATTAAGAATTTTAACAGTGATATAAAGTAAACAATTATTTTAAACAGAATTCTTTCAACATCAATTATTTTAATAGCAATTCTATCAAAATTAAACAAACAGACTCTACAGAGTCCAACTGAATGATAGATAATTCATTAATTCAATATATGTCTATGTGTGTTTATTAATTTATATACACCAAAACAATAAATTCAGGTTAATTAAATTTCTCATTAGTTAATAAATGTTTACCCTATATGTTTGGTTGATATATGTATGATTACTTAATTATATTTTTAATGTGTATAATACATAAATGCATTTATTGAATATAGATTGATTAAATTTGTATTTGGATTTGTTAGAATTAAAATAGTTAAAACAAAGAAATGAAGCAAAAGGGAAATGGTCCAAACAATGGAATTGTATTTCCTTAATTTTCAACGTACAACAACATAATGATAAAGACATATACACGACACAATCACATAATATCGAAGGAACTAAAACAACATCTAAAAATGAAAACCTGCTAAACATTAAATCCGAACTAAATTCTTGTTGAAATTACTAGACCACCATCTAACTATGCCTCTTTTAAAAATAAAAATCAGGAAGGTACTCTTCCTCAATCAGCTTTATAGACTACTTGCATCTTTAATTGAATGGCAAAAAAAGTTGCTATTAACACCATAATGCCTACACAAATACATGCAGACATGATTAACAATTAAAACAACAGTTCTAAAATCAATCATGTTAAAGCGTCAAAGGATATGACAAAAATTAAGGGTGCTCTTTATATATTCATCCATTTTTAAATGAAATAATGTTACAGCAAACGTACCATAACTTAGACAATCGTCAAAAATTTCAACTTACCAAAACCTGTAGTGCAAATCCCTAATTATGTTATTCCACACGAATAAGTTGTTCTCCAACCCACCCCTGTAAAACACATAAGCCATTGGCACCATCATAACACAACAAAGATACCAATCCACAACTCATTTCCATTGTCACAGATCCCCAATTATAATATAATAGCTGATTTAAACACCACCCATATGTCCACTACTGTTTTTTTAACTAACATTAACATAATACCACCAATGCACATCAACATGACTCCAATACATAATTCCAACAAATACCACAAACAATTGTTCTCATTGCATAAACTACATATTAACACATATGGTGAACCAGATCCAACAGAGAATCAGGTGCCTTTAAGTCTTCCTCGTTCACTATCAACATGATATAAACCAGGACCCTAAAAATAAGAATATTCATTGTAGGTCACAACGGGACTAGCTGAGATAAAGCCATTTAGCAATGGGATGACTGAAATACTGTTTCGTCCCCGCCAGCAATCATGGTACCAACAGATAACTCCATTCCACGGTAAGAGTATAATATATTTGCAAGTACCTTTGAGCCTCCTGTTACTGATATCCTCCTTTTATTTTCCAACTCATGCAACCCACGCTGCATTTAATATGACCAAACTAGAAAAACTTGTATTCTCTTATACACAGAAAGACAGAATCACAGAAATTATATATTGGAAAGCCAAGATACAGAATTCTTTTACTTCATATGATGTTACTCGTTTAGTTCTTTATTACCATCCAATTAGATTAAATTCAAGTACAGGGAATCTCCAGTACGTCATTTGATTAATGAAGAACTAAGTGTATATATCACATAAATGTACTGGTACACAATCACACTATAATAACTAAAATAAGCAACATAATTAATAAGATGAAACAGTAACAGTTGACCGCAAATCAACCAAGTTCAACGCAAAGAACTTGGACTCCAAACCTTAATCAGCCATTCATTCACCAACACGTGACAGGGTAACTCCTTCCTTATTGTTGGTTGTTAGCATTTTGCATGAAACGCTACATGGACCAGAGATTTGTTAACACATTAGAATTCATTAAAATAAACACACAAATAAACAAAACATTACTAATTATATTTTCCAACAAAAAAGGTGAATACACCGTCCTACTAATGTTAAAGTACCTGATGTATAAACTGGTGTCGAGTATCAATACCATTTGGTTGACAAACATACTGCCCACCCATATTATGCAGAACCGCACTCCCAGTGTCCATTGGTGCGGCAATTGAATGTGCTGCACTAGGAACATGTGGGAAAATGTGGTTGATGTACTATATCCCCAAGAACACATTCCCATAATTTGGTGGGAGAACACAGCCTGAATTTGTAGATGGATGTACCCCAGCAGGTGTGTCTTTTTTTCCTTCTGTCGGCATTCGTTTTCTCGAGCAATACTCACCATTTGACAAACTCTATGAAACTTACATCATATTAAAGTGTAAACCATGATATTATAAACAAATTGCTGAACTTATATTGGGTTTCAAGCATAATTACCTGTGTACGGCGGTCATCTTGACTCATCCAGAATTCTCCCTCACCATCATCAATGTCACAGGAAGGTTTGAGCCTTTGTGGACAGGTCCTTTTGGTGTGACCTCCCATCATACAGTTAGAGCACAACCTTTTTCTAACTTCGTTCTTCTTTAATTTCGGAGCACCCTTTGTCTTTGCACAGGCTGGGTCACGTACACTGGGGATTCTACTTGAGCATGGACGTGACACTTTCATTTTTTCAATCTGTTCAAGTTCGTTTGTCACCCCGATTACCACATCCATTGCTCGCTTGAAGTAGGGACCAATCTTTGAGGCAAGGAATGACATCCACAACGAAGCTGAACATAATGCTCCGTACCTCAAAATCTGTCGCTTTGCCGAATCCTCATCACAGTCATCATCATCAAAGGACTTTGCGTCTTTTCTCCACCTCCGAAGAACTAAACTCTCTGGAAGCACGGGAATATGTTCTTCCTTCATGACGTAGAAAATGTGGCTGCATGGAATTCCCTCCATGCGCCAGAAGCAACAATCGCATGCAATATTCGGTCCTTTACCATCGCCAACCTTGTCACAAAAATACCTCAAACACTCTATTGGGCTGCCCGAATTTGCAAAGTCGGTACTTCACAGTCGTCGAAAACCTCTCACAACTAACCAGGATAAGAGAAGATAATGACAAAATTTGCTTCTTTACCTCCTTAAATATCTTCCGTGTGTAAACACTTGCGGCACCAACCTCAATAGACTCCAATCCAGTGTCATATACTGGGTGGGTGTAAATGGACTGAAATTGGGCTCGTTCAAGATTTTGAACCAGTTCAGAAATACTGCAACATGACCTCACAAACCTCTTCACTTGACTATTGATACCCTCACACCGGGACGTTGTCTTTACATCGGCACAAAATTTATCCCGCAAATATGTTGCTGCCCACATTTCCTTCTTATCAAATAAACTCCTAACCCAAACATTATCAACAAGTCCACACCTTTCAACTGTTTTTGTCCAATAATCAACAAATTCTTCTTCTATAAAGTTAGCATACATACACACTTTAAAAGCTGAACAAAACTCTTCATTCTTTACATTCGTCACTGCATTTTTCTGCAAATGCCAAGCACACAAATGGTGAAATGCACTTGGAAACGATCTTCTTATAGCCTCCTTCATTACCTCATCTCCGTCTGTTACAACAACACACGACTCCTTCCCAGCCATTACATCCAAAAACTGTTCCAACAACCATTGATATGATTCAATCCTTTCATCCACCAACAATGCAAACCCAAAGATGCATGTTTGTCGATGATGGTTTTGGCCAGAGAAAATAACCAGTGACTTCTTGTACTTATTTTTCTTGTACGTTGAATCAAATGCAAGGACATCAGCAAAATATTGGTAGTCAACTCGACTTGACCCATCCGCCCAAAATATCGTGTACCTTGCAACAATAATTCCATCTGCATCTGATCTTCCCTCCAAGTAACTTAATGCTGCATCCGCATCACCATGCAATATTTTTCGAATCCTCTCATTCTCAATGTAGTTGGACAAGTCCTTCCTGCTAAATCCAATTCTCCCGTACCCTCCGCTTTGGCTAGCAAAGAACCCCATTATTTGAGAGGTTTTCATCCTATGGGAATGCATCAACCCAATTTGAACCTTGTTTGCCTTCAATATGTGTCGATGATTACGTATTAGATGGACAAACTTCTATGGCATTAGAGGATGCTAGTGCTCTTCTACTAACTTCCTAACTTTCCAAACATACCCTCCTTTCATCAAGTATACAATCATACGAGCTTTGCAATTTATCCGTGTTTCAGCTTTAGGTTTCCTCATGCGACCATCTCTCTCGTAGTGCTTTTTGTCCCGTAGACTAGCCTTGCAACACAGAAAGGATCTTCTAGTAATCACTCCCCCCTTATCACGACCTAAACCACACTTTCTCACACCGAATCCAACCTAACGAGCATATTTCACGTAAAACTTGTAAGCATCGTTTAACGATTCAAACTCTTTCCCAATTAATTTCTGCACCATCCGGTGGGCTTAACTCTTTTTCATCAAGTGCAGAATCATTCATCAGACCTTGCTTTGATGTTGAGCTTCCTTTTAAACCGATTAAGCCATCAAACGCACTACCACTACTGTACAAATCTGTTCCATTGTCTGTTGATGCCAAGTTATCAGTGCTACACTCTTCGTCCTCTAATTCTTCACTGTTGTACTCATCGCTAAAATCCTTATCAAATTCATTACTATACTCTGATTCGGATGACCCTATCGTCCATCTGCACATATAAATCTTACACAGCAACACCAATTTAAATACTTTCTACTTAATTCAAACCAAAAAATAAGTTCTGGCTGATGCAAAAAAAAAAAAATTCACTAACACCAATTCACTACTTTCTATTTCACAACCTACATTCCTCCTACAAACCACCACAACTTTACACCAAATAATAGTCAGAAAATACTTCTCTTTAATTCTCACATAACAGTCCTATGTACTTGCTAAGAAATAACATGTTTTCAAAATTTATTACTGTATTTTAACATTCTAGTCCTGTTTACTTGCTAACAAAAAACAGTTTTTCCAAAATTATTAGTATTACCAACATTACATAAAAACTAAGACGGGAAGAAAATATTCACAGCAACATAAAATTTTACTCCTACCCATATGCACCACAACTTGAAACTCGTTCTAAAAAATATACCACACAAAGGAAAAAACGTTCACGAACATGGCAGTCCTGAAACCTAATTAAACAGTTAAAAAGAAAAGAGAAAAGTGGAACATATTGATATTATATATGCTGATGTTACATATTGACTTAATTAATTATGCTTTTATTCTTTATTTACTAGCTATAATTCCATCCTTCCTAAAGTCTCAAACTCTAATAAAATTTTAATTAAGACTTTTAAATTTTGGCCTCTTTTGAGTAATATTTATTTTAGAAGTGATATCTTAATTATTCCATTATTTTCTCTTATTTTAGAACAATATAGCTAGTATTAATCATTTTACGGGTTAGTAATTATTTTACTAATAAACTCAACTCTTAATCCCTTTAAAATTTTTCTAACATTATCATTAACTCTACTGACCTATGTGGGTCCACTTAGTTACATAAGAATATTTTTAAATTATTTTCCTCTAATTATTTATTCCATCTATTGACCATTTATAACTAGTTTAACACTAGTAAACAAGTAATAATTTATTTCTAAGTCATTATTTAAATCTGGACAGAATGTAATGAAATTATAATTAATCAGTAAAATAATAAATAAAGTTCATAATTATTTTACTAGACCATTTACTTTAAGAAAAACATTTTCTAGGTGTATTTTCACAAATTATGTGCTAGAAAATACCCTTTACTATCAAATAAATACTAAAATATTTTAAATCAGAACCTTATGTATTTCTAACATCAAGGACTTACTATTTCAGAATACTAAACTCCATAATATTTTTAGAGGCATATTATCCCGATATTTCCTAAACTATGTGCATAAATAAGCTTCCTCTTATTAATATTTTTACTAAATTATTTTCCAGAACTTAATCCACCATTTTTATTCTATAAAAACTCTTTATATCAGTATCTCAGAGTTCCCAAATAATAAAATAATATTTCTAATCATAAGGTATTTTTAAGTAACCGTTTAATTCAAAACTATCCATTTTTAAGTCTTTTTTCTTCCCAATAAATATAAATAATTATAAAAAAATTCCATAAATGAAATATTTATTTTATTAAGGCTAAAAATAAACATCTCAGAATATAAAGCCATAAAAAAAAAATTTATATCGTTTACTTTATTATTTAGCATTATCTTTAGCAAACTACACTATTTAAAGCATCTTTTATTCAAATAAAATCAAGAAAATTCCAGATCTGAGGGAATAATTTTATTTTTACTTTAAGAGAGTTATTTTATTGAGTCTTAATTTAATTTACAGATTTCCTATTTTTGGAGCTATTTTTAATACATTAAAAGACATATTTCTACATAAATATTAATCTTTTTAGCTCATGTTTAGTGTACACCAACACCATTATTTTTCCTTACTAAGATCTGAATTATTTGAATAATTTCTAGAAACAAATAGTGTTCTTAACATTTATATATGAGTCTCTTGAATATCCCTATTTTATTTCAAGTTCTATAACTCATTAAGGTTCTTTTTCAAGCACTTTTAGTTCATGAAACAACACCCACTCTCTCTTCTAAACCCTCAAGGCCGCGGGTTCCACCATCAAGGGGACCCAAAATTTGCATTTTAATCATAGCACCATTTATAAGCATGTATACATCCATTACAACACCAAGAATAAATCATTATATTCAAATAATGCACCAATGATATTAAAATTCATTTTTAGATGGTAGGTTTCATTTGAGAACTCAAGAACATTTAGAAAAAATATTATTTTTTCTCAACAAAATAATTTCACCGATTGTTTTCAATAAAAAGCATAAAAATGAGACTTTTTGGGAGAATGACTCACTCAAGATTGAACACTAGAGATGGTTGGATGGTGGTGGAGCTCTTAAAGCTTGTCCCTTTCTCTCCCTCGGCCGCGAGCTCCTCAAGGGAATGGGGTTGATTTTTTGTGAGTGTGTGGTTGTTTGAGGGGTTGATTGAGGTAGATTGTAGTGTGTGTGATTTGTTGTGTGAGATTAGAATAAATAGAGAGGGAAGAAGGTGGTGGCCGAATGGCCTTGGTGGATAGGTGGAGGGCCACAAAATCTTGGCCCTTGGATGAGCCTCCATGGTGACCAATGGGAGAGTGGTCTTTGAGTCAATTGTGTTCCCTAAGCAAGACTAGTATTAAGTGGTCATTGGAAGTTTAATTTTTTTCCCCACATTTACCATGTGGCCGCGGCACTACCTAGGCTAGGGTTAGGGTATTTTTAAATTTTTGATGTGTAGGTTAAGTGGTGTAGTCTTAGGGTTATGTAGGGGTATTTTAGTAATTTTACTCGTAAAAAGGTCTCGGCTTGAAAATAAAATATATGATCCGGGAAACTAGTAAATGGTGAGTCCAAAAATTTCATCATTGAATAAAAAATATTTTGGTGCATCTAATTAAACATTGTATGGTTTAATTTTGCATGATTTGCATGAAAGTGCCACATGTCGCACATGCACACGTGTTGTAGTGAATTATGTTTATATATATATATATATATATATATATATATATATATATATACACATATATACACATATATTTATATATATATATACATGTTTGAACTTTAAAAATAATCATATAGCTCATGCATGGAAATACAAGGACGCATTCATGTTATCACAAAAATCGTAAACTCCTAAAAATTACTCTAACAGATAAATTCAGGAATTATTACTATAATATTAGAGTTATGATTTTTAGGGGTGTTACAAAATTTCTATAAGGTTCCTCCACATCATCAACCAGTTGAAGGTTCTGGGAAGAACCTATTCAAATGCTGAGATGGTGCGGAAGATTCTGAGAAGTCTCTCTTCTAAGTGGCGACCTAAGGTTACAACTATTCATGAAGCTAAAGACTTGAATCAACTTGGTCTGGATGTTCTATTCGGGTCTCTCAAAACCCACGAAATAGAACTAGAAGGATTTCTGGAAGCCTCAACTTCCAAACCTCAAAAGGGTCTCACTCTGAAGAGTTCCTGCAAGAAGCCTTCCAAGGAACTCAAAGCTTCTGAGGTCTCAGACTCAGAAGGTGAGTCTGAGCAAGATTCTGAGGATGAAGACATTTCCATGCAGGTAAGAAAAATGACAAAGGCATGGAAAAATAGACCTAGAAAGGGGAAGGAAATTGCAGCCAAGAAAGATAGAAAATGGAAGATGAAGGTCTCGAAAGCCACTTGCTATGGTTGTGGTGAGAATGGACACTTCAAAACGGATGACCTTCATAAAAGCACTCAAGAATTTCAAGATATACAATGTTTCCCCACTCAAAAAAACAAAACTTTAACTCTTAGGGAGGTTAGAGATGAAGAGAGAAAACTAGGATTTGATTCGACAGAGATTCGATGTTTTGAGCTTCAGTGTTCTTTCTTGTGGTGCATGGAGGTTTCCTATTTATAGAGAGGGTTCTCCATTGCTTAAAATAGGGAAAGTCCTCACCCTTATGAGACGGGCACCACTTTCAATCCTATGGTGTGCATTGTTTCATCTTCAATCTTCAAGCAAATGGTGATATTCTCAAATATGATTACATGATATTGATCATTAATGCATTATTGTCCTTGTGTATGCGCCACTTTTTAGGGTTTGATCTTGCTTGATCTTGATCATAAATTCTTGATTGTATGTGCCTCATATGATCAATCTAGCTTGCTTGATCTTTATCATCGGTGCATTGTAATCCTTGTTTAAAGCAAGATAGTATGCATCTCTTTTAAGGAGATTTTGTTTGCTTGATTTTGTTCATTTAATACAAGATATTTTGTAACCCCCTAGTAAATAGCCCTTAATGCTTAAGTCATCTTAGGCCACTTATAAAGGGTCACGTCCTGATTTCCTAGCTTTATCTTTTACTTTAAAATATAATACGTGAAAAATAGGCGGGAGTAAAATTTTCGCAATTCGTTTACGATATAAAAATAAGGGTTTTGCGGAATATATAACCGATAATAAATAATCATGCGAACATATACTGAAAAATACCTCGTCGCATATAAATAAACTCCCATCAAGTATCAAAACATAGATAAATGCTAGGTTTTGTCCCATAAGCCAAAAGTTGTGACCAATGAGACTCCACCATGAATACGAACAAGTAAATAGCTGCCGACTAACAATGGTCCGGTCTCAGAAATATAAATAAAGCGGAAGACATAGAAACTGTAATATCTGAATGAGAAATGTCACATGTCTGTAAACTGAAATCAAATGACTGAAATATAACTATAGCATAATCTAGTTAATCTGCTCCTGCTCCTTGGTGACTCCAACGTCCTGCTCAATCTGGTCCTCTAAAGGTGGGGTAAAACATGGGGTGAGTACTGGGAAGTAACTCAGTAAAGGAAGCCGCTCCGGGTTTAATTATAAAATAAGTGAAGCATGAATGAGTTTAATTCGGATATAAGTTTGAAATCAATCTTTTCCCGGAACTTCTTACCTAAGTGCGTCTTCCATGCTCATTTTATTAATTACATGTGTCATTACTTTTAAATATAAATATCCTTGTGTAGTGTACTAGTGTTCCTAACCATAAACATCATAAATCATAACATAACATGACATTCGTAAACTTTATCTTGCATTAATCTTTTGGTCTGCCCACCCTCTGTAACATAACCTCCACTTCACCGACCCCTAGGCATGAGCTCATCCTAAACTTATGGGGAGAGGGGGAATTCACCTTCCCTCAGTGATAGGTTGCATGTCGAGGTTGCCATCCCTCCCTCAGCAACACTACCACATGCCGAAGGCTACAATGTTTTATCATGAACTTTAACTTTATCTGTGCGCCACCCAGTGACGTCTTTGCCTTTAACATATATCTTTCAGCATTACATAGTCATATAATTAACATAGCACATCCACATATCGTCACAATTACATAACATAATCACATAACATCATAATAGCATCACAAATCATAGTACATATTGGTATATAACATGTTTATAACTCATAAATATCACATATAATTCATAGGTAAATCATACTGTAACACCCCACTACTGAGGGGTGTCCGTGCGAAGGGCTCTATCCCAACGAACACGCTACTAGGGCATAACATAAGGCCTAAACAACATGCATAAACTATTAAATAAACTGAATAACCGAAAATAACTGAAATAACTATTTAACTGATAATCGTATATAATTGTATCAATCTGAAACATACATACTAGTTCAGTATATTGAAACATAACTTAACTGATAAAGGAATCCTACCTCTAAAGTCTGGAGCAAGACTATACATGATTGATTTGACTGTGAAATATAAACTAAACATAAACTAAACATAGACTGCTAAGACTCCACGGAAAATGCGGAGCTCACCAAGGAAACCAACTGCAACCAACTTCTACTGGATCAACGGTCCCTCGTCTGCCTCCTGATCGAACTCTGAAACAAAATGTGGGGAGTGAGTCGCAAGCTCAGTGATGGGGTATCATGCATGCCATGCAACACATACTGTCATGTTATCAATCACATATACTTGTCCTATCTACGTAGTTGCACCTCTCTGACGACGGACGCGTACCGCCGGAGATATCCGCACTCGAGCCCCCATACTGAACTGATAACTGATAAATGACGGAACACGAGCCGCCCTGCTGTAACTGATAACTGAGACTCGCTACCACTAGGGTGCGGTCATATGACGGAACACGAGCCGCCCTGCTGTATCTGATAACTGTGACTCGCTATCACTAGGGTGCGGCCATATGACGAACACGAGCCGCCCTGTGATCTGGACCTCTACAACCACGCAGGTGAGGCCAGTCATACTGTATCTGTATCTGGGGTGGGACTCGAGGCGCTTCGTGGCAGTATGTCACGGCTAAACTTGATCGGGAGCTGCATCCGGGCTATAGCGTTGATATACATACTACGACGGTTCGCATACTACGTAAACAGTCATCACACAATTCTACAACCATTCTACTCATACACTGCATGTTATCATTCTGATCATAAATCATATGGTTCTAACATGTTTCATATCATAACATAGCATAGCATAAATCATTTAAGCTTATAGGAATAATCATAACGCACAACATCATTACGCGTACATAAATACAAAGGGATCTAGGAGTCATCCACTCATTCCTGTCAAGTTATCTATTAGGGAACTTATCTATCTGAGCATTATCCTCCATTAAAACCTGTTATCCTCTAGGGCACGTTTCTACTACGGTATCACTACTAGAAACACGCCGATTTCCGACAGATTTTTTCCCGCCGGAAATTTTCCTGCGGATTTCAAACGAAAATTAAGCAAAGAGGATTTCAAACGAAAATCCGACGGAAACCCGTCCGAAAAAACGCAGGAGAAACACATTTGCATTCTCGCCAAAAAATACCGGCGGATTTCCGACGGAATTTAGTTGGTTTTCTTCTGGGAAAAATAAATATTTTTCTTTTTTTTATATCGCTATAATCCGTCAGGAAACTGACGGAAATTTTTATATTTTCCAGCGATTTTCCAACGGATTTTAAAGAGAAAAAATGTTTTTAAAAAAAAATATATAAAAGGGAACAATTCCGTAGGAAATCCGTCGGAACTTACCAAAAAATTCAGTCGGATTTCAGACGGATTTTGAAGAGAAAAAATGTTTTTAAAAAAAATTTAAAAAATTTTATAAAAGGGAACAATTCCGTCGGAAATCCGCCGGAACTTACCAAAAAATTCAGTCGGATTTTAGACGGATTTTGAAGAGAAAATGTTTTTTAAAAGAATTTAAAATTTTTTATAAAAGGGAACAATTCTGTCGGAAATCCGCCGGAACTTACCAAAAAATTCAGTCGGATTTCAGACGGATTTTGAAGAGAAAATGTTTTTTAAAAAAATTAAAAATATTTTATAAAAGGGAACAATTCCGTCGGAAATTCGCCGGAACTTACCAAAAAATTCAGTCGGATTTCAGAGGATTGTAAAAGCGCATAAAAGAATTTAAAAAATTTTGAAATTCCGCCGGAAATCCGACGGAAATCGGCGCTAAAAAACTAGGTTAACGACATTATTTTTCCGCCGGAAATGAGCGCATATACGAGCAGAAAACACACCCCCTCCCTCATTTGCGCGGCGCCTCCCCCTGTTGTCGCTATTCTCTCTCTCTCCGCCGTTTTGACCGGCGATTTAGCCGCCGTGGAAGGTGGTTGCCGAAAAAAAAATACATCATTGTCATCACGGTGAATATATCTACATTTTGTACCAACTGGAATTTTTGTTTGAACACTTTTTTTTAACTCTCTTTCTCCACCGTAGACCGCCGTCGGACCCCCTCCCACCGTCGTCGCCGCCGTCCCTCCGCCAGAAAAGGTAATTTTTTATTTTCTTTATTTTGTTTACATTTTATTAAATAATATCTATTTTTTATTTTTAAAAAGTTTTTACCTACCAAAGTTGTGCACCGCCACCGCCGCCTGCACCGCCGCCACCTGCCCGCGTCCGTCGCCATCGCCTGCACTGCCAGGTATATATGTGTTAATTTTTAAAATTTTTAATTTTCAGATTTAAAAAAAAAGTAATATATTAAATATTTTCTAAATATTTATATATTCTGTTTTTTAATTTAATGCTTTTTTTTATTTTTTTTATTTTTGTAATTTTAAAGTTAATTTTTAGTTCTGAAATTTTTTGTTTATTTAACAATAAATATGCTACTTTATGATGTTACTTGTTTATGTTTATGATTAAGTTAAATAATTATTATGATTATATTGTCTGTTGCTATAAACCTTAGGATAAATGACTTTGACTGAGACCGGTCCTTATCTCCAGCAATTGGTTTGAGAAATTTGTTAGGCACATATATATATATATCAAATTTGTTAGGCACATATTGACTGAGTCCATTTCTGTTGTTTTTTTTGTTTTGTTGTGATGTACTTTATATACATTTTAACACTACTACATTATTAAATTTGTATTGTTGCAATATTGTGAGTATTTGAATTTTTATTTAATATATCATTTACTTGTTTTTAATTTGTATAATTTAATCTGTACTTTTAAATCGTTAATCAGGAGGTAATTGAAAAAAAAATTTAAAACAATTTTTTTAAAAAAAAATCCGTCGGAAATCCGACTAAAATTAATTTATAAAAAACAAAATCCGTCGGAAATCCAACTGAAATTGTTTTCAAAAAATGGCTTGAATTCGTCGGAAATCCGACTGAAAATGGAAAAATTGTTGTTCAAATTCCGCCTAAAAACCATCGGAAATATTTCCGACGAGCGTTTTTTTTACGGTTCATTTTTTAAAAAATGCCGTCGGAAATCCAACTATAACGGCAAAAACCGTCGGAAATCTCCGCTTTTCTAGTAGTGTATGTTATCTTACTAAGGTATGTTATCTTTCTAAGGTATATCATCTGTCCAAGACGTGTCATCTTACTGAGGCTTACTATCTTATTAGGTCATGTTATTCTACTAAGTTATATTATCTTAATGAGTTATGTTATCTTATTATGTTATATTATCCTAATAGGTTATGGTGTTTTACTAAGTTACATTATCTCACTAGGTTATATTAATTACTAGGTTATATTAACTCACTAGGTGGTATTAATTACTTGATTATATTAATTTCTAGATCATATTAATTACTAGATTATATTATCTTATCATGTTATCTTACCATGTCATGTTATCTTATCACGTGAGGTTATCTTACTAGGTTATGCTATGTTACTATGTTATATTATCTTACTATGTTATATTACCCTACTAGGTTATGCATGTGTTCTAACTAAGCAGGTTATCTTCCTAATCATCTCATTTACCTAAGCACGTTATGGACCTATCATATTATCTATCTAAGCATGTTATCTACCTATCATATTATCTACCTAAGCATGTAAACATAAACATAATCTTAAACGTAAATATAAATATAAACATAAACATAAATATAAATATAAACATAAACATATAAACATATACAAATGCTACTATGTGGCAGACACGGCGCGCACATCCACCCTAAAACCTCCACTCACCTGGAAAGTCCTGAGACTGGAAGGAACCGCTAGCTCCGGCTCCAGCTATCGGCACCGCGTTTGCACCTGGCGTGTAAAAGACTCATCAGGACCGCACAAAAGAAAACCAAAACTTGAACTAGGCTACGCACTGAACCTTCGCTAGCGAGAAATACCTTCTCGCTAGCGATGGCACACTCGCTAGCAAGCTCTCACAGCTCGCTAGCGACTAGTACGCTGATAGGGGCAAAAACGTCTTTTCACTCACCGTCGGGAACTTGCTCTTGCAGAGTATCCCCAAAACGTAAAACTCACACTATCCTCGATAACCAAGGGCGCCCAAAGCACTGCTCTAAAAAAGTCGAAGTGTGAGGTGTGAGGGAAAAGTAACTCAATCCTCTCATATATACAGGGGGAGGGGGAAGGCTGACAATGAGCTCTGACCAATGTGGAACTTCGGTCCGGTCACTAGCGACTAGCATATGGTCGCTAGCGACTAGCTCTTCGCTA
Source organism: Aeschynomene evenia (assembly GCA_013621005.1). Taxonomy (NCBI): domain Eukaryota; kingdom Viridiplantae; phylum Streptophyta; class Magnoliopsida; order Fabales; family Fabaceae; genus Aeschynomene; species Aeschynomene evenia. The sequence continues at coordinate 11,339,667 of CM024265.1, forward strand.
GCGGGCAATGGTTGCTCGCTAGCTAGCACCTTCTGTCAGCAACGTCTTGACGTCTGTTCTGAACGATGTGGGACTTGATCCCATCGCTAGCGACTTGACTGCGGTCGCTGGCGATCAACTACTCGCTAGCGGGAGCTGACTGCTCGCTAGCGAGTCCCCTTTGACAGCAACTTGCTGATGTGTTTCTGACGCGTCTTGAGAAAAGTCCTTCCTAAGGGACACTATGATACGGGGTATAGCACATACATATCATACATATAAGTTGTAGAACACGTTAGAGCACATAAAGGGCCAAAACAGTTAATTTTCGTAAATTCTACAGTGTTGTAATCGATTACTGTAATCGATTACACATACCCTGTAATCGATTAACAGAGAGTCATGTTTTCTCGCGATTGGAAATTCTCAGCTCGTAATCAATTACGAACACGTGGTAATTGATTACGAACGCGAGAATTCAGATTCTAAGGTTCCAAAACACGTTTTTCATGAGACATTGGCTAAAACTTTAATCTAGAATCATCTCAATCGATAGAAAACATAGATAGACATAAATCAATCGGTAAAATACTTTCTAAACACTTTTCAATCGGTAAAACATAACCCTTTTATGAACCCTAACGGGAAAACGACTTTAATCCATGATACATCAAAACATACATACAATCACATGAAATTATGCATGCCTAGAACCCCTACCTCTTGTAGACCTCCAAAGCAATGCACACGACACCCTTTCCCGACGTAAACTGCGTTTCTCTTTCTCTCACTAGCCCCACGAACGGTAGGATAACAATCGGTGATCCCTTTGAAGAATTGGAATCGGTAGAAAGGTGTGGTTCGATGAGAGGATTAAGAATATATAATTATTTTGTGATCGGGTAAGGTTTCGTATGAATTCGGTGTTGTGGAATATATATGGGTTATGTTCTTGATAGAGAAAGCAACAATGGTGGAAGCACAAAGGTTAGAGGGAGAGCTTGGAGTGTTTATGAAACAAGGATTTAGGTTATTTCTTTAAGTGGCACGGCTATGCATCATATATGGACGTTGTGGGGCCTTCACATGAATAAAAACGCACTTAAAACTGACTTTGTGCAGTCTGTAATCGATTACCACGGAGCTGTAATCGATTACAGTCTGTCAAAATGCACAGACTTGAAAATTTGCACAGTGTAATCGATTACCATCCCGTGGTAATCGATTACTGGGCTGCGAAACAGCCCAAAACACCTCTAAAACGTCCCATCAGCTCGTGCTATATATAACTTCACATACACTTAATCTAACTTCATGTATCATCAAAACATAATTAATAACACATAAACACATACAAATAAAGCACATAAACATACAAAGGATTATCAAGGAGAAACTAATCCACTCAAACTTAATTTAAATCTCAACCAAGGTCTATTACCCTTAATTTCCCTTAATTAGGACTTAATAAAAGTCGGGGTGTTATATATTTCATGCTTAAACCCTAGATGTATGCGCCTCTTTTAGGGAATCTTGCTTGCTTGATTCTTGGAATCTCACTAAGCCTTGGAATTTTGGTATTGCTTGCTTGATTCTTGGAATCTCACTAAGCCTTGGAATCTTGGTTATTAATGCTTGATACATGCGCCACTTTTAGCCTTGATGTGTTTCATATGATTTGATTTTCACCCATGGTAGAATAAGCCTAGGTGAATCTTTTAAATCCTTGAGAATTTAATGCTCCAAGCAATATTTGATTTCCATATTTATATACATATAGGCGCCACCTAGCATGCTTGATGCCTTGACATTTTTACTTAATTTTTAGTTTAATTTTCAACAAATTGTGTCAGTTTTATTATTATTATGTGTGATTTTGATTAAATTAATTAGTTTAGAATAAATTGGAATTTTCCGGATTGTATTACGTTTTTTGTATGTTTGTGGTGTTATTTTCAGGAATGCTTGAAGTAATTGGTGTTGAAATAAAGTCTTAGGCGTAATTACAACGCGCTTCGCACCTCAAATATCAAATTCACGTGCGCCTTGCGCCTGGAGGACGCTCCGCGCCTCAGAAACAGAACCGAATTGAAGAAAATGCATGGATTCAGACGCTCCGCGCCACGCTCGCGTCCCACGCCCACACAGACTCTGTTCCCGGACGCCCCGCGCCACACCCGCGCCTCGCACAACTCCTCTACTCTCAGGCGCATCGCGCAACGCTCGCGCCCCGCGCCCACTTGATGTTCTTTCCAGGAGCTCCGCACCCCAACCAACACGCCGCGCCCCAAGCCCTCCAGTCCATCAGGCGCTTCGCGCCCCACTCGCGCGCAGCGCCCTGCAGAATCTCAATCCTTCAGACGCATCGCGCCCCGCCGGCGCCTCGCGCCTGGGTGAATTGGAAGCCTGTGCTCCGCGTTCCCCTGAAGCTCCGCACCTCATCAACTGATACCTAAAATCGTGTTATAATTCAGGATCATTTCAATTTCAAATCTTTGTATATCTTTTCGAAGTTATCTCTAAACTTAATTCCCGTTGTTTTAAGGATTGGAACAATTTGAATTCTAGGTTATTTTGGTTATAAATAGGAGTAGAATGCAAGTTTAGAGATCTTATCTTTTGTTTACTCTACGTACTCTGTTCTTTGGTTATTTTCAGAAATTAATTCAGTTATTCGTTCTTAAAAATGTCTTCTACTTTTTATACTTTATTTTCTTCAATTATGAGCAACTAAACTCCTTGTTAGGGTGAGGGGGATCGTATTACTATGAATTAATCTGATATTTGTGAACCTTTGAGTTTTATTAATTCAATTTAAGCAATTACCTTACTCGTAATGTGTTGTTCTGAGGATTGGAAAATCACTTTTCAACTTATCTTGGATTCATTTGTTTATTTGGGAAAATAAATTTGTGAATTAGCTTGAGGGAAATTGCTAGAAAGATTGATATCTAGGAATATAATCAAGATTTTTGTGAACTTTGAATCAGTAACAAAATTTTATCTTTTCTTTGTAATGATTTGATCAATGGATTGACTAATTGTTCATAGAAAAAATGTTAAATTACCAAGGAATTGGAATTGACAAATTAAGATTCGTTTATTGAATTGAGGTTTTAAAATACAAAGGCAAGCAAATGTTCTATTAACTTCAGAAAATATGTGAACCCAATACCCTAACCTTTTATTCATTGAATTTTCATTAAACCTTTACTACATTTTTACATTCTATTGAAGGTAGTGAAACGTGAGAAGGGGGTTGAATCACATTCCAACTATAAATCCTGTTTCTGAAAATTACTTAAAAAAATAAAGATCAAGTATAAACTTGTCTTGCACAGCGAAAACAGTTTGTTAGTAATAAACAGAAACTTAGCTTATAGACAAGGCTGTTGTAGATCTTGAAAGTATATTTACTTTCAAGGTCTTCTAAATGATAAAGGTTGAAACTTTAACCTTCAACACTTAGACAAATGATGATGATGTATGCGCAATATGTATATATATGTATACTGGTTCGGCAACGTGCCTACTCCAGTCCCCATGATTCACCTGAGAGTTCACTATCACCACCACAACTAGGTGGACTTTCTTGCCTCTGCAACACCACAAAGGACTTCAACCTGCACCTTCACCAAGGTGACTCACTTCCTTTGAAAACCACAAAGGACTTCACTTGCACCACAACTAGGTGACTAACTGCCTCTGGCAACTCCAAAGGACTTCAATCATTGCCTTCAACACCGAAGGACTTTCTACTCTTGCCTTAGACCCTCTAAGGACTTCTTGCCTTACAAAAATAAGGACTTTGTATAAAAGATGTGGTTTTTACCAATCAAGAACTTAGATGCAACTAAGTTTGAACCTTGATGGATTTTTCTCTCAAAGAAATAACTAGCAAAGCTAGGATAAACAAATAAAGCTCACTCTTTTAAGAATTACAACCTTTACCCAAATAAAAATAAGAACTTGAGGTTTAGAGGTTGAAGATGAAGAGAAAATAAGGATTCAATTCGACAACGTTTTGGCACTTGTAAGCTTGGGTAGTCTCTTGAATTCTTGGGCATTGAGGTCTTTTATTTATAGAGAAAAGAGAGCCTCAATTTCGAAAATCATAGGTTTGATCTCCACCCTTGATTTGAATTTGTAATCTCTTGATCCAATGGTTAGAATTCCTTTATATGATTTGAAATTTGATCTTCCAAAAATAGAAAAATCAAATAAGAGGAAGTTTCATCTTGGCCATTGATTCAAATAATTCCCTTTAATCCAAAGGTTATTATTAGATCTTAAATATGGAAACTTTGTAACCAAGAATTAGAAAAGAGGAAACTTCATCTTGGCCCTTGAATTTGAATTGTGCCTTGATCTTATGGTGTGCATTGGTTCAACATTTTTTTCACACAATCTTGCTAAATAAAGCAAGTTGTATGTGCCACTTTTGGAGAGAGAAAGGCTAGGGTTTTTAGCTTTTCTTGCTCCACAAGTGTGCCTCCATGTTGGTACGAATTAGGATTTCACAATTTCTCATTCTTTGAAAATCCTAAAACACCAAACATGGTCTTCCAGGGAATCTTCTGAATATTGATTCTTGAATCTTGTATCTTGAGGCTTGGGATTCTTCTGGAATCTTGAGATTCTTCGGGATCTTGATAGAATCTTCGGGAATCTTCTGGAATCTTCACAAAATCTTCGGGAATCTTCTAGACTTGAAAATCTTGACATAATCTTCTGAGGTCTTCTAACTTCGTGTAGAATCTTCAACAGAATCTTCTGGTCCCGCATGAAATCTTCAGGGAATCTTGTAGATTCAAATAGAATCTTTAGGAGGCTCACAGAATCTTTTTAAAGTATCCGTAAAAATATTCTGTTACTTAAATGCAAGATATATTCTAGAATAAATTCTAGATATTTATTTTTTTAAATCAATTGCATTTAATTCTCCATACAAGATCTTTCTAGATTTCCCACACACATATATATATTTTTCGAAAATATTGAGTAATGTTGTGTAAAATAGAGATTTAATTTTGTTTCCCTATTTTATATATTATTTCGAAATATATGTATATATATATATATATATATATATATATTGTGCATGAATATTTAAATAGAGATATTTGATAAAGAAGATTCTCTATTTAATTTCATGTATTTTCCATAATTAACTTTTTAGGAAATCATAGAGTCTTCCAACCAAACTTTCCTTAATTAGAAAAGCTTTGAATTGGTCTTCAAAAATTAGACTAGCTTGTCCTCCAAGCATGCATGTTTGCGCCAACTATGATGTTCATGGTGGTCAAGATGTGTCTTTTTATTTTGTCAAATAAATTAGATCCTAAAACACACTTAACAAACCATTAGTCCAACCAAATTAAAACTTTTATTTTAATTAAGAACTTTATCATTCAAAACCTTCAATGATGAGGTAAAGGGTTCTTGGAGCTAACATCTATAGTTTTTGAATTCATATTGTGTTTTCATTCATTAAACTTTATTCGATTCGTCTAATTAGAAACTTATTCAAAGAAATTTGTGCTCGGTTCTTTAATCCTCGTGGGAACGATACCCACTCACCGTGATTTTATTACTTGAACGATTCGGTGCACTTGCCGATAGCCTATCAGCTTTGTCCTTTGATTTTATTTTTCCTTTTTAAGAATACTCCTTGATTATGTGACTGTTGTCGCTAAAAATAGCTTCGGCTAAGTTAACAGCCGAATGAATAACAACGTAATGATCCCTTCGACTAAAGGCGACTACGTTGAGGACGGGAATCTTGCCCTCAATTGTAAGTTCCCTAAATGTCTTAGGAAAAGAAACAAGACTTTAGGCAGGAGTAAGTTGATTAAAGAGAAATATGGGCGAAATCAGAATGATATTGAATTGTATTGAATTGACTCTCAACAAACTTGCGAAATACACCAATAATTTGAATAACTTCTAACTACATCTACTCCTAGAACTGAAACAACGGTAAGATAAAGACTGAAATTGAATAATAAGCTTGCTCTTAGCGATTTCAGGTGTCTTAATCCTAGCTAACCGCTCCCTTTATATAGTCCCTATCATTTGACCTCTTCTCGCACTTATTCCGGCTCCATATCTCGCCACTTAGCTTCGTGCCACTTTCCTCCTCCTTTTGCGCCTTCTTCTGCTCACTTGAACGCTCAATCCCATCGTTTTAGCCTCTTTCCACCATTTTCGCAACTGCCATCCAACACGCTCCTCAGCCGTTCTTTCCACTAGTTGCATCCGTAATTATTCAGCTGTTGTTACCCGTTTCGCTCGGCTAACCAACGCTTCGACTATCCTTACTCGGCTACCTCCTTCTCGACTAACGTCTCTCGCCTATTAGCCATTTTCTTGGGATAACATAATGCCCCTTTATATTAATCAGTCGTGTTTATTCGGCTGGTTTAATATAACTGCCATATCGCTTTTGCCGTTTCGTTTCTGCTGCGAAAAATGACCGTTAGTCACATCACCCATCTCTTCTCATAAATGGTATGTCAGCCCTGTCACATCACCCCACTTTACCAATTCTCTTCATCGTCTTTACCTTTCTTGGCTTTCTTTCATCCCGCCTTTCTCTGCCCTTAACTCCTTTCTTGCTTTAATCTTCTCCGATCAATCTTGCTTTCCAACCATGGCAATTTTCCGTTCCGTCGACCTTGATCAGAAAGTATTCACTTTAGGACCCTGTTCTGATGAGTCTCCCCATAACTCAGAGGATATTTTCACTTTTCTTTTCCCCCACCATATCGACCTCCCCATTCACTCGACGTCATCTACCATTGCCCTCTGTCCGGCCACCCTGCGCTCCTGGCCGCGATACGCAAACGACTATCATGAATGGTTCAACCGTCACCAGTTTCACTACGGTGACCAATGGTCTACTTGGAAGATTCATGATATGCTCAAGCTAAGCCTCGTCAACAATCTCTGCTCTCCCTCTCTCATTTATGCTCTCGCCCAATTCTGGAACCCCAGGGTAAATGGGTTCATCTTCCCATTTGGCATGCTGACCCCCACTATTATGGATGTTGCTGCCATTTTGGGGTTACCTTGCCACGGCGCAGAAATCCCACCACTCTACAGCTCATCGGCCGTTTCTCTGGGAATCACCTTCCAGAAAGCTCAGGCCTCCTATTCCTCATTCATCACGGCCAACATTCAGCCTCAACACCATCAGCCTCGATTAACTGAGCACAAGGCTTTCCTGCTGTATTGGGTCTGTAAGTATTTCGTCTGTACCAATTCTTTAGTTGTAGTTTTAGATTACTCTTTTCTTGTGGATGCCATCATGTCTGACCAATGCGTAGATTTAGCTTCCTACTTTCTTTCCTGCCTATACAAATCCCTAAATGACATCGTTGATTGCTTGAACTCAAACACCTCATTCAATAATGTACAAGGTCCTTTATGGTTCTTGAACCTCTGGACCTCTTTGTACCTCCCAGAACTCCTTCCACCCAATCTCACTCAACATCCTGTTTTCTCCATTTATGGCCGGAAGTTCCAGGTTTTACCCAATTTCTCCTCCCCTCCTTTCGATTATGTCAACGCCATCTTTGGCATCAGTCGTTCCGACCCTTTCTCCTTTTTCCCTTATCGTAGCCGTGAAAGCGACCCCGATTGGGTGCGGATTGACCCATCTTCGGCTGATGCCTCACAAATTTCCCTTCTCGAGTCTTTTCTCCCATCGGTCTTGGTCGCTAGGGATCTCCCTTCTGGGATCAGACCCACTTCTCGCAACAACAAATCATCTGTCGAACCCTACCATCTCCATTGGTTCGCCAGACAGTTCGGCCTTCTTCAGAGTGTTCCCATCTTGATAGAATCTTTAGTGATTCTTGGGAAAAGGCCGGTACTATCGGCAGATGATTTGAGCCAGCTCGCTGCTTTATTTGAAGACATTCGATCTTCATTTCGGCTGTCCCTTTTCACTCCATCCCCTTCTTCTGATGCGGACTACGACACCTGGTGGTCTAACCTTCAGCATATATATAGTATTTTCTTCGGAACCGGACTTCTACATGTCCAAATTCCTGGTGGAGGATGACCCACCAACCAGCAAAAGGAAGGCCACCGAACAAAGCCAGCCGAAAAAGAAAAAAGCCAAGGGTATGGCTACTCCTTACACCTCCTTACTTCTTTCTCCTCTCGTCATTACTGCATTTTAATCTTTCCCCCATTTTCACAAGTCCCGCCAAACCAACTGAACAAGCGTCTAGCCGTTCTGTGGCTAAACAAGGGCAAGTGAAGTCTGACCCATCCCAAGAAGAAGAAGAAGAAGACACTGATGAAACCACCAATCCTGTAACTGCCTTGCAGCCTCGCCGTCGTTGCAGTCAACGAGTCCGATCTTTGGTTAAGGTAGTTTTGTCCCTTCTTTTCTTTATTTTTTCCATATGCTTTATCTCCTTCTTGTGCTAAGTTACTTTCTTTAGCAGCCTTCTCAAACAAAACCAGGCTCCACCAGCACCGTCATCATTGATGAAGAAGTCACACCTTCCCCTTCTCCAGAACCATCTCCTGTCAAGTCAAAATCAATGGTCTCTACGACAGCCCCTAGTCCAGAACCTTCTCAGACAGAGGCCCTGGATATATCCCCAGTAGGAATGGTAGTCGTTGAGGATGAGAAGATGGATGAGTATTTTTCAGCTCCGTTTACTCAAGAAACCCCGGGATACTCGCCTTCCACACGGCTAATGACAAGAGTGGAGGCAATCCTGTCGGCTGTTGACCTCCAAGATCTCTCGGCTCTTGATGAGCTTCAAAACAGCTTGGACGCCTTGGTTATTTCTGAAGAAATTACAGCTGAGTACAAGGAATGGTGCGTTCAGCTTTCCCTCGACTTGGTCCCCTTACGCTATCAGGCTGCTACCAGCACAAAGCTGATTTCATCTAGCCGGTACCGCTTAGACCGCTTGAAAACTTTGGAGGAGACTAAAGCTGAGCTGATTCAGGCCTACCTCGCTCGTCGTAATGCCAAGGACCAAGCCATTCAGTCCAGGGACAAAGCTATAGCGCGCCAAAAGGAACATCATTCAAAGATAGCCGAGATGCAACGAGAGCTGGAACAACTAGGTCCCCAAACTTCCAAGCATGAACAAGAGAAGGAAACCCAATTGAAGGCACAAAGAGAATTGTACACTCGGGCCATTGAATTGGATCCCGAAATTAATCAGCTGCAACGGGAAAAAGTTCGGCTAAATACAGAGCATGAAACGGGTCAAACAGTTCTTGCCGAGGCAAAATCTAAATGGGCAAGGCTTAACAAGACTCTCCCTACTACTCAGCCAGATCCTTCTTCTGAGCGGCCTCCTTCTCCAACAGACCCAAAAGGTACTCCCTTATTCTCTTCTCCTTTTCCTATTTAGTTCCAATGTTTCAATCACTTATACTATGTCCTCTCAGCTTTGGATTTTTCGGATGCCGCCATGGATAGCTACATCAACCAGGAGGCAGGAACTCACTCGCTGGCCACACCTATCGACTCAACTGCCCCTTTCTCCTCCGTAGCTCCGGCAGACCAAAGTCCTTCCGCTGAGGTATCCCATGTTGACACAACTCAAGAATCATAACTTTCTTTTGAACAATGGTACAATTTATCTTGCTATTAACGGCTGGCATGTAGCCGAGTGCACTTTTCCACCTCAACTTTGATTACTCTGACTTGTTGGTACTTTCCCATTTTTTGCCCATGACTCCCAAATACTGGGCCCGAACTTTTTTAGATACTGGGCATTAACACATTTTGACAACTTTTTACCATGTAAATCTTTTATATAATATGCCCCTTTTCCTAACACTCAGCTCACAATAAAAGGTCCTTCCCACTTCGGGGACCATTTTCCTTGACTGTTATCTTTGAATCCAACCGGTAGAATGGCTTTCCAAACATAATCCCCTGACGAAAATTGCTTTAACCTTACCCTTTTATTGTATGCTCTAGCCACTTTCTCTTTGTTTGCTTGAATGTTTTCTAAAGCTTGTAGCCGATCACTGTCTAGCCGATCCAATTCCATGAACATAGCTTGGTTGTAATCATCGGCTGTCAGTTGATTCTGCTTGGCTACCCTTAATGATTTTACATTAATTTCTAAGGGCAAAACTGCATCCTGACCGTAAGTCAATCGAAACGGAGTATTACCCGTAGCGGTAGCCTTAGAATTTCTATATGCCCACAATGCTTCAGATAATTTTTCATTCCACTTTCTTGGTTGATCCTCAATCATTCTCTTAATAACATCGATTAGCACTCTATTCGTAGCCTCCGCTTGCCCATTCGCTTGAGCGTAATATGGTGATGAGTAGATCATTCTGATCCCATATTGCTCGGCAAACGCTTTTACCTCCGAGCCTGTAAACATCGTTCCTTGATCAGCCGTGATGGTTTCAGGTATCCCGAACCGATGTATGATTTGATTCTGAATAAAACATATCACATCGGCCTGTGTCACCTTAGTCATCGGCTGCGCTTCAGCCCATTTGGTAAAATAATCAGTAGCCACGATAATAAAAGAGTGGTTCTTAGATGAAGGGGGATAAATTTTCCCTATCAAATCCATAGCCCATCCGCGAAACGGCCAAGGTTTTACGATAGGATGCAATTCCTCGGCCGGTAACCTCTGAATTGGCCCATGTTTTTGACAATCTTCACACCCCTTAGCATACTCAAAACAATCGGTTGTGATGGTTGGCCAATAATACCCGTATCGGTGAATTAGCCATCTCATTTTCAGCCCCGATTTATGAGCCCCACAAACTCCTTCATGTACTTCACCCATCACTTTAAGGGCTTCCTCATTGTTCACACATCTTAGAAGCAGCCCTTCCTGACTCCTCTTGAACAATTCGTTGTCCACAATGACAAAGTTGAGTGCTTTTTGTTTAAACTTATGACTAACACTGTTATTTGGGTTCAACAGGTATTCCACTAACTCCCTTCGCCAATCTAGCTTTCCTTGCTTATCTATACTTCCAATTAACACTCCTCCACTAATAACCTTATACCCGGAGGCATGTTGGGCTAACATATTAGCTGTATCGTTATCCTCTCTTGAAATATACTCAATTGTCACTTCTGACATCTGGCACATTAACTCCAGAGCCTCTTGCCGTAATTCGGCTAACTCCGGACTATGACACTTGTATTCTCCTAACAGCTGCTTAATGACCAATTGTGAATCCCCTTTTATAGTCACAGCTAACACTCCCATAGATATCACCATTCTAAGCCCTGTAATTAATGCTTGGTACTCCGCCTGGTTATTAGAACAATTAATGTCTAGCCGGCAGGTAAAAGCCTCCTCTGCTCCATCAGGACTTGTCACCGTTATACCTGCGCCAGCTCCCTCTTTATGTTTAGACCCATCAAAAGTCATCACCCAAGGAGTTAGCCCGACGTAGGCCTAATATTCTTCATCCGGATCATTTACGTCCACGTTTGGATGATCGGCTAAGAAATCCGCAATTACTTGCCCTTTGACGGCTCGTAACGGGACATACTTCAAATCGAATGCATTCAACTTGATTGCCCACTTCATCAGACGACCTTGAAGCACGGGTCTATTCAATAGGTATCTCACAATGTCAACCTTGCACATAACCCATACTTCCCTTGGAAGCAAGTAGTATTCCAGTTTTGTGCAGGCGTGGAATAAAGCCAAACACATCTTCTCAAGAGGTGAATATCTTGTTTCGGGGTCATTTAGAATTCGGCTCAGATAATTTATTGCTCTTTCGCCTCCATCCTCACCATCTTGGGCCAACAAGCTGCCGATACTGTCTTCGGCTGCCGATATATAAAGCTTTAAGGGCTTTTTCATTGTTGGTGGGACTAAAACTGGAGGATTTGCTAAACATTGTTTAATCCGATTGAAGGCATTTTGTTGTTCTTCTCCCCATATAAACTCATCTGTCCCTTTATATTTCAACAAAGGGGAAAACACCTTCATTTTTCCAGCCGAATTCGAAATAAACCTACGGAGGAAATTGATCTTCCCAATTAAGCTTTGTAGTTCTTTTTTATTCCTTGGAGGACCAGCCTCCAAAACAGCTTTGGCCTTATTACTATCAACTTCTATCCCCTGTTGATGTACCAGGAAACCTAGAAAGTTGCCAGCCGATACCCCGAATGCACACTTAGCCGGATTCATCTTAAGCGAATATTGTTTCATTCTTTTAAACTCTTGTTCTAAATCAGCTAAATGTGCTTCAAAATCGGCCGATTTGACCACTACATCATCAATGTATACTTCCATACAAGTGCCTATTAAATCGTGAAAAATAGCGTTCATCGCCCTTTGGTAGGTCGCACCAGCATTTTTTAAGCCGAAAGGCATAACCACCCACTCAAAAATGCCAATGGCCCCAGGGCAACGGAAAGCTGTTTTATGCACATCCTCCTTGGCTAAGAAAATTTGATTATATCCAGAATCTAGAATGGCCATCCATGAAGGTTAGGAATTTATTATTAGTTGCGACATCGACTAACATGTCGGCCACCGGCATTACATATTCATCTTTAGGTGTTGCCAAATTTAAATTCCTAAAATCTATACAAATACGCAATTGGCCATTCTTCTTAATCACAGGCACTATATTTGACAACCAATCAACATACTTAGCAGTCCTAATGAAACCTGCTTTCAACAACCGCTCTATCTTCGTCTTGATCTTGGAGAAGATTTCAGGATTGACTCTTCTCGGTGGTTGCTTGTATGGCTTGAAACCTTCCTTGACTGGCAGTCGATGCTCCACTAAATCCCTTGACAGACCCGGCATCTCATGATAATCCCAAGCAAAACACTCTTTGTATTGGTTCAGCAGCCGTTTCAGTGCTCGGCTCGCCTGTTCATCCAGCAATCCACTAATTTTGGTAACCCTCGGCTTTTCCTGCGTTCCGAGATTTACCTCCACCAATGGGTCTTGGGCCTGAAATCCTAACCGCTTCTATTGAATGGACACCGGCTCTCCTTGTTCCTCAACACCTGCAATACCGTCACATAACTTGTCATCTCTTGTATACTCTACATCGGCTATCATCTCTCATTCAGTCGTTTCCTGAACAACAGTCTCGGCTAAAGAATATTGCAGCCGTTGATATACAAATTTTTCATCAATCATAATTATTATTATTAAAAACATGTATCTGCCAGCCGTGGTTCGGCATGCAAGATTACCTCAAAACCATTGTTGGTGAAATTCACAGCTTTGATTTCTTCTTCCTTCCCTTGGATTAAAGTGGCAATCGGCATAAATCCTGGATCATAATAAACTGCATCTGCCATTCTCATGTCAGCTGAGAAAGGTCTCTGGTCAGCCTCTACCACCTCAGTCTTATCGCCACTCCACATGATCAACTTTTGGTGCCAAGTAGATGGTACACATTCATTGGCATGAATCCAATCTCGTCCTAACAGCAGGGAGTAATTAGTGCGAGCTTCTACCACAAAGAAGATGGTGTCAGTGGTCTTTGATCCAACTGTTAGAGCCGTTATGTATGATCCCAGAGCTGTAGTATTTCCCCCTGTGAAGTTGGCAAAAGTCATATTCGTTTCCTTCAAATCTTCCTTAGTCTTTCCCAATTTCTTGAACATTACCCAGGCATGATATTCATGATTGCTCCGCCATCCACTAATACTCTGGTCATTGGACGACCTCCATGTGCACTTTAATATATAACGGCTTCAAATGATATTGGAATATTTCCTCGTTCGAAGTGCATGATCGTCTCCGAACTTCGAGATGGTACCTCTGCCGTGGTTTCGGCAACGATGCCCACTCTGTTTCTTCCACATATACATCCCCTTCCAAATCAGCTGCTGTCCTCCACTTCTTTTAAATTCGACTGGCAACAATCCAACCATCGCCATCATGTTATCAGGACTGTCTACCAATTTCTAACAAATCATCGTCTTCCAGCAGACTGCTGAGTAATCCAGAATCAGGCAAACTCATCGCTGAAATTTAGATTTACCAAGTCTACCGCTTCCACTTCGGCTCGTGCAGCTACGGGTGAAGGTTCCGCAATTGTAGCCGAAGCTTCCGTTTCAGTCGTTATTTGAACAGCCGTTTCTTGAACAACTCCTTCTGATTCAGCCGATGTTTGTGCAGCTGCGACAATTTCTTCTTCTGCATTCAACTCCTGCAGATTCATTTCTTGTATTGCGTCTAAATGATCAGCCAGTTGTTCTGCTAAGTCGTGCCCCTTCCTAGGGCTCACCACTTCTTCTCTCTCTATCACTTTTGCTTTTTGCAGCATATCAACCATTCCTTTCAATTTTTGGTAAGCCTTCTTCGTTGAGCCTTCTCTTTTGGATCTAGAAAGGACAATTACCTCCTCTGGAATGGTTTTCTTCCTTGTATTCACTGCCAATATTCCTTTGGTTGCCCCCTAGGCTTGATCATACGTCCCATTCGACTGGATCTTGATTAGTGATCGGAGGCTTTGACATTTTCATGGCAACTTACCTCCACCACTTGCTTCCCTTTCTCTGGAAGGGCATCATCTTCCACAACCGGTACATTTCGAATCGCATACCCCTCCTGAAAGGCTTTCCTCCTTGGGCCGATATAACGGTCAAACACGCTCAGCCGTGGTTCGGCCGAGGTCTCATGCGAAGTTTCTTTCTTCGACACCTCTTCAGTGTGCTTTCTCACCCAAGTGTTCTGAGTCAGCCGTGGTTTCGGCCGCTGATTCCCATATCCTGATCCGTAAGCATTTTGTGTCAACCATGGTTTCGGTTGCTGATTCCGTAACCTGGTCCATACCACAAATGCTCTCCAGGGCCTGGCCCCCACCTAGGTGGTTTCCACTCCAAATAGCCGCGAGAATACACTCTCCTTAGGTGTGGGTTTTCACGCTTCCTGGCTATTACTTCCTTCGAGTCAACTTTATTGGCCTCTGCCTTTGTCTCCAGACCCTTCCACGAAGATTTTTGTTCATCATTTTCTCCTCCGAAACTGAGACCATGTTTATACTAGCCGGGGGAAAGGATTGGACTCCACATTGACGACCGATTGAACACGGTCAGCAAGCTTGAATCTGCCTTCCTTCAACCCCTTCTGATGGCATTTCGAAGACCAAACAGTTTGTAGTAGGATGAGTCCAAGAATTGTGCCATTTACTGTATTTGACCCCTTTTATCTTCTCGGCTGGTGGAATTTCATGGCCTTCAGGTAACTTCAGCTGTTTATCTTTCAGAGGAAGTCGAAAATTGTTCTGCCTTCGTGATATCAAACAAATACGGCTCCCTACTTCCTAGTTTAACTATCTCCTTCCCTTTCGCAGCTGTGAGGGCAGGACATGAGTATACTTCATTCTTTTTCAACAGCTCAGCTACCTCACCTCTCCAGCTGGAGATTCCTCTTCGTAAACTAACTCTTCATCATCTGATTCCCCTTCAACCAAATTGATGTTCTGAGGAGGCTTATTAATCGCGAAGCGACCCACTCTTTTAAGCTCTTTCTCTTGGATCAGTCGTTCATACCTGACAGCTTTCTCGGCTAATTGTCCAAAATCAGAATAGTCCCAACTAACAACCTCTCTCTGAGTTGAGGGTTCATGTTATTCACAGCAATAGCTGTACACTCTCCATCTGATATCTGAGCACTGCAGATCCTCGAATCTTTCTGAACCTTTCAAGAAAATCTCCAACTGGCTCTTGCCCTTTCTGCTTGATAGCAATTAAATCCAACAATGAAGCTTCAGGCCTCGTCTTGTAGAAACGATCATGAAAGGCCTTTCCATATCAGCCCAGCTATTGATAGAATTTGGCGGCAGCGACGAGTACCAAGAAACGCTATCCCAGTCAGAGAGGACGGGAAAAGCTGAAGCCTCAGATACTTATTATGCCTGGCCTCAGCACATTGTACTGTAAAGCGGCTAATATGTTCCATGTAGATTTTCCATCTTCACCTGAAAAGGTAGTGAAATCAGGAGCCGAAAACCCCTGGGGAATGGGATCCTGTCAACCCATTCTGGGTACGCTTCCGATACACAGGCCTCTCCAATGTCGCAATTGCAACCCAAAATGCTGCCGAAGCACATCAGCAATCATATTGGGTCACACAATTGAGGCTGCTATGGATTCCTCGGCTGCAACCCCTCCTCATGTTGATAGACGGGCGCCTGAGGATTACCCACAAAGCCTTGCATTCCTCCTTGTGACTCTGTCCACATATTCGGCTGCGGCTGCCAGTTTTGTGCGTACGGCGCAGGAGGCCTAAGACCAGCAAGGCCAAAAGGACGAGGCGTGCCCCCTGGCTGTTGGTATGTTTCCCCGCCGTATGGCATACCGATATTGCCGATAGCTCCTTCCGGCCTTCGGTGCATATAAACGGAACCATGATTCAAAGGGGCGGCTGGACTAGCTGACATCCCGCCTGCTCCTCCGAACGTTCCTCCACATGGTGGCACACCAAAAGTGTTACACCCTTGCAACTGTGTAACCACCGGTTGAGCCATGAATTCCACATTACTTCTTGGTATCGCAACATTATCAACCCCACTAGTGATTCCTGCAACCAATCCTCCTATTCCTTCGGTCACGAAAGGAGGTGTTTGCGGCATCATCGGAGGTGCATTAGAAGCAGCAGTTTGAGGATGATAACCCTCCGTTTGTAAAACATTACGAACTATGGGCGCACGATCTCGCCCATTTGTTGTGACACTTGGTACATGAGGTCGTGCATTCCTTCTTCGATTTGTTGCCATATAAAGGCCACAGAAATCGTCGAAGCGTTTCTTGATGACGAACCAGCACCCGCCGCTGTGGTCTGGATTATAGGTCCTTCACTACCTATTCCTGCAGTCACGGCGATAGTGGTCGCATCTGTTTTGCCCTTAGGCTTGGGTGTACCAGCGTTCGTCGATGAGCTCATTTCGGAAAATCGCCCAGACCTTAACTGCATCCGCCAGAGATGGTCGAGGCCTATTTTGTTTGTAATACTCCCGCTTGTCCCACCGGGCGTGCCAATTATGTTGTCGCTAAAAATAGCTTCGGCTAAGTTAACAGCCGAATGAATAACAACGTAATGATCCCTTCGACTAAAGGCGACTACGTTGAGGACGAGAATCTTGCCCTCAACTGTAAGTTCCCTAAATGTCTTAGGAAAAGAAACAAGACTTTAGGCAGGAGTAAGTTGATTAAAGAGAAATATGGGCGAAATCAGAATGATATTGAATTGTATTGAATTGACTCTCAACAAACTTGCGAAATACACCAATAATTTGAATAACTTCTAACTACATCTACTCCTAGAACTGAAACAACGGTAAGATAAAGACTGAAATTGAATAATAAGCTTGCTCTTAGCGATTTCGGGTGTCTTAATCCTAGTTAACCGCTCCCTTTATATAGTCCATATCATTTGACCTCTTCTCGCACTTATTCCGGCTCCATATCTCGCCACTTAGCTTCGTGCCACTTTCCTCCTCCTTTTGCGCCTTCTTCTGCTCACTTGAACGCTCA
>CM024265.1:11357900-11379739 GCA_013621005.1 Aeschynomene evenia
AGTGTTACACCCTTGCAACTGTGTAACCACCGGTTGAGCCATGAATTCCACATTACTTCTTGGTATCGCAACATTATCAACCCCACTAGTGATTCCTGCAACCAATCCTCCTATTCCTTCGGTCACGAAAGGAGGTGTTTGCGGCATCATCGGAGGTGCATTAGAAGCAGCAGTTTGAGGATGATAACCCTCCGTTTGTAAAACATTACGAACTATGGGGCGCACGATCTCGCCCATTTGTTGTGACACTTGGTACATGAGGTCGTGCATTCCTTCTTCGATTTGTTGCCATATAAAGGCCACAGAAATCGTCGAAGCGTTTCTTGATGACGAACCAGCACCCGCCGCTGTGGTCTGGATTATAGGTCCTTCACTACCTATTCCTGCAGTCACGGCGATAGTGGTCGCATCTGTTTTGCCCTTAGGCTTGGGTGTACCAGCGTTCGTCGATGAGCTCATTTCGGAAAATCGCCCAGACCTTAACTGCATCCGCCAGAGATGGTCGAGGCCTATTTTGTTTGTAATACTCCCGCTTGTCCCACCGGGCGTGCCAATTATGTTGTCGCTAAAAATAGCTTCGGCTAAGTTAACAGCCGAATGAATAACAACGTAATGATCCCTTCGACTAAAGGCGACTACGTTGAGGACGAGAATCTTGCCCTCAACTGTAAGTTCCCTAAATGTCTTAGGAAAAGAAACAGACTTTAGGCAGGAGTAAGTTGATTAAAGAGAAATATGGGCGAAATCAGAATGATATTGAATTGTATTGAATTGACTCTCAACAAACTTGCGAAATACACCAATAATTTGAATAACTTCTAACTACATCTACTCCTAGAACTGAAACAACGGTAAGATAAAGACTGAAATTGAATAATAAGCTTGCTCTTAGCGATTTCGGGTGTCTTAATCCTAGTTAACCGCTCCCTTTATATAGTCCATATCATTTGACCTCTTCTCGCACTTATTCCGGCTCCATATCTCGCCACTTAGCTTCGTGCCACTTTCCTCCTCCTTTTGCGCCTTCTTCTGCTCACTTGAACGCTCAATCCCATCGTTTTAGCCTCTTTCCACCATTTTCGCAACTGCCATCCAACACGCTCCTCAGCCGTTCTTTCCACTAGCTGCATCCGTAATTATTCAGTTGTTGTTACCCGTTTCGCTCGGCTAACCAACGCTTCGACTATCCTTACTCGGCTACCTCCTTCTCGACTAACGTCTCTCGCCTATTGGCCATTTTCTTGGGATAACAGTGACTTTGATGAATCTTCTAATTAATGCATTAGAGTCTATGTTAGGCTCTACTTTTGATGGTTGTAGCTAAGATGTGTCTTCAATTAATTCATTTAATAATATGACTTAAGAACATATTTAACAAACCATTAGTCCAATCAATCCAAATGTTTATTCAACAGTTAGAATTTTATCATTTAAAATCTTCAATAAAAAGTAAAAGAGTTCTTGGAGCTAGGTAGGTATAAGTATAAGTATGATACAATGATGTTATATCCAAAGTTCAAATATAAATTATTCAAAATGATAAAACTGTCAAAACAGTTGCAAAATTATATTCACGATCATTCTTTCCTTTGATTGAGAAACCATCATTCTAACCACACTCCCACGTTCAAGGTATCTTACACAAAATAATTACATCAATGAGCCAAATAAACTTCAAATCATCTCAAATTGGTGCAAAGAAGCTTCTTTCAATTACTAATTTGATAATTTTCGTGCATTTGCACAGGTAAAATATGATTACTAATATGATGTGTAACTAATATTTACTAATAGAATATTTTTTCTCACAATTATAAAGATTATAAGGAGAAAAAATATTGAATCATTGATATGTAATAACTTCATTACTTGAATAACTTGAATAATAATTTTTGTAAAAAGTACGTTAAATTAAAATTATTAAATTACATCATCTTAATAAAATTATTATACGAATAAAATTAGTTGTATAATAAATTCAGAATATTAATATATTATATTTCAATTCAATTTTTATATATAATTCATTACTTACCTCGTTAATATTTTAATAAATTTCATGTATCGTATAAGTTATTATTATACTAGTTATGTGTATATATGGGAAAATCAGAATAAACATAGTTAATGATATAAATGTATATACTGTAAATAGTTTATTTTCGTATTTAAAAAGGTGAAAAATCCATAGATTGGTGCCTGGCTGCCTGCTCAATTGCACATGTACTTTTTCTTTCTTTCTAACATAATTTCTCAGAACAAATCGAAAAGTATTAGAAATGGAGTAGTGCATTGTAGGCTGCACAATAGGTCACAGGGGATGCATTATTTGCATTACTTTCGTGACTAAACTGCAAGCAATTATAATGGTTTGTGAAGTGTTCATCAAACTAGTGCTTCCGTGAAACAAACTAAAACAATAATATTATTATTAAGTGAACAATAAAAAATCAGTCAATACAATTAACGAGGCTAGTTTAATTTTGGTTTTGGCCCAAATAATAATTGAGATTGTAATAAGTTGAGTAATTATGACCCAAAATCTCATTTATTTGCTGGTTTGACTGGTTTTGTATTGTATATTTAGCATCACAAAAAAAAAAGGTTTACTTTAACAATCCGAATAGGGAATATAGATTTCTTTATATAATCCATTAGAATAGAAATAAAATATATATGCTATTGTAAAATTTAATACTTTATCAGGATGACTTTCGATTCTTTGAGCTATTCTATTTAATTATAAATTCATAAAAAAATCTCTGTCATCGTAAACTTTTAGAATTGCAAATAGAGATATCACCAAAAAGAATTGCAAATAGAGGCAAAATTTCATCCGTCATTTAAGTTATTATGGAAATCTTGACTTTTTCAATCTAAATCACCAAATTATAATTAACTTAATTTGGATTAGGTTGGAGGATAGACTTCTTTTTAATATTATTTTCTATCTATTCATCATAAAATTCCAGTTTAGTAAACACTGTTAATAGAACTTAACTAAAAGTTTAATTAGATTAACTTATATGGTAACACAAAAGTTCATATTCAATAATTTTTATTTTATAATAAAATTTTATCTCAATTTTAATTCTTTAAAAATATTAAAATTCACATTTTCAATACAAGACGTTTACCATGGGGGATTATTTAATGCAGCCACTGAGACAGTAGTTAACAAAATCTATTAACAAAGTTAAGCTCAAGAAATTAAATAAATCAGATTTAAGAATATAAACTACTATAAATCTGTTATTTAAAAGTGAATATTTTAATTAAATATTTATTTTTTGACTTTCAAATATAATAAATGAGTGTGATAAGGGAGAATTATTATCGAATTTAATAATAAATAAATAGATATCTAACTAGAAAATTATTTTTTTGAGTAAATATTTAATTTAGTCCTCCAAGAACATAATTTGGAATAAATTAGTTCTTCAAGAAAAGAAATATCATTCATAGTCCTTCATGTTGTGTTTGGACTTTGGATGGAGAAATTAAAGGAGAGAATGTATTTTTGGAGTGATTTAAAATTTTTTAGGAGAGAATATTTTGTTTGTGTATTTAATTAAAGAAAATCACAAAAGTTATGGAATTTGAAGGAGTAATTTTATTTGCTTGAAATAGGAGATTTTAATTTCCATCTATAGGAAGGAATTTTTTAAAATTTACTTATCTCTATTTAATCCCAAATCAGATTTTATTACACATACAAATCAAACCTTATTGCCTAAATTATAGTATTATTTTAATATTTGATTCATGTTTGATGGAGTTATATGTAGGTGTAATTTTATTTTGTTCACATCATATTTAAATTTTATAATTTAAATTTTAAATATTATAATGAATGAAATTTAAGATTATTATAAATTAATAATTTCTTTTAAGAGTTTAATTATGATGCGCTAACAGTGTAAAAATTTTACACTATCATTAAATCACATCTATTGATTTGTGTGACTTTTTTTTAGTTAGTGGATGATTGAATTAAACTTTTTTGCTAGTGTGTCAATTTATCATTAAATATCTGTGTAAAATTACTTTACACTAACAATGGATTACAGTTAAACTCTTCTTTTGATTGATTTTAAATTGAATTCAATTCAATTTTGATGATTATTGTAATTTATTTTTATTTATAAATTATAATTAGATTACTCTTTATAAATAAAATATATTAAAATAAAGACAATTTAAATATTTTACCCAAACAAAATATTTTATAATTGAAAGTAATGCAACTATCTAAACAAAACAAATTGTATTTTAAAATAAAACATTTTAAATCCCTTGAATTTTAAATTGAAGGAAATTAAAATAAAACATTTTAAATCCCTTGAATTTTAAATTCTTTTGAATTTTAAAAATCCTCCATCCAAACACAACCTCAAGATTTAAATATAGGATAAATTAATCCATTGGAAATATTTTGAAAGACTAATTTGTCCAGTTTTTAATTTTATAAAGACTATTTTATCCTATTTTTAAAAAATATGGTTAATCAATTTATCTTATTTTATTTATTAAAAACTATTAATTTTCTTTCTTGAAAAAATAATTTGTTCCTACTTATAATTTTAGAGTACCAATTTGGATGCTTAATTTTTATTTTTAATAGACAAAACACCTAAATTAGTCCTTGCAAAATTTCTTATTGGACAAATTAATCCATCATAATAAAAAAATTCAAATTACATCCCTCCCAAATTAAAATGTCGGGCAAATTGGTCCTCAAAGAAAAAATTAGATAAATTAGTCTCTCAATATTTATGAAAATGGTCAAATTGGTCCCTGTAATTGAAGGATTAATTTGTTCAAAATCTTTAATTGGTAGGGACTAATTTGACCATTTCCATTAATCTTGAGGGACTAATTTATCTTATCTTTTCTTAGAGGATCAATTTATCCGACGTTTTAATTTAAGAGGAATGTATTTTAAATTTTCTATTACTAAAAGACTATTTTATCGGATAAAAAATTTTGCAGCTACTAATTTGTGTTATTTGTCTCTTTAATATTAGAGTAAACCCCCAAACTGGTCCCTGACAATTTTCGCGTCGGACAAGTTGGTCCCTAACAATTAGAAATACCTTACCCAGTCCCTCACAATGTCAAACCTCAGACACGCTAAGGTCCCTAGACGAATTCTGTAACGTTTGTCATACGTATCAGTCCAACATAGTGCACATGTGCTGACTTGGCCGTTTAATGCTTGAAACGACGTCATTTCGTTAGAAATAATTAACATTAAACATCTTTTACTACTGAGGATGAGGTGATTTGTGACTCAAATCCAACAACAAACATGTTTAATGTTAATTATTTCTAACGAAACGATGTCGTTTCAAGCATTAAATGGCCAAGTCAGCACGGGTGCACTGTGTTGGACTGACACGTAGGACAAACGTTACGCAATCCGTCTAGGGACCTTAGCGTGTCCGAGGTTTGACATTGTGAGGAACTAGGTAGGGTATTTCTAATTGTTAGGGACCAACTTGTCTGACGCGAAAATTGTCAAGGACCTGTTTGGGGGTTTACTCTTAATATTAGCATTGTTGTTTTCAAAACAATCAAGAGCACACTTAGGCTCTGTTTGTTTTTGCGTTTGGAAATCCAAAAGGACGTTCAAAGATCATAGAACGCAAACAAAGCTGTTTGGGTGATTTTAAACATACAAACGTGAACTTGATTTTCCTTTTAAACGTGAGTTGGTCTAAAACAATTATTTTTAGCTTTTCGGTTGGGTTAAGTTTAGTTGAGAGTTTTAAAGTACTATTTTAAATTACAATTACAATATTAACCTTATTAGAAGTCACACATTTAATGATTTTATTTTTTAATTTTATTTTTAGAATTTAAAATGGAACTACCTAAATGAGTGTAGACAAATAAATAATTATTATTTTAGAATTTCCTTTGTATAATAGTATAAATAAAAATTATTCAAAAAATTTTAGAAATAAAAAATAAATAAAATATTAAAAGTGGGGACAATTTGTAATATTTATACAATAGTTCAAATAATATATATATTTTTATAATAATATCAATATAATTTATTAAATATATTTTATCAAGTGAAACAAAAAAACATAATATCAATAGTGTTTAATATGAAATTCATACACATAAATATGTAAACTTAACATTTATTTAATTTTTATATAATTATTATTAATTTGTAATATTTTATAATAATATTAATTTAAATAATATATTTCTTTATAATATTATAATTATAGTTTATTGATATACTTAAAATAATTTTGAAATAAAAAATAATACTTATAGCAAAATATTAAATTGATATCCTTTTTGGTAATTATACATTCAAAGCGATTTTGATTTTGATATCCAAACAACTTTACTATATCAAATCAATTTTAATAAAAGTACCCAAACATAAATCCGTTAATATCACTCATTGGAAACGCTAATCAAAGAGACACTTAGACATGGTGGACTAGTCTCCTAACAAATCAAATCAAAGGTCCAAGCAGTGGCCACCATCAGGAGATAGAGACACACCGCCATAATGATTACTCCATTTTCTCAAAGTTGTTCTTCTTATTGCTTTGGCTAGATAGATACCACTAACTAACTAATAATAATCAAGGATCTTGTAATAATTAACAAAGAAAAGTGGTGAAAACAATCTGTACAACTACATTGGAAACCAATTACAATCAGATTAAAGGAAAAATAAATAAATTTTAAAATAAAGAGTAAAGGGACAGAAAGAGCATATGTCTGTTATAACACAAAGTTTCGGCCTTTTAGAACATTTGTTTAGGCAGCTATGTGAAGCTGTCTGTAGTACTGTTTATTACTGTTCCTCCTTCATTTTTCAAACACTGCCTCTCAACTGGTACGTCTTCGACTTTATCTATTTTTTGTTTTCTTACTTCTTCACTGATGACAAAATTGACTCTATAAGAGTTCAAATTAATGTTTTAAATTTTTGGTTTTCTACTCCCGCCAACTCTATTTATGACCTAGCGCCCTAGAAACTGTTCTTCTAACATGATTCCAATTCTGGGTTTGTTTCCTTCTTTTTAGTTATTTAATTGTTTTTGTTAGGATTGAGGTTTTTGTTTTGACCCATATTTCAGCAGATTAGCTTTTTTTACTAGTTTTTATTTTTTATTTATTTTTTTGGGGGGGATATTAGCTTAACTTAAATTGTTAGGTTGACATTTAACATTGATACACGTAAGAAATGCTATTTCCTTGACAGGCTGGAATACATGGTTGATCATTAAATTTCTCTCATAATATCACAATAAGTTCTTTTGGTCGCTTTGGTATTTTTTGCTTCATGTTGTGTTTAACTTTATTTATTGTTTTCATAACTGTCTTTTTTTATTATTATTATTTTGAGCTATTGTAGCTTACTGGTTTGGTAGTCTGCATTTACAGAGATGAGGATTGTCGTTCATATGTTGATTGACGATTATCATGCACATTGTTAAAAATGGAATTCATTGTTGTTGTGCTTTTGCTGTTGGCTAGCACTGCTCTTTTGCGATGCCGAATACTGATTCGCAAGGTACAATCTTCTGTTTATTTTGTTATGAAATTGTTGGAATCATGTGAGCTATGTGAACTTAACTGCTGAAGTTTTGATTTCCTTCTATTCCCTTTTCCATGGAAGTTCTTGGAGATGGTAGAAATTGAGATTTCGTCCGCAATTATATTCAACATTAGTTGTGTCTGCTTCTTGAATAATCTTGACATCAAAATCTGCATTTTTGCTTAGGTGAAGTTGATTGTACTACAACTTTGTCTGCCTTTATTATCCTTTTGTCATATTTTTTGGTACTCAAGTGTCTGTTTTGGTTGAATTGGTAGCAAGACAATTTATCCTTTTTTTTTTTCCTTTTTCCTATATATTTTAGAAAATCAGTTTGTGTTTTCCCCATATTATGTAAGCCAACATAATGATCTTCTAATTATAGAACAAACTGTAGAAATGAATAACTATGGAATCTGGATTCTGGATGATGCACATTCTAGGAAGAACATAAACAAAATCACATATGCAACAAACTGAATCTGAATAACAGTAGCATATCATTTAAGTTAAGCTAATTATTGAAATAACAGTAGCATCTTCTTGTCTGCTCCTTGCTAACATAGTCTTAAATTAACTGTCCTTTCTCTCAAAGTAGAAAAGGCCTAAACTAAAGTATTTCTTCATTTTCCATTTACACATATGCTTCTCAAAATTGGATTTCCAATTCGTCTATGTGGAATACATAGAGTTATGCATTTGAAACATATCTGCCTTTTCTGGCTTTGTGAAGTTTCTAGTGTTGGTGGACATTTTAGTCTTGGTTCTAATGGTTGTATAATGTTTGTTCATGTTCATTTCAGAAGAAGCACTATATGCATTGAAGACATCATTGAATGCTTCGAAGACCAGCTTACTAACTGGATAAAGACCAAGTAACCCCTTGCACTTGGTCCAATGTTTACTGTGACCAGAATAACAATGTTATTGAAGTGTACGATATTCTTATGTGAATCTCTATTGATTGTTTCTTTTAAACATTTGATGTGCAGATATTTTGACAGCCATTACGTCATTGTTACTGGAAGATTATACATTCTTTACTTTTTATATTGAATATGTACATGCTGTGTAATTATATATTACTTTATTGCAGTTCACTTGCATTTATGGATTTACAGGATACCTGACACCAAAATAGGAGCTCTAAAAAGTCTTAACACACTGTAAGTATTCATGATATGGAATACTCACGATCTGGATTTACTTCCCCCACAACTCAATTTAGTTGCTAGTCTCATCTTTCTTCGGCTGTTGCATCCTAGTGTTATGACATGCATTGTGATACCATGTAAATACAATTTTCTGTATATGCATGTATATATATGTTTGTGTGTATCATTTGGTTATTTTTGAACATTCATTTGATACTCTTTAATATGATATTTGCTATGAATCTCACAAGGAAGATATGAGGTTTAAGTGTTTAACATTTTGCACTTGACTGTATCTTTTGCATTTAGTTCTTTGCCGGGGAATAGCATCATTGGTAGCATACCAAAGAATTAGGAAATCTTACAAGTTTGGGCAGATTGGATTTGGAAAACACAGATTAACTGGTGAATACCCTCTTCCTTGGTACCTTAAAAGCTTCAATTTTGTAAGTATGGAATCTGTTCGCAGGTACAGATATATAACAACTATTGGCATCTATTTCCTTTGTCTGATGTTTAATGTGTCTGTTTTTGGTCCTGCAACCAGAACATTGAGTCAAACAACCTCAGTGGGTCGATTCCGGAATCACTTGCCAGTCTCCCGAGCTTAATCAACATGTATGTAAAATTTACTTTGATGCAGACATATAAGTTTATGTATCACTTTATTATCCGATTGATTTTTTATATTTATCTTTTGCAGTCTTCTAGATTCAAATGTCTTAGCGGTCAGATACCAGAGCAGTTATTTGAAGTTTCTAAATACAAGTATGTATTGTAAACTATAATTAGATGGAATGTTATACCACTGTTTAAGATGACTTTCGATCCCTGACCCAAGGACAGTACGTAAAACACTTGAAAGTCGGTTGTATACCTCACACAAATCCAACATAACGAGCTCTCAACTGGTTCCAGGCTTGCAAAACCCCTCATTCGCCTTTCTTTTCTTTTCGCCAGTTCCGGGAGGCACTTTTCCGCCGTTTTCAGCCCAGCACAGTGAAGGACCCATTCGGTCCCCTGCTTCGTCTCCGGCAGGATAGGACGGTGCTTGCCTATATAAACGAGTTCGAGAAGGTGTCTTGGCCCTTGCTAAGTTTGGACCCTGAGATGTTAAAAGGCATTTTCATTAATGGGCTCAAAGGCCCATTAATAGCCAAACTCAAGAGTTTGGAGTTGGGCACTTTGAGTGAGATGAAAGATCGAGCTCTTTTGTTGGAGGAGAGGAACCGTGAGTGGAGAAGCTCTAGTGGGGCTCAAGCGACAGAGGCCCATCTCATGGGCGAGTGACACCGAGCCTGCCTAAGCCCCCTCCGCTGGTTACACATGTGACAGAGGAGAGGAGATCTCTCCCTATTTGGAGTGGGAAACGCCTTACCCAGGAGGAATTGCAAGATTGAAGTTGTCGTGGGTTATGCTTTAAATGCGGCGAACGATGGGGCCAGGGTCATGCTTGTAAGCTGAAGCACTTTAAGCTGGTTTTGATAGAGGACACCAGTGAGGATGAGGCCACCATCGAGGAGCCAGAACCCACCCCAGAGGAGGCCGACATCGAAGAGAGCTCGTGGGGAGAAAGAAATGCTAGTCAACTGGCAGGACTTTTCGGCTTTTGAGAGCTCGTGGGAGACAGCCAAGGGCATTAGCAAGAATTTCCCTTCTCTTCACCTTGAGGACAAGGTGGATGTTCATGGGGGGAGTATTGATAGAGAACAATCCCAAACAAGCACTGAAGGTTTATGAGAGGAGAAAGAAAAAGATAATTTGGGAAATGGCTCAACAGACATGTAGCAAGTGTGTAACTAACTAGCACTGAGGTCACGTTGACGTGGGACCATGTGCCGGGGGAATTCAGTTAAGGGAAATTGTATTAGTAGGGCTGAGAGGGGTTTAGGAAGGTAGGCTGGAATTTACCTTCTCGGTGGAGTGTTGAGCTACTTAGTGCTCAAAATCATTCTGAGTATTTGGCTTTTCCGATTCAATAATACTTCCCCAATTCTATACTCTCTTATTTGTTTATTCTATCCGCCTATTTTGTTTCTTATCAAATACTTCTTATTTTTATCTGTTAATGCTTGCTTATTTTTAAAGATGATTTGTAAAGATAACCACAAAAAGTTGAAGGCATATTCCAATTTAAGGCTCTTTTTGTCCCACTTTTATTAGGTGTGAATGATAACAAACGGGTTAAGCTGATCGAGCTGGCATGACAAACCCGCCTTTTTTGGCAAGTTGGGCTACAATTTTTGGTGGGCTTTTGACAGGCAACCCTAATTTAAAGATTTCTTTGACAAATAATGGTAAAACGGGCTAGGTCCTCCGGGCTAGCTTGTCAAACCGCCTATTTTTTCTGGTTGGGTTTCATTTTTAAGCCCATTTTACTTTGGTGGACTGACTTGCTCCACCCTATTTTTTGTAGGCTTTTGGCAGGATGGGCCTAAGTGGGGTGGGTTGGCCTGATTTGCCATATGATCCATGTGCCACTGTTAAGTAGTGTTTGTTTTCACTGACTCTGAGGGCAGAGCCAAGGGAGTTATGAAGTCAGTGTCACAAGGAATTAGAGATATAGTGACTCCAAAATTTACTCAAAACACACCTTTATATTTCTCATGACTCAACAGGGTGATGTGCTGCTCATGGATCAAGATGAGTCTGTTACCTATCAGGAGGCCATTACTGGACCTGATTCTGAAAAGTGGCTAGAAGCCATGAAATCTGAAATGGATTCCATGTACACTAACTAGGTGTGGACCTTGGTTGATCAACCTGAAGGGGTAAAACCCATAGGTTGTAAGTGGGTTTTCAAGAAGAAAACTGACATGGATGGTAATGTGATTACCTTTAAAGCAAGATTGGTTGCAAAGGGTTTCAAGCAAACTCATGGTGTAGACTATGATGAAACTTTTTCACCTGTCGCTATGCTTAAATCCATTCGAATTTTACTTGCTATCGCTGCATACTACGATTATGAGATATGACAAATGAATGTCAAGACTGCTTTCCTTAATGGAAATCTCCTTGAGGATGTGTACATGACACAACCTGAAGGTTTTGACATCGGAGACGATGCTGCAAAAGTATGCAAGTTACAGCGATCAATCTATGGATTGAAGCAAGCTTCTAGGAGTTGGAATCTTCGTTTTGACGACACTGTGAGACAGTTTGGATTCGTCAAGAATGAAGATGAACCTTGTGTTTACAAGAAGGTTAGTGGGAGCACAGTTGCATTTCTGGTCTTGTATGTGGGTGACATACTACTCATTGGAAATGACGCCCTGACATTACAGTCTATTTAGACTTGGCTTGTGAATTGTTTTTGAATAAAGGACTTGGGCGAAGCCACTTACATATTGGGTGTAAGGATCTATAGAGATAGATGAATAGATTGTTTGGCCTGAGCCAGAGTACATACATAGATAAAGTGTTGAGACTCTTTAACATGCATGATTCAAAGAAAGGGTTCTTACCTATGTCACATGGTGTGACACTCTCAAAGAATCAATGTCCCCTTTCACAAACTGATAGGGATCAGATGAGTAAGATTCCATATGCTTCTGCAATTGGATCTATGATGTATGCTATGTTATGTACACGACCAGATGTCTAGTATGTTTTGAGCATGACGAGCAGATACTAGTCAGATCCCGATGATAGTCACTGGACAGCCGTCAAGAATATCCTTAAGTAACTGAGAAGAACTAAGGATTGATTCTTGATATATGGAGGTGAGAAAGAACTAGTTGTAAAGGGTTACATTGATGCTAGTTTCCCAACCGACAAAATCAGGTTATGAGTTTTGTCTTAATAACGGGACTGTGAGCTGGAAGAGTTTCGAGCAAGAGACAGTCGCCGATTTTACAATAGAGGCCGAGTATGTTGCTGGCAGTAATGCAGCAAAAGAGATTGTTTGGATCAGAAAGTTCATTTCTGAACTTAGTACGGTTCCGTGCATTGAGGACCCAATAGGTCTCTATTGTGACAACATTGGAGCCATTGCACAAGCTAAGGAACCGAGATCTCACCAGCGATCCAAACACATACTCAGGTGCTTTCATCCTATTCGATAAATTATCGATAGAGGAGATGTGAAGATATGCAAAGTACCGACTGATGATAACATCGCTGACCCACTGACCAAGCCCCTTCCTCAGCGGAAGCATGATGGGCATACTAGATCATTAGGCATTAGGGATATGCCAGATTGGCTCTAGTGCAAGTGGGAGACTGTTGGTGTATGCCCTAAAGGGCCAATCATAATTGCGTTTTTATTATGATGTTATGACATTATATATATATATATATATATATGAGGCATTTCATTCATTAATTGTTTATTTATTTTAATGAACATTATGAAGTCCTTAGAATGGAATTATTTAAATATTAAATATTACGTACATGACCTAATAGTGAGAATTCATTCTTAAATGTCCCTAGTCGAGTATTACTGAACCAACAGGACAACAGTAATGCATTGAGGCTAGTATGTGTATGGACTGATAACCTTTTCTCACAGGTTATGGATATGTGATATCAAGTCTACACATAGGTATAATTGTAGTATACTGGATTGACCCGCCTTGAGAACACTACATGGATTGTAATGTGAATGTCATAAGTGATTCTCATAGTGATGATGGTACATGTAGTCCTTTGACTTGAAGTTACTGCGATCCGCTGCATGAGGAGTTATGTGTTTTGATACCGTCAAACGCTATCCGTAACAGGGTAATTATAAAGGCGTCATTAGGCATATCACGAGTCATGTGGGCAGTGCGAGTAACGTAGATAGAATTTGTCCCTCTCACATTATGAGAGATATCTATGGGCCCCTTGATGAGTAGGACTGGGTAAATGCATGGCCGTGCTGAAATGAATTAATGTGTGACATTAATCTCATTTAATTTTATCAGTCTACTCGGTAATCAAGAAACTAATGATTTAACGATACAAGATGACTAATTCCATGCTTGTGTTAAATCTAGATGTTTGGACAAAGGGATTGAATTGTACAATAACATCGATCACGTAAAGGTTATGTCAAACCGTTGACTTTCTCATAACTTGGGTAACAGTGATGTGTTGCTAGATACCGCTCACTGTTTATATTATTAAATACTATTTAATAATATTGCCAACGTTATGAGAACCTATAGGGTCACACACTAAAGCAGTTTTAAATTGATGCTTAATTAGATTAAATTAGTGTGACTAATTTAATTGCATTGGGCTAACATCAGATGGGCCCAATAAGGCACAAACTAGGTTTAAGTTTTCTATGAGATGAGAGTGGAGTGTTGGCTATAAATAGCAACACATATGAGCCTAGCCTAACACACAAGAATCTTGAATTCTCACACTCTCACTCAGAGAAAGCTAATCCTTGTTTTCTCTGAAATTCACTACTAGCATAGAGAGTCTCAGAGGAGCATCAAGGTGGACGTGTGACGACCACAACTGCTGTGTGGACTTCTAAAGGCCGCCGCTGCTACTGCGTCGGAAGGATTGACATAAATTATTTCGTGTAGCTGTCACGCTTCAACAGGTATATCAAATATGATTTATGATATTTCACAAGGGTCTATGGGAGGGAATTGCATGTAAAATTTTTGTTTTCCGCTGCTTCTATATGCATGATGTCCCAACAGGGGTGGCATCCTCGACTGCAACTCCTTCACTTGAGGAAGGTGAACTGTACCCCCTCTTCCCTGTATGTTTTAGGATGAGCTCATACCTAGGGGCCGGATTGTAGGAGTAAGGATGGGAGGGAGGCTTTGCCATGTCTGACAGATTTAAAGTAAAAGTTAATGATAAGATGCTCTGAAAGAAAGTTCTGATAAATGTTCTGTTATGTTATATTTTCCCTGATTGTGATAGAAGCACATAGTACACTACACATGGACCTTTAGTTATGATATGTTATACGAATTAATAAAATGGACAAGATGCACTTAGGTAAGACGTTCCGGGGAAAGATTGACTTTCAACTTATATCCGAATTAAACTCATTCATGCTTCACTTATTTTATAATTAAACCCGGGGCGGCTTCCTCTACTGAGTCACTTCCCAGTGCTCACCCTATGTTTTTCCCACCTTTTAGAGGAGCAGACAGAGCAGGATGTCGGAGCACACGAGGAGCCCGTGCAGACTTAGTTTATGATGTAGTTCCTTAGATATCAGAGACATGTTTTATTTCCTTATCAGATGTTATGACTTTTATGCTTCCGCTACGTTTATTTATTTATTATTTTTTTCTGAGTCCGGACCTTTGTTAGCCGGCAGCTATTTATTTACTCATATTTATGGTGGAATCTCATAGGTCACAGTTTTTGGCTTATGGGGTGAGACCTAGTATTTACTTCATGTTTGTTACTTGATGGGAGTTATTATATGATGAAGTATTTTAGTAGATGTTTGTATCGCTTATTATTATCGTTGTTTTATGCGCAAGGCCCTTATTTTCTATACCGCAAATGATTTTCGAAATTTACTCCCGCCTATTTTCCGCGTATTATATTTTAATATAAAGATAATACATGATAACAGGAGGTAACCCTTATGAAATGGCCTAAAATGACTTAAGCGTTAAGGGCTATCTAGTAGGGTGTTACATTATGTTTTTGGTATATGCTGATTGCTGGATGATTTATTATTTGTTGTTTACGATATATTATGCGACTAAATAAGATAAGAAATATAAATGAACTATGAGTAAAGCTTTATGGGATGTATGATGTATGTTGTATGGATTGTACGCAGACTGTCTTGAGTAGTCACGCCGCCCTGACTAGTATGCATTCAGACACTATGGCCCGGATGCAGCTCCCGGTAGATCTTAGTTGTGGTATACTAGTTAGCTGTGAGCCGCCCAAGCCCACCAAGTACGTTCCGGTCCCGGATATCGGACGGCTTGATGACAGTTACAGATATACCCCGCGTGGGTTAGATATGATTATACTCTAGCTGCGTGCTGAGAGTCAGACTACAGATACAGATTTCAATTTTTCAGTAGTAAGCTTGGGATAAAGTGTTGTAGTGTGGCAACTCGACAGGATATCATTTGTATGGATGAGTACATGCTAGTTTGTGTTGTTTATGTTGTGAGTGTTGCATTGCATGCATATTCCCCTTGCTGAGTCGGTGACTCATCCCTCGCCACCCATGTTTTTCAGAGTACGATCCTGTTGCTAACGAGAAGCCTTGGATCTAGTAGAGGTCGCTGCAGTCATTCTTGGTGAGCTCCGTTTCTATCGTGGAGTCTACTAGTTTATGGTTTAGTTTATTGTTTAGTTTACAGTTTACAGTTTACAGACAGTTTTATTATGTAATAGTTTGCTCTAGACTTTAGAGGCTGGATTCCCGTTTTCAGTATGTTATGTTATGTTAAGTTCAGTATTCAGATCAGTATGCACGTTTAGACGATTACAGTATTGATTACCCAGATGTTATAAAGATATTCAAATTATCGAATTGTTTATTTATGATGTTATACAGATATTATTTATCGAATTGTTATACAGATCAATATTCACGTTTTGACGCGTCATTAATTCACATAAGCAACAATTTTCTTCTCCCGGCCTCAGCACGACTGTCACAACATCCCCGAGGGTGCCGTGACTAAAAATGGAGAAAAATGGAGTCGCCACCAATTTTAATTATGGAAAAATTGGAAAACCTTTATTTTGTGAAAAAATGGTCATTTTAGAGATTAGGGTTCGGGAGTCGAACTATGATTAGGGAAGGGTGAAAATTTAATCTCACTGCACCCCTAATACATCCGTATAAATACGGTTACCCTAGAGCAAATTATGCAAATCAATATTTATAATTTAATAACATTTAATTTCCCCTTTATGACATTAAGATAAACACATAAAAAACATATAAAAAAAATGACAAAATGATTTAAAATTTAATTTTGGGTTGACAGGTTGTAGCATGCGCCGACGTATCCTCTGGTGCAATGAGGAACTCAAACCCACGTCGTTCTTGTAGAAAATGTTTGTGTGTTGTGTGTTTTTAAGAAAATGTTGGATTCAGGACGAGTTATGAGTCGCACAAGTATCCTATAATTTGAAATTTCGAGGATGATTATCTCATACAACGAAATAATATAATTGTAAGAAGATTTTGTAGGATTGAGTTTTGATTTTAATTTGAAAGAGGATAATTTGAATTTTTATTATTTATGAAAAAGATATTTTTGGGATACAGGACGATATGATTCGCACAAGTACCCTACAGTCTATTAGTCCGAGGATGATTATCTCATACAACGTAATAATTTGTAAGGAAAAGATTTTATGAATTTTGCTTGATTTTAATTGAAAGAAAAAGAATTGTTAAAAAAGGGAATGATTTATTAAAAAAATTTCGAGGTACAGGACGATATGGTTCGCACAAGTACCCCACAAATTGCGATCCTCGAGGATGATTAAATCACACAATGAGATCTGAGTAGTAAAAAAAGAATTTTATTTTGATTTTAATAGAAAAAAAGAATTTGATTTTGTTTGTTTTTTTAGAGAAGTAATAAAATTAATAATAATAGTAATAACATAATAATAATAATAATAATAGTAATAATAAAACAAACCAAACTCCCCCATTCAATTCCTAATTCCCGTATAGGGAAAGAAGGGAAGATGGAAGAGTGGAGGCGGCCTTGTCAATGGGGAGAGGACAGGGGCGAGCTATGGCCATTGGGCGCTGCGGCTGCGGCGGCGCGAGACCGGAGGAATAGAGTTCGAGGATCCTGGGGAGGGCGTTGCCGCGGTTGCAGTGGCGAGGCGAGGGTGGCAGGGGTGTAATGCGATAGAGAGGGAGAGAGAGAACGGCCGGGTCGCGGAGGGAAGGCAGTATGCGCCGACAACGTGCGTGGGTTGCTTCCGTGGTTATTGTAAGATGGCGCCATGACTGCTGCTCTTGAGGCGTCCAGCGGTGCTGCCATTGGGCGGTGATGGCGGGCTGTTGTTGCGGCGGCTGGCTGCGAAGGAATGGAGGAAGGTGGAGGTCACGCGTGCCGGCCGTTCGGGTTGCCGCTGCAAATGCTCCAGTTGCAACCGCTACTGCTCCGTGTTGTTGCTGTTGCTGCTGTGTTGCGGCTGTTGTTGCTGTCGTTCTGGTTTCTGATGTTGTGTTGTTGGTGGTGATGATTGTCCCCTTGCTGCCATTGTGGCTTTGCTTGGGTGTTGTTCTCACATGGAGGCTTGGCTTTGCGAACTTGATGATGGTGGTGATGGGAGCCGTGGCTGCTGTTGTTCTCTGTTGCTGTGGTGGTGGCAGACGGCTATGCTTTGCTGCTGTTATTGTTCTGTTGTTGCTTTTGTTTTTATAGAGATGTACTAGAGAGTATCTAGGATTAATGGTGATGGATTTTGATGGTTGCTAATTGATTAAATTGTGATTAATAGAATTACATTTGATTTGATTTTGTTTGATTCTAATTCATCTAATTTGATCTAATTGTGTTTGATGAAATTGTGTTTTATTATGCTTGATTTGATGAGATTATGATTGTGATTTTATTTTTTATTTTTATATTTTTTCATTTTTTCTATTTTTAAATAAATGTCCGGACAAAATATGGTGTTTACAGTTGCCCCTATTTACTTGTTCCTTACTAATATGCAAAAGTTGTGACTATTGAATTAGTAAGGGACAAGTAAAGATAAGAACACGTATTTTGTCCGGAAGGGATGATGAATGCTGATGGACCTAGATGCATGTGATGTGTGTGTGAAACTTGTGGTTGATGCTGAAAATAAAATCGAGGCAGGAAATGTAAATCGAGGCAAGAAATGTAAATCGAGGCAGGGAATGTAAATCGAGGCATAAATGTAAATCGAGGCAGGGAATTTAAATCGAGGCAGGAAATTTAGATCGAGGCAGGAAATGTAAATCGAGGCAGGAATGTAAATCGAGGCAGGAAATGTAAATCGAGGCAGAAATGTAAATCGAGGCAAGGAATGTAAATCGAGGCAGGAAATGTAAATCGAGCAGGAAATGTAAATCGAGGCAGGAATGTAAAGTTGATGCTGAGAAATGTAAAATTGATGCTGAGAAATTGAAAGCTCTCTGTTGAAATTTTATCAAGATGTTGCATGTGGTGTGTGCTTAATGTGGTGATGATAATGCTGACAAATCATCTTGGTCTCCTTGCAAGTTATGCAAATGTTATAGAAAAGATGTTTGTAATGCATGATTAAAAGGGCATGAGATGATTTTAAATAAGAGGTAGATTTCTTCTAGCTTGCTTAAACGAAGTAAGCGATTTTTTTCAAACCATATCTCAAATTGTCCAAGTTTTGATGAATGCATTGATGCATGATGTGTGTAACATGGGTGTGATGTGCATGATACTAGAGACACGACAAAAATTGCCCTAGTGTGATGAATGACATGCTCTAATGCAAGTGACGGCATAAAAATTGCCCAAGTATATATGAATGATGTATGTGGTAATTAGAGGCAAGACAAATTTTGCCTCAGTGTATGTATGATATGTGTAATGTTGATGTAATATATACCAATTCAATGAATGGATGGATGCATGATGCATGATGTATGTGATGCAATATTCACTAAGTTAATGAATGAATTGATGTATGTAATGTTGTTGCAGTATGTGATGTCCCTAATTTTAATGAATGCATGATGTTGATGCGATATGCATTGATGTCCTGATTTAATGATGACTTGATGTATGATGTGTGGAATGTAGAATATGGATGTATGATGCAATGATGTTGGAGGCACGACGAATTTTGCCCCAGTTTAATGGATGATGTAATATGGATGCGTGCATAGATTGTGTGTATGGTGGAGGTGATATGCATGTGCTAGAGACAGGACAAATTTGTCCTAGATTCATGAATGATGTGTGTAATATGGACACATGAATGAGTTGTGTAATGTAAATTTAATATGCAGATGCTAGAGACAAATAATTTGCCTCAGTTTAATGAATGGCGAATGCATGAAGTGTGTAATGTAGATGCCGCTCATGATAGATGATATGCTATAATTCTAAAAAAAATGCCCCACTTTGTGGTCTTTAATCATTGTTCATTTAGATTTTCTTCATTGACCCAAGACATTTTTTGTTGAGATCCCGATCCCTTTGATTCTCCTAGCAAGTGGCCTTCTTCATTTGGTATGTCTCTGTTTCTGTCTCCTTTCGTAGTCTTGACTTTTCCTCGGAATCTTTTGTCTCTCTGAGATAGACATTTGTGGTCTGTGATAAGCAAGCATCTTTTGGTATTTTTCGCTCTAATTTTTGCCTAGATCGTCTTTTCAGGTTTTCGATCTAGCGAGCTTTTATTTTTTTTGTTTTTTTGTGCTCTAAATTTGCCTAGACCGCCCTTTTGGGTTTTCGATCTAGCGAGTTTTTGTTTGTTTGTTTTTCTTTTTTTTTAGACCGTCCTTTTGGGTTTTCGATCTAAGAGCTTCTAGATCTGATTTTGACTTGATGTAGTTGATGATTATGCATGCTCAAGAAGGATGAGTTATTTAGTGGTGGAAGATTCTGGGAGGTGTGAAATAAATGGTATAATGAAGGGCTTGAATTTAGAGATGAATGTAGGAAGGTAGAATTAGGTTTTGTCATGAGGGATGTTTGATAGAAATGAAGGGCTTGGATTATGTAGGAGGAAAAGAATTAGGGTTTGTTATGAGGGATGTGTGATGAAAATGAAGGGATTGGATTGAGAGATGGACGAGAGAAGTATGTAGGGGGATAAGAGTTAGGATTTGTTATGAGGGATGTGTGATGCAGATTTTATTTGAACACCCATTTATCAATCTCTTGACTATGATGATATACTTGTTATGCTATGACCTACCATTGGTTGTTGATTCATGATCTTCTATGATGATGTCTTTTCTCTGTCGTCGAACCTCAATTTGCCCCAGTTTGGCATCGTTTGATCCTCTGCTAGATCGCCCTTCCGGGTTTTCAATCCAGCTTGCTTTTTATGGCTCTAACTTTTGCCTAGACCGCTAATCTTAGCTTGTTGTCTAGCGAGCCCTTTTTGTTCGCTCTAATTTTTGCCTAGACCGTTTCTTTGAGTTTTTGGTCTAGCGAGCTTTTTATTTTTTTTATTTTCGAACAGGTCAGCTTCGTTGGCTCTTTCAACGTGAGGTCCTTTTGCTTCAATGCTTTTAATCGATGCCAAAACATTATGTGGTCAAATGGTTATTGTCAAATCGAGGTTCGTCTTGATTTTCCTTAGGGTATCGCAACTATTTCACCAGAAGTTAATGAATTGCCCTCATCAAAGATTAAGTCAGGTTGCTTGAAATTTTTCCTTGGTGATTAGTTGTTTGCTCATCTGTCACTATGTTGAATCCATGGGGCCAGTTGCATATCTTTGGATTTCCATGAAGACCATCATAGTACAAAGATTGATACCTGGGTTCTCAAAATCATCTGCATAGGATGTGTTTCTGTGAAAGGATGAAGAAAGAGTGGTTTTAAGAATGGTAAAGAAGATGATGTGGAGAGGGAGTGGAGGGTGACAAGGTGAGGAGAGCATGTTTTATTTGAATGATTTGATTGAAGTCAAAGTCAGATCTTTTTTATTTTTTTATTCCTTTTTTTTTATGCTTGCTTATTGACAAAGGTCTTTTATTTGCTCTTGAGACTCCATTGAATTGATCGTTGTTGAGCATCAAGACTACGAGTGGTGCCCATGAATTAGAGACATTTTTTGTATTGCCGCTCACCTGCTTCATGATCTGTTTGGTCCTTTTGTGTCATTTTTCTGTCTCATATTGTTGCTTAGATCAATCAAAAATCCCTCTTTTTGTTTTAAGAACATCGATTCAAGACCAAAGTGGAGCATGCATGCATAAGAGTTTTTTTTTTTTGAGGAAATGTATGCATGAATTATGAAAATGCATGTTGTGGGTGTATTGTTTTTTCTTTTTCTTTCTGGAAAGGAATGCATGAATGAATGATATGCCTATTGTGAGAAAATAGTTCATAAAAGTGTATGATATGGATGCATGTAGGCATGAATGGTATATCTATTGTGAGGGAAATGTGGCATGAAAATGTATGTTGTGGATGCGCTTATCATGAATGTAAATCAAGTGTAGAATG
>CM024265.1:11379839-11798657 GCA_013621005.1 Aeschynomene evenia
CCTTTAGGAGTAGGGTTCTGAGAATGAGACACAGAAGGTTCTCTTTCTGAGTCATCAGAAGCTTGTCCTTCTGAGAATCTAGGTTTCATTGTATTTGGAAAAGTAGATTCTCTAGGTTCTGGAGCTTTGATGATGTTACTATTTTCTTTAGATGAAGATGATTGTTCCATGGGTTGGAAGTCAGTCTCATCATCTATAAGAATTTTCCTTTTTGGCTTTCTCAGAAGAGATGTTGAGTTTCTCAAATTCATCTTCTAAGTCAGCACTTTTCTGAGGCAGGTCCTTACTAAATTCTTTGAACTTAATATGGATTGTCTCTTCAACACATTTACTCCTTTTGTGTATATACTCTGTAAGCTTTAGAGGCTGAGGAGTATCCTAGGAAGTATCCATCATCGGACTTATGATCAAACTTGGAGAGTTTGTCCTTTGTGTTGAGATAAAACAAGAAGAACCAAATATATGGAAATAAGAAATGTTTGGTATTTTATTTCCATAGCTCGTAGGGTGTCTTTTTCAGAATTGGTCTTAGAAAGACTCGATTCTGAATGTAGCATGAAGTATTTACTGCTTCAGCCCAGAAACCTTTTGAAAGTCCACTTTCTAAGAGCATTGTTCTTGCCATCTTGAAGGCTTCGATTCTTTCTCTCAGCTACTCCATTTTGTTGAGGAGTTCTGGGAGATGAGAATTCGTGAGCTATGCCCAGATTTTCACAAAGCTTTTCAAAAGCATGATTCTCAAATTCACACCATGATCTGATCTAATGGCATGAATGTGCGAATCTTTTTCAGTTGAAACTCTTTTCGCAAATGCTTTGAACTTCTCAAAAGTTTCTTCCTTAGAAGCTAGAAAGAAACCCAAGTGAATCTGGAGTAATCATCCACTATGACAAGACCATAGCGTTTTCCAGAAAGGGAAGCTGTTCTGGTTGGTCCGAATAGATCCATGTGAGCAGTTCCAGTGGTTTTTGAGTAGAAATACCACTTTTACTGGGAAATGAAGCCTTGGTCTGTTTCCCTTTTTCACAGAAGTCACAGGTTGCATCCTTCTGATACTTAATTCTGGGAAGGCCCTTTACAAGTCCTTTCTGAGAAAGTTCAGAAAAAGTCTCATATGGGCATGACCAAGTTTCTTATGCCATAGCCATTTGTCTTCTTGGACGAGACAAGGCATTCCACATTTTGATCCTTTAGATCATCCAGATGGATAACATAAATGTTACCAACACGTTTCCTTCCAGAACGATCTTGTCATTTGTGAGATTAATCACATGACAATACTTGGCATAAAACTCAACCTTTAAGCCTTTGTCACAAAATTGACTAATGCTTAATAGATTGTGAGTTAAGCCATCGACCAGAAGTACATCTGAGATTTGGTGAGAGGAATCCTTACCAACATCTCCGATTGCAGTGACTCTCCCCTTAGCGCCATCACCGAATCGCACTGTTCCGCCTTTCTTGGGCTTGAGACTTCTGAACCAGTGCTTGCTTCCAGTCATGTGCCTTGAGCAGCCACTGTCAAGGTACCACTGCTCATCGTGGTGGTGGAGCAGCGCTTGATGATGCACCTGCAGTCACAAAGTTACAGATTTAGGTACCCATTCTTTGTTGGGTCCTTGCTTGTTAGCTTTCTTGGATTTTTGCCTTCTTTCTTAGAAGGGTCATGGTTTTGAGAGTCAGAGACCTTTTGTTTGCCCTTTTCAGAAGCACTTGCTTTCTGAGAAGTTTTACCCTTCTGAGAGGGGTCAGTCTTCTTAGAAGATTTTGCTTTCTGAGTTTTCTTCTTAGCCTTCTGAGGCTTAGAGATTTTTCCCTTTTTCAACATAGGGCATTTTTCAGAACCATGACCACTCTTAAACATGTAATGCACATGCGGGGTGATTTAGTTAAGAGTGGATCAAGATTATGTGGTTCAAAGACTTCTTCATATCCAAGACCGCTTTTGTCTTTATAGGGTCTTTGACCCCAAGCAAAAGACTTAGCATCTTTTCACCATTTACCATCTTAACTAAGTCAGAGGTTAGAAGTTCATTTGTCTTTTGCAGTTCGATCATGGCCTTTTCAGCCTTTTCTACTGTGATTGAAGACAAACTTTCTAATGCTTGATACAGGTTATGACTTTCAAGGTATCTACCTTTGAAGTCGTCTCTTTCAAGCCTTAGGTTCTGAACTTCTTGAGTTAGTCTTGCATTTTCAGCTTCTGTGTTTTTAAAAGATTTTTTTAGGTCGCTGAAACTGTTAGCTAACTCGTTTGAGTCTTTCAGAAGATCATAATAGAGTTCTGAAAGCTCATCGTATGAGTATGAAAGAGGAGGGGAATTTTGTACCTCTTCTGACTCAGATTCTGTTTCCAGAATGTAGTC
The DNA here is from genome assembly GCA_013621005.1 of Aeschynomene evenia. Taxonomy (NCBI): domain Eukaryota; kingdom Viridiplantae; phylum Streptophyta; class Magnoliopsida; order Fabales; family Fabaceae; genus Aeschynomene; species Aeschynomene evenia. The sequence goes on from CM024265.1 coordinate 11,382,206, forward strand.
AGTTCCTGCCATGAAGCACACATTAGCTTCTTCTTCCTCACTTGCTGCTTCAGAAGCTTCGTCTTCTGAATCACTCCAGGTTGCAGCCATTGCCTTCTTTTTCTTTCTGGGAATGAATTTCTTCTTCCCTTTGTTTTGTGGACACTCCGTTTTGAAGTGGCCTTTTTCTCCACATCCAAAGCATGTGGCATCTGAGGACTTTGACTTTCCTTTCTTAGGAGTGAATTCCTTGCTTTTGTTTGGTCTCTTTCTCCAGGCTTTCTTCATTTTCTTTACTAGGAGAGAGATGTCGTCTTCGTCGGATTCAGAGCCTTCATCATTGTCAGACTCAGAAGCTTCTTCAGCTTTGAAAGCTTTGGAAGAATTTCTGACTTGACTGTTCAGAGCCAATCCCTTCTGAGGTCTGGAGGAAGCGGATGGTCCTCCGAGCAACCCTTCCAGATCGATCTCATGCGTTCTGAGCGAACCAAATAGTACATCCAAACCTAGCTGGTTTAGATCCTTGGCTTCCTGGATTGCTGTGACCTTAGGACGCCATTTTGCAGAAAGGCTTCTGAGGATTTTTCTTACCATCTCAGCGTTTGAATAAGTCTTTCCCAAGACTTTCAGCTGATTGATGATATGGAGAAATCTTATTGACATGCTGTCAATAGTTTCCTCAGGCTGCATGCTAAAGGATTCGTATTTGTGTACGAGCATTGAGATTTTTGTTTCCTTGACTTCGTCATTACCTTTGTGCAGCATATGAAGTCTTTCCCAAATCTCTTGTGCAGTATCACATGACACAATTTTGTCATATTCTACTTTGGGTAAAGCACAGAGGAGAATATACTTGGCTTTGAAGTTGAGTTGTATTTTCTCCTTCATCTCTTGAGTCCATTCGTCCTTAGGGACCCGTCTTGTATAGGTTCTGAGTGCTGGAGGTGCCACTCCTGGCTCAGCGTCTGTTGCAACTACAGCATCCTCTGTAATTGATTGCAGAGGCTGATAGTCTCCATTCTCGATCCTATCCCATAAGTCCAGACTGGTGTGCTTGATGAACAGCGTCATCCTGTCACGCCAGTAATCGAAGCTGTCTCCAAGAAACATCGGAGGTCTGTTTATTGAAGCCCCATCTGATATGAATGCAGCTGGTGAATTCATATTTCCTTTCGTGGATCTTTTTCCTTGACACTGCTAAGTGCTCAACCCCTTAAGGACCGAGCTCTGATGCCAATTGAAAGTGTATGTGTGCACGAGAAGGGGGGGTTGAATCGTGCAAGTTTTGAAAATTACCTTTTAAAACTTTTACTTAGAAAGTTGTTTTTACTCAGAAGGTGGATTTAAGAGCTTGCAGCGGAAATAGCTTTCTGAGAAGATTAAGTTTCTGAGAACTTAGTCTTTCTAAGAAAGATCCTATCTGAGTAGTCTTAAGAAAATGACTTTGAGTTATGATCTTTTAAACGCTTTCTGATTTTAATTGGTAATGTTTTCACAAGACCTCTTAGTTAAAACCGTGGTTGAGTTTTTTCTCAAAGCTTTATGCAATTAAAGAGTAAGAGAGAAAAGCTTAACACAAAGAGTTTTATACTGGTTCGGTTATAACCAACCTACTCCAGTCCTCAACCTTCAGTTGAGAGTTCTTAGATATTCTTCTTAATGTGCCTTCTCAGACAACACTGCCTTTACCAAGTAAAGGACTTCCACCACTTCACAACCTGAAGTGGATTTCTTTGCCTCACACTAGAGACTTCCTTGCCTCACACTAGAGGACTTCCTTGCCTCACACTAGAGGACTTCCTTGCCTTAAACAATTAAGGACTTTGAACTTTGCCTCAAACACTAGAGGACTTAAAACTGCCTTCACACAAAGAAGGACTTAGCGTTTTTCGAAGGTTTGTTTTGATCGAAAACAACTACCAAGACTAAGTTACAAACCTAGTTTTACACTTAGTAGACTTCTAGAATTAACTTACAAATGTAAGAATTTACACCAATTAAGAACTAGAAGATTTTGCAAAGTTAGAAGAACAATTTCGTAAAAATTGTCTTTCTGAGAAAGTTCTAAGTTTTCGCAAAATGATTTTCAATTCAACAGAGTTTTGGCACGTTTAATCAAGAATTTTAGCGCAAGAGTTTTCGTCACATTGCTCTGGAATTGAACTCATATATATAGGCATCAAAGAGCCGCGAAATTAGAGGCTTTCACTTTGCTTATGTGGCTGTGTCCTTTTCAGAACGGCTCCCTGCTACAGTCAGCGCAAAATGAGGAACTTTTCAGAACTGCACAGTGCGCGTGTTCCCACTTCCTTGGCTAGTTGTAGCGAGCTTTCTGAGTCTGTTTGCACTTCCTTGAGTCCAGACACTTGGTTGCTTCTGAGTCCAACCTTCTAAGAGTTGTACGGACTTCTGAGGCTAACCTTCTGAGGGAAGACCCTTCTGAGAACTACTAGTCGCGAGGTCTTCTGAGACCCTTCTGAGGCGACAGTGTTCTTTCCTCAGAAACATGTTTTCACCTTCTGCGCTTCTGAGATATCCTTTCTGATATCTTTGGTGCTATGATTTTATCAATTGATCTCGAGGTTACTTGATGTTTTGTCTTGGTCTTTGCTCATGGCATTGCAATAATTTATAGCTTTCTGAGACACTTAGCGCACATATTAGCAAAACCTTAAGTAAAATTTTATACTTATGGCTTACCTTGTTATCATTAAAACTTTCATGACTCTAAGAGAATTATGCTTAATTCTCTCAGAAGGGTTCTGGAGCTTATAACTGAAACTTCAGAGGATGAGGACAATGAGAAATGCTTAAAAACCAAAACCATGGATCAGAAGAGATGGTATGTGGACTCAGGATGTTCCAGACACATGACTGGACAGAGAGAGTGCTTCATCCAACTTAAACACAAGAACAAAGGTCAAGTTAGATTTGCTGATGGTACATGTGCTCAAGTAAAAGGTATAGGTGATGTTGGTAAGACATCAAAACATTTTATTAGCAATGTATTGTTAGTAGATAGACTCACACACAATTTGTTGAGTGTTAGTCAGTTCTGTGATCTTAATTTGAATGTTACTTTTGATAAGTTTAAGGTCCAAGTGTTTGATCCTGTTAATAACAAGGTTAAGTTTACAGCACATAGGATTGGCAACACATATGTTTTGTTCCTAGATGATTTGGATTCTCAGAATCTGAATTGTTTATTATCTTTGGTTGATGACAAATGGTTGTGGCACAGAAAGCTAGGCCATATCAATATGAGATTGATTTCTGAAATCTCTACCAAAGATCTTGTAAGAGGACTGTCTAAGATTCTCTATATAAAGATAAAACATGTGATGAATGTGAAAGAGAGGAAAGCAAGTTAAAACCTCATTCAAACACATTGCTGATGTTGCTACTAAAAGACCTCTAGAGCTAAATCACATGGATCTTTTTGGTCCATCTAGAACAACTAGTCTAGGAGGAAAGAAATATGTGTTTGTAATTGTTGATGACTACTCTAGATTTTGCTGGATTTTCTTTCTAAGATCTAAAGATGAAACTTTTGAAAAATTCAGATTGTTTCTCAAAAGGATTCAGAATGAAAAGGGTTACAAAGTTTCAACCATTAAAAGTGATAATGGAGGAGAATTTGTAAATCATTTGTTCAGAAACCTTTGTGAAGAATCTGGTATATTTCATACTTTTTATAATCCTAGAACTCCTCAACAAAATGGAGTTGTAGAAAGGATAAATAGAAGTATACAAGAGATGTCTAGAACCATGATGTTGGAAAGAAAAGTAGCAAAATATTTCTGGGCTGAAGCTGTGAATACTGCTTGTTATGTTCAGAATATTGTGTTTATTAGATCATTGCTTAAGAAAACTCCATATGAGCTATGGTTTAATAAGAAACCTACTGTTTCATATTTTCATGTATTTGGTTGTGATTGCTATGTACTGAATACAAGAGATAATCTTGATAAGTTTGAAGCCAGATCTGATAATGCTATATTCTTAGGATATTATTTGAATTCTAAAGCTTTTAGAGTTTATAACAAAAGGAAACTTACTGTGGAAGAGTCCATACATATAACTTTCAAAGAATTCTCTAGAGATTTTGCAGATTCTGAAGGAAATAATGCTGAGATGATTTCTGATGATGGAGAAAGAGAATTTGAGGAGATAAACATCAACTCAACAAGCTCAAAGGAAGTTCAAAATTAGAATTCTGAAACTACTCAGAAACCAAGTTCTGAATCGAATCAGAATGCTAGTTCAGAAACCACTCAGAGTCAAAGTTCAGAAACCTGTATTTCTGATGATAATATGGTAACTTCAAACCAAGTAAATGATTTCTCATCTCATATCAATGATGTTATTTCTTCTGAAAATATAACCAGAGGTAAAAATGAAATGAAATCCCTTGATCAAAATCTCATTATTGGTGAAACTTCACATGGTGTTAGAACTAGGAGATCACTAAATTCAAATTATGCTTTTGTATCGCTAGTTGAACTTGATTATGTTTCTGATGCCTTAAAAGATAAAAACTGGTTAGATGCTATGAGAGAGGAACTAGATCAGTTTGAGAAAAACAAAGTATGGTTTTTAGTTGAGAAACCTAAAGGAAAAACAGTGATAGGCACTAGATGGATTTTCAGAAACAAACTAGATCAACATGGTGAAGTAGTGAGAAACAAGGCTAGATTAGTGGCTCAGGGATATACACAGCAAGAAGGTATTGATTATGATGAAACTTATGCTCATGTTGCTAGGATAGAAGCTATCAGAATCTTGTTATCTTTTGCTTGTCATAAAAATTTCATTTTATATCAAATGGATGTTAAATCAGCTTTCTTAAATGGTTATATTTCTGAAGAAGTGTATGTTAAGCAACCCCCAAGTTTTGAAAATAAAAAATATCAAAATCATGTTTACAAGTTGACAAAAGCTTTATATGGTTTGAAACAAGCTCCAAGAGCTTGGTATGAAAGACTAAGCTCATTTCTGATGAAGAATGGATTCAGAAGAGGCTTAGTGGATAATACTCTTTTCACATTGCATAAAGAAAAGCATTTGTTGATTGTGAAGATTTATGTGGATGACATTATTTTTGGCTCTACTAACACAAGTCTTTGTGAGTATTTTTCTAAGTTGATGAAACAGGAATTTGAAATGAGCATGATGGGAGAACTTAGATTCTTCTTGGGACTTCAAATTCAGCAACTAGAAAATGGTATATTCATTCATCAATCTAAATATTGTAATGAATTGCTAAAGAAATACAATATGCTAGATTGTAAGTCTATGTCTACACCTATTCACCCCTCACAATCTCTTGAACATGATGAAAATGAAGAAAATATAAATGAATCTGAGTATAGAGGCATGATAGGTTCTTTGCTTTACTTAACATCAAGTAAACCTGATATTAAGTTTAGTGTAGGATATTGTGCTAGATTTCAATCAAAACCAAAAGTTTCTCATTTGAGATTAGTGAAAAGAATCTTTAGATATCTTAAAGGTACTACTAACCTTGGTCTTTTCTATGAGAAAGGAGATACTTTTGATGTGTTAGGCTATATAGATTCAGATTTTGCTGGTGATAAACTAGAAAGGAAAAGCACTACTAGAGGATGTTGTCTTCTAGGAAACAAATTGGTAACTTGGTCATGCAATAAACAAGAAATTGTTGCATTATCAACTGCTGAAGCAGAGTATGTTGCAGCATCATCAAATTGCAAACAACTTTTGTGGATCAGAAACCAATTAGATGATTATCATTTGAGGTACAAATCCTTACCTTTGCTTTGTGATAGTACAAGTGCTATTTGCATTGCTAAAAATCCTGTATTGCATTCTAGAACTAAACACATTGATATCAAACATCACTTTATTAGAGATCATGTTTTAAAAGGTGATATTGAACTGAAATTTGTTGAAACTGAACACAATTTGGCTGATATATTTACCAAACCCCTATCAGAAGATAGATTTGTATTTCTTAGAAACAAACTCAACATTATATCTGTTTAAACCTTTTTGATTATGACAAAAAGGGAGAGAATGATTAGATGTAATCTTTCTGGAAAATAGTTCAGAAAGGGGGAGTTTATAATACATTTCTAATACTAAAATTTAGTTTCTGATAACACTACATTTATTATCTGATGTGAATATGTCATGTAGGGGGAGATATATGTCTTTATATCTGATATGAATATATGAATATTATATTTAGGGGGAGATATATGTCATTATTTGGATGTATGATTCTTATTGATACATGTGTTGTTCAGAAAGTAGTATGATACATACTGCATATTGTTTTGATTTCTGAAACATTATTTATGATGATTATATAATTTCTGATATAATCATATATGAGCTTCTGAAAGTATCTTTTGGAAAATTGTTTTCTAAACTCTCTTCAATTCTATGTTTTTGTTTTAAAAATCTGAAAAAGCATTGAAAGATTACATAAGTTTTGTCATCATCAAAAAGGGGGAGATTGTTAATGTAATTCCTCATTTGGTTTTGATAATAACAAAACTCATGTAACTTAGTGAGTTAGTATTGAGAAGCTATAGTGAAATTGATTGTAATAGGATCAGAAAGCTTCTTTGTATGAGAAACCACATTTTGTATGTAAGTTGTAGATGCTTCAAGTACTGTAATTGTAACAATTGTAATTTCTGTAATAGAAGCATAAATGATAGGATTAGATGTGTATTAGGTCGTATAATGTATAATCTTTGTAATACACACATGAGAAAGCCATGAGAAGACCTTTCAGAAGAAGAAAGAAGAATCAGAAAGCTATCGAGGATGGTTCAGAAACTTAATGAGTTTCTGGTACATGTTCAGAAAGTGATACAGAAACTTAATGAGTTTCTGGTATGAGAAAGTGAAGTCAGAACTGTGTTGATTTGTTGATTGTTATGTTCTGATGTGTATGTTTTAGTGCATGTGTATATAATTAGAAAAATGTATTTGCACATGTGTGAGAAAAGGGAAATTAGTTAAATATTGTAAATGGATAAATCTTATCCAAGTCATTAGTCTTTCCCGCCAAGTTATGTAGCCGTTAATGACAGCTATGTAAATTTGATTTCAAAGAGCTCTCTATAAATAGAAGAGTCTCGAGTTGTAATCAGAGAGAACACAAGAGAAAGCATTGTATTGCATCATATCATTCAGAGAGAAAAGGAGAAAGTGCTTAAGAGAGAAAAAAATCTGAGAGAAAATCAGATACATTGAGAAAGAAAGAAAAAGAGCTGTGAGCTAAAAGAGAAAAGGAAAAGAGAAAAGAAGGCCCAAGAAAGAGAGATCAGAATAATATTCTGATTCAAGATCGTGAATTGAAGAAGTAAAGGAATTTCTGAAGCAGAAAAATTCAGAAATTAATCAAGCTTAATGAGTTTGAGGCTTAGAGAAACCAAACTTGTAAAAGTGAATTCGATTTCTCAAGAATTGGTTCATAGAAAGGGTGATCAGAAGCAAGGTTACTGAAAAGTCCTTGAGGGGATATCAAGGCAGGAAAATCTTTCTAGAGGGGACATCTAGAGAGTGGAAAATCTTTGGAAGGGATTTCTGAAGTGTCGAACCTGAGAAGGTTGCAAAATATATCTGTGTATGATTTTAATCTGTGTTTCTGATGCATTTCTAGTGGAACTCAATCATTGAAAGATTGAAGAACTGGATGTAGGCACACATTGGCCGAACCAGTATAAAATTGGTCCAATCTCTTAACCCTACTCTATTTGTTTTTAATTGTTTGATTCATTAGAAACTGTGCTTTTAATATAATTGTTTTTTATTTCTGATATAAGTCTTAAAGAACAATCTTGAGACAACAATCTGAAAGTTAAAGAAACTAAAGTTAAAGGAATCTTTTTGTAATAAACTTTCTGATATATAATATTTGTTATTTGGGTAATTGAAATATGAAATAAACATTTTCAAGAACAATTTACAGTAAGTGGAATAAGAGTTTTGAAATCTGTAACTAGTTTTTCTCAAGAACACTTTCTTAAGAAACTAATATTGTTCTCTGCGTATTTGTTGCTTAGATTTCTGATTGCATTTGAAAGATATATCATATTGTTTGTTGTTGATTGAATTGATTGTGAAATAATTGTTTAGAAACATATTGATTCTGAAACAAATTCTGATGCGATTTCTGAAGGAAGTTCAGAAAGCTAGATCAGAAAGTTGATTCAGAAAGTGTTATATTTCTGAAAGGGTTATTTCTGATATTGATTTGGTTTGTTCAGAAAGCTTGATATCTTTAAGTGTGTCATATTTGTGATTGATAAACCGCTGTGCAAAGTATATCATTGTCATTGACATATTGATTTCTGTGTATGTCATATCTTTGATTAAGAATTCTGATATCACAAATTATCTTGTTGATTCTTATTGTTTTGACTAATTCTTGACAAGTATCAAAGACTTGATCAATCCTTGAGATTAGCAGAAGTGTTAGAATAATAAAAAAGCATTTGCAAAAAGTGTACACAACCAATTCACCTCCCCCCCTCTTCTTGGGTTGTGTGAGCATAGCTTGAAGGTGTTTCTCAAGAGATACCTCACATCATCACTTGGAGAGCACCAGAGAGACTTTTTAGAGTGCAGACTTTCAAAGATGCGCCATTTGTTAGTGAGGGTCAAGAGGCAGATTGGGATGTGAGGGTTAGTTTGTTGAGAATTCAATTTTTATGATTAGGTTAGGGTTAAATTTTTTATGGGTTGGGCTTGATTTTAAAATTTAAATTGTGGGTTGGGTATTGACTATTTGTATATAATATTCTAAGTTTTTCTTATCTTGTCGGGACAACCTATCCCTAGGGATGGCAAACGGGGCAGGACAAGATGTCCCGTTTTTTTAGAAGGGATGAAAATCTCATCCCGTCCCGTTTTACAACGGGATGGCGGGACAACCAGCCTAAAATTCTATTTTTTTAAAAAAAAATATGCATTTCATTAAAAAAAATAAATACTTAAAGTCATTACAATACATATATCATAGGTCCACATAAAGTCATAATACACATATGATAGTTCATCAAGATTCAAGAATCACATAGACACAAATTCATAAAAACTAAATAAATCATCAAATCCATGAATCATCACTAATCAAGATCATCAAGACTTTGTCTATCTCCATCATCTCCGGAAGCAGAAGGAACAACTTTATATTCCATTTGTTATCACTACAAACACAATAAAGTACAAACAATTCCAAAAATTAATTTAAAAAATAAAATAAAAAATTGAACAAACCCTAAAATACGGATATGTTGAGTAATTTGAAGAAACTAGAAAGAGGGACCAGAAACTAATTTACAAACAAATAATTAAATAATTTGAACAAACCGTAAATTTGAAAAACCCTAAAAAATTAATTTGAATTGGAAATTAATTTTTTAAAAAATAATTACCTGGCAAAGAGACAAAGTGAGGCCGGCGGTCGGCGGAGGCAAGGTTGACCAGTGAGCACGACATGACCAAGGAGGACGAGCTCGGGGTTAGGAGAAGAAGGCTCGCGATGAGGCTGAACACGACGTCGCCGAGGGAGGTGGGGCGACTGAGCGTGACGCGCCAAGGGAACCGAGGTGAGGCTGAGCTCAAGGACCGGTGAGCGTAGAGCGAGAGCTAGAGACCAGACGAGTGAGCGCAGCGTAGGAGCCAAGAGCAGCGGAGCTCAAGCTCAAGCAACCGGACTGGAGAGTGGCAGTGCACCAGCCGGCAGAATGTAGAGAGACCGAGTCCGAGAGAGAGTGCAGCAGAGCAGAGGCGCCGTTCTCATTTTGTTATGTATGAATTGTGAGTGTGTGTGAGTGAGAGGGTGAAGAATAACAATTTTTAGGGTTAGGATTGTTATTTTGGGTTGCTTATGAACTATGGGTCATATATTAGGTGAGCTGAATAATATTTTAACCTTTAAATAATTTTCATCCCGACGAGACAGCCCGTCCATCCCGTCACAGGTTGGCGAGACGTCCCGCCTCATCCCATTTTAAAAATTTGGGTTGTAAAATACATCCCATCCCACAACGGGACGATCCCGTTTTGCCCCCCTACCCATCCCGTCATGGAATGGCAGGATGTCTCGTCTTGTCCCATATTTAATATTTGGATTGTGTTTTGCATCCCATCCCGTCATGGGTTGGTGGAACATCCCAACCGAATGTTCCCATTTTGCCAACCCTATGATCAATGTACCAAATTTAGTTCAATCCAATCAGATGTAATATACTACATGACCATCATTTTATCCAGAAATTGAAATGCTAAAACATCAAAGAGCAGAAAAGAGTGTAAAACGAGATTTTATTAAAGGTGTTGCCCACAGCATTAACATGTGAGGTGAAAATTAATGTACATTACAATCTTGAATCAAAAGTAGATACAAAAGCATATATCCTGAGTATTTTACCAGAGCACCAGACAGAGTTCAACTAATTCTTCAATGTTTATTTGTTTTGAGTAATTTCTCTTCACCTATATATTCACAGCAAACTTTTTGTAACTCTGAAAAAACCGAGCAATCATGATTTATGTGCCAGTAAAACTCTAAAATAATTTCGGCAACAAAGGAAGAATGTTGCATCAAATCTGTCACTGCAAAAAAAATTTCAGGATTTTCTAATTGCCACTTGAAGCTTTCAGGATATTCCTCTGTTAGCTCATTCGAAATTCAGATTCGGTGGACTTCCTTCTGCTTTGCATCATCCTCGGCCGAGTTAGGCGTTTCTGATGTACCTTGTTCTTTACTAGCTTCCCGTTTGCTTTCCCATAGCTTCGAAATCTTCCCAATTGCAAGAATCAGATCAAGCTGTTTTTGCTGTTGTTCCTGCATGAACACAAACACAATCAAGTCAAACTTGATGGTCCTTTGACTTCTGTCTCACTCCACTCAAAGACTACATAATACTTTCTAGCAAGTTCAATTCAATGCTGAATCAAAATTTGAACAGTGCTATAAATTGCTCTAAAAATTCTAAACTCCATTGAAATAACAAATGAATCACTTGATCCACTGCCATTGCAAAACTCAATACACAGAAGTGATATCATTATAGTAATTAAGACTTTTTACATTTGTACTGAATAGCAAGAACCACCATGTAGATTATTGATAATGTAAGAACCTATGAAATCCAAATTTAATCCCTGATGTACACATTAGGATCTAAGGAGGAAGATAAAATACAACTAACAGAATGAAAATCATAGCTCGTAAGTCTACTATGGAGCCAATATGAGTTGCATCCTCAATCATGTACAAACCTTCACACAGAAACTTATTTCGTAGTTGGTTCTTTATCTTCAACAAATATGAATCATTCACTTAAAAATAATATCTTCTGTAGAGAGTTTAAATAATCTATTCTAGGGATGATTACCTGCATTACTAGTAAAACCTTTTGAATTTCACGAAGCTCCTTCTCCAAAATTTCTGATTGCACTGCTAATGCTCTCGTGGCTTCAGAGTTCTTCTGCGCCAGAGCTGCACCCTTCAAAAGACAAATAAACAATAAGACTTATAAATTTTCTTGCATGATTCTTTTTTCTAGACGTTGCATCAAATCAAAGTTTTAAATATTAACCAGACACTCAAAATGGTAATTGGAGTCCAATGCATGCTTACACTTGGAGAAATGGTTTTGATGTAATTCAAATCATCTACTTATTCTCTTTCTCTTTAAGTCTTTAACTAAAGTTATCATATTCAACCGATTAATAAAATCACCTTGTTCTTTTGTTATTGTGAAAAGCACTTCTAGATTATAATTCATCCATAAATTTCTTACTTTTGTAAGCTAACTTCAAACATAAATCTAACATGGATTTAAGATTTAACTTGATTACAATATCTTCCAATAAAATCCTCTTATATGCATAACTTGTTAAGTAGTAGAGTCAAAACTTATTTTCCTAACATAATACTAATCTGATTAAATGACAAAAGTTTAATTATAATAAATCGTGTAAAAGATTTTACATTGTCATTCAATCATCTCTCCTTTTGCACGACTTTTCAAGTAATGGGGTGAAAAATAACCATATTTGCTGACAAGACATTTATATGATTAGACAACAATATAAAAACTCTTTTAATTAAACTCTAAAATGACAATCCAAAAAATGTTTTACAAGACCACTAATTCCTCTACAATTATCATCCATAAATCACAACCTAACCTAACTTAGCAAAAGAACAGTGTCCTTTTTTATTTTCTCTAATACAATAGTGTTCAATCACATAACTCGCACTCAAAGAACATACTCATATACCTTCAACTAAATGTTGATATAAAGAAAAGCAATTACCTCAGCTATGGGATCCTTCAAAGTTTGGCGGGTAACCTGAAACCTCTTCCCCAATTTCTCTACCTGCCTCGATAAAACCCTAATTACAATCACAGAGCTCCTCAATTCCTCCTCCAATCTCTCAATCCTACGAACCAAATTCACCTCCAAACCACCCTTTCCCACCCCACAAATTCGCGTCCATTGCCGCCTCCGAATCCACGCCCCAATCCAAACCCCACACAGTACTACCACCATCACCAAAACCCCGCACGCAACAACCACCCAGTTGCTCCCAACCGCCACAGAACCCCCATTCTTCGTAAGCGCCGCGAAACCAACAGACGCAACTAATGACGAAAGCAGACACGCCAATTCGAGAAAGGAGAGCACAGAGTTTAAGTTGAAATCAAAAGCAACGTGTTTCTGCAGAGAACCAACTTCAGGTTCGTGGGATCGGGTTCGAAACGGGTTTTCGGGTCGGGTCAATAACGATCCGGATTTGTGAATTGCGAATGGGTTTAGCTTCGGGACTCGAAAATGGGTGGTGGGAGGGGTTGGAATCAGAGTGGTGGAATATCGGAGTGAAGAGGTGAATAGTGAATCTGTGAAGAGGTGGTGAGGGTGATGAGTGTGAGTGAGGATCATTGTTCAGAGTGTTGGAGGGTTTTTACTTTTTTGGGGTTTGGTGGAAGGAGCATGAGGGTTTTTGTTTGTGTGTTGAGAGCGATGGGTTCGAGGGGTTGATTTGTTGGATTGAGCAGATTGTTGTGTCTAATGTTGTAGCTGCTAGCTAGAGTGAACGATGACGAGTTGGCCCTGAGGAAATTGAATTCGCGTTTGACTCACTCTGGACTTTTTATATTTGTTGTCACTAGAGTTTATTGGATGGTTCCTTCTAATATGAAGCTTCTAAAAAAGCTTTATTATGAAACTTCGCATTATAATAAAAAAAGATAAAAGTACAATTTTAAGCATTCATGTCTAATATTATCAAACTTAATACTATCAGGCCTTATAAAATATAAAATATAATATTTATAATGTATTATATTAAACACTGTCGTTGACTCCAAAAACAGCTAAGTGTGTTTCTGACTATCAATACCGTATCGAGTAAAGAGGAATCGAGGAGTACACTAATTCGACAAGCCAAGGTCATGTCAAAATTAAACTTAAAAAAAGTGTGTTTGACAGTGTCGAATTAATAATCGAGTCACCAACCGAAGAAAGACACGTGGAAGAAATACATTGTGCATGGAATACGTGTAGAACAAAGAAGGCAATCAAGTTGTCGTAGAATGAGGTGGAAGGTTCTCGGCGAGTTACAACGTTCGTATTTTGATGTGGCGAAAGAGGAAGATGGTTCGACCATAATTCGGATAAGACTTGACTGTTATTTAGATTAGAGGATTGTTTGTCACCGTAGGATGAATATGTAACCGTCGAGATGATGTGTAAAGATCTGACAAAGGGTTTAGATCTATAATTAGGAGTTGATTTGTAAGGGAAAAGGCATTGAACATACACTCACAACTTGCATTCTACTCACAACGAAGCGTCGAGTTCTCTGAATATGTCTCAATCGCCTTTAGGAGTAGATGTGGTGTAGATTTTACTTCTTTTACTTTCTGCAATTTACATTATGTACTGCACTTATTTTATTTCTTTCACTTTGCTATTGTGTAAATTTGCTTATCATCAATAAAAGCATATTATTCAGTTCATTCCTCTCGATTTCATATCTTGACTCTTCTTTGATATTGGTCCCGACGCCAATTTTTTCATATCTTGACCAAACTACTTTTTTTTATTTTGTTCTCATTCGATTTCGACACATGAAGTAAAATTCGAGCAAACAAATTAAAATTGGCACGCCCGGTGGGACTCAATGTCAAAAGAGTTTATGAAGTTGCAAAATGGAACTGAAGTATCACATATGTCGCCAACATCAAATTCAGGAGGGAATAGTGTTGAGTCTAGCGAGAGTCAACCCGCTAATAATGATTCCTCTCAAAATGTATCTCACCTAAACGAGGAAAATGTGGCGAAGTCACCTCCGCCAAACGATCAAAACCAAGTCCAACCCTATCACCAAAACTGGGTATGGCCTGCGTATAGGTTACCCCGAGGGTACACACCACCTGAGTACGCACCTCCTACAGGGGCAACAGGCGAGGTCGTCGGCTAAGGCCCTCAACCAGGCATGCATCCACAAATGGGTGTGTTCTTCAACTCTCTGTTTGTCCTAAACTCAACCTTGCATATGCTAGGCCCAAGTGTTGGAAACACTAGGCCAACAATGCATCAACCAAGACCATCAAGTAGCAATCCTAGACCACCCAGACCAATTTTTCCTGAGATGTCAAGAGAGAGAATAGAGCCAATCATGCAGAGTAACACAGAAATAATGGCCTTGGTTAGACAGCAGATCGACGAGAGTCACCATGATTTAGCTAATCATATGATTCATCAAATGTTGGTTTTCCTCAACCCCATTGTTGACGCGATCAATAATCGGTTGGGTAATCCTCAACCACAACATAACCCAAATGTAGATTACATTCCCAATGTACCCTCATCAACTTTGAGTTCCCCATGTAGTACCTAATTGTGTAAACGCCGAAGAGGAACGACATAGAGTTAGACTTGGGGAGCATGCACAACAATAGTATCGCCCGAACATGTTTCAAAATAACCAAAACCCCGAATTAGCTCGAGCGATAGAACAAGTATTGAATCGATGTGGTTTCAACGTCAGGACACCAAATACACCTATTTTTGTATCGGCTCTTCGAATTTCATCCAACAGGCCGGCAGAAGTGCCTTGAGGTTGGAAGTCCCTGAAACATTTATCAAAATTCTTAGGTGAAAATGGTGAATCTACGGTCGAGCACATTGCTAGATACACAATCGAGATTGGTGAACTCGCGTCAAATAAGTATTTGAAAATGCGCTTATTCCCATCTTCTCTAACAAAAAATGTTTTTACTTGGTTTTCAAACCTGAGGCCAAATTCTATTACAAATTGGGCCCAACTGGAACAAAGTTTTCATAATCAGTTTTATAGAGAAGAGAAAAAGGTCGAAGTTGATGAACTTTTTTACATTCGACGCTACCACCATGAATCAGTCGATGAATATTTAGATCGGCTTAGGGGTCTTAGAAACTGATGGTATACCCCCTTACAAGAGAGCGATATTATGAAGATCACCATTAGTAGCCTAGATTTAGATATTAGACGTAAAGTCATTGGTCAACAGTTTTTCGACTTAGCCCAATTAGGTGTCAGAGTCAAACAGGTAGATCAAGTCAAAAGAGAGAAAGAACGCCTAAGGAAAAAATCATCTAGACAAGAAAAAGTGCATTATGTTGAAATAGATTTTGAGTCGAGCGAGAGTGGTGATGACTTAGGCGTTAAGGAAGTGAATGTTGTCGAGTTAAAAAATGGCACTTGTAAGATCCCAATTTTTATTAATTAAGTTTTAATTAAGTGAGATTAAGAGTAATTGACCTTGGTTAGAATTTAATTTTGGGTGGATAAGTTTCGCCTAGAAAACCCTTTTGTGTGATATGTGTTTTATGTGTATTTAAGTGTTTTTAATTGTATTTTAATGATGCATGGGGTTAGGTATAGTATATGTAAGGTTATTGCATGAGTTGAGACGTTTTTAAGGTGTTTAAGGGCTTTTTCGTAGCCCAGTAATCAATTACACGAGTTGGTAATCAATTACAGGAACTAGATAATCAAATCTGGGCATTTTAACAGGTGGTAATCGATTACAGCTATGTAATTGATTATAGCCTGGGTAGTAACGGTTTTTTGTGCATTTTTAGTTACGTGTTGGGCCCACAACGTCTATATTATGAACTTGAGCAAGCCACTCCGTATTAACCCAAATTTCCACCATCAGAAACACTCTCAAAGCTCTCTCTAACCATTGTGCCTCCACTATGTTTTCTCTCCCTCAAAAACTCTCAGCCATAACCGTTCCACAACACCAAACTCACCTTAAACCTCACCTGATCACAAAAATGACCACATATTCTTGATCCTCTCTTCATATACTACATTTCTACCGATTTGGTTTCTTAAAAGGGATCACATTTTGTTATCTTACTTTTCATGGGGCTAGTGAGAGAAAGAGAAAAGGGTGTCAAATGTTTTAACTTTGAGGTATTCAAGAGGTAGGGGTTTAGATATGCATGCTAGTACTTGATTTCATGAATTATAGATTGTTTTACCATTTGAATTATTGTAAAGTCGTTTTTCCTGTTAGGGTTCATGAAAGGGTTATGTTTTATTGAATGATTTTCAAAGAAAACAAGTTTTTAACGATTGAAAGTTGTTTGCAAAAGGCTTTTTACCGATTGATTCACATGTTCTTTTGTTTTCTATCAATTGGAACGGTTGTAGATCAAATTATAGCCATTGGCTTATGAAACACGTGTTTTTGAAACCCTAGAATCTGATTTCCCGCATTCGTAATCGATTACGATGAGATCATAATTGATTACGAGCTGAAAATTTCCAATCGAGAGAAAACATAGTTTGTGTTAATCAATTACAGGTCCTCTGTAATCGATTACTGTAATCGATTACGGTAATCGATTATGACATTTCTGTAATCGATTACAACACTAAAATTTATGCGAAAATGAATTGTGTTGACCCTTTATGTGCCCTAACGTGTTCTACAACTTATATTGATGATATGTATGACTTGTATAGGATTTATGTGTCATATTACGAACTGTATGTGTTTATATGCTATGATGGAATGATATATTATGATATTATGATATGATGCAATATTAAATATTAAGATGCAATGTAAAGTCAAAGTAAAAGTTAAAACACTCTGTAGCCTTCGGTATGTGTTGAGAGTTGTTGAGGGAGGGGTGGCATCCTCAGTATGCAATCTCTTCAATACGGGAAGGTGAACTGTACCCCATCTCCCCCATATGTTTTAGAATGAGCTAATGCCTAGGGACCGGTTGTTAGGAAGAGAAAGGACGGGAGGGTGGCTTGCCATTTCTGACAAATAAAAGTTAAAGTTAAAGTTAAAGACAAGATGAAAGAATGTCCCGATATGTGTATTCATGTTATGTTATATTCCTTGAACATGTTTAGGAGCACTAGTACACCGCGTTGAGACTTATTAGATGTAATGTTATATGCCTGTATAAAATGAGCAAGATGCACCTACGTTAAGGACATTCCAGAGAAAGATTATTTTTCGAACTAATACCCGAAATGAACTTGGCATGTTTCATAATTTTAAAATGAACCCAGGACAACCGCCTTTACTTATTTACTTCCCAGTACTCATGAAACACCTTAACTTGCTAATTACGCCTAGGTTGCAATTAACTTGCTAACATGTTACTTAGGAAAAACCACATGCTTTTTTTTTTGAAACTATACAAAGGAGAGAAGTAAGAACGAAGCAATGAAATGATGAAACACAATTCAAAAAGCATTAATCATAAATCGGAATGAACAACAATAACAATAGTATCTGAAGCTTGCATGCGAAGCTGCAACATATGTCTGAAAATGTCAGTACAATAATCCATAAAATGATACAAATGTTCCCAACAGAAATACAACAAAATGGAAAGAACAACAAGGCAAGGGTGGTCACTACGCGCAGCTAACTATCCGCTGGAATATCCTCCTACGGGTCCTCTTCCTCTTCAGACTATTCCTCATCTGCTGACTGGTCCTCCTCATACTCCGGCATGTCCCATCCGTCATATGAGTCATCGTCAGGGTCTCCATCAGGATCCACATCCTCATAGAGAACTGGTGTGTCAGGACTCGATGGAGGTGGTGATGGAGTCATCGACGAGTCTAAGTCCTGATCCATGAGAAAATCCATCGGCTCACGACTATCGATAGAGAAGGAATCTTCTGAGATGGACATGTCATCCATCTCAATGGAAGGTACGTGAGTCAGGTCGATCCAAAGCTCGGGGTCATGTATGAAATAGATCTCTGGCTCGGCTACTGGCTCTTGGGGAGGTGCTGGCTCTGGTGGTGTGTGATCGAAGAAAGGAAGGAAATTCACATACACCTGTTCAAGCTCTGCAACCCAGGGATGTACATGTTCGGCAGCCTGGGGAACCACTTGTTGGTGGTGGTGCAGACAATGATTTCTCAAGTATCAAGAACACAATCCAAGAAGGGGGTGAATTAATTGAGTGTAATTTCTTCCAATTTTCAATTCTTGATGCAAAAGATACTTTCTGAAATTGTAAAATCAATCAAGTATTTTATACTTGTTGAAAAGTTAATTTCAAAACACTTATGATAAGCAATTTGTGATATCAGAATATGTATCAGAAACTAATAATTTCAAATACTAATAGTTTACATCGGATTAAAGAATCACAAACACTTAATCACAAAGTATCAAAATATGAATTTTTATTTCAAACTTTCTGAACTCTAAAACAATGTTATATCATAATGTACTTATCAGAATTATAACATCAATGTTTCAGAAACACCTTTCAGAATGTTAACTTTCTGAACTCTCTTCAGAAATTCTCTTCTGAACTTTCTTCAGAAACTCACTTTATTCCAGATTTTAACAATCCTTTCAAGAAACAAACAAAACAGTTTTCTTTCGATCTTTTTCAATGTGAACAAGCTAATCAATACTCATAGAAACAAATACAAACAATCTTTATTATAAAAGATTAATTTTCACATAGATCTTTAAATGTCAAAACACACTCTGTTTTTTAACCTTTCCTTTATTAACATTGATTGTGATTCAATTCAATATTCATACAAATGAACAAATCATTAAAGCAATAAAATGATGAAGGCAAGAAAACAAAATCACAAGTTTTTATATTGGTTCGGCCAATAATGCCTACATCCAGTTCTTCAACCACTTAGGCTGAGTTCCACTATATCACAAATTGTACATTCAGATTACAAACCAGATATATTTTTCAAAACCTTCCTAGCTTTCTTCCACTACAAGAATGTACCCTTCTCGCAGATTTTTACTCCAGAAAACTCCACCTTTCTAAAGATTTCCACTTCTTGGATATCCCTGTAAGCTCCAGAACCCTTCTGAGAGATTTAGGCATAATTCTCTTAGAGTTATGGAAGTTTTAATGATAACAAGGTAAGCCATAAGTATAAAAATTTTACTTAAGGCTCTGCTAATATGTGCGCTAAGTGTCTCAGAAAGCTTTAAATTATTGCAATACCATGAGCAAAGACCAAGACAAAACATCAAGTAGCCTCGAGATCAATTAATAAAATCATAGCGCCAAAGATATCAGAAAGAATGTCTCAGAAGCGCAGAAGGTGAAAACATGTTTCTGAGGATAGAACACTGTCGCCTCAGAAAGGTCTCAGAAGACCTTGCGACTAATAGTTCTCAGAAGGGTCTTCCCTCAGAAGGTTCGCCTCAGAAGTCCGTACAACTCTCAGAAAGTTCGACTCAGAAGCAACCAAGTGTCTGGACTCAAGGGATCGCAAGCAGTCTCAGAAAGCTCGCTACAACTCACCAAGGAAGTGGGAACACGCGCACTGTGCAGTTCTGAAAAGTTCCTCATTTCGCGCTGACTGTAGCAGGGAGCCGTTCTGAAAAGGACACAGCCACATAAGCAAAGTGAAAGCTTCTAATTTCGCGGCTCTTTGATGCCTATATATATGAGTTCAATTCCAGAGCAATGCGACGAAACTCTTGCGCTAAAACTCTTGATTTAACGTGCCAAAACTCTGTTGAATTGAAAATCATTTTGCGAAAACTTAGAACTTTCTCAGAAAGACAATTTTTACAAAATTGTTCTTCTAACTTTGCAAAATCTTCTAGTTCTGAATTGGTGTAAATTCTTACATTTGTAAGTTAAATCTAGAAGTCTACTAAGGGTCAAATTAAGTTTGTAACTTAATCTTAGTAGTTGGTTTTCGAAGCAAAAACAACTTTCCGAAAAAACGCTAAGTCCTTTGTTGTTTGAAGGCAGTTTTTAAGTCCTCTAGTGTTTGAGGCAAAGTTCGAAGTCCTTAATTGTTTAAGGCAAGGAAGTCCTCTGTTGTGAGGAAAAGAAGTCCTCTAGTGTTGGAGGCAAGGAAGTCCTCTAGTGTGAGGCAAGGAAATCCACTTCGGGTTGTGAAGTGGTGGAAGTCCTTTACGTGGTAAAGACATTGTTGTCTGGGAAGGAACTTTAAGAAGAATATCCAAGAACTCTCAACTGAAGGTTGGGGACTGGAGTAGGTTGGTTATAACCGAACCAGTATAAAATTCTCTGTGTTAAGCTTTTCTCCCTTACTCCTTAATTGTACAAATCTTTGAGAAAAACTCTATCACAACCTTAATTAAGAGGTCTCGTGAAAACTTCATTGATTAAAATCAGAAAGCGTTTAAGAAACTCCAACTTAAAGTTATTTTCTTAAAACTGCTCAGAAAGGAACTTTCTCAGAAAGACTAAGTTCTCAGAAACTTAATCTTCTCAGAAAGCAATTTCCGCTGCAAACTTTAAAATCTACCTTCTGAGTAAAAACAGTTTTCTAAGTAAAAGTTTTAAGAAGTAATTTTTAAAACTTGCACGATTCAACCCCCCCCTTCTCGTGCACACATACACTTTCAATTGGCATCAGAGCTCGGTCCTTAAGGGGTTGAGCACTTCGCAGTGTCAAGGAAAAGATCCACAAAGGGAAATATGAATTCACCAGCTGCATTCATATCAGATGGGGCTTCGATAAACAGACCTCCTATGTTTCTCGGAGACAGCTTCGACTACTGGCGTGACAGGATGACGCTATTCATCAAGCACACCAGTCTGGACTTATGGGATAGGATCGAGAATGGAGACTATCAGCCTCTGCAGACAATTACAGAGGACGCTGTGGTTGCAACAGACGCTGAGCCAGGAGTGGCACCTCCAGCACTCAGAACCTATACAAGACGAGTCCCTAAGGACGAATGGACTCAAGAAATGAAGGAGAAGATACAACTCAACTTCAAAGCCAAGTATATTCTCCTCTGTGCTTTACCCAAGGTAGAATATGACAAAATTGTGTCATGTGATACTGCACAAGAGATTTGGGAAAGACTTCATATGCTGCACGAAGGTAATGACGAAGTCAAGGAAACGAAAATCTCAATGCTCGTACACAAATACGAGTCCTTTAGCATGCAGCTTGAGGAAACTATTGACAGCATGTCAATAAGATTTCTCCATATCATCAACCAACTGAAAGTCTTGGGAAAGACTTATTCAAATGCTGAGATGGTAAGAAAAATCCTCAGAAGCCTTTCTGCAAAATGGCGTCCTAAGGTCACAGCAATCCAGGAAGCCAAGGATCTAAACCAGCTGGGTTTGGATGTACTATTTGGTTCGCTCATAACGCATGAGATCGAACTGGAAGGGTTGCTCGGAGGACCATCCGCTTCCTCCAGACCTCAGAAGGGACTGGCTCTGAACAGTCAAGTCAGAAAATCTTCCAAAGCTTTCAAAGCTGAAGAAGCTGAAGAAGCTTCTGAGTCTGACAATGATGAAGGCTCAGAATCTGAAGACGACGACATATCTCTCCTAGTAAAGAAAATGAAGAAAGCCTGGAGAAAGAGACCAAACAAAAGCAAGGAATTCACTCCTAAGAAAGGAAAGTCAAAGCCTTTAGATGCCACATGCTTTGGATGTGGAGAAAAAGGCCACTTCAAGATGGAGTGTCCACAAAACAAAGGGAAGAAGAAATTCATCCCCAGAAGGAAAAAGAAGGCAATGGCTGCAACCTGGAGTGATTCAGAAGAAGAAGCCTCTGAAGGAGCAAGTGAGGAAGAAGAAGCTAATGTTTGCTTCATGGCAGGAACGGACTATATTCTGGAAATAGAATCTGAATCAGAACAGGTACCAAATTCTCCTCCTCTGTCATATTCATACGATGAGCTCTCAGAACTTTATTATGATCTTCTGAAAGACTCAAACGAGCTAGCTAACAGTTTCAGCAATCTCAAAAAATCTTTTAAAAATTTAGAAGCTGAAAATGTAAGACTAACTCAAGAGGTTCAGAACCTAAGGCTTGAAAGAGACGACTTCAAGGGTAGATACCTTGAAAGTCATGACCTGTATCAAGCATTAGAAAGTCTGTCTTCAATCACAGTAGAGAAGGCTGAAAAGGCCATGATCGAACTGCAAAAGACAAATGAACTTCTAACCTCTGACTTAGTTAAGATGGTAAATGGTGAAAAGATGCTAAGTCTTTTACTTGGGGGTCAAAAACCCTATAAAGACAAAAGTGGTCTTGGATATGAAGAAGTCTTTGAACCACATGATCTTTATCCATCCCTAACCAAGTCACCTCGCATGTGCATTATATGTTTTAAGAGTGGTCATGGTTCTGAAAATTGCCCTATGTTGAAAAAAGGAAAAATCTCTAAGCCTCAGAAGGCTAAGAAGAAAACTCAAAAAGCAAAGCCTTCTAAGAAGACTAACCCCTCTCAGAAGGGTAAAACTTCTCAGAAAGCAAGTGCTTCTGAAAAGGGCAAACAAAAGGGTTCTGACTCTCAAAACCATAACCCTTCTAAGAAAAGAAGGCAAAAGTCCAAGAAAGCTAACAAGCAAGGACCCAACAAAGAATGGGTACCTAAATCTATTAACTTTGTGACTGCAGGTACATCATCAAGCGCTGCTCCACCACCACGATGAGCAGTGGTACCTTGACAGTGGCTGCTCGAGGCACATGACTGGAAGCAAGCACTGGTTCAGAAGCCTCAAGCCCAAGAAAGGCGGAACAGTGCGATTCGGTGATGGCGCTAAGGGAAGAGTCACTGCAATCGGAGATGTTGGTAAGGATTCCTCTCACCAAATCTCAGATGTACTTTTGGTCGATGGTTTAACTCACAATCTATTAAGCATCAGTCAATTTTGTGACAAAGGCTTAAAGGTTGAGTTTTATGCCAAGTATTGTCATGTGATTAATCTCACAAATGACAAGATCGTTCTGGAAGGAAAACGTGTTGGTAACATCTATGTTATCCATCTGGATGATCTAAAGGATCAAAACATGGAGTGCCTTGTCTCTGTCCAAGAAGACAAATGGCTATGGCATAAGAAACTTGGTCATGTCCATATGAGACTTCTTTCTGAACTCTCTCAGAAAGGACTTGTAAAGGGCCTTCCCAGCATTAAGTATCAGAAAGATGCAACCTGCGACTTCTGTGAAAGAGGGAAACAGACCAAGGCTTCCTTTCCCAGTAAAAGTGGTATTTCTACTCAGAAACCACTGGAACTGCTCCATATGGATCTCTTTGGACTAACCAGAACGGCTTCCCTATCTGGAAAACGCTATGGTCTTGTCATAGTGGATGATTACTCTAGATTCACTTGGGTTTTCTTTCTAGCCTCTAAGGAAGAAACTTTTGAGAAGTTCAAAGCATTTGCGAAAAGAGTTTCAATAGAAAAGGATTCTCATATTCAAACCATAAGATCAGATCATGGTGGTGAATTTGAGAATCATGCTTTCGAAAAGTTTTGTGAAAATCTGGGCATTACTCACGAATTTTCATCTCCCAGAACTCCTCAACAAAATGGAGTGGCTGAGAGAAAGAATCGAAGCCTTCAAGAGATGGCAAGAACAATGCTCTTAGAAAGCGGACTTTCAAAAGGTTTCTGGGCTGAAGCAGTTAATACTTCATGCTACATTCAGAATCGAGTCTTTCTGAGACCAATTCTGAAAAAGACTCCTTACGAGCTATGGAAGAATAAAATACCAAACATTTCTTATTTCCATGTATTTGGTTCTTCTTGTTTTATTCTCAACACAAAGGACAAACTCTCTAAGTTTGATCCTAAGTCCGATGATGGATGCTTCCTAGGATACTCCTCAGTCTCTAAAGCTTACAGAGTATATAACAAAAGGAGTAAATGTGTTGAAGAGACAATCCATATTAAGTTCAAAGAACTCAGTAAGGACATGTCTTGGAAAGATGCAAACTTAGAAGATGAGTTTGAAAAACTCAACATCACTTCTGAGAAAGCCAAAAAGAAAATTCTTATAGATGATGAGACTGACTTCCAACCCATGGAACAACCATCTCCATCTAAAGAAAAATCCAGTAGCATCATCGAAGCTCCAGAACCTAGAGAATCTACTTCTCCAAATACAATGGAACCTAGATTCTCAGAAGGACAAGCTTCTGATGACTCAGAAAGAGAACCTTCTGTGTCTCCTTCTCAGAACCCTACTCCTAAAGGGATTAGAGGTTCAAGAGACTTGAAGAACGTCTCTCAGAACGAAGTCTTGGGCAATCCAGAACGTGGCGTAAGAACCAGAAGGAACTATACAAATCTTGCTATGGTTTCTGAGCTTGAACCAGATTCCATAGAAGAGGCGTTAGATGATCCTAGCTGGGTAAATGCCATGCAGGATGAACTTGACCAATTCGAGAGAAATCAGGTTTGGAAACTAACTCAGAAGCCCAAAGGCAAGAGTATCATTGGGACTAAATGGGTGTTTCGAAACAAACTTGATGAAAACGGTCAAGTCGTGAGAAACAAGGCCAGATTGGTTGCTCAAGGGTACAACCAACAAGAAGGGATAGACTACGA
This sequence comes from Aeschynomene evenia, assembly GCA_013621005.1. NCBI lineage: Eukaryota > Viridiplantae > Streptophyta > Magnoliopsida > Fabales > Fabaceae > Aeschynomene > Aeschynomene evenia. The sequence continues at coordinate 11,407,073 of CM024265.1, forward strand.
TGAAACTTTCGCTCCAATCGCAAGACTGGAAGCTATCAGAATGTTGCTAGCTTTTGCTGCACACAAAGGTTTCAAACTCTATCAGATGGACGTTAAGTCTGCCTTGTTGAATGGATACCTTTCTGAGGAAGTTTATGTAAAACAACCTCCTGGTTTTGTGAATGATGCATTCCCGGATCACGTATTTAAGCTTACAAAGGCTCTCTATGGTCTGAAACAAGCTCCAAGAGCCTGGTACGATAGATTGAGCTCTTTCCTACTTAAAAACGGATTCTCAAGAGGGAAAGTGGACACAACTCTCTTTACACTCTCAGAAGACTCTGGCTTCTTGATTGTCCAGATTTATGTTGATGACATAATATTTGGCGCAACCAATGAATGCCTTTGCAAAGAATTCTCCAAGCTTATGCAAGGAGAATTCGAGATGAGCATGATGGGAGAATTAAAATTCTTCCTAGGATTGCAAATCAAGCAAGAGTCAGAAGGGACAGTTATCCACCAAGAGAAGTATACCAAATAACTTCTGAGGAAGTTTCTGATGGATAAGGCCAAACCCATGAGCACTCCCATGCATCCCTCTCAAGTAATTGACTTGGATGAAGATGGTGAGAAAGTCTCAGAAAGCAACTATCGAGGGATGATTGGCTCACTTCTCTACTTAACTGCCTCCAGACCAGATATCCAACTCAGTGTTGGGATCTGTGCTAGATTCCAGTCTAAGCCTAAGCAATCACATTTAACTGCAGTTAAACGAATTTTACGATATTTAAGTGGAACTACTAATCTTGGTCTTTGGTACGAGAAAGGTTGTTCCTCTGATGTTGTAGGATATTGTGATGCTGACTACGCTGGAGATAGGATCGATCGCAAAATCACAAGTGGCTGCTGCTGCCTCTTTGGAAAATGCTTGATCACTTGGTCTTGCAAGAAGCAAAATACGATTGCTCTATCAACTGCTGAAGCTGAATATGTATATGCTGCGAACTGCTGTTCTCAGATGCTCTGGATTAAGAATCAGCTACTTGATTATCAATTAAGGTACGCCAAAATTCCTATCCTTTGTGATAATACAAGTGCTATCAACTTAGCTAAGAATCCTATTCAGCATTCTCGATCCAAGCACATTGATATAAAACATCATTTTATTCGGGATCATGTGCAAAAAGGCGACATTGAACTCAAATTTGTGAATACTGAGGATCAAATCTCAGATATATTTACAAAGCCTTTACCCGAGGATCGTTTCAATGTTCTGAAAGGACTTCTTAATCTAAGACGTTTCTAAGTACTTTGAAATTAAAAACTTTTTCTTAGAAACCCCCCTTAGTCCTAGTTTAGACTCTGAGACAAACAATAGAACTAAGCTTATGAGCTTGAAGTAGGAAAACACAGAAAACTCTATCTGAGAAAATTTGTTCTCAGAAGACTCATCCCTCAGAAAGGAGATCTTCTGAAACATTTCTCAGAAGGAGCATTTCTCAGAAGGACCACTTCTCTCAGAAAGGTACCTTCCGAGAAACAAGTTACCAACGGTAACTTTTGGATAAGCGTCAGAAACGGCTAGTTACAAGCCATTTCTATAAATACTCATGGCATTGTTTCATTTGAGCATTTTGCGCTTTAAAACTTACCAAAACTCCGCCAAATCCTCTCCTCGCTTTCCAATCTTCATCTGTTTCATCTTCATCCTCTCGCTCTCTCTCCGCTATCTCTGCTCTCATTTCTTCTCTATCTCCCTTCATCTCATTCCAAACTTAAACCTTTTCTTCCTAACGGCCTCCTCTGGAGAAATCAAGGGCTTAATGAGAAACAACCTAAATGAAGTATCCGAAGATATTCTCTACGACAATGAGGAGATGCAATCCCTATTCCACAAGACTTATCTTCCAAGAAATCTTGCTATGGGTAGGGTACTACCTCTCAACGTATACAATCAAGTGGATGAACTTCAACTCACTTTCCTCAAGCAACCTGGATGGCCAGCCATGATGAGCTCCGAGGACGTGTGCTACCCAAATGTGGTGAGAGCATTCTATTCGCAGATAGAAAGGTTCACCAACAAAGGAGTCAAAAGCACGATTGCTGATCAGCGAATCCGCTTCTCCTCCTCTGACATCAACAAAGTTTTCAAGACCTTGAATGGTGGTGCTGTCATCGCCGACGACCCAGAATGGGTCAAGGAGGTAGATGACTCAGAAGAAGAAGTGGTGACACTTCTGACTGGTAGCAACAGTCTACCACTCAAGGGCGTAAAGGTGCCTCATCTTACGCAAGAGGCCAGAATCATCTTCTCAGTTGTTCAACATACCCTTCTCCCTCGGATTGGAGACATGGGGAACGTTACCACCATGGATGCATGCCTATTGTACCACCTGCTGAAGAAGGAAAGAGTAGATTTTGGAAGGATGGTGCTAAACTACATGATGCACCAAGCTCATCCTAAGAGGGCTCTCACAAGTCTACCTTACGGAAGCCTTCTGACCAGAATCCTCGACCATTTCTCCTTCCCACTTGACGACTACGAGTATGTCTTCAACCACAGCAAATTCACCATGGTCACCTTCAACAACATCAAGAAGAAGAAAGTACCAGAGACGGGGGCACCTAAGAAGAAGGAGGAAGCAAAGCCTTACAAGGGAGCTGCTAGTACCAAACAGCCCTCTAAGGCTGAGAAAGGAAAGGAAAAGGCTTCTGACCCCTCAGAAAGGAAGAAGAAGCAGCCAAAGGTGACTCACCCCTCTCCAACAAGGGTGACAAGGAGTATGGCTTCTGAGGAAGCTCAGAAGACTCCTCAGAAGGAACCTGAGGTTGTTGAGGCTGCTGAAGACTCAGAAGAAACAACGTCTGAGCAACCCATGACCAGAAAGAGGAAACCACCTCCAACTCTCCAAGTCCCAGACGTGCCACCAGAAGGGAAAAAGAAACGTGGTCGTTTGGTAAAAGCTTACTCTAAAACTCCACCTTCCTTTCTTAAATCTTCTTCTACTTCAATTCCTGTTTCTGATTTTGTTGCTGGTTTTAAACCCACCAAATTTAAAGCTAAACTCCTGCATTCCTTGAATTATCAGGGAAAGTATCACAAAGGAGTGGGGATAAAAACCACTAAGAAACAGAGCCCGCCGAAGCCGACGGGTAAAGAAATTGTAGCAGTTGCTGCTACTGCTGCTGCTGTTGAAGAAGAAGCAGAAGCTTCTCATCACTCCTCCCCATCTGGGAATGTCTCCCCTACCAGAGAAGACATTCAAGGGCACGGAGGAAATGTTGCTGATTCCTCTTCTGAGGAAGAAGATGCGGTAAGCTTCCGCATTGAGCATCGCACTCCAGATGCTGGAAGCTCCAAGAAAGAGCCCCAGAAGAAGCCATCTGAGGTTTCTATGGTGGAACTTTCTGAAGCAACCACAACTGAAGTTGCTACTGTAAATGCTGAGTCATTGGCTCAGACGATGCTTGATGTCCAGAAGGAACTGGATCAACCTTCTGAGACTCCAGAAGCTGCTCAGATGCAACCACAACAACAACTACAGCATGTGGAAGCCTTACCTGAACCAACTTCTGAGGTTGGTCCTCTCTCTTCTGAGATCCCTTCGGAACATGAGGAAACTCATGTCTCAACACATGAAGTAGTGCCAGGGACCACCAGCACTGGGCTCAGCTCAGAGGTGGGCGCTGACGCTACCATGGCTGCCAGAGTTGCAGCAGTTGAGGCATTTGTTGCCCACAGTTCCTTGGAAGGAACTCTATCTGAGAAGGACACTCAGAAGGAACCAGAGGTTCCTCCTCTAGATCTAACAGAAGTTCCTCCCCCATCCTTCAATTAACAGGGTCCTACCTTTTCGATTACGGACTCGATGATTAGTCCTGGCTTCCAGCTAGGAAGAATGGTAGTCACACCACCCTCTGTGCAATTTCGGCCTTTCTTTGGTCGAACTGAGAAGTTGAAGTGCATTGAAGCCATACATAGCCAGATCTCAACTTTCAACCTCTCCGAAGATGCTCAGACTTCTGGTGCAATGGAGCAACCATCAGCTCGGCAACCTTCCGATCAAGACCTTGCTCTAGTTTCTGAGGACACTCAAAGGCAGCCTTCCATTGAACTTGCTGCTATTGAAGGCAAAGCTGTCCAAGAAGAAGAACTTCCTGAATATCAAAAGAGGGATATCATCGATGAAGTACTTGAGGCTGAAGTCTCTCGTCCTCCTTCATCTCAACCCTCATCTTCTCAACAGCCTTCCACTGCCTCTGAACTACCTCCAGAATGCGCTCAGAATGCGACTCAGAGCGAGATTCTAATGGAGATATGCCAGCTGCTACGCTACATTGCCAGAAGGCAGTAGTTCTAAGTCAATGATGGCGTTTATGTCTTAGCCACCCTTTTTGATATAACAAAGGGGGAGTAGATAAATGAAGAGATAAAATTTTTGTACATTGGCTATACGTAAACACTAGGCTAGGACTTAGGGGAGCAACAACTTAGGGGAAGCAAAAACTTAGGGGAAGCAACAACTTAGGGGGAGCCAAATATTTTGTATCTCTACAAAACCATCAATGAAAAATCATTATTTTGGCATCTCATGTTTTATTTAATTTTATGCTTATTTTTTATTATTTGGCATCTCTTGATTTACTTAGCCTGGTATTTCTGAATTTCATACATATATTCATCATGAAATACACGCTATGTAATTGATAATCTCAAACAGTGATCATACATTGCATACTTTAACTGTTGATTATCACAGCCTTCTAAGAAAATAACTAAGCCTTCTCTCAGAAAGCTAAGTTAGTTTCTAAGAAAGCAAAAGTGCGTTCTGAATAAGTTGTGAACTTACTCAGAAACACTTCAGTACTTAAGCAAAATTATTATCTTAAGACTTAAGTTGTTATCATCAAAAAGGGGGAGATTGTAAGCTCCAGAACCCTTCTGAGAGATTTAGGCATAATTCTCTTAGAGTTATGGAAGTTTTAATGATAACAAGGTAAGCCATAAGTATAAAAATTTTACTTAAGGCTCTGCTAATATGTGCGCTAAGTGTCTCAGAAAGCTTTCAATTATTGCAATACCATGAGCAAAGACCAAGACAAAACATCAAGTAGCCTCGAGATCAATTAATAAAATCATAGCGCCAAAGATATCAGAAAGGATGTCTCAGAAGCGCAGAAGGTGAAAACATGTTTCTGAGGATAGAACACTGTCGCCTCAGAAAGGTCTCAGAAGACCTTGCGACTAGTAGTTCTCAGAAGGGTCTTCCCTCAGAAGGTTCGCCTCAGAAGTCCGTACAACTCTCAGAAAGTTGGACTCAGAAGCAACCAAGTGTCTGGACTCAAGGGATCGCAAGCAGTCTCAGAAAGCTCGCTACAACTCGCCAAGGAAGTGGGAACACGCGCACTGTGCAGTTCTGAAAAGTTCCTCATTTCGCGCTGACTGTAGCAGGGAGCCGTTCTGAAAAGGACACAGCCACATAAGCAAAGTGAAAGCTTCTAATTTCGCGGCTCTTTGATGCCTATATATATGAGTTCAATTCAAGAGCAATGCGACGAAACTCTTGCGCTAAAACTCTTGATTAAACGTGCCAAAACTCTGTTGAATTGAAAATCATTTTGCGAAAACTTAGAACTTTCTCAGAAAGACAATTTTTACAAAATTGTTCTTCTAACTTTGCAAAATCTTCTAGTTCTGAATTGGTGTAAATTCTTACATTTGTATGTTAAATCTAGAAGTCTACTAAGGGTCAAATTAAGTTTGTAACTTAATCTTAGTAGTTGGTTTTCGAAGCAAAAACAACTTTCCGAAAAAACGCTAAGTCCTTCGTTGTTTGAAGGCAGTTTTTAAGTCCTCTAGTGTTTGAGGCAAAGTTCGAAGTCCTTAATTGTTTAAGGCAAGGAAGTCCTCTATTGTGAGGCAAAGAAGTCCTCTAGTGTTGGAGGCAAGGAAGTCCTCTAGTGTGAGGCAAGGAAATCCACTTCGGGTTGTGAAGTGGTGGAAGTCCTTTACGTGGTAAAGGCATTGTTGTCTGGGAAGGCACTTTAAGAAGAATATCCAAGAACTCTCAACTGAAGGTTGGGGACTGGAGTAGGTTGGTTATAACCGAACCAGTATAAAATTCTCTGTGTTAAGCTTTTCTCCCTTACTCCTTAATTGTACAAATCTTTGAGAAAAACTCTATCACAACCTTAATTAAGAGGTCTCGTGAAAACTTCATTGATTAAAATCAGAAAGCGTTTAAGAAACTCCAACTTAAAGTTATTTTCTTAAAACTGCTCAGAAAGGAACTTTCTCAGAAAGACTAAGTTCTCAGAAACTTAATCTTCTCAGAAAGCAATTTCCGCTGCAAACTTTAAAATCTACCTTCTGAGTAAAAACAGCTTTCTAAGTAAAAGTTTTAAGAAGTAATTTTTAAAACTTGCACGATTCAACCCCCCCTTCTCGTGCACACATACACTTTCAATCCCCTCCAAGAAGATTTTCACCTTGAGAAATTACACCTTCTCAGGGATTTCTCATGTTTCGATCTCAACCAAGGACTTTCCAGCAATCTGAATCTGAAATCTCTTCAAGTGATAGATTGGTGTTGTTTTCCAAGCTTCTGATCTTACATCATAATGAATAAACTCTCAAACTCTTTTCTTTTCAGTTCTTTTCTTCTTTTCTAGAGTTTGAATCTTTCTTTTCTCTTCTTTTCTTTTCAGAGCATAATTCTTTTCTTTCTTTCTTTTCTCTCTCTGAATTTTTCTTTTTCACAGCTCAAGTGAATGAATTTTTTTTCTTTCTGTGTGTGTTCGATTGTCTCTCTTCATTTTTTTGAATTACACAGAAACATCTCTTTATATAGAGATAGAAAGGATAAGATTTCAGTTGTAATTAGCAACTAGAATAACTAATCTTATCCATAAGAACACTTCATCAATAACCACGTGCTCTTATCAAAATAAACATAGCAATAATAAAATTGAAATAGTTCTGAACCTGTTGTCCTAAGAAAATAGCTAATAGGCGAGAGAGATGTTAGTCGAGAGCATGTAGCCGAATGAGGTTAGTCGAAGTATTGGTCAGCCGATAAAACGAATGATGACAGCAGAAGAATTGCGGCTACGGCTAGAAGGGAAAACGGCTAGAGTACGGTTGTTGAGGCAGTTGCGAAATTTATGGAGGACACCTAAAGTAGTGGGGTTGAGCGTTCAGGTGAGCAAAATAAGGCGAAAAAGGAGGATTGAAGAGGCACGAAGCTAAGTGGCAAGAGATGGAGTCGGGATAAGCACAAGAGGAGATCAAGTGATAAGGGCTATATAAAGGAATCGGTTAGCTAGGATTAAGGCATCCGAAACTCACTAGAGCAATCTTGTTATTCATTTTCAGTCTTTAACTTACCGTTATTTCATTCTTAGGAGTAGATGTAGTTAGAATTCATTCTTATCCGTGGTGTATTTGCAAGTTTGTTGAGAGTTGATTCAAGTCAAATTAATATCAATCCATTTTCGTCCGCATTTCTCTTTGATTATTTTCTCCCACCTAAAGTCTTGCTTCTTCTCCTAGAGACATTTGGGGAACTTACAGCTGAGGGCAAGATTCCCGTTCTCAGTGTAATCGCCTCTAGTCAAAGGGATCATTACGTTGTTGTGTTTTTCGGCTCTTAATCAGTCGAGGTTATTTTTAGCGACAACATAATTGGCACGCCCGGTGGGACTAACGGGAGTATTACAGAAAAAATAGGCCTCGACCATCTTTGGCGGATGTAGTTAAGGTCTGGGCGGTTTTCAGAAATGAGCTCATCGACGAACGCTGGTACACCTAAGCCTAAGGGCAAAACAGATGCGACCACTAACACCATAACTGCTGGAATAGGTAGTGAAGGACCTATAATCCAGACCACAGCGGCGGGTGTTGGTTCGTCATCAAGAAATGCTTCAACGATTTCTGTGGCCTTTATCAGGCAACAAATCGAAGAAGGGATGCATGACCTCATGTACCAAGTGTCACAGCAGATGGGTGAAATCGTGCGAACCATGGTTCGTAACGTGTTACAAACTGAGGGTTATCACCCTCAAGCTGCTGCTTCTAGTGCACCGCCGATGATGCCGCAACCACCTTCTTTCGTGACCGAGGGAATAGGAGGATTGGTTACAGGAATCACTGGTGGGGTGGATAATATTGCTATACCGAGGAACAACGTGGAATTCATGGCTCAACCAGTGGTTACGTCGTTGCAAGGGTGTAACACTTTTAGTACGCCACCATATGGGGGAGCAGGTGGGATCTCAACTAGTCCAGTCGCGCCTCTGAATCATGGCTCGGTCTATGTTCATAGGAGACCAGAAGGAGCCATCGGCAATATCGATATGCCATACGGCGGAGAAGCATACCAACAGCAAGGGGGCATGCCTCGCCCTGTTGGTCTTAGGCCTCCCACGCCGTGTGCACAAAACTAGCAGCCGCAACCAAATATTTGGACAAAGCCGCACGGAGGAATGCAAGGTTTCATGGGTAATCCTCAGGCGCCCGTCTATCAGCAAGAAGAAGGATTGCTGCTGAGGAACCCAGTGCAGCCTCAATTGTGTGACCCAAATATGATTGCTGATGTGATTCGGCAGTATTTTGGTTTGCAATTAAGGCCTTTGGAGAGGCCTATGTATCGAAAGCCGTATCCAGAATGGGTTGACAGGATCCCATTCCCCAGAGGTTTTCGGGCTCCTGATTTCATTACCTTTTCAGGAGAGGATGGAAAGTCTACTATGGAACATATTAGCCGCTTTACAGTACAATGTGCTGAGGCTGGGCACAATGAGTATTTAAGGCTTCAGTTGTTCCCGTCATCTTTGACTGGGATATCGTTTTCTTGGTACTCTTCGTTGCCGCCAAATTCTATTAATAGTTGGGCTGATATGGAAAGGGCTTTCCATGATCGTTTCTATAAAACAAGACCAGAAGCCTCATTGTTGGATTTGATTGCTATTAAGTAGAAAGGGCAGGAGCCGGTTGGAGATTTCCTTGAAAGATTCAGAAAGATTCGGGGAATTTGCAATGCCCAGATATCGGATGGAGAATGTACGGCCATTGCTGTGAATAACATGAATCATCAACTGAGAGAAAGGTTATTAGTTGGAGATTATTCTGACTTTGGACAATTAGCCGAAAAAGTCGTGAGGTATGAACGACTGATCCAAGAGAAAGAGCTGAAAAGAGTGGGTCGCTTTGCGATTAATAAACCTCCTCAGAATATTAATGTGGTTGAGGGAGAATCAGATGAAGAGGTAGTTTATGAAGAAGAGTCTCCGGCTGGAGAAGTAATGGTAGCCGAGCTGTTAAAAAAGAATGAGGTGTACTCTTGTCCTGCCCTCACAGCGGCAAAAGGGAAGGAGAGAGTCAAGCCAAGGAGTAGGGAGCCGTATCTGTTTGATATCACAAAAGCGGAGCAAATTTTCGACTTCCTTTTAAAAGACAAACAACTGAACCTACCTGAAGGCCATGAAATTCCACCAGCTGAGAAAATAAAAGGGGTTAAGTACTGCAAATGGCACAACTCTTGGACTCATCCTACGACAAATTGTTTGGTTTTCTGAAATGCCATTCAGAAGGGATTAAAGGAAGGCCGGTTCAAGCTTGCTGACCGTGTTCAATCGGTTGTCAACGTGGAGTCCAATCCTTTCCCTGCGGCTAGTATTAATATGGTGTCAGTATCGGAGGAAAGAACGATGAACAAAAACCTTCGTGGAAGGGTTTGGAAACCAAAGGCAGAAGTTAACAAAGTTGATTTGAAGGAAGTAATAGCTAGAAAGCATGAAAACCCACACCTACAGAGAGTATATTCTCGAGGATATTTTGAATGGAAACCACCTAGGTGGAGGCCAGGTCCTGGCGAGCATTTGTGGTACGGATCGGGTTATGGGATTCAGCAACCGAAACCACGGTTGACATAGAATGCTTATAGATCAGGTTATGGGAATCCGCAGCCGAAACCACGGCCGACACAGAATATTTGGGTAAGAAAACATACCGATGAGGTACAGAAGAAAGAAAAATCGCAAGAGACCCCGGCCGAGCCACGGCTGAGCGTCTTTGACCGATTATACCGTCCCCAGGGAGGAAAACCTTTCAGGCGGGGATATGCAATTCGAAATGTACTAGTAGTAGAAGATGATGTTCTTCCAGAGAAAGGGAAGAAGGTGGTGGAGGTAAGTTGCCATGAGAATGGGCAGAGCCTCCGGATCACTAACCAAGACCCCAGTCGAATGGGGCGTATGATCAAGCCTAGGGGGCAACCTAAGGAGTATTGGAAGGTAAATACAGGGAAAAAGACTGTTCCAAAGGAGATTTCTTTCCTTTCCAGATCACAAAAAAGAAGACTCCAAAGGAAAAGGGCTTACTAGAAATTGAAAGGAATGGTAGATATGTTACAGAAGGCAAAGGTGGTGGAAAGAGAAGAGGTGATGAGCCCTAGAAAGGGTCAAGGTTTAATCGAACAGCTGGCTGACCACCTTGACGCGATAAAAGAAATGAATCTGCAGGAGATGAAAGCAGAAGAAGATGTTGTTACGGCTGTTCAAATGACGGCTGAGCCAGAGGAAGTGGCTCAGGAAACGATTGTTCAAATAACGGCCGAAACAGAAGCTTCGGCTACAATCGCAGAACCTTCACCTGTGGTTGCACGAGCCGAAGTAGAGGCGGTAAATTTGGTGAACTTGAACTTTAATGATGAGTTTGCCGACTCTGGTTTGCTCAGCAGTTTGTTGGAAGATGATGATCTGTTAGAGTTAGTGGACAGTCTCGATAATATGATGGCTATGGTAGGTCTTTTGCCAGTAGAATTCAAAAGAAATGGAGGGCAGCAGTCTGGTCTGGAAGGAGATGTGTATGTCGAAGAAACAGAGTGGGCGTCGTTTGCCGAAGTCATGGCAGAGGTACCATCTCGGAGTTCGGAAGTCGTCATACAATTTGAACGCGGGAACATCCAATATCACTTGAAGCCATTGTATATTAAGGTGCATATGGAGGGTCGCCCGATGACCAGAGTACTTGTAGATGGTGGAGCAATCATGAATATCATGCCTTGGGTGATGTTTAAGAAGTTAGGAAAGACCAAGGAAGATCTGAAAGAGACAAATATGACTTTCGCCAACTTCACTGGGGGGAATACCACAGCTTTGGGTTCATACATAACGGCCTTAACAGTGGGGTCTAAAACCACAAATACCATTTTCTTTGTGGTAGAAGCTCGTACCAATTACTCCCTTCTGTTAGGCCGAGATCGGATCCATGCTAATGAATGTGTACCATCTACTTGGCATCAAAATTTGATCATGTGGAATGGGGATAAGACAGAAGTAGTGGAAGCTGATCAGAGACCTTTCTCGGCCGATATGAGAATGGCGGACGTAGTATACTATGACCCAGGGTTCATGCCGATCGCTACTCTGATTCAAGGGAAAGAAGAGGAAATCAAAGCAGTGAACTTCACCAACAATGGTTTCGAGGTAATCTTGCATGCCGAACCACGGCTTGCAGATACTATTTTTAATAATAATTATGATTGATGAGAAAATAGCTTATCAACGGCTGCAGTCTTCTTTAGCCGAGACTGTCGTTCAGGAAACGGCTGAATGGGAGATGATAGCCGAGATAGAAGAAATAGTAGATGATGAATTATGTGTTGATACTGCAGGTATTGAAGAACAGGGAGAGCCGTTATCCGTCTAGCAGAAACGACTAGGGTTTCAGGCCCAAGACCCCTTGATAGAGATAAATCTCGGAACGCAGGAAAAGCCGAGAATGACTAAAATCAGCGGGCTACTAGGCGATCAGGAGAGAGAACATTAATACGGTTGCTGAACCAGTATAAAGAATGTTATGCCTGGGATTATCATGAGATGCCTGGTTTGTCAAGAGCTTTAGTGGAGCACCGACTGCCGATCAAGGAGGGCTTCAAGCCATATAAACAGCCGCCAAGAAGAGTTAATCCTGAAATATTCTCTAAAATTAAGATAGAAATAGAGCGGTTGTTGCAAGCAGGATTCATCAGAACTGCTAAGTATGTTGATTGGTTGTCGAATATAGTACCTGTAGTCAAGAAAAATGGCCAGTTGCGTATTTGTATAGATTTTAGGAATTTAAATTTGGCAACACCTAAAGATGAATATGTAATGCCGGTGGCCGACATGTTAGTCGATGCCGCAGCTAATAATAAATTTCTAACTTTCATGGATGGCCATTCTGGATACAATCAAATTTTCTTAGCAAAGGAGGACGTGCATAAAACAGCTTTCTGTTGCCCTGGTGCCATTGGCATTTTTGAATGGGTGGTAATGCCTTACGGTCTCAAAAACGCCGGTGCAACCTACCAAAGGGCAATGAACGCTATTTTTCACGATTTAATAGGCACTTGTATGGAAGTATACATTGATGATGTAGTGGTCCAATCGGCCGATTTTGACGCACATTTAGCTGATTTAGAGCAAGGTTTAAAAGGATGAAACAATATTCGCTTAAAATGAATCCGGCCAAGTGCGCATTCGGAGTATCGGCTGGTAACTTCTTAGGTTTCCTGGTACATCAGCAGGGAATAGAAGTTGATAGTAACAAGGCTAGAGCGGTGTTGGAAGCCAGTCCTCCAAGGAACAAGAAGGAGTTACAAAGCTTAATCGGAAAGATTAATTTCCTGAGAAGGTTCATTTCGAATTCGGCTGGAAAGATGAGGGTGTTTTCCCCTTTGTTGAAGTGTAAAGGGACAGATGAGTTCGTATGGGGGAAAGAACAGCAGAACGCTTTCGATCGGATCAAGCAATGATGCTTAGCGAATCCTCCAGTACTTGTCCCACCAACGATGGATAAACCCCTTAAGCTCTACATATCGGCAGCCGAAGACAGTATCGGTAGCTTGTTGGCCCAAGACCGTGATACCCCGTATCATAGTACCCCTTAGAAAGTGCTTTAATATGGTCTAAGTATGTCTAAGAAGGGTTAGAAATGATGTTAAAACGTGTAAACTGAAGAAAGCACTGATGCTGTCAGCAGGTGGCGGCTAGCGAGCAGACTATGGCCGCTAGCGAGCAGGTGCCCGCTAGCGAGCAGATTTTGGCGGCTAGCGAGCAGTCAAGTCCCACATTGCTCAAAACAGAATTTCAGTTTCCCCCATCCCCCTATATATATGAGTGGTTAGTATAGCTTTTCCCTCACACCTCATACTCCTGCCTTATCAAAGCAGTGCTTTGGGCGTCCTTTATATTAAGAGGAACTCTGGTGGAGTGTGAGTCTGACACCTTGGGGATATCTCGGTCAGAGCAAATTCCCGACGGTGAGTGAAAAGACGTTTTTGCCCCTGTCAGCGTGCTGGTCGCTAGCGAGCTGTGAGTGCTCGCAGGCGAGTGTGCCATCGCTAGCGAGAAGGTATTACTCGCTAGCGGAGGTTCAGTGCGCAGCCTAGTTCAAGTTTTGGTTTTCTTTTGTGCGGTCCTGATGGGTCTTTTGCACGCCAGGTGCAAACACGGTGCCGATAGCTGGAGCCGGAGCTAGCGGTGCCTTCCAGTCTCAGGACTTTCCAGGTGAGTGGAGGTTTTAGGGTGGATGTGCCGTGGCTGCCACATAGTAGCATTTGTATATGTTTATATGTTGATGTTATATATGTTTATATTTATGTTTATGTTTATAGTTATATTTATTTATTTATTTTGTTTATGTTTATATTTATGTTTAGGTAAATAATATGATAGACAGATAACATGTTTAGGTAGTTAATATGATAGGTCTATAACGTGCTTAGGTAGATGATATGATAAGGAAAATAATTTGCTTAGATAGATCACATGCATCACCTAGTAAGATAATATAATATAGTAAGATAATATAACATAGTAACATAGCATAACCTAGCAAGATAACCTCACGTGATAAGATAACATGACATGGTAAGATAACATGATAAGATAATATAATCTAGTAATTAATATGATCTAGAAATTAATATCAAGTAATTAATACCACTTAGTGAGTTAATTATAACCTAATAATTAATACAACCTAGTGAGACAATGTAACCTAGTAAAACGCCATAACCTATTATGATAATATAACATAATAAGATAACGTAACTCATTAAGATAATATAACTTAGTAGAATAACGTGACCTAGTAAGATAGTAAGCCCCAGTAAGATAACACGTCTAAGACAGATAATATACCTTAGACAGATAATACACCTTAGACAGATAATATACCTTAGACAGATAATAAACCTTAGTAAGATAACGTACCTTAGTAGAAATGTTCCCCAAAGGATAACAGGTCTTAATAGAGGATATGCTCAGGTAGATAAGTTCCCTAATAGATAACATAACAGGAAAGAGTGAATGGCTTCTAGGTCCCCTTGTATTGACGTTACACAATTATGATGTTATGCATTATGACTATATTTAGTATATGCGTTATGATTATTCCTATAAGCTTGAATGATTTATGCTATGCTATGCTATGATATGAAACATGTTAGAACCCTATGATTTATGACCAGAATGATAGCATGCAGTGTATGAGTAGAATGATTGTAGAATTGAGTGATGACTGTTTACATAGTTTGCGAACCGTCGTAGTATGTATATCAACGCTATAGCCCGGATGCAGCTCTCGGTCGAGTTTAGCCGTGACATACTACCACGAAGCGCCTCGAGTCCCACCCCAGATACAGATACAGTATGACTGGCCTCACCTGCGTGGTTGTAGAGGTCCAGATCACAGGGCGGCTCGTGTTCCGTCATATGACCGCACCCTCGTGGTAGCGAGTCACAGTTATAAGTTACAGCAGGGCGGCTCGTGTTCCGTCATTTATCAGTTATCAGTTTAGCATGGGGGCTCGAGTGCGGATATCTCCGGCGGTACGCGTCCGTCGTCAGAGAGGTGCAGCTACGTAGATAGGACAAGTATATGTGATTGATAACATGACAGTATGTGTTGCATGACATGCATGATACCCCATCACTGAGCTTGCGACTCACTCCCCGCATTTTGTTTCAGAGTTTGATCAGGAGGCAGACGAGGAACCGTTGATCCAGTAGAGGTCGGTTGCCGTTGATTTCCTTGGTGAGCTCCGCATTTTCCGTGGAGTCTTAGCAGTCTATGTTTAGTTTATGTCTAGTTTATATTTCACAGTCAAATCAATCATGTATAGTTTTTCTCCAGACTTTAGAGGTAGGATTCCCTTATCAGTCAAGTTATGTTTCAATATACTGAACTAGTATGTATGTTTCATATTAATACAGTTATATATATGATATATGATTATCAGTTAAACAGTTATTTTAGTTATTTTCAGTTATTCAGTTTATTTAATAGTTTATGCATGTTGCTTAGCCCTTATGTTATGCCCTAGTAGCGTGTACGTTGGGATAGAGCCCTTCGCACGGACACCCCTCAGTAGCGGGGTGTTACAGTTGGTATCAGAGCCATAGGTGTCCTCCTAGAGTCTAGAGCTAGGAATCTTAAGTGTCACAGCAACCATGCTAATGGAAGCGCGCCCATCGCCATGGAATGTAGTGCCACGAGAGGTTCATAGAAAGTAAAATCAGATAGGTTCAGTAGTAGTCAGAGTCTTCTTTGAAATCCTTTTTCCTGATATGTCTTATGGTTTGACCTCGCCAGGATCATGATTCCTCGTCATCGCTCTTCTCCTTCTTCCGGCTCCCGTTGTGGAGATAGGTGTATGCGAGACGCCATCTCCGATCTAGCAGATATAGTAGCTCTCCAGGCACAGCAGACCGTGTTGGCACAGCAAGCTGCTTTGGCGCACCAGGATGTATTGGCTCAGCAGGTCACACAGACGCAGCAGACCGTTCAGGCCCAGCATGAGGCCCCACGACAGACGTTGGAGGAGTTTGCTCGTGAGTCCAGGGAGAGGTTCGTCCCCACAAGCCTTCAAGACAAAGCATTGCAGACCTTCTTGAGCTTAAGGATGACTAGAGCCACAACAGTTTCCAAGTACGAGGTGGAGTTCACTCGACTCGCCGAGGTCACTCAGTTCCCTATGACCCCAAACGAGAGGGTGAGACGTTTCGTCCAGGGTCTTCCAAGCTAGTACAGATTCGCTCTGAGGAGTTACCAGACATTCGAGAGGTATGCAGAGGTTCTGAATGCTGCCCTTTCATGTGAGACGATGAGTATGTATGCTTAGGCCAGAGGAAAGAAGAAAGCTAGGCACACAGGTTCATTCTCGGGCGGAGTAGCCCCAGCTCGCAGTCAGCATCAGCAACAGCCTCAGGGGTTTCAGCCACTTAGGGCCACCTCCTCAGCGCCCGCCCCGGTTCTCCTCGCAGCTTCACAAAGTCAGAGACAGAGTGAGATCAGTCAGCCCACAACGTCACGTCAGCAAGGAGGGTCAGTCCCCTCCCACCCGCAGTGCCAGACTTGTAGTAAGTTTCACGTTGGGGTTTGCCGCAAGCGGATCAGCGGATGCTACAGTTATGGTCAAGAGGGCCATGGGTTCAGAGACTGCCCAGTCAGACAGCCAGCACCTAGCGAGGCCTCAGTGCAGATGACCGCCCCAGTGGTTCGGCGAGCTCAGGTTCAGACCCGTTCCTTGGCACTAGTCGGCAGAGGTGGTAGCGATGGAAGAACAAATAGCAGGGGACCCGACAGTAGAAGTCCCGGAAGTACAGGCCCCGGTGCAAGAGGACGACCCCGTCGCTTTGTGCTTACACGTCAGGAAGCTCCAGCAGTCAACCCCAATTTCTTAGGTAACGTTTTGATTAAAGATTGCGAAGCCCTAGCCTGGGTAATCCATGGCAGCAGTTATGCTTATGTCAGCTTTATGTTAAGATGGAATTTGGGGACAAAATTCTCAAAAGGAAGGGAGATTGTGATACCCCGTATCATAGTACCCCTTAGAAAGTGCTTTAATATGGTCTAAGTATGTCTAAGAAGGGTTAGAAATGATGTTAAAACGTGTAAAATGAAGAAAGCACTGATGCTGTCAGCAGGTGGCGGCTAGCGAGCAGATGATGGCGGCTAGCGAGCAGACTATGGCCGCTAGCGAGCAGGTGCCCGCTAGCGAGCAGATTTTGGCGGCTAGCGAGCAGTCAAGTCCCACATTGCTCAAAACAGAATTTCAGTTTTCCCCATCCCCCTATATATATGAGTGGTTAGTATAGCTTTTCCCTCACACCTCATACTCCTGCCTTATCAAAACAGTGCTTTGGGCATCCTTTATATTAAGAGGAACTCTGGTGGAGTGTGAGTCTGACACCTTGGGGATATCTCGGTCAGAGCAAATTCCCGATGGTGAGTGAAAAGACGTTTTTGCCCCTGTCAGCGTGCTGGTCGCTAGCGAGCTGTGAGTGCTCGCTGGCGAGTGTGCCATCGCTAGTGAGAAGGTATTACTCGCTAGCGGAGGTTCAATGCGCAGCCTAGTTCAAGTGTTGGTTTTCTTTTGTGCGGTCCTGATGGGTCTTTTGCACGCCAGGTGCAAACGCGGTGCCGATAGCTGGAGCCGGAGCTAGCGGTGCCTTCCAATCTCAGGACTTTCTAGGTGAGTGGAGGTTTTAGGGTGGATGTGTCGTGGCTGCCACATAGTAGCATTTGTATATGTTTATATGTTTATATGTTTATATGTTGATGTTATATATGTTTATATGTTTATATTTATGTTTATGTTTATAGTTATATTTATTTTGTTTATGTTTATATTTATGTTTAGGTAAATAATATGATAGACAGATAACATGTTTAGGTAGTTAATATGATAGGTCTATAACGTGCTTAGGTAGATGATATGATTAGGAAAATAATCTGCTTAGATAGATGATCAACTGCCGAATTGAATCAAATTAAAAACTAGATAACTTGTAGACAAGTGGAATACCTAGGTCGTTTTCCCAAGGAACTCAAGAAATGAAAAGTGATTATGCAAGGTTAGGTTTGGGGATTTTAGCATAGAATTTCAGGAATGAGAAAATTCAAACAGGATTTTAATCAAATAGGTAGAAGACACTAGCTCAAGGAATTCGAATTGTAAAGCATATATCATTGATTCATTATCCTCTCATGATCCTTTCAAGAATTAAATTGAATTTCAAATCCAAATTCAAATCTGAATTTAGATCAAGTCTTATGAAAATCTTCAAACATTCATCTTAACACACTTGAATTAAATCTGAAATCTCAAAACCTAACTCAAGGTATCAAGATTGAAGCTCAACAATTCAATTCTCTAGATCAGAAATCTCTAAATCTAGATGTTCTCTCAACTTAAGTTTATTGATCAATAACTCAGAAATCTCTAGAATTATTAATCAATTGGATTCATAATTCAAGAATTAGAAAATCTTCATAATTCTTGAATCATAAATCAAGAAGAGGTGAGAAGAGAGAATTCGAAATTCTTGAATGAATCATGAAAGAAATGCAAGAATACCTCAATCACATAGCTAATTTCAATATCTTTTACAATTCTCCGTCCTCAAGCTAGCTATGAGCTTAGTTCTCCATGATCATGGAGAAATCAGCAAGAAGAAAATGGGAGAAGAGAGAAAAACGAAAATGAGAGAAACTAGAGAGAAAATGTAATTCTAAGACTTGAATTGTAAAAAATGAATGTAAAGTGTTCCCTCCAAGTCTGATGTAGGACTTAAATAGACATAAAATAAGGTGGAAATGTATAAAAAGCCCATACACTAAACAATTACAACACATAAGGCAAGGGTACAATGGACAATGCACAAAATTATGACACTTAAGGCAACACAGCAAGGCTAAGCTTCTGCCCGAACTATTGCAGCCAATATCTGAAGCTTATAATGGATGATTATGCCCTCGAGCCCTGAAGAAAAGTTGTAGCTCTATGTCTTAGCTTTCCATAGCCACCAAGATAATCCAATTCCAGTAAGTATAGCTCCCGATATAAGCAACATACTGACTACTGCTCCAGATTGCTGTCACATTCGCTGCAGCAACTTTGAGTCAACTTTTGAGCTTGTTAGAGGCTTCAATTGCTTTCAAGATCTGAAGATGAAATGAAGCCTTGTGCCTTAGCTTTCCAATGCAACTGAAATGGGGTGATTTCAACATCTGTAGCTCCAGCTATGGCTTCAGCAACACTTGCTGTCCAGGATTGCTGTCCAGAATGCTGCAGCAAGATTGACTCAACTTGAAGCTCCAATTTGGAATCCTTATGGTCCGAATCAGCTTTTGAGTTCTTCATCAACTTTGTAGACCTGTGTCTAAGCTTTCCAACAAGACAAAGAACACAAAATTCAAATTTCTAGAACTCAAGTTATAGGCAAATTACAGAATAGTGTCACAAAGCACGAAATGCTGAGAAAATGCACAAAGTTCCAATCAAGTACCAAATGCCTAATATGATGCAAAAGTAGCTCATTCATCTCAAAAGTGGTCAAATTACATGCATACAAGAGGGAAATAATCAATACAATTATTGCTATATCAATAGATCACATGCATCACCTAGTAAGATAATATAATATAGTAAGATAATATAACATAGTAACATAGCATAACCTAGCAAGATAACCTCACCTGGTAAGATAACATGACATGGTAAGATAACATGATAAGATAATACAATCTAGTAATTAATATGATCTAGAAATTAATATCAAGTAATTAATACCACTTAGTGAGTTAATTATAACCTAATAATTAATACAACCTAGTGAGACAATGTAACCTAGTAAAACGCCATAACCTATTATGATAATATAACATAATAAGATAACGTAACTCATTAAGATAATATAACTTAGTAGAATAACGTGACCTAGTAAGATAGTAAGCCCTAGTAAGATAACACGTCTCAGACAGATAATATACCTTAGACAGATAATACACCTTAGACAGATAATATACCTTAGACAGATAATAAACCTTAGTAAGATAACGTACCTTAGTAGAAATGTTCCCTAAAGGATAACAGGTCTTAATAGAGGATATGCTCAGGTAGATAAGTTACCTAATAGATAACATAACAGGAAAGAGTGAATGGCTTCTAGGTCCCCTTGTATTGACGTTACAGCATTATGATGTTATGCATTATGACTATATTTAGTATATGCGTTATGATTATTCCTATAAGCTTGAATGATTTATGCTATGCTATGCTATGATATGAAACATGTTAGAACCCTATGATTTATGACCAGAATGATAGCATGCAGTGTATGAGTAGAATGATTGTAGAATTGAGTGATGACTGTTTACGTAGTTTGCGAACCGTCGTAGTATGTATATCAACGCTATAGCCCGGATGCAGCTCCCTGTCGAGTTTAGCCGTGACATACTACCACGAAGCGCCTCGAGTCCCACCCCAGATACAGATACAGTATGACTGGCCTCACCTGCGTGGTTGTAGAGGTCCAGATCACAGGGCGGCTCGTGTTCCGTCATATGACCGCACCCTCGTGGTAGCGAGTCACAGTTATAAGTTACAGCAGGGCGGCTCGTGTTCCGTCATTTATCAGTTATCAGTTTAGCATGGGG
The DNA here is from genome assembly GCA_013621005.1 of Aeschynomene evenia. Taxonomy (NCBI): domain Eukaryota; kingdom Viridiplantae; phylum Streptophyta; class Magnoliopsida; order Fabales; family Fabaceae; genus Aeschynomene; species Aeschynomene evenia. The sequence continues at coordinate 11,427,540 of CM024265.1, forward strand.
GCTCGAGTGCGGATATCTCCGGCGGTACGCGTCCGTCGTCAGAGAGGTGCAGCTACGTAGATAGGACAAGTATATGTGATTGATAACATGACAGTATGTGTTGCATGACATGCATGATACCCCATCACTGAGCTTGCGACTCACTCCCCGCATTTTGTTTCAGAGTTCGATCAGGAGGCAGACGAGGAACCGTTGATCCAGTAGAGGTCGGTTGCAGTTGATTTCCTTGGTGAGCTCCGCATTTTCCGTGGAGTCTTAGCAGTCTATGTTTAGTTTATGTCTAGTTTATATTTCACAGTCAAATCAATCATGTATAGTTTTGCTCCAAACTTTAGAGGTAGGATTTCCTTATCAGTCAAGTTATGTTTCAGTATACTGAACTAGTATGTATGTTTCAGATTAATACAGTTATATATATGATTTATGATTATCAGTTAAACAGTTATTTCAGTTATTTTCAGTTATTCAGTTTATTTAATAGTTTATGCATGTTGTTTAGCCCTTATGTTATGCCCTAGTAGTGTGTACGTTGGGATAGAGCCCTTCGCACGGACACCCCTCAGTAGCGGGGTGTTACAGTGAGGAAGGAGGAGAAAGAGCGATATATTATCTGAGTCGAATTTTAAATGAAGTCGAAACGAGGTATACGCCTCTTGAGAAAATGTGTTTGGCTTTGTACCACGCTTGTACAAAGCTGGAATACTATTTACTTCCAAGAGAAGTGTGGGTTATGTGTAAGGTTGACATCATCAGGTATCTACTGAACAGACCCGTGCTTCAAGGTCGATTGATGAAGTGGGAAATTAGGCTAAATGCATTTGACTTGAAGTATGTCCCATTGCGAGCCGTTAAGGGACAAGTAATTGCTGATTTCTTGGCTAATTATCCGAGTGTAGACATGAATGATCCGGCTGAAGAATATCAAGCTTATGTCGGGCTAACTCCTAGGGTGATGACTTTTGATGGGTCTAAACACAAAGAGGGAGCTGGAGCAAGCATAACCGTGACAAGCCCGGACGGGGCAGAAGAGGCCTTTACATGCCGATTAGACATTAATTGCTCTAACAACCAGGCAGAATACTAGGCGTTGATTACGGGGCTTAAGATTATAGCTTCCATGGGAGTATTGGCTGTGACTGTGAAAGGAGATTCACAATTGGTCATTAAGCAGTTGCTAGGGGAATACAAGTGTAATAGTCCGGAGTTAGCCGAATTACGGCAGGAGGCTCTTGATTTAATGTGCCAAATGTCAGAGGTAACAATTGAGTATATCCCAAGGGAGGATAACGACACAGCTAATATGTTGGCCTAGCATGCTTCTGGGTATAAGGTTATTAGTGGGGGAGTGCAGATTGGAAATGTAGACAAGCAAAGGAGACCGGACTGGCGAAAAGAGTTAGTGGAATATCTGTTGAGCCCAAGCAGCAATGTTAGTCATAGTTTTAAACAGAAAGCACTCAACTATGTCATCCTCTAGATAATGAGTTGTTCAAAAGAAACCATGAAGGGTTGCTTCTAAGGTGTGTGAATAATGAGGAAGCACTCAAGCTGATGGGTGAAGTACATGAAGGAGTGTGTGGGGCTCATAAATCAGGATTGAAAATGAGATGGCTAATACATAGGTACGGATATTATTGGCCAACCATTACAGCCGATTGTTTTGAGTACGCTAAAGGATGTGAAGATTCTCAAAAACATGGGCCAATTCAGAGGCTACCGGCGGAGGAATTACATCCTATTGTAAAACCTTGGCCGTTTCGCGGATGGGCTATGGATTTGATAGGGAAAATATATCCCCCTTCATCAAAGAATCATTCTTTTATTATTGTGGCCACTGATTATTTTACTAAATGGGCCGAAGCGCAGCCGATGACTAAGGTAACACAAACCGATGTGATACGTTTTATCCAAAATCAAATTATACATCGGTTTGGGATACCTGAAACCATCACGGCTGATCAAGGGACGATGTTCACAGGTTCAGAAGTAAAGGCGTTTGCTGAACAATATGGTATTAGAATGATCTACTCGTCACCATATTATGCTCAGGCGAATGGACAGGCGGAGGCTACAAATAGGATCTTAATTGACGTTATCAAAAGAATGATATATAGAAGATCAGCCAAGAAAGTGGCATGAAACATTATCTGAGGCATTGTGGGCATATAGAAATTCTAAGGCTACCGCCACGGGTAATACTCCGTTACGGCTGACTTACGGTCAAGATGCAGTGTTGCCTTTAGAAATTAATGTGAAATCGTTAAGGGTAGCTAAGCAGAATCAACTGACAGCCGATGACTATAATCAAGCCATGTTTATGGAGTTAGATCGGCTGGATAATGATCGGCTTCAAGCTTTGGAGAACATTCAAGCAAATAAAGAAAAAGTGGCCAGAGCATACAATAAAATGGTAAGATTGAAGCAATTTTCTTCAGGAGATTATGTTTGGAAAGCAATTTTTCCAATTGGATTCAAGGATAATAGTCAAGGAAAATGGTCCCCGAAGTGGGAAGGACCCTTTGTTGTGAGTCGAGTGATAGGAAAAGGAGCGTATTATATAAAAGATATGCATGGTAAAGAGTTATCAAAATGTGTCAATGCCCAGTATCTAAAAAAGTTCAGGCCCAGTATTTGGGAATCATGGGCAAAGAAAGGAAAAGTAGCAGCAAACAAAAAGTAATCAAAGGTAAGGTAAAAAGTACATTCGGCTACATGCCAGCCGTTAATAGCAAAATAAAGTGTACGATTGTTCAAGAAAATTATGGTTCTTGGGATGGATCAACATTTGAGACATCAGCGGGAGGATCTTCTGTTGCCGGAACCGTAGAAGAGGAAGGAGCAGCTGAGTCAGTAGAAATGGCCAGTGACTGATTTTCTGCCTCTTGATTTATGTAGCTGTCCATGGCATCATCCGAGAAGTCCAGAGCTGAAAAGACATATTGTTAAAAAGGGATATTGAAATAAAATGGGAAAAGAGAAGAAAACCCAAGGAATACCTTTTCGTTCTAAAGGAGAGGAAGGTCGTTCAGGGGAGGGTTCTGGCTGAGCAGCAGGAAGAGTCTTGTTGAGTCCCACCCACTTAGATTTGGCCTCAGCAAGCACATTTTGTCCTGTCTCATACTCGGTGTTCAGCCGAACCTTTTCCCGTTGAAGCTGGTTGATCTCAGGATCCAACTCGATAGCTCGAACATACAATTCCCTTTGCGCTTTCAGCTGGAGTTCCTTTTCCTGCTCATGTTGAGAAATTTGAGGACCCAATTGCTTTAGCTTTTTCTGCATTTCAGCTATCTTTAGACGAAGCTCCTTTTGGCGTTCCACAGCTTTGTCTCGGGACTGGATAGCTTGATCTTTGGCGTCGCGGCGAGCAAGATAAGCTTGAATCAATTCAGCTTTAGTACTTTCTAAAGTCTTCAAGCGATCTAAGCGCTGCCGACTGGATGAGATGAATTCTGTGCTGGTGGCAGCTTGGTAACGCAAGGGAACCAAATCATGGGAAAGCTGAACACACCAGTTCTTGTACTCATCTGTGATCTCCTCAGAGATAACCAGCGCATCCAAATTGTTTTGGAGTTCATCAAGGACAGAGGGGTCTGGAAGGTCAGCGGCTGACAGGATTGTTTGTACTCTTGACATCAGCCGCGTTGAAGGTGAATACCCGGGAGTTTCTTGGGAAAATGGAGCAGAGAAATACTCGTCCATCTTATCATCTTCAACGGCCACCATTTCCAGAGGAGATATATCCAGGGCATCTGGTTTAGAAGTCTCTGGGCTAGGAGCTGTTGTGGACACCATAGACTTGGATTTGGAAGGTGATGGTTCCGGAGAAGGAGAAGGTGTGGCCTCTTCATCAAGAATAATTGTTGTGCTGGTAGAGCCTGGTTGTGGTTGCAAGGGCTACAGAAGGAAGAAAGTAATCAGGGACAAGAGGGGGATAGATGATGTAATAAAGTAAAAGAAAGAAGGAAATATACCTTAACCTGAGAACAGACTCTTTGGCAAAATCGGCGACGGGGCTACAAATTGGTCGAAGGGATGCTGGCTTCCTCGGTGTCTTCTTCTTCTTCTTCCTGAGCCGAGTCAGGCTTTACGAGCCCTTGCTTGACTAAGGAACGGCTAGTCGTTTGCTCAACTGGTTTGGCCGGACCTGTAAGAAAATAGGAGTGGAAGTAAAAGTTATGGTAAGAACAAAAGAAAAAGAGGATAATGACTAGGGTGTTGAAAGTAACCATACGCTTGGCCTTCTTTTTCTTCGGCTGAATTGATTCAGGGGCTTTTCGCTTGGTGGTGGGAGGATCATCTTCCACTAGAAACTTGGACATATAAAAATCTGGCTCAGAGGATAACACAATGTGTTGAAGATTGGACCACCAAGTGTCATACTCCACATCGGATGAAGGTGAGGGAGTAAACAACGACAGCCGAAAAGAAGAACGAATGTCTTCGAAGGAAGAAGCTAGTTGGTTCAAATCATCTGCAGACAGTAGGGGCCTCTTTCCAAGAATCACCAAAGATTCCACCAAAATGGGAACACTCTGAAGGAGGTCGAACTGACGGGTGAACCAGTGAGGATGGTAAGGTTCCACTAAAGATTTGTTGTTACGAGAGGTGGGCCTAATCCCAGAAGGAAGATCTCTGGCTACCAGAACAGATGGGAGGAAAGATTCAAGAAGGGCTATTTCTGAGGCATCAACAGAAGAAGGGTCAATACGAACCCAATCGGGGCCGCTTTCACGGCGACGATAGGGAAAGAATGAAAAAGGGTCAGAACGGTTGATGCTGAAGATGGTGTTGATGTAATCAAAAGGAGGAGAAGAAAAATTGGGCAGAATTTGAAACTTCCGGCCATAGATAGAAAAAGAGGGATGCTGAGTGAGGTTAGGCGGAAGGAGTTCTTGAAGGTACAAGGTGGTCCAGAGGTTTAGAAACCACAAGGGACCTTGGACATTATTGAAAGAGGTGTTGGAATTCAGGCAATCCACAATGTCATTCAAAGATTTGTACAGACAGGAACGAAAATAAGAAGCTAGGTCTACATACTGATCAGACATAATCGCGTCTACCAGAAAAGAATAATCTAACACCACAGCAGAGGAATTGGTACAAACAAAGTACTTACAGACCCAATACAGAAGGAAGGCTTTGTGCTCTGTTAACCTCGGCTGACGATGCTGAGGCTGAATGTTAGCTGAGATGAAGGAGGAGTATGAGGCCTGGGCTTTCTGGAAAATGATGCCCAAGGAAACAGCGGATGAACTGTAAAGTGGAGGAATTTCCGCGCCTTGGCAAGGGAGTCCCAAAATGGCTGCAACGTCCATGATGGTGGGGGTAAGCATGCCGAATGGAAAGATAAACCCATTCACCCTAGGTTCCAAAATTGAGCCAGGGCGTAAATCAGAGAAGGGGAGCAAGGATTGGTGATGAGGCTAAGCTTGAGCATATCATGTATTTTCCAAGTGGACCACTGCTTACCATAGTGAAACTGGTGCCGATTGAACCACTCGTGGTAGTCGTTGATGTAGCGTGGCCAAGAACGGAGAGTGGCTGGGCAAAGGGCAATGGTTGAGAAAGTGGAATGAATGGGGAGGTCTATGTGGTGAGGAAAGAGGAAGGTAAAGATATCCTCCGAGTTGTGAGGCGACTCGTCGGAGCAGGGACCCAAGGTGAATACTTTCTGGTCAAAATCAACTGGACGGAAAATCGCCATGGGTGAAGGTGGAGATTGATCGGAGAGTTCGTAAAGAAAGAATGTTGAGAGCAAAGAAGGCGGGAAGAAAGAAAAGCCAAGAATGGTAAGAAGTATGGAGAAAATGGTAAAGTAAAATGATGTGATAGGACTGACATACCATTTAAGAAGAAAATTAAGGTGATGTGACTAATTGTAAACACCGTATTTTGTTCGGACTTTTATTTAAAAATAGAAAAAATAGAAAAAAATACAAAAAATACAATAAATAAATAAAAATAAAATCATCTCATTAAATCACATAATTACAATCAAATTTAGTATAATCTCATTGAATCAAACATAATCACAATTGCATCAATCACAATCTCATCACACACAATTATAACAAATTAAATCAAATCACAATAAAAAAAAATCAATCAAAATTTCATTTGCATTAATGCTTTTTAACCTAAATAAATGATATATATTTGAGCATTTAGCAAGGAAAAATGAGAACAAGATAACAAAAATACAAAGACACAGAAAAGGAACAAAACAACATCGTCATCATCGTAGCTCAGCTCCTACGGCAGCAGCTCCCATGACAGTACCACAGTAACAATACCAGCAACGGCAACATCATCACCACAGCCGCCATCGTAAGCCCGCACCACCGACCACCCAGCAGAAGCCAGCGCCACCGACCACCACAGCAGCTGCCATGGCAAGGCGCTGAAGCTTCCTCGACAGCAACTGTTCACTGCCACATCCCTAGCCACCGTGCCCACGACCTACACCTGACGGAGCTGCTGCTGCAACCGCGCCTCAGCCCTATTCTCTCTCTCGTCTAGGACTGCACGAACAGCGACCATCTCTCTTCCTCTTCCTCGCACCGCTCTCTCTCTCCTCCTCACTGCAACGGCGGCGTCGCCGCACCCTCCTTCCCCTCCATTTCCTCTCTCGTTCTCCCTCTTTCACCCTCGGTCTGGTTTCCTCTCTCTCCTCTCGCGCGCGGCCACTTAGCACGTCGCCGCGTCCCCAACCGCGCACTCGCCCCTTCCTCACCTGGACAGCAGCACCGGCGTCATGGGTCCTTCCCCTGGCAGCAGCACCGGGCATAGCAGCAGAAGCCGCCGAGACATCAGCAGCGACAACAGCATCATAACGCCGTCGGTGCCACGCCCAAGGCTATGGCCGCCGCTCCCTTTCCCTCAACCTTCTCCCCTTCGATCTCTCTCAGGCGGCGCATCTTTACTCTTCTTTCCCTACAAAGGAATTAGGGTAGATAGGTTAGGTTTATTATTATTATTATTATTATTATTATTATTGTTGTTGTTGTTGTTGTTGTTATTATTATTATTATTATTCATTACTATTATTAATCTGATCCTTCTTTTTCTAAAAAAAACTTTTTTTTTCATTTTATTTTATGATATAATCATCCTCAGAACTTTATTTTGGGTACTTGTGCGAATCATATCGTCTTGTACCCTAAAAATATCATTTTCTTAAATAAACAAATCTTTTTGAATAAAATTCAATTCCTTTTTCGTCAAAATCAAAATCTCTTAATCTCCCATTTTATAATTCATGATCTCGTTGTATGATTTAATCATCCTCGAGGTTCACAATTTGTGGGGTACTTGTGCGAGTCGCATCGTCCTGTATCCTAAAAACATATTTTTCTTAAAATAACAATCATTTCCTTTTTAAATCAAAAACTTTTTTTTTCTTTTTTTCTTTCAAATTAAAATTAAATCAAAATTCGCAAAATCCTTTTTTTATTTCGTTGTATGAGATAATCATCCTCGAAATTTCAGACCGTGGGGTACTTGTGCGAATCATATCGTCTTGTACCCTAAAAAATCTTTTTTAATTGAACAAATTATTTCCTTTTGCAAAGCATTTTATTTCCTTTCAATTACAATCAAAATTAAATTTTACAAATCCTTTTTCATAATTTATAATGTCGTTGTATGATTTAATCATCCTCGGAATAATAGGTTGTAGGGTACTTGTGCGAACCACATCGTCCTGTACCCTAAAAATATCTTCTTCTTAAAATAACAATTATTTCCTTTTTAAAATCAAAACAATTTATTTTCATTTTGTTAAAATAAAATCAATACATAAAGTCTTTTTCTTACAATTTATTATTTCATTGTATGAGATAATCATCCTCGGGATCATAAATTGTGGGGTACTTGTGCGAGTAATGTCGTCCTGTACACTAAAAAACTTTTTCCTAATATCTCCAAATAATTTATTTCCTTTTCAAAAAGCAATTTATTTTCTTAAAATTAAACCAAAATTCCCAAAATCTTTTTACAAATTATTTAATCTGTTGTATGAGACAATCATCCTCAAAATTTTATCTTGAGGTACTTGTGCGAATCGCATCGTCCTGTACCTAACTTTTTTTCTAAAAGACACAACACACAAACGTTTTCTACAAGAACGACGTGGGTTTGAGTTCCTCACTGCACCAGAGGATATGTCGGCGCAGGCTACAACCTGTCAACCCAAAATTAAATTTCTAATCATTTTGTTCATTCTCTGTGTGTTTGGTTTCATTTATTTCATTTTAAAGGGGAAATTAAATGTTATTAAATTATAAATATTGATTTGCATAATTTTCTCTAGGGTAACCGTATTTATACGGATGTATTAGGGGTGCAGTGAGATTAAATTCTCACTCTTCCCTAATCATAATTCGACTCCCGAACCTTAATCTCTGAAAAGACCAGTTTTCAACAAAATAAAGGTTTTCCAATTTTTTCATAATTAAAATTGGTGGCGACTCCATTTTTCTCTATTTTTAGTCACGGCACCCCTCGGGGACGTTGTGACACTAACGGTCATTTCTCGCAGCAGAAACGAAACGGCAAGAGCGATAAGGCGGTTATATTAAACCAGCCGAATGGATACGGCTGATTAATATAAAGGGGACATTATGCTGTCCTAAGAAAATAGCTAATAGGCGAGAGAGATGTTAGTCGAGAGCGTGTAGCCGAATGTGGTTAGTCGAAGTATTGGTCAGCCGATAAAACGGATGATGACATCAGAAGAATTGCGGCTACGGCTAGAAGGGAAAACGGCTGGAGTACGGTTGTTGAGGCAGTTGCGAAATTTATGGAGGACACCTAAAGTAGTGGGGTTGAGCGTTCAGGTGAGCAAAATAAGGCGAAAAAGGAGGATTGAAGAGGCACGAAGCTAAGTGGCAAGAGATGGAGCCGGGATAAGCGCAAGAGGAGATCAAGTGATAAGGGCTATATAAAGGAAGCGGTTAGCTAGGATTAAGGCATCCGAAACTCACTAGAGCAATCTTGTTATTCATTTTCAGTCTTTAACTTACCGTTATTTCATTCTTAGGAGTAGATGTAGTTAGAATTCATTCTTATCCGTGGTGTATTTGCAAGTTTGTTGAGAGTTGATTCAAGTCAAATTAATATCAATCCATTTTCGTCCGCATTTCTATTTGATTATTTTCTCCCACCTAAAGTCTTGCTTCTTTTCCTATAGACATTTGGGGAACTTACAGCTGAGGGCAAGATTCCCGTTCTCAGCGTAATCGCCTCTGGTCAAAGGGATCATTACGTTGTTGTGTTTTTCGGCTCTTAATCAGCCGAGGTTATTTTTAGCGACAACAGAACCATTAAGCTCGATTTTGAACTTTGTGTGTGTTTCACTTTTTGAACATAACCTTCTGAACATCTCAGTATGCATTTTCTGAACCAGAATTCTGAACTCTTCCATAATTCACTTTCTGATACAATCTTCTGATCTGCATCCCCATTTTCTGAACACAGTTTGATGTTTCTAATAGTTCTAAATGTATTACAAATTCAAATTCCCTAATACATTTACTAGGAAAAATAGAATATAGCTTTAACAACTTTTATATAAGCTATTTACAAAGTTTCCTAACTATTACAAACACTATATTTTCTGAACAAATAAAGAAGCTTCTATACAATTACAATATTAATGTCAAGCTTCTGAATCTATTGTTACATTAGTTTTGTTATTATCAAAACCAAAAGAGGATTTACATCAACAATCTCCCCCTTTTTGATGATGACAAAACTTATGTAATCTTTCAATGCTTCTTATAGATTTAAAACAAAATAAAGCATTGAGAAATGTTCTCAGAAAATAGTTTTCAGAAATATATTTTTTCAGAAATGTATATAAGATAGTATCAGAAATACAATATATAATAAACACAAAGTTTTCTGAATATTTTCATAATACAGTAATTATCACCATAAATACATATAATTTTGATATATGTATTAAAATGTAATGTGTGAATGTATCATAATGTATGATATGCCAATTATTTCAATCAAGTATTACACAATAAAATATCATGCATAACCTCATAAGAAATACTATAACTCATAAGAAATTCTATAAATCCCCTTAAATGTAATATCCATATCAGAATCATAAATCCATATCAAAATCAAAACTGAATGTTCTAACCCTTCAGAAATACTATCAGAAACTCCCCTTTTTTGCATTATCTTTCTGAAACTCAAAACTTTCAGAAATTAAAGGTAAGAAGAAATAAGTAAGTAAAGATTACATAATCACTTCTCCCCGAAACTAAGGTAAGAAGAAATATTGGAATTTTGGATGCTAATAAGAAATTATTATAATAACAATTTTATTGATTTGAAATTTTGGATGCTAGTAAAAAATTTTAAATATATATGTTTTTATGTTTACTACTGATGATATGCCATTATTTCTATTACTTGTTAGGTTTTTTTTCTTCATTATAATCATTGCTTTCTTTCTAATTTTCATGCTTCTAGAATATAGCTTTTTATGCTAATTGTGATTTTATTATGTTTAGATTATTTTTAACCAATTGATAAGGCAAGTAAGGCGATTACACCGGTAGAAAGAAGATCGTCATGGTGTAGCAACATAAATGATGGAGAGAATTGTGTTATGTTTATCAACTATTAGACTATTTCTAAAAAAGATTATGAATTTGTAGCTATAATGGAAATGTAACTTAAACTTTATTACGAATTTGAAGGTGTGAACCTTATTATGAATATTTTTATTAATTACTTATCATCAATGTTTCTTATAATTAATTATTAAATTATGTTTTTGGATTTAAAAATTAATTACTAGCATAATTAACGGGGGAAAAAATGAAAAAAAATTGTGGTGGTTTTCAATCACCACAAATTAAGCCAATTCTAATAAATTATTGAGGTAAATAACCTCCATAAAATATTTTGACCGCCCCCAAGTTGTGGGGGTTTGAAAACGTCACTATATTATAGGGGTTTGAAACTGCCACTATAATATGGGGGTTTAAAACTGCCACTATATTATGGGGTTTAAAACCGCCACAAAAAAACCGACATTGTTATGATATTGGGATTTGCGTCACACATAACAGTGGCGTTTTTCAAAACCCCCACAAAGTGTTTTGTGGGGGTTGAAAACCGCCACAAATTGTAAAAAAACCTAGAATTCCCAATAATAAAAAAACGGAACTTCCCGCAATGTATAAAATAAACTTTGTAGCGGAATACAAACGTTTCTTAATTACCACTCCATCCCGAAGAGTAACTAGGACCAATTCAGTCACGTTTTCATGTTCCAATTGATTCAGAACTTATTGAGTTCATCCTATTGGCTTGGCTCATACGAAAAGGTATCGTTCTAAATTTACAATATGAAATCTTTTATACTGGATAATCTAGTATCCTTATGCATGAAGATAATGAATTATGTCGTTGTGGTCGGACTCTATTATGGATTTCTGAGCACATTCTCCATAGGGCACTCTTATCTCTTCTTTCTTCGAGCTCGGGTTATGCATGAAGGGACCGAGAAGAAACTATCAGCAATAACAACTGGGTTTATTACGGGACAGATAATTCAATATCCCTCTTATCTTACTAACTGGAATCAAAGAATTAGTAGATATGTTCTGCCCAAAATGGGAATGGGCTAGGGTTATGAACTTAGAATCTGATGATCGAGTCGATTCCATGATTATAAGTTCATTCCATACCGGTCGTGCAAACATATTCTAACACTTGTGATAAGAAAAGAAAAAGTCTAAGTGGATCCAGTTTGGACGCATTTGTCCAATTGACACGTCTGAAGGAATCAATGTTGGACTTATTGGATCCCCATCAATTCATGCGAAGATTGGTCAATATCTTTTTCTTGGGTTGAGAGAGGTGATTTTGAATCCACTCGACCCGTGCAGCTACAAAATGGGAGTTTGATAAAATGTAGAACCAAGATATACAAACAAGAACCAGTCCCAAGGAAAAAGCAGAAAAAATTGGGTTGGTAAGTAATACTACCCCCAATATTGGGGTTCATTACTTCAACTAGTCCCCATGTTCTTCGAATGAATCTCTTAGTTGTTGAGAGGGCTGCCCAAAAGCAGTATATAAGGCATATACCCAGTAAAACTTACAAGTAAACCATATATAGAGATAACAACTAGGGTTGTTGTTTCCATTCTTATATAATTGAAAGACCAAAATGGATCTATAGGATATACTCCTATATAAAATTTTATATAATTTATATAAAATATAAATAAAAAAGGATATATATATATATATATAATATAGTTTATATAAAATATATAATATTATATCCCCGCAAATCAGCTCGTTTTTTGTAGTGAGTGAGTGATCAACTGCCGAATTGATTCAAATTAAAACTAGGTAACGTGTAGTGTAATAGTTAACCTAGGTCATTCTTCCAAGGAATTCAATTGTGAGGAGTGATCATACAAAAACAAGTTAGGAGTGGGGATTTTGAACATATAATGAAACAAATCAGAAAATTCAATGAGGAATAAAATCAAATAGGTAGAATACTAGCTTTAGGAATTTGGATTGTAAAATCTATATCATTGATTCATCATCCTTTCAATGATTCTTTCAAGAATTGCAATTGAATTATAAATCTGAATTCAAATCTGAAATCAAACTTAATTTCTTATGAAAATCTTCATACATTCATCTTAATACACTTGAATTAAATCTGAAATTTCAAAACCTAATTCAAGATATTAAGATTGAAGTTCTACAATTCAATTTCCTAAATCAGAAATCTCTAGATCTAGGCATTCTCTCAACTTGAAATTATTGATCAATAACTCAGAAATCTCTAGAATTATCAATCAATTGGATTCATAATTCAAGAATTAGAAAATCTTCATAATTCTTGAATCATAAATCAAGAAGAGATGAGGAGAGAGAATTCGAATTCCTTAAGAATCATGAAAGAAATACAAGAAATATCTCAATCACATTGCTAATCTCAACATCTTTTACAATCCTCCATCCTCAAGCTAGCTATGAGTTTAGCTCTCCATGATCATGGAGAACTCAGCAAGAATAAATAGAAGAGGAGAGAAAAACGAAAATGAAAGAGCTAGAGAGAAAATGTAAACTATCTCTAATTCTAAAAACTTGAATTGTAAAAAATGAATGTAAAGTGTTCCCTCTAAATCTGATGTAGGACTTAAATAGACAAAAAAGAAGGTGGAAATGTCTAAAAAACTCATACGCTAAACAATTACAACACATAAGGCAAGGGTACAATGGATAATGCACAAAATTGTGACACTTAAGGCAACTCAGAAAAACTAAGTTTCTGCCCGAAATATTGCAGCCGATTTTTGAAAAATCTAATGGATGATTTTGCCCTCGAGCCCTAAAGCAACGTTGTAGCTCTATGTCTGAGCTTTCCATAGCCACCAAGATCATCCAATTCCAGTGAGTATAGCTCGAGATATAGGCAAAATACTGAGTGCTGCTCCAGATTGCTGTCACATTCGCTGCAGCAACTTTGAGTCAACTTTTGAGTTTCTTATAGACTACAATTGCTTTCGAGCTCTGAAGATGAAATGAAGTCTTGTGTCTTAGCTTTACAATGCAACTAAAATGGAGTGATTCCAACATCTGTAGCTCCAGCTATGGCTTCTGCAACACTTGCTGTCCAGGATTTTTGTCCAGAATTCTGCAGCAAGATTGACTCAACTTGAAGCTCCAATTTGGAATCCTTATGGTCTGAATCAGCTTTTGAGTTCTTCATCAAAGTTGTATACCTGTGTCTAAGCTTTCCAACAAGACAAAGAACACAAAATTCCAATTTCTAGAACTCAAGTTATAGGCAAATTACAGAATAGTGTCACAAAGCATAAAATGCTGAGAAAATGCACAAAGCTCCAATTAAGTACCAAATGCCTAATATGATGCAAAAGTGGTTCATTAATCTCAAAAGTGGTCAAATTATATGCATACAAGAGGGAATTAATCAATACAAATAATGCTATATCAGTGAGTCACCTTTGTTAGAGGTGAAGTGAAGTCCTTTGTGGTTTGCAAGGGCAGTTATTCACCTTGTTTGAAGGTGCAGGTTGAAGTCCTTTGTGGTGTAGCAGAGGCAAGGAAATTCCACCTAGTTGGTGGTGGTGATAGCGAACTCTCAGGTGTATCTTGGGGACTGGAGTAGGCACGTTGCCAAACCAGTATAAAAACTTTGTGTGTGCTCTTTCTCCCTTCCTTTACTCGTTATATTTGTTGTTTTTACAATTTATCATTGCACACACATACAAAATAGTTTGCGCAAACTTACATCATCTTTGTCTAAGTGTTGAAGGTTAAAGTTTTAACTTTTATCATTTAGAAGATCTTGAAAGTGAATATACTTTCAAGATCTATAAAGGTCTTTTCTATAGACTTGTTTCTGTTTATTTTACTAACAATCGTTTCTGTTGTGCAAGACAAGTCTTGGACTTTGTTTTTATTTCAAAGTAAATTTCAGAAACAGAAATTATAGTTGGAACGTGATTCAACCCCTCTTCTCACGTTTCACTACCTTCACTTAAAACATAGTTTATTATATTAAAATACATCCTAGTGATTATTTTCACGAAACTATGCACTTTTAAAGCTTTTTCTTGTCAAATAATTATAAAAATAATTACAAATCTGAAACTTTATTTTTATTTTCTTAAAAACTATTTATTTCCATAGATTTCACTATTTTATAATATTTATTTCACAAAACCATTTTTATTTTGACAAAAGATAAGATTTACTATTATACTTTCTAGATCTATTTTCTTGGTGTTAGGAGATTATATTAGAACAACACTTTTTGATTCCAAGATCTCATTTTTATTTTTGACATTAGAGAGAGAATAATATATTGAATATTTATCATTATGAGCCTTCATGAACCATCTCTTTTTATTTCATAACTTTAGAGTCTTATGTTCTTGAGCACACTTTATTCATGGTTTACAATGGAACTTCATCAACTTATTTTCTTCCCTCTATGGCCGCGGGTATGATGTCCTTAATGTACCAAAATATGTATTTTATTTATCTCATCATTTACATCCACAATATGCGATTTAACAACACAAGATTCAAACTTTTCACCAACACAACACATATATCCAACACAAACCCGCATTTTATTCGGTGAACTTTTTGAAGAACATCAAGAACACTTCAAAAACATTGTTTCTGGTGGGTGTTTTCAATTTTATTTGACTAGAAAATCGTCTTAATTCGATATCATTGTGCAAATGCCTGAAGAAATTGTTGCAAATGAATATAGATTGTTAAAATAAATATAATTTAACAATATAAAAGTGGTAATATTGTTTACCCTTCATTTTCGGATCTGATCCATACCATCATTACTTTAATCGGATCAAGTTCTATTGACGGAGTAAAATTCATTAAATGTTGAAAATGAAAAAAGATTAGAAATAAAATAAATAAGTGAAGGTGAAAAATCGTAACAAGATTAGTATCTCTGTTCACTAAATGGGGTATGACAATATAGCTAAAAGGGTGTGATAATAGTCACTTCATATGTTTGGTATATGATGGTTCAGTATACATGATCTATTTACAAAAATAATTTAAAAATTATATATTCATATTATGTGATAATTAGTTATTAGACATGTTCTAAAGATCCTATTTTAATTTTATTTGCATTCACTAATGTAAAAGTAATTTCATTATGTATTTTTATTGTTATATTTGCAAAATAAATTTAATGAATAACATATTTTCATTCAAATTTTTTTTATAAAAATAGTTTTATTTTATTAATTATTTAATATCTAAAAGTAAAATTCGATATAACCCAGTGCATTATATTGCACTTGTATAAGCAGTAATGTTTGACGTACAACAGAAATACGTCCAACTTGTATCTAACGTGTGCTATCCATGTTACAGGATAGCATACATTCTGTAACATGGATAACACACGTTAGATACAAGTTGGACGTATTTCTGTCGTACTTCAAGCATTATTGATTGTATAAGACTAGTAAAGTGTGAAAAAAGATGTAACTTTCTGAAAGCGGTAATAGTATAGGTACAACATAAATATCATCCAACTTCCATCCAACTTGTAATTATATGGTGATGAGATCCATTAACAAACAAATCCTACAATTGTGTTTAATAAGTTGGATGCTAATTGGATCAATTTTAGTTGTACGATAAACATTTCCCTTCTGGAAGTACAACTTTTTGTACCAGAAATCGTAAGATCTCTAGATTTCAGGAACAAAAAATTATTTAGCCTGAAATCGTAGGAATCATACAATTTTTGGTACATAAAGTTATTCTTCTAGAAACCGTAGGGATCTTATTTCCTAACATTTACTCAAATTAAGACATCCGTGGAATTAGCGTATCTCTCATTGCATACTTGGAAGAATTAAGTATTAAACCTATTTACTGCTTGTTTGGTTTTTTACAATTTTGGCGTTACGTTCACCAAATTCTGTTTAGGAAAATCAACATGTGTTTGTTTCACATAATTGTTAGGAAAGAAAGTGATTAGCATTGGTTAAAATCATTTTTTCTTAAAGCTGCCCATACTAGCTCTTGAAATATAGAATTATTACTCTAACACCAAATTCCAATTTTATCCATATTAAACCATTACTTATTATCTACCAACTGTCACACCGACTCTCACACCAAATATTATTAAAAACATACAGCAAAAGAGTAGAAGTACTCTCATCCAATCCATTACAGGTAAATGCATTTCATTTTCTTTTGAAGTTTTAAAGGTTCAGAGCTCTTATTCTATGTTTTTAGTTAGTAAATATTTTTCTTATGCAAGTATAAATGATATCCTTTTTGTAATTGTATAATTTAAATAATATTTTAAATAAAAAAAATAATTCACTAATTCACTTTTTTAACATCATTCCCAAACACAATTCAATTATTTTAAAATTAATTCTTTCAACATCAATTATTTTAAAAGCAATTCTACTCAAATTTAAACCAAACGGACTCTTATTTGGAAAAAGAATCTCAAATCAAACACAGTAGAAGGGTCAATAATCTAATCTAAAACCATATTACCATAGATGATAAATAATGAAAAACACGTGAGCCAACAATTGTACTAAAATAATCATTGGATGCCTACAATATAATTGTACGAAAATACCCATCCTCCATGTGATCTCCTCAAGTTGTGGGATGGTGGGATGCAAACCACGTGCACCTTATTAATTGAAATTACACATATAACCCCGAAATTTAATTTATTCACCAAACTTGCCCCTCCCAACTACTTTCAGTCCTTGCCTCTCTTGTCTCACTTGACTGCTGTTCTTTATTGTTGAACTCCACCAACCCCATTCTCACGAGAAATATTTAGCATATAATAGAATGCATATTTATTCATATTATTTGCATAATTATATAATTTTTTAGTTTGTAATAATTATAATGGATAAAAACATAAAAAATATCAATAAAAATTAGTCTATCTGTTCTAAATTTTAGTCATAATTTAATTAAGTTTAATTACAATATTTTCTTTTATTTCATAATAATAATAATAATAATATCTTTTATATATTAAAAATTATAATATCTATATCTAAATTACATTTAAATATACACAAATGTTTGGAGAATAACCGTTTTTCAGTCAAAACAGCCAACAAAGTCCTTTAACATTTTATGGTCCAAATAACATTTTAATCATAAGTATATTTTTAATGAACTCGGTGATTGTGACCCAAATTCCTATTTATTGACTGTTTTGGCTGATTTTTTTTATTGTAGCTCTATCAAACTTTTAAATATATTAAGTTCATACCAAAAAAATTGAATATATTAATTTTCTAATATAGTGATAATTATTCTGAAATGGAAAAATTACACGTCTCTGATCAAATTTCTTCACGCTCAACAAATCCTCTATAAAACCCAACCTCTCAATACTCCATTTCCCACTCACACACTTTTTCTCGTACATGCTCTCTTTTTCTCTCCTTCCCAAACCAAACCCAACAAACACAAAAGAAAGAGAAAGAGAGAAATCATTGCGTGTGTTCATTGTTGAATAATAGACACAACAATAATAATAATTAAGTTCAAACAAAATTCAAAAGCATGGCTCTCTCAAGCTCGCACTCTCTCTCATCTTCCAGTTCAATATTGAATAATAACACTCTCTCTCATCATCATCACCAACCCTCATTCTCCTTCAGTATTCCCACCAAACACTCATCACCTCACCAACCACCGAGATCCATCACCAAACGCATCTCAGCCGTCCACGCCGCCGACAAGCCCTCCGCCGCCGCCACCGCCGCCGTACCAACTAGCGCCGCCACAAAATGGAGCGTTGAGAGCTGGAAATCGAAGAAGGCGTTGCAGCTACCGGAATATCCGGACAAGGATGATCTGGAGACGGTTCTGCGGACGATCGAGTCGTTTCCGCCGATCGTGTTCGCCGGAGAGGCGAGGAGTCTAGAGGAGAGGCTGGCGGAGGCTGCGATGGGAAAGGCTTTCTTGCTTCAAGGTGGTGACTGTGCTGAGAGCTTCAAGGAGTTCAGTGGGAACAATATAAGGGACACTTTCAGGGTGCTGCTTCAGATGGGTGCTGTTCTCATGTTTGGCGGACAAATGCCTGTCGTTAAGGTTTCACTGTCCTTTCTCTTCATTTCGCCTTTATATATATATATAGCATGGTAGAGGCACAATAAAAAAAAACCAGCCAAAATAGCCAACAAATAGGAATTTGGGTCATAATCACCTAGTCCATTAAAAATATACTCATGATTAAAAGTGCTATTTGGGCCATAAAGTGTTAAATGAGTTTTGTTGACTGTTTTGGCTGATTTTTTGTTGTGCCTCAAACATTTGTGATATATATATATATATATGATAAATCAAGAAATTAATGAATTTAGATTAAATTTTGGTCTTTTTCTTTGGTTAATATTAATACTTATGGTATAATTAATGGTTATAATTTGATAGTTTATTTGATAAATTTAAAAAAAAAATACTTTTCTATAATTATAAAGTAATTAATAAATATATGTGCTCATGAATTTTATTGGATATAAAAGAAATTATTAAATTTTAATGTAAATATATTTAATTTTTAATAAATGAAAAGTAAATTAAAATGATAAATATTATAAATATAAGAAAAATATTTTTGTCGGACATTATTTTGACACATGCTAATACGAATCCATGTGTGGAATTATATATAAAACATAAAATTTTATAATAAAAAATTAGTCAAAATGAGCATAGATAGAGGCATAACAAAAAAACTAGTAAAAACAGCCAATAAATAGAAATTTGGGCCACAATCACCAAATCCATTAAAAATATACTTATGATTAAAAGTGATATTTGGGTCATAAAATGTTAAATGGACTTTATTGCCTGTTTTGACTGATCTTTTATGTGCCCCAAAGTATTTGTGATAGTTAATAGATCGTGCATATAATATATAATATATACAATATATACTACATATTATCCAACACCATATATGACATGTTATGCACAGCATATATTATAACATCATTTTTTTATAATAATGTGCATAATATGTGATATATGTTATATATAATGTGTAATTTATATTGTGCACATTATATAATACTTGTTGTACGTATCATATTGACTAAATTATCTTATTTTCATTGTACATGTATCAATGTTATATATAAAATATTTACAACAAAAAATTTAAATATCAAATGATTGGCTTGGTAGTGATACAATCAATGAATCTAAATTTGTGGGAAAAAAAGAAGAAAAACTACCGGTTAATAATTGAGAATGTGTGTATTTTAGTGGCGAATCTAGTGAGGCAAGAAATACATCAATTTCTATTTTCTAGAGTTAACTCTAAAATTACTAAATTAGATTAAACCCCAATTCTATCACTTATAAATATTTGTACATACATTTTCTCTTACATATCTTCTCCATCCACTTTATTACCATTGAATTTTAATGTTACATCACTCCAACACTTCAACTTTTATTCTTTATCCTTAAATTTACATGTATGTTTATTGTACATAAAAAAAACTATACAAATATCATAAAATCTAAATATATATATTGGGCCGAAAATTAGTCTCCCTAGTCCCTACTATCAAAGTATCGGGTAGATTCCTCAAACATTGAAAATAGGATAATTTGGCTCCTTTCATAAGTTTGTGGAATAAAAAAAAAAGTTTTGTACGAATTCGTGCGTCAGAACTAAATTGTCTCTTTTTTTTCTTAAACATAAGAGATTAATTTAGAACTTTTAAATTTTGGGATTAATTTTTGTACAATATATTTATAGATACTTAGTCATAAAATTATAAAAATATTTTAAAAGATGAGTCTTTGAAATATCCAATTCTTCATATATAGAAGATGAGTCGCTAAGTGTCACATTGGTATGCGAAGAAAAAACATGTATAGTAAAAAAAATAGAAATAAAAATACACCAATCACTACTACGTGATAATTGATTATCATTTTGCTTTAAATAATTACAATAATACTTGTTGTACAACAAAAATACGTCCAACAAGTATCCACGTGTGCTATACATGATATGGGATGTGTGTTATTTGTATAACATACGTACGTATAACACATATCTCATATCATGTATAGCACACGTTGAATATTTGTTAGATGTATTTATGTTGTACACCTAGTATTATTGAAATAATTAATATGAAAAGTTTTGTCTTTTGTGGTTGGTGAAGAAATTTTTTTTTTCTGTGAATTGTTTGTTTGATTTTAGGTGGGAAGAATGGCGGGTCAATTTGCGAAGCCAAGGTCAGATCCATATGAGGAGATAAATGGTGTGAAGCTTCCAAGTTACAAAGGTGACAACATCAATGGCGATGCTTTTGATGAGAAATCAAGAATCCCTGACCCAAACAGGATGATAAGAGCTTATTGCCAATCTGCGGCAACGCTCAACTTGCTTAGGTCCTTTGCCACTGGAGGGTATGCTGCAATGCAGAGGGTCACTCAGTGGAATCTTGATTTTGCAGAGCACAGTGAGCAGGGAGATAGGTAATAATAAATTATATCAGTTTTTGATGAAACCAATAATGATAGAAATATGATCTATGAGTAATAGTGTTAGATGTCATAATTGTGATTAGGTAGCAAAAAGATGTTATATAATGCTGGTTGTACAACGGAAATACGTCAAATGAACATCCAACATGTGCTATACATGATATGGGATGTGTGCTATACGTACGTGTGCTAGCATACATCCCATATCATGTATAGCATACGTTGGATGCTCGTTGGACGTATTTCTGTTGTACAACAAGTATTATTGATGTTATATCATGTATAGCACATGTTGAATGCTCATTGGACGTATTTATGTTGTACAATAAGCATTATTGATGTTATATCATGTATAACATACGTTGGATGCTCGTTGGACGCATTTCTGTTGTATAACAAGCATTATTGATGTTATATCATGTATAACACACATTGGATGCTCGTTGGACGTATTTCTGTTGTACAACAAACATTATTGTATAAATATTTGTAAAGAGATAAAAAAAACTTGGTTAAGTGTTTGTAGAATTGATTATGTCAAAATTGATCTTAAAATGAAGTGATTATGTCAATTCTACGTACTATATGATTCAATTATATATGATCACATCCATAAATATAATTGGCTCTTAATTCCAATACTTATTTGTTCCTCCAACTGAAAGGATTTTATTAGATTACAAATTGTTACCATACAGGGCAAAAATGAAACTCTATATATAGTATTAGTTTGGTGATAGCATCTTGATGTGGTTTAACAGGTACCATGAGCTTGCGAATAGGGTTGATGAGGCCTTAGGATTCATGGCTGCAGCTGGGCTCACACTAGACCACCCTCAAATGACATCAACTGAATTCTGGACATCACATGAGTGTCTTCTTCTGCCTTATGAGCAATCACTGACAAGGTTGGATTCAACTTCAGGCTTGTATTATGATTGCTCTGCTCACTTGCTTTGGGTTGGGGAGCGTACTCGCCAACTTGATGGTGCACATGTTGAGTTCCTTAGAGGAATTGCTAACCCTCTTGGCATCAAGGTATGTATGTATGTATTTGCAATTAATTAAAAAACTTGGTTTGTCTCAATAATGTTTGTTGTATAACAGAAATACATCCAACTAGCATCCAACGTGTGCTATACATTATACAAAATGTGAGCTATACGTACATGTGCTATACATGTAGCACACATTGTGTATTATGTAATAACACACGTTGGATATTAGTTGGACGTATTTCTGTTGTTGTATGTCAATTATCAAGCATTTTGTTTGTCTAATTGTGATTAATTACTCAAGTTGCCCTGTTTGTTAGTTAATCACCTGGGAAGAGATAAGAAAAGTAAAAAAGATATTTCAATTTAAAATTTGACTTTACAAAATATGCAAAAAATTAATCGACTGAGTCAAGTCAAACTAGCCAAATGGGTAGACAGGTACAATTGGTTATGATTTAACTTATATCCTATATATAAGTGTATGTGTTCAAATCCAGGCGACCTGTGTTAAAAATTCTCAAAGAGTTTAGGGTCTTCTTTTATCTTGATAGGATAGCGGTTCTTATTCCATTTAAATCAAATCAAATCATTTTCAGTTCTTATTGATTCCAAAGCCAGCTAGAGGAACTCCGGAATGCTGGATGTATAGGAAGAAAATATTGTATAACACTTGCACAACATTCATCCATATCATTGAATTTTAAAAATAGATTCACTTTTATATCAAAACTCTTAAAATTAAACGGTGAAAATGAGCAATATATAAGTTTTGTACAACTTTTATTGTGCATATCAGTTTGGTATTTGTTTAGTTACTAATATAACTGCTGGCTTAGCAGCCATTGTTTCTTCTTCTTCTCCTCTTTCTTCAATTTTTTTAATGCATATACTTGGTGCACAACAAAAAATAAGTCAAAACAGTTAATATGTTGTGCACAACACATATAATATACAATACACAACATATATAATATACAATACACAACGTATATCATATGCGATGCACAACATATATTACATGTTGCGGCATCATCTTTCTTTGCAACATATGAATATGTTGTGCACATCATGTGATATATAGTGTGCATGACATATCATATTCGTTGTGCATTTTATATTATATATATTATGCAGAAGTTGTTTTGACTGATTTTTTGTTGTACATATAACAATTCTCTTTATTTAATTCTTATTTTTCATGATGTATCTGCCTGAAAATGTTTTATAGCTGATTGTAAATATATACTTGCATAAATACAGGTGAGCAACAAAATGGATCCAAATGAGCTAGTGAAACTGATTGAAATCTTGAATCCTCACAACAAACCAGGAAGGATAACAATCATAGTCAGAATGGGAGCTGAAAATTTGAGGGTCAAGCTTCCTCATTTGGTCAGAGCTGTTCGTAGGTCTGGCCAAATAGTTACATGGGTCTCTGATCCCTGCCATGGCAACACCATCAAGGCACCCTGTGGCCTCAAAACAAGGCCTTTTGATGCAATCTTGGTACATTCTCCTTTCAAATTATTAACCTCTTCAAGTTGATCTAACAAAAAAAAAAAGAACTTAATGATCTAAATTATCTAGATGTATAATTTACAGTTAGATAGTGTGCCTATAATGTTGTTGTATAACATAAGTACATTCAACTAGTATTCAACGTGTGTTATATATCATACGTAATGTGTGTTACACGTATTACGTATGGTATATAGCACACATTAGATACTATATAAATGTATTTCTGTTGTACAACAAACATTATGGGTATGTTTGAATGTTTAAATTATGAGAAATGATTTGATTTGAGAATGAATTATAGTGTTTGAAATGAATGAAAATGAGAAATAATTTCATTTGAAGTTTTTTGGAATTCTATTCCTTTTTATCTTTAAATCATGCAAATTTTGATTGAATTTAGAAAGAATTCATTTTATTTCCATCAAATTTATTTAATTTTCATCCAATTCATTTCATTTCTCATAATTTAAACATTCAAACATACCCTATTGATATTTATAGGCCTAATGTAATAAAGGAGACATAAAATTAGTATTAAATCGAAACTTAATGATAAAATCAAACGAATATCAACGTCTAGCTAAATCTAAGATATCATTTAGTTTTTCTCTTTTCTTGCAATTACTTATGCCCATTATTGTGTATGTAGAATGAGGTGAGAGCATTCTTTGATGTTCATGAACAAGAAGGAAGCCATGCTGGTGGAATTCATATAGAGATGACAGGGCAGAATGTAACAGAGTGCATTGGAGGATCAAGGACAGTGACATTCGACGATCTTAGCTCGCGATACCACACGCACTGCGACCCGAGGCTGAATGCATCGCAGTCTCTTGAACTCGCCTTCATTGTTGCAGACAGGTTAAGGAAGAAGAGGATTGGAACCGCTAGCCTCGTCTAAGAAAGGCTTTTAAGTCTCAAAAGTCCCTGTTGTTATGTTTTTGGATTCTCAAAATTTAACGGTCGCAGATACAAAACCTCTCTGCTATAATACAATAATGCTCGTCGATAGAAATACGTTCATCTGATGTGTGTTATACATAATATAAAATATGTGCTATATATATAACACATTTACATATAGCGCACATTCCATCCATGTTATGTATTACACACGTTGAACTAGTTGGACGTATTTCTGTTGTACGACCAGTATTATTGGGCTATAATATATAGTAGCAAAATAATTTTGGTTAATGCTTTGTCATTTACCAAAGCCAATTTGTTGTTGTATCTTGAAGATAGTGGCAGCTTGAGATGACGATGATGGGAGGTGTGGTTTTGTGCATATGTGTTAGAGGTGGAGGTATTTTTATATTTTGGACACTGAAATATTGAATCTTGGTTTTTTTTTTTTTTTAAATTGTTTTATGACTTCAATTCAATTATTTGGAGAATCTTGCTTTTTCATCCACGATGATTGATTTGTGTACCATGTACAAGTCAAGTGGTGGGGCCATGCGTAGGTAATGGGTCCATTCATGTTTTTCTTTTTTTTTTTTAATTTGTTGCAAATTATGGTGAATTGAAGTTACCATGACAATGATGATAAAAAATGAAGGCAATGAAGATTATGCTCTTATTATTTGTCATTTTATAGCGTGATTTATCGGATTTTTTCTCCAAAAAAATTTAAAAAAAATCATTATTTCAATGATCGTAGTGAGAGAAATATTAGTTTCACAGAGTGTTCTGTTTTTACTTTTAAAAGGGGAAATGTAGAAATTCTACGATTTCAATGTAAATGAACTTTCTGTTTATAAATTGTAGGGGTCCTACGATTTCAAGAAAGAAATACTGATTTATTTTGAAATCGTAGGATTCATACTATTTCAGTCTCATTTATATAAAAAATATATAATATTTAATATATCTTATATTATTACCTTTATTAATATCAACTTTCACATTACCAAAAAATATAATCTCTTTTATTTAATTTTATATCATAATTTTTCTATCCCTCTATAAGGATATAAAAAAAAAAAAATTAAGGCTTAAATATCATTTTGATCCACTAGCTTTATACAAATTCTGATGATTTTAGTCCACTATCTTTTAGAATTGTCACATTTAGTCCACTAGCTTTAAAAAATTATCAATTTTAGTCCACTGTGCTGACGTGGACTTAATGATGCTGACGTGGCAGTTAATTTGCTGACATAGCCACTGACTTTGTTGACGTGGACTTTGACTTTGTTGACGTGGACGTTGACTTAGCTGACATGTCATCGACTTTGCTGACGTGTCTGTTGACTTTGCTGACGTGTCTGTTGACTTTAGCTTACGTGTCCGTTGACTTACTAATTGACTAATAGTGGACCAAAAGTGCTCACAATTTGAAAGCTAGTGGACTAAATGTGATAAATCTAAAGATAGTTGACCAAAATCAGAATTTATGTAAAGTTAGTGGACTAAAATGATATTTAAGCCAAAAATGAACTAATATTACCTAGAACTTTTTAATAGATAAATATTAATAAAAATATAAAAAATAGACACTTAATATAAAACAGAGATAGCAATATATGTATATTGACGTAAAAACTTTGGTGTTTTGATACCTTGGCATTTTAAGTTAATTTTTAGTATAAATTTCTAATAATTTATGTTAATTTTAATAGTATTTTGTTCGATTTTAGATTAATTTAATTAGTTTAAACTTAATTTAAATTCTTAGTATTATTTTATGCATTTTTAGTATTTTTTTGGGTTTAATTTTCAGAAAGCTAGTATTATTTTGACAAATTCAAGTCTCATGCGCAAAGCGCCCTTCCAGGCACCAATTAGAAAATTACAAAGCGCAAGGCACCCCATTGTGCGCCCTTAGAAGAGATACAAGGCGCTGTGCGCCTCAAGAATTTGGACAAGGGTCATATGACCCTTTGAAATTTGAAGATTTTAAAGAAAAGCACGTGCTCCAATTTCATGTTCCCAGGAATAGCACTTGTGTTGAATCAAGTACAAGCATGCTAAGCAAGGTCATATGACCCATAGAAGAGCAGGCGCCCATTTGAAATTCAAGGCGCGTTGCGCCTCCATCTTGCGCCCGAAGCCCCGCACAGCGCCCTACATGGGCATCTTCCCGCGCGCCCTGCGCCTGTCCCATGTGCGTCCCGCGCCTTGCGTCTCGTCACACGCACCGCGTCTCAGAAACAGAATCAAATTGAAGAAATATTCGGGAATTAGGCATCCTGCGCCTGCTCTACGCGTCGCGTCCCGCATTAAATGAAGACGTTAAATGCGCACATCATCTTAACTGCAGATACCTCAAATTGTGCCGCATGTGCCGCATGATCCAGAATTTATTCAAATGCAAATCTTTTCATATCTTTTTGAATTTATCTCTAAACTTAATTCCCGTTGTTTTAGGGATTGGAACAATTTGAATTCTAGAATTATTTTTGATTATAAATAGGACTAGAATACAAGCTTAGGGGAGAATCTTAGTTTTTATCTTTTATTCTGTCTTTGTTCAAATACTATGTTTTTCTCTGTTTTAATAAAATCAATTATTCGTTCTTCAAAATGTCTTCTTTCAATTTTTATGCTTTGTTTACTTTAATTATGAGCAACTAATTTCTTTGTTAGGGTAAAGGGGATCGTATTACTATGAATTAATTTTATATTTGTGAACCTTTGAATTTTATTAATTCAATTCAAGCAATTACCTTATTTGTATTGTGTTGTTCTGAGGATTGGAAAATCATTTTTCAACTTATCTTGGATTTATGTGTTTATTTGGGAAAGTAAATGTGTGAATTAGCTTAAGGGAAATTGCCAGAAAGATTAGTATCTAGGAATAGAATTAAGATTTGTGTGAACTTTGAATCAGTAAAAATATTTTATCTTTTCTTTGAATTGATTTGATCAAGGGATTGACTAATTGTTCATAGAAAAAGTGTTAAATTACCAAGGAATCGGAATTGACAACTTAAGATTCGTTCATTGAATTGAGGCTTTAAAATTTAAAGGCAAGCAAATGTTTTATTAACTTCAGAAAATACGTTAACCCGATTCCCTAACCTTTCATCAATTGAATTTTAATTAAACTTTTACTGCATTTTTACATTCATTAGCTTTTGAATTTACATTGTATGCTCATTCATTACCTTTTATTGGATTCGTCTAATTAGAAATCTACTTTAAGAAATTTTTGCTCGGTTCTTTAATCTTCGTGGGAATGATACCCACTCACCGTGGTTTTTATTACTTGAACGATTCGGTGCACTTGCCGATACCCTATCATGTTTTCGGATTACGAAAATTTTGGATTTTATCAGAAATTATTCTTGTTATTTTTGTGGAGATAGAAAACTAGCTAATATATGGTGCTTCAAAGTTGCAAAAAAAAAAAAAAAACACAATAGTGAGAGCTTATGTTGTGTGTAACACGTGTTAAAAAGATGTAAAAAGCTACTATAATTTTTGTACGGTGTTTTTGTGATAAGGAGAAAGACAAGTAAAATTAATTTTTATAACTGAAAATAAAATTAATTATCAATTTTTAAAATTTATATATCTAATATTATTTTTATTTTAGTATGAGGATTGATTATCACACAATTTTTTTTTAAAATGTATATATCTAATATTATTCTTATTTGTATAATTAATTTTATTTGTATAATTATATTTCTACTATTTGTCTATTAAAAATTTGTCTATTTCTACGTAAAATTTGTCTATTTTTTATATTTTTATTAATATTTTTCCATTAAAAAGTTCTAGGTAATCTTAGTTAATTTTTTTTCTTTGATATCCTTACAGAGAGATAGAAAAAATTAGATATAAAATTAAATAAGAGAGATTATAATTTTTGGTAATGAGAAAATTAATATTAATAAAGGTAATAATATAAGATATATTAAATATTATATATTTTTTATATAAATGTGACTGAAATAGTAGGAATCCTACGATTTCAGAGTAAATCAATCTTTCTTTCTTGAAATCGTAGGACCCCTACGATTTCTATACAGAAAGCTCATTTACATTGAAATCGTAGGAGTCCTCGATTTCCCTTTTTAAAAGCAAAACCAGGACACTCTGTGGAATTAATGTTTCTCTCACTCCATTTTTGGAAATAATGATTTTTTTTTGGGGGGGAAAAATCCGAGGTTATATCTATGCTCTAGCTTTTATTTATTTATTAAGACTGGGTAGCGTTTGGTAGCTGTCCTAAGACAGTGAAGACAGAGACACCGAGACACAAATGGACAGAGACACAAAGGAACTGTGTCTTTATATGATGTTTGATAACAGTGGACAGGACACAAAAAATATTTTTGTATTGTGTTTGATAATAGTGGAGATGATATAAAAACATGTAAAAGTGACATTGGATATACATAATGAGAATTATGTTAAGTGATGAAGGGTATATTGGTCATAAAATTTCATTAAAAGGACCAGTCCATCCCAGTCCATCTTAGTCCTTCACTTCTGGAGTGGACACAAATTTTGTGTCTTTTCTGTCTATGAACACAAATTTTGTATCTGTCTCATAAACCAAACATGATTAGTCCCTCACAGTCTCTGTCTTTTGTGTCCTGGGACAGCTACCAAACGCTACCATGACAGTCATTATAAATAATGAAGGCAATGAAGATTATACTCTTATTCTTCACCAATAATGCTTGACGTACAACAGAAATACGTCCAACTTATATTCAACGTGTGCTATTCATGTTACAGGATGTGTGCTATATACGTATATGTGATATACGTATATAGTACACATCCTGTAACATGGATAGCACACATTGAATACATGTTAGACGTATTTCTGTTGTACGTTAAACATGACTGTATTCTTCACTTATGAGTGTCAAAATAGAACCAATTTTTTTTTGGGTTTTGCTAACAAGTGCCCTTAGGGCACTTGTTAAGGATACTTGAAATAGTAAGTTTATAAAACTTTTTAATTATAATGGTGGGACCATTACATAGAAAACATAAAAATGCATGTTTTCAAGATGAATATTTCCTTTTTTGTTTTCTTAACAAGTGCCCTAGCAAAATCTTTTTTTTTTTTTAATTAGTATGTGATCGTTGAAGAAGGATGGTACTGCTCTCTTCAATCATAAGGCTTTGTTTGAGAGTTGTGGTTTGGAGGGGAAGGGAAGGGAGGGAGAGATTTTGAGGGAAGGGATATGTTTGGGAGTTTTAAAAATTAAGGAAGGAGGAGTTTGAGGTATTTATGAAATCCTCCTAAACCCCTCATTCTCCTCCATTTTAAGTTCCCCATTTTTGGGTATTTTAAAAGACATTTAAAATTCAAAATACTATTTTACCCTTAATACTTCTTTCAATTTTTTTCAAAACAACATTTGATTATTTTATAGATGAAAAATTATGGGATGCACATTTTTTAATAATAGAAATATGTTGTAAAATATAATTTTTAAAAAATAATTTAAATAATTATCTTAATAAAAGGTATGATAATACAAAATATATATTTTCTATTTAATATTTTTTGGGTAATTAATAGAAATACATTTTAATTAAGATACTTAATTCTAAAAAAATAATTAAGTAGACTAATAAAGGATAAAAAAGTAAAATTACATTATAAATACTCCAATTCCCTTCCTTCAATCAATTTTACACTTGCAAACATAAGGAGGATTAAGTTTTCCTTCCCCTTCCTTCCCCTCCAAGACCTTCCCCTCCCCTCCCCTCCAAACTCCCAAACAAAGTCAGGCTTTGTTTGTGAGTTAGGAGGGGAAGGAAGGTTGAGGTTATGGAAGGAAAGGAAGGGGAAGGGGAGGAAGGGACTTGGAGACAAGATCTTCTTTTTGTTTGGGAGTTTGATAATTCTCCAAGTTGGGGGAACTAAAAATTAGGGAGTTTGGAGGATTTTAAAATTCTCTCAAATACCTCCCCTCCCTCCCAATATAACTCTCAAACACATTTACACTCTTCAAAATATCTCCTTCCCCTCCCCTCCCCTCCAAACCCAAACTCCCAAACATACCCTTGGGATCATTTGTTTCATTGTTAAGAATAACTCAAATAACTAAAATTTGTTAGGAAAGGTACCAAAAATTACCGTGAGAAGCGTATTATATGACAAACTAACAAAAATAATATCTATAAGTGCAAAAATAATAAGGTAAAGGCATAGAAAACACATCAATAATTTTTATCGTGAAAAATTCTAAATAATAGGGACAAAATATTATGGGATCTAATACAGAAAAAAAAATTCACTATTACTTTCACTACAAGAAAAAAGTCTATTACCTGCGGATTTTGCTGCAAATTTTTACAGAAAATTCGCAGTAAACAGCTTTTCCTGCGAATTTTGCTGCGAAAATGAATTCACAGTTAAAACCTTCGTTGATAATTTTAGCTGCGAATTTTAAATTCGCAGCAAATTAGCTGCGAAAATTTTTCGTAGGTAATTTTAAATTTTCGCAGCAAAAAATCACAGCAAAATCCGCAACAAATGTTTGCAAGTAAATTCGAAGGTAATTTTTCGCAGGTAAATCCGCAGGTAACGTTTCACAGGTAAATCCGCAGGTAATATATTTTTGCAGCTAATGTCGCAACAAATATTTGCAACTAAATTCGCAGCTAATACAATTAAGTTTTTTCTTTTTCTAGATCAATTTTTTCCTAAAAAATAAATACCAATTTAATATTAGCCAATCACACATGTCTAAATGTATAATATCACTTAAAACTCCTCAATAAACAACTAATGTACTGATTAGATAATATGTTTAAAAGTCAAATTCATAGAAATAGTAAATTTAATTGTAATTTAAGTATTCAAACATAAAAATAAACTAAAAAACAACTTAAAATCCTAAATATTTTCCTCTTCATCACTTGAACCTTCCTCACTAGTGCCCTCATAACTTGAGTCCTCATCATCTTTTCACTACTAGAAACTATCGGATTATCGACGGATTTTATCGACGGATACCCATGTAATCCGTTGATGATTCATTGTATCGACGGATAGTCTCCCACGATTACTTGATGGTCGGAATACAATTACCGACAGATTTCATTAAATAATCCGTCGATACTTTATCGATGGATATATCCACCGACAACCGTCGATAATATCGAAGGATGTATTGGCGGATATATCCCACGATAACGTTTTTTTAGAAAAATATTAAATTAATAAATATTTTATCTGCGGATATATATCCGTCGATAATTGATTTTCCCATGAAAAAAAATAAAAAAATATTTATTATCGGCGGATATATCCGTCGATAATAGTAACCAAAAATATATTTTTTTAAATACCTGAATTAATAATATTTAAACTAAATCAAAATTTATAACAAAATAGTAATAATTTCCATAAATAAAACTATAATGAAAAATCATAATCTATTAAACAATATTTACAAAATAGATAAAATCCAAACACTATATAAAAGAAAAAACGTAATGTCTGAACATCCAAAACATAAACGATAAAAAGAACTATAAAAAATCCATCCTATCAAAGTCACAATCGTCATCACCATCACCATCATCATCTCTGGATGCATCTGGCTGAGTAGGAGGAGTCTGGGCAGGAGGAGGTCGAGGAGTCGGTGTCTGTAATGATTATGCATGTAAAAATGTGTTGGTGGTTGATGTAGTTTTATCTCTTTCATATCAACGTTTCCATCTAGGTGGCACATAAGCATGAAATCCACGACAATAAAACACAAAACCTCAAATATGAAGTTTCAGATACCATGGAGTGATCCAAGGAGCTTTCATCACCAACAAAATTAATACACGCATAATTTCAATGAATTTCAAGGCAAAATTCCTTGTCAGTTTTTAATGGTTTAATTTTGTACTTTGAATTTGATCACCACTATGCATAAAAGTACCAAAAAAAGAGTTATTATAGCTTTAAATGTTTCCATTTCAATAAGCCAACCCGACAGTGCGTTAAATGGCTTGAATTTGTGCATTATATGGGAAAAGAAATCTTTTGCATTTTGAAATGGAGGGAGCAATGCTTATGCATGTAAAAATGTGTCGGTGGTTGATGCAGTTTCATCTCTTTCATATCAACGGTTCATTCTTGGTGGCATAGAAGCATGAAATCTAGGACAATAAAGCACAAAACCTGAAATATAAAGTTTCATATACTATGGAGTGATTCAAGGAGCTTTCATCACCAACAATTAATACACACATAGTTTCGATGAAGTTCAAGGCGAATGTCTTGTCAATTTCTAATGGTTTAATTTTGTACATGAATTTGAGCACTACTATGCATAAAAGTACCACAAAGAGAGTTATTTTCAATGTTGTGTAAAATATGAATATGAATATTAATAGAGATATTTTTATCGTATACTTTTAATTTTTTAAATACGTTATATAAATCAATCATCACCTTAATATATGTAAAAAAATTAACAATGAATTACATATTGAATTGGAGGGAGCAATGATTATGCATGTAAAAATGTGTTGGTGGTTGATGCAGTTTTGTCTCTTTCATATCAACGTTTCCATCTAGGTGGCATAGAAGCATGGAGTCCACGACAATAAAACACAAAACCTCAAATATGAAGTTTCAGATACCATGGAGTGATCCAAGGAGCTTTCATCACCAACAATTAATACACACATAAATTCAATGAAGTTTAAGGCAAAATTCCTTGTCAGTTTCTAATGGTTTAATTTTGTACATTGAATTTGATCACCATTATGTATAAAAGTACAAAAAAAGGAGTTATTGTTGCTTTAAATGTTTCCATTTTAATAAAGTCAAACCGACAATGCGTAAAATTGCCGGAATTCGTGCAATATATGGGAAAAGATATCTTCTGCATTAAATTTTTCAGTTCTAATCCTACACTATAAATATGGGGTGATGAAGCATCTTTATCTTCATCTGCTCTAAAGTATTATTAGTGTTCACTAGCAAAAATGTGTGTTAAGCATATTCTCCTTTTTGGTTTGTTGGGGTTGGTTCTCATCTCAACTTCGGTGGCTCATGAGATGTCTAAAGATGAGAGACAAGGTATGAACTTTCAAATCTTCATTCTTAATTCGGAACAAAAATATATTTTATTATAATGTTTATACATCTTAAATTATGGTTTGAAGTTTTCATATTTCAGATGCATTTCATCATAACATTCACTAAAGTAAACAAAAGTTAACTAAATAGTAATTAAGACACAAAACATTACAAATATTTTTTCCCCATATTGTCACATTTTCTTTTAATTGGACCATAGAAAATCATGTAATTTAATTTAAACCAACATCATTAATAACAAATCTTAAATGTGGTTGAATTGCAGTTGTAATGGAACAACCAGATCATCAAATAGAAAAATGTAAGGGAAGCGGTGGAAACCTTAATAATTGTGGTGGAGGCGGAGGTGGCAGTAGCGGTGGTGGCGGCTATGGTGGTGGTGGAAGTGGAGGAAGCAGCGGTGGTGGCTATGGTGGTGGTGGTGGTGGAGGTGGAGGTGGCGGTGGGAGTGGAGGTGGTGGTGGTGGGGGCTATGGTGGAGGCGGAAGCGGAGGTGGCGGTAGCGGTGGAGGAAGTGGTAGTGGCGGTGGTGGAAGCAGTGGTGGGGGAGGAAGTGAAGGTGGCGGTAGCGGTAGTGGAAGTGGTAGTGGTGGTGGCGGGAGCAGTGGTGGAGGCAGTAGCGGAGGTGGGGGTAGCGGTAGTGGAAGCGGTGGTGGAAGTGGTAGTGGCGGTGGTGGAAGCAGTGGTGGGGGCGGAAGCGGAGGTGGCGGTAGCGGTAGCGGTGGAGGAAGTGGCAGTGGCGGTGGTGGAAGCAGTGGTGGGGGAGGAAGCGAAGGTGGCGGTAGTGGTAGTGGAAGTGGTGGTGGCGGAAGCAGTGGTGGGGGCGGAAGCGGAGGTGGCGGTAGTAGTGGAGGAAGTGGCAGTGGCGGTGGTGGAAGCAGTGGTGGGGGAGGAAGCGAAGGTGGCGGTAGTGGTAGTGGTAGTGGTAGTGGCGGTGGCGGAAGCAGTGGTGGGAGCTATGGTGGGGGCGGTAGTGGAGGTGGCAGTAGTGGTGGGGGCGGAAGCGAAGGTGGGGGTAGCGGTAGCGGAAGCGGTGGTGGAAGTAGCGGTGGGGGCGGAAGCGGAGGTGGTGGTAGCGGTAGTGGAAGTGGTGGTGGTGGATCCAGCGGTGGGGAAAGTGGAGGAGGAGGATATGGTAATGGTGGAAATGGAGGAGGAAGCGGTAGTAGAAACAAAATATAAAGTGAAAGCAATAATGATTAATAATGTAATTAATAATCAATCGTTGAATGTACTTAATGGTCGAATACTCGATCAAATGAAGCATAAATATAATTATAATTTATCAAAAAGTCTTCCATTTTATATATAATTCAAAGCTTATATGTAAAATTTTGAATCAATAAAAAATTGTGGCTTTTCATGCAATTCTAAGAAATAATAACGAAATAATTTTATAAACAACAATAACTTTTAGTTTAATTAGAACCAGATTCAAAAGTAAATATTTGAACAAACACATCCATTGTATCATATTGCGATATATTGATCATTCATTCTAATATCACATATTTATCTTTAATATGTTAATAATATATATCAATTTAGTCCAAATTTCATATACCCTCCTCTTTTACTAATCAAAGAACAATAGAATTAGACAATCACTGTTACTATTGACCAGTTACCAACGTAGTTTGTCCGGCCTCCATTTTAAAAATAGGAATAAAAGAATAAATCACACTTTTTCATTCTTTAGTGGTCACACTTGTCAACACCTTATTTTGACCGATTCACTTTACTTCTTAAAAAAAAACATTTTTTTTGTTATCAATTTCCATTCTAAACACACCAAAAAAAAAAAAATTAAAACTCATTTGATCAAAATTCATACAGTTCATTCCATTAAAAAAAGCATGCTCTCTTCCAGCCCATTTCGTGTGCATGTTTTTAGCCCATATTTTAGTTATTGAAAATAAAATAAAATAAAATAGAAAAAACACAAAATAATCCGTGGTCGGCACCTTTTTTACCTTTTTCTTTCGGCCATTTTGGCTTCACAGGACATGAGTTTCTCTTAGAAACCGTGTTATTTTGTTTTGATTCAGTGATTCCTTTTGTTTTGATTAACACCGGTAATGATAATTATTTTTGTTTAGATTAAACATGCGCTTATCCTTTATAGGATGTAATAATAAAAAATAAATAAATGAACCAGCATATGCAATGGAGGAGGGAGGAATTCACTGAACAGAGAATAAGCACAAATTCTCAAAATCAAATCAAATCCAAACAAAAAAATAATAATAAATCAAAATTGCAAATAAAAAATGTAGCCAAAATCGGTACTCATCTTCA
The DNA here is from genome assembly GCA_013621005.1 of Aeschynomene evenia. NCBI lineage: Eukaryota > Viridiplantae > Streptophyta > Magnoliopsida > Fabales > Fabaceae > Aeschynomene > Aeschynomene evenia. Next base: position 11,463,471 of record CM024265.1, read on the forward strand.
CCACCATTTTTATCATACAGCATCATCATCTTTATTCCATCATCATCATACACAAAAAAAGAAAGAGTAAATTAACTAAAAATAAAAAAAAAAAAAAAAAGATCAGAGGAAGCAGACCAGAATAGAATTGGCTCTTGTGAATTTAATCTTTTTCTTTATGAACCTATTTTTGAAAAAAAAAACACTAAAAAATGTGTGTGCGTTTATGTTTTGTTCTCATGTGTATATGTGGGTTCTCATGGTGTTTGGGCTTGAAGTGATATCGGTTCCTTTATTTAGTTTTAGAGTCCACCTTTTTATTTATTTACTTTTTATGTTACACATATTTTGGTCCATTTCCATATTCTTGGTTTTTTTTTTTTTCTAAAACCTTGTTTATCAATTTCGTTCTATTATGTTTGTCATAGCTTTTTTTTTTTTATAAAATAATGGAAAACTTTGTTTTACTTCCCTTTAAATAAAAAGAAAATAAATTTCATTCTTTCGATGATTATAATTGATGATTGAGTAATAAATATTACATTCATCATAAGGTTTATTGAGTAATCGAGTGTTGACTTAAACCTTAAATTTCTCTGAATAATGATTGAGTAATAAATATTATTTTAATTATAAAGGTTCATTAAATAAGTCAAATGTTAACTTGAACCTTGAATAAAAATAGTTGGTTATAAAGTATGTTATATTCTTTTTAAAATAATAAGTGAGCTTTAATAGAACTACGTGAGCTTTGAGTTCCTCATTATACCGGATGATACGTCTTACGATGGTATCAAGAGGGAAAAAAAAGAAAAGAGCTTAGACAACAAAATTAGGGAAGATTATTCTTTTTCTCTTTCTGGTTTATTACAATGTTTTTCCTTAATATAGAGAGATAGGAAGATAATTTTGGAAATTACATTAAATACATTCCCTAAACATTACTACTAATTGATTTGTCCTGATTTTCTTCTGATTTATTTCCATATCTTCAACACTCCCCCTCAAGATGAGTGGTGGGATCACCAATACTCAACTTGGCAAGAACTTCAGAAAAGACTCGTCCTGCAACAGCCTTTGTAAGAATGTCTGCTAGCTGATCTTCAGATCTTACAAACGGAAGTGTAATGGTGCCATCCTCAATTTTTTCCTTGATGAAGTGTCTGTCTACTTCAACATGTTTAGTTCTATCATGTTGTACGGGATTTTCGGAGATGTTAATTGCTGCCTTGTTGTCACACTTCAACTGGATCGGTTGTTGTAGTAGAAAGCCAACTTCAGTCATTAACTTCTTGATCCATAAGATTTCAGCTATTCCTTTGGCGATTCCTCGAAATTCTACCTCGGCACCTGAGAGTGCTACAACTTTCTGTTTCTTGCTTCTCCATGTTACCAGGTTTCCACCCACAAGTGTAAAGTAGCCTGATGTTGATTTCTTGTCATTTGGATTACCAGCCCAGTCTGCATCTGTGTATGCTTCTATGTCCAAGTGCCCATTTCTTTTGAACATAATTCCTCTGCCTGGAGTTCCTTTCAAGTACTGAACTATTCTCATGACAGCTTCCATATGATCTTCTTGTGGTTGGTGCATAAACTGACTCACTATTCCAACTGCATAAGCAATATCTAGCCGAGTATGTGACAGGTAAATTAGTTTTCCAACCAGCCGTTGGTACCTTTCCTTGTCTGTCAGATTAGCACCTTCCACGAGCTTTAAGCCATGATTAACCTGCATAGGGGTTTCGGCAGGTTTACAGTCAACCATTCCTGTTTCTGCCAGAAGATCTAAGATGTACTTTCTTTGAGAAATAAAGATTCCTTTATTGGAATGCAGAACCTCTATTCCCAAGAAATATTTCAATCCACCTAAATCCTTCATTTCAAATTCTGTGAACAAATTCTTCCTTAATCTTGCAATCTCTTCAACATCACATCCAGTTATGATCATGTCATCAATATAGATTATTAAGCAGGTGATCAAATTATCTCTCCTTTTTAGATATAAAGTGTGATCAGAGTTGCTCTGCTTATACCCGTATCTCTTCATGGCTACTGTAAACCTTCCAAACCATGCGCGTGGTGACTGTTTAAGCCCATAAAAAGCCTTTCTTAACCCGCACACTTTATTTTTTTGAAAACCTTTAGAGAACCCTGGTGGAGCTTCCATGTATACTTCTTCTTTCAAATCTCCATGTAAAAAAGCATTTTTGACATCAAACTGGTGGAGTGGCCAGTTTTCGTTTGCTGCTATTGAGAATAATACTCTAATGGTGTCAATCTTTGCAACAGGTGAGAAGGTTTCTGAATAATCAATACCATAAGTTTGTGTGTAACCTTTGGCCACCAACCTTGCTTTGTGTCGCTCCACAGTTCCGTCTGCCTTATGTATGATGGTGAAGACCCATTTGCACCCAACTGGCTTCTTCCCCGCTGGTAAAGTACATTTCTCCCAAGTTTCGTTCTTCTCTAGAGCTTCCATCTCAATATTCATGGCTTCTCGCCATTCAGCTTTCTCCTTTGCTTCTTGGACTGTTCTTGGAATATCTTCTGACAATAAGGTGGCGGAGAAAACCTTTGCAACATTTGATACTCCTTCTCTGCCCACTCTTATTGGGTATCTTGATTTGCGGGGAACATGCTCTGGTGAATACCTAACAGGTGGCACTCCTCTGTTTCTTCTTAAGGGAAGAGTAAAGGCTTCTGGTTCTGGTTCTTCTAACTCCGGAATTACACTGTCATGGTTAGTAGCTTCATTTATAACAGGAGATAATTCACCAGAGTGAGATCCACTTACCTCTTGTTGGACATTCTCAGAAGAAGATTAATTGTTTGTGGACGTTGAAACAACATCATTGGTACCTAATTCATTTGTTAATCCTACAAGAGAGGCAGGCTCGGTGGCTCCATGTACTTGCTCTGTTGGAATAGTCTCTGGACAACTGAGGTTATTCAGCCAACTTAGTGGTTCACTTTCCCTTTCCCCCTGAACACTAGGTGGGTGAATAAAGAAAAATTCGGACTCCAAAAAATCACAGTCCATAGTTACATGAATACGACGTGTGACTGGATTGTAGCACCTATACCCCTTTTGATGTGTGGCATACCCCACGAAAACACATTTTTCTGCACAAGGATCAAGTTTGTTTCTATCGGCTCTGGGAATATGAATAAACACAGAATACCCAAAAACACGAGGTGGAAGGGTTAAGATGGAAGGAATCGGAGCTTAGGTGGAGAGGGCTTGTAAGGGTGTTTTTGTGGTGAAGAGCTTGGGTAGGAAGACGATTTAATAAATAGGCTGAGGTGGCCACAGCTTCAGGCCAGAAGGTTTTCGGGACTTGGGATTCAAGCATCATGGCACGTGTCATTTCAAGAAGTTGCCTATTTTTCCGTTCTGCGGTACCATTTTGTTGGGGAGTGTTTGGACAGGAGGTTTGATGAATTATGCCATGTTTTTGGAAAAAGGTTTTCATAGTTTGGTTTACAAACTCACCTCCATTATCTGACCTGAGGATTTGTATTTTTTTATTGAACTGAGTGTGAATCATTTGGTAAAAAGCAAAGAATTTTTCAGGAACTTCTGATTTTTGTTTTAAAAAATAGACCCAAGTCATGCGAGAGAAATCATCCACAAACAACACAAAATATTGAAACTGATTGTTATGAGAGTTAGGAGCTGGGCCCCACACATCAGAGTGTATCAAAGAAAAAACAGAGTTAACTCTAGTGTTGTTTGGATGAAAGGTGACTCTGTGATTTTTTGCACGAATACATGTCTCGCATTTGAGAGGAACAGTAGTACCTGTAAAAAGACTAGAGAACAAATGCTTAAGATACCCAAACGAAGGATGTCCCAGACGCCTATGCCATAGCCAGAGTTGTCTTGAAACCGTTCCGTGAGCAAGCATGGCATTACCCTGGTGAGCCACCTCATCAACGTAGTAGAGACCCTTTCTCTCAGTACCACGTCCAATGATCTCCTTCGTATGAATGTCCTGTAAAAGGCAAAAATTTGGATACATCAGCACCACACAATTGAGTTGCTTTGTCACTTGACTGACTGATAATAGTTTTGATGACAATGCTGGTACATAAAGACAATTGTTTAATTTCATTTTTCTTGAAAAAACAATGGAGCCTCCTCCTCTGACTCCAATTAATTCTCAACTGGCTGTCTCAATGTGGGTTTTTTCTGGTGCAGACAAATCGGTAAAATCATGACGGTCATGGGTCATGGTATCTGTGGCCCCACAGTAAAAAATCCACTCATTTGATTCATTCGGGTTGGGCTCAGAATGGGTTAGTAGAGCCATGGATGGGTTTTGTTGTTTATTTTTGTTCAGGCTGGTTTTTTCGGAATTGGGCCATAATTGGGTTGCTTCATTTTTTTTCTTTTTAAAGGTGACGGGCATTGGGCCATTGAGCCCATTAGGGCTGAGCTTATCTTCCTCTTCCATTCTCCTTGTTACGCAACTTTCCCTTTGTTGCAGCAGCAGCTGCGCTCCATGGTTTTGTTGAATTCCCTCCGTTCGTTGTTGCCATGAACTCTTCCATCTGTCTTCCGTCTTCACTGTCGGTGGCACTGGCGGTCCTCTGACTGCTTGCCGCCATGGTAGCGTTGTCTCCTTTCTATCCTCTCTCTCTGCTGTTGTGGCGCTTCCTGGTCGGATCTCTCTCTGTTCTGGTTACGCCATCGCTGCTGCTGGCGACCTTCGGGATGCCCACAGCGGTGGTTGCTCCCTTTCCCTGGTGAGGCCGATTTGTTGTCATGGTGAGACTGATTTGTTGTTCTGATGACATGAGACAACAAAAAAAAATTTCCTGGGTTGAGGAAGATAACTGGGGACAATGATGAAATGTTTTATGAGTTCCCAAGATCAAGAACACTGCTCTGATACCATCTTACGATGGTATCAAGAGGGAAAAAAAGGAAGAGAGCTTAGACAACAAAATTAGGGAAGATTATTCTTTTTCTCTTTCTGGTTTATTACAATGTTTTTCCTTAATATAGAGAGATAGGAAGATAATTTTGGAAATTACATTAAATACATCCCCTAAACAATGCTACTAATTGATTTGTCCTGATTTTCTTCTGATTTATTTCCATATCTTCAACAATACGTAGGCGCAGATAATCTCTATCAGGCTCAACTTTAATTTTTCACAATTTTGTTCCTAATAATTGTTATCTTTCTTTGTAAGTATATTGTATTATTAAACCTCTAAATCTATTAAATGCTCTATATTTTAACTTTTAATTAATGTTTTTAATATACTTTAATTTTTTTAGAGCATATAATTCATCATATGCATATATTGTTAGATAAATATATATTTTATACATATTTTATTATATACGGTTGAACCCCGGTCTAATCGGTTAAAACTCTGAACCGCTCCCTCATTCGGTTCAATGTTTGGTCCGGTTTTTAAAACAATGGTAGTGATAGAAATGCTGTTTACCCTGAAATATTTAATAATCTTTGAATGATAGAATTTTAAATTTCTTTAATTTTGAACATTGAATTTGAGCATCACTATGCATAAAAGTACAACAAAGAGAGTCAATATAGTTTGAAATGTTTCCATGTTAATTAGTCAAATCAAAAGTGTGAAAATGGCATGAATTATGCAATATGTGGGAAAGAAATCTTCTGCATTAAGTTTTTGCAGTTCTAATCCTACACTATAAATAAGGGGTGATGAAGCACCTTTATCTTCATCAATTCTAAAGTATTATTAGTGTTCACTAGCAAAAATGAGTGTTAAGCATATTCTCATTTTTAGTTTGTTAGGTTTGGTTCTCGTCTCGGCTTCAGTGGCTTATGAGGTGTCTAAAGATTAGAGACAAGGTATGATGAACCTTCAAATCTTCTTGTTTAATTTGGAACAATAATATCTTTTATTATAATGTTTAGATTTTAATTTATACAACTTAAATTATGGTTTAAATTTTTCATATTTCATATATATTTCATCATAATATTCATTAGAAGTAAACAAAAGTAAACTAGATAGTAACTAAGACACAAAACATTACAAGCATTTCTTTCCCTTTTGTCACATTTTCTTTTAATTTGACCATTGAAAATCATGTAATTTAATTTAAACCAACATCATTAATAATAAATCTTAAATGTTGTTGTATTGAAGCTGTAATGGAACAACCAGATCATCAAAAAGAAAAATGTAAGGGAAGCGATGGAAGCCTTAATAATTGTGGTGGAGGCTATGGAGGCGGAGGTGGCAGTAGAGGTGGTGACGAAAGTGGAGGTGGTAATGGCGGCAGTGGTGGTGGCGGCTATGGTGGTGGTGGGAGTTGGGGTGGTGGCAGCGGTGGAAGTTTGGGTGGTGGCAGTGGTGGAAGTTGGGGTGGTGGAAGTGGAGGAAGCGGTGGTGGTGGCTATGGTGGCGGTGGAAGTTGGGTGGTGGAAGTGGAGGAAGTGGTGGTGGTGGCTATGGTGGCGGTGGAAGTGGAGGAAGCGGTGGTGGTGGCTATGGTGGTGGCTATGGTGGTGGAGGCGGAGGTGGAAGTGGCAGTGGTGGTGGAAGTGGCGGTGGGGGTGGAGGTGGTGGTGGTGGGGGCGGAAGCGGAAGTGGTGGTGGAAGTGGAGGTGGCAGTTGTAGCGGTGGAAGTGGTGGTGGTGGATACGACGGTGGAGGAAGTGGAGGAGGAGGATATGGTGGTGGTGGAAGTGGAGGAGGAAGCGGTGTTGGAAGCAATAAATAAAATGAAAGCAACAACGATTAATAATGTAATTAATAATTTATCATTGAATGTACTTAATGGTCAAATACTCGACCCCAAGCTAAGCTTTTGATATGAGGATTTGTGACATTATTGTCATGATTGAGCACCTACATTCGTAGAGAACAAAGAGAATAGAAGGGAAAATTTTGAATTTTATGTTAAGATAAATCAAAGACTAATGTTGCCCCCCGAAGGCATCATGGATCATTTCCTCATAACACCCACGATTATCACCGCCCCAATTTAAATTACGGTCCCCATATTGTTCACCATCAAACCCACTTGAACTACCTCCGACAAACTGATCCTGTACTGACTCGACTTCCCCATGGACTGTCCATACATAATAATTATCCATAAATCCCTTTTTCTACAGGTGAACCTTAATCGTGTCAACATCATAGAAAAACCTACAAACACACTTGACACATGAACACTTGACTTTTCCCTCGGACCTAAATTGTTTAGACATAGAAGCAAACCCCACAAACTCTTCAACTCCAGCATAGAATTCCGGCTTAATTCCCCCCTATTTGGGTGTAACCTATCATACATCCATGATCTATTTGTTGATGACATTGAATATTGGAGAATCCTAAAATGAGAAGTTTAACTAGGACTAATTAATAACAGTTTTTTAGTTAATCTAAATTCACCATTAATACGACACTAATGATTTTTAAAAGTTTGTTAAATTTTTACTCAAACATAATTTCGAAAGAGTTTCCCTTAGTTTTAGATAACTTAACAACAATTATTTAATTTCTCAAAATTTTTACTTCACAAAATTTTGACAGAGTCTCCCCTAAATTTTAAACAAACTTTCTCATTTAATTTTACAAATTAATCAACCAGTATTGCCGGAGTTTAAGGACCGGTCTCAGACTAAGTCATCTAATCTAAGGTTTTGCAACAGTAACAACACAATCATATCATTAAAATTAATAAATAACATACCTAATATAAACGTAAGCTCCTAAAAACCGTAAGCTCCAATCGCCCGAATATATCAACAACTGTTCTGATATATATCATTTAAATAATATATTTGTTACGTTATTGAAAAATTACTTACTTTAAATAACATATAAGTTTGTTAAATCTATCTTTTTTTGAAAAATGTTTTCTATTTTTGTTTAAAACAGTTTTCTTTTTAAAAAATTTAATATATTTATTTTTTAAAAAACAGAATAATAATATATTAATTTTTAATAGAAAAAATAAAAAAGATAATAAATACAATATATAAAAATACCAAAAACAATGAAAAAATTTAAGAAAAATACCTAATGGAAGACCAAGAGAGATATGCTTCCTGGTGGCGGTCAGCGGCGGTGGCGGCAGAGGGCGGCGGGAAAATGCTACAAACAATGAGTTCTCATTAGAGACCTCAAACAAAAATTCTAAACCGATTAAACTGTAGAGGACAGAGAGACTAACCTGTTGGCACTTCCCGGAGGTCGAACGGGCGGCGGACGGTGGCGGAAATGGCAGTTTAAGCGGCGGAGAGAGAGAGAGAGAGAGCGGAGAAGAGAAAGAGAGAGCAGTTCGCGAAGTGAGGAAGGAGGAGACGCTGTCTCCTCATATTCGCGGATTATCGACGGATGATTTAAACCATCCGTCGATAATATCCCTCGATAACAAGCTCCCGATTAAATGAAACAGTGCGTTTCATTTATCGAGGGATGCAATCATTTTTATCCGTCGATATTTTCATTCGTCGTTTAGGGTTTAGGGTTTAGGTTATTATCAGCGACTGATATCCGCCGATAAGTGATAGTTAGGGTTAGGGTTTAGGGTTTTATCGGCGGATATTTTAATCTTCATCCGTCGATAAAACCAACCTGACCAAAAAAATTTTTTGGTTTGAGCGGGAGAACAATTTATCGATGGATATTTTTCAAAATATCCCTCGATAAATATTTTCAATAATAAAAAATCCCGCCAATGCAATATCCGTCGATACATCCGCCGATAACGTCGTCAAAACTGTCCGTCGATAATGTTCGTCGATAACCCGATAGTTTCTAGTAGTGCTTGATTTATGGTGATTTTCTTAAGGTTTTGAAGAATTTGGCTTGTAGCCCAAGCTTCCCATTAGTAGTGCTTTGGGATGATAACTCTTCTTTTTTCTTTTCAAAATTCTCCTGTAAAGTGAACAATAACATATATTCAGCCTAGTTACAATAGAGAATAGATCAATAAATGCATTCAGGTTTATGGTGCTGCTCATTTTTGCATTTAATACAAGGGCACCTAATGACTCCATTAACAATTAGTTAGTTAATTAATAGTAAGCCAGATTAGTTATACACTCATTAATTAGTTAGGAATTTTTGTGAGTTTTTGAAATTTTGGAGTTAGACTTGAATATAGTACATAGTTCTATAGATCATTAGGCTTCTTAAAAAAGAGATTTGTCTTCATTAATTTTTCTTTTGAATGAACATTGTAATTACAATAAAATATAGCAAAAATTAAGTAGTCAAATATTTATTTAATTTAAAATATATCATGTTTTTTCTTCTCATGGAATTTAAAAGTTCAGAGGTTACACAAAACATAAACATAACCAAGGTAATCAAACTCGAGAGTCTAAGCAAACTCGTGGGAGCTCCGTGAACTCGACTCGTAGACTCGACTCGTAAACTCGTACGAGTTTACGTACCTATTAAAATATGTTTAAAAATTATATTATTAAACATAGAATATAAAGAAAGGTAACATAAAACTATTACATAGAATTGAAAGAAAAGTATCGTAAGCACATTGCAAATTTATAACTCATAAACACAAATAGTCAATTCAAGTCCAACCAAATCAAATCATACATTAACTTAAATTAACACAGATTAGCGTAAGTTAACACAGAACCCGAATGAATCATAATAGAACCCAGAAATTACAGATGTTATCAACAATTACAATTATTATATATATTGGTGTTAAGATTGATTGCAATTCTTGAAACTTTCTGAAGACTGAAGAGAGAAGGTGAGGTAGTGTTGAGGAGCTGCCAGAGACAAATGAGGTGAGGCGGCAAGTGAAAGAACCATGAGGCAGAGGTGAGACTATGATAGGTCGGAGGTGAGGTGGCAGGTGACGTTGAGAAGAAACTAGAGTGAGGGACTGAGAAGAAACTAGAGTGAGGGACTGAGAAGAGGCTGGAGCCATGAAGGGTTTCAAAAGCCTAGATTTGTTAAATAAATAGGGGTATAATAGTGATTTTTAGTGTATAATGGTCACTTTAGCATTAAAATTGATGTCGTTTTGGTAATTTTGTGTAGGCATATCAAACTCGTAAACTCTCTCCTAAACTCGCGAGTTTGACCGAGTTTGCACGAGTCTGCTAGAGTCTACCCGAGTCTACTAAAAAGAGAGTTTACATACAAGTCAACTCGTTTTCTATGGTCTAGAATCGTAAACTCGTAAGAGTCTACGAGTTGACTCGAGAGTTTGATAACAGTGATAGTAAGCTCATATGAAGGGGACAATCTAAATATTGCAGTGTTCGTGTAAATATATATATAATATGAGTCAGTGCCACAACAAAAAATTAAGCAATTATTAATTAATAATTAATAAAATTTACCAAACAAAGTACATAGACATTATTGTTTTTTTTCGAGGGTAAATCCCCAAACTAATCCCTGACAATTTCAATGTCGAGCAAGGTGGTCCTTGACAATTGAAAATACTCTTATTGGTCCCTGACAATGTCAAAAGTCGGACATCGTAAGGTCCCTGGATGGAAAACGTTAACAGTGTTAATGACAATTTCATTTTTAGACAAATTAGTCCGTGACAATTTTACTGTGGGAAATATTGATCCATAATTTTATTTAATTCTTTTATCATTTATCCTCTTTATTATAATATGCATTTTTAAGCACTCTCAACTCAACTCTATATATACGATTTGATTATTACCATTCATTTTTTAATGCTTTTATTTTATCATTCCATAAAATTCATTTATTAACCTTTACTTATTTAAATCTTCATATTTTAACTTATGTATATTAAAACTTATACTAATAATTAATATTAAATATAAAAATTAACTATTTTAAGTTATATAAAATTTAAATAAAATAAATATATTATCTTGTAAGTAATTTAATATTTTCAATAAAAATAATAAAAATTTTGATGGGTGAGCGTCGCAACTCCCATAAATTTAATTATTTATAAACCAAGTTCCCCTAATATAGTTTAGTGGAAACCAGGGTCGTTTCTCACAAGCTAGTGAATTAGCCTAACTAAATCGAGTAAGCCAAGACAAAGGGTAAACACACACAATTTAAGATCTCAAATTATATGCCAATAATGATAATGAAAACTTATGCAAGATTAAGAACAAAGCCTCAATCTACCCCAATGATGTTCACACCCTCATAAACCACAAAGAGACTTAGCTACTCATGGAGGAAATATAAGGGTAGAAATAAATTGAAATTAAAAGGAATTGAATGACTTGAACAATAAGGGAAAGATTAAAGAAAATAAAGACTTAATGGAATATAAATGCAAATTGGAAAGATTGAAGAACAAATAACTGAATTAATTGTAAAAGTAACTTACAAAACCCAAAGGGCTTGACGAATAACGTTAAGGTAAACAGTGGAGGAAGCTAGAGCTAAACTAGGAAAAGAAGGTGAAATCCTAATGGAGAAAATAAACTCTAACTAAAAGCCTAGGGTTGGAAAGTAAGAAAATAGGAAAAGAAAATAATAAGAAGATAAGAGAAATTGAAGGTGTGAACAGATGTGTTTTCTGATGCATTATCACTGCTTTATATAGAGGAAGCAGCCTCCAAACCCTAGCTAATTGGGCCCCCAACTCGGTTTTGTAGATTGGTCCCTGCTGTAACAGAATTGCGGCGCGGGCGCTAGGGCGCTGATGTCGCGCCAGGGCGCGTGCGCGATGCACGTGATTAGTTCTGATGAGGCTCGGGCTCTGGGGCGCGCTGAGGGCGCTGGGGCGCTCGATGCTAGCCTAGACTCCACTGCTCCGCTTCTTACTCAGTTCCTGATGCCTACTGCGCCAATAATTCCTATGACCTGCACCAAAAATATAAAATACCCAAGATCAAGTGCAAGGGTCATCCTTGAATTGCAAAAACATCATAAAACTTATTACTTTAGCCTTTATTTTCATTAAGTCCCAAATAAATCCAAACTGTATTAAATATAATAAAAGGCTAAAATAGAGTAAAGAAATGCATACAATCATCCAAATTAAGGGCATAAGATATTGGCAAAAACCACGTTATCAAATATCCCCACACTTGAACAATTGCATGTCCTCATCCAAAAGCAATGATTCCAAGCATCTCTAAGAATAAAGCAATGGCTGTTACATCCTAACACCTATGTCCTAAAAGAAAAACAAATACTACAGATGATGGAAAGTTATTCAAAACAGCACACATTGGTCAAAACTATGCAACACCCACAATCATATTACTAGTTGGCATTCAAAGAAATTCATGAGTTAAGAGAATCAGTTCATGTTATGCAAAGTTGGTTGATTGACCCTCACCAGTGTGTTTATCTCTCAATCACTCAGTGTTTTGGCTAAGCACTTAATTGAATAAAACACATAAGATTCGCATTCCATAAATTTGCTATACTCCTAACATTGCAATTCCACAAACATAGTGCATCAAGAGGTCTTTTCAGGGTTGTAACAGGGCTTGAGACAGGTATGACATATATGGGAAGTGCACTTAATTCCGAGAAACTAAGACTTCATGGTTCGACTGATCCCAGATGACTTCCATAATTAAAGAAGAAGATGGAGAGAAAAGAAACACCCAAAATCAATAAACCCATAAATTCTTAGCATTAACATTCCCAAGATTCCCAAATAATTTCCAGTAATTCCCAGTAACCCAACAACCTTTATTTGCAAAATTGACATATTTTTCTTGAATTTTTCTGAATTTTTCGATTTTTTTTATTGAATATATTCCTCATCTCAATTCCTTTGGCAATTGAAATGAGGTTGTAACACCCCGCTACTTAGGGGTGTCCGTGCGAAGGGTACTGTCCCAACGAACACGCTATCGTATGCATAAACTCTTAAATAAAATAGATTAACTGAAAATAACTATAAACTGATATCTGTATATAACTGTATAAAGCGGGTATAACTGTGTAACTGTATAACTGCTGAAAATATCTGAAACGTAAATAAAAGGTAACCTGCCTCTAAAGTCTGGAGCAACTATTACAACTGGAACTGAAAAGTCTCATAAATCTAATAACTGAAATAAATGCAGAAACAATAACTAAAGGGCTCCACGAACGAAGCGGAGCTCACCCAGGATATCAGCTGACACGACCTCTAGTGGATCAACGGCTCCTCGTCGGCGGCGGGATCGTACTCTGAAATATGGTTGATGAGGGGTGAGTCATCGACTCAGTGATGGGGAATATGCATGCAATGCAACATTCATAACACATATATCACGAACTAGCATGTTATCAATCACACAAACAATATCCTGTCTAGCTGTCACACTAAAGCCTGCATACCAAGCCTCGGTACTGTACACTGTATCTGTAATCTGACACCTAGCGCTCAGCATAGGCATAACCAAATCTGTCTCAGCGCGCGGCATGAGCTTACTCATATCTGACCCTCATGGGGTATATCTGTATCTGTAACCAAGCCGTCCGATAACCGGGATCGGAGCGTACTTGGCGGGCTCGGGCGACTCACCGCTAATTAGTAAACCATACTAAGATACCGGGATTGACCACCGGCCATAGCGTCTGACGTATACTAATCAGGGGCGGCGTAACTATTCTAGACAGTCAGCACATAACTCGCTCAAACAATCATACATGTCATAAATTCTGCTATTAGTCTATTTTGTCTGTCTTATATCGCATGTGATATCATAAAGCAGTAAACAACCAACCAATCAGCAATTCACATACATAGCATGAAAACGTAAGTCTTTCCTATTCTACTCTAACCACCTAACATGTTACTAATTCTACTACTACTCTACATGCATAATAACTGTATTAATATCTTTCCTAATCATCTAATTATCAAACATAAAGATATGCTATAAATGCTGAACTACATGCAAGACCTCCACTCACCTGGATAATCCTGACTCTGAGAAGTACCGTCAGCTCCAGCTCCAGCCAGCGGCACTACGTTCGCACCTGAAGTGCAAAAAGAACCCATTAGGACCCCTGAAGAAAAGGAAAACAAAAACTTGAACTGCTGCTGCGTCACGCCATCGCTAGCGAGGTACTGCCTCTCGCTAGCGAGCGGTCGGTCGCTGGCGAGCTCCTCCTGCTCGCTGGTGACCCTTACGCAGAAAAGGGGCAAAAGCACTGTCGGGAATTTGCTCACTGTCGGGAATTTGCTCACTTTTCACTCACTGTCGGGAATTTGATCAAGCAGAGTATCCCCAAGACGTCGAAACCTCACTCCGACAGAGTTCCTTTACCGAAAAAGGAACGCCCAAAAGCACTGCTCTTAAAAGGCGTGAGAATGAGGTGTGAAGAAAAAGACTCAACTACTACTCATATATATAGGTGAGGGGGGGAGGCTGACATCATGCTGCGTCCGATGTGGGACTTCGGACGGTCGCTAGCGACTAAGATACGCTCGCTAGCGACAGGCTCCTCGCTAGCGAGCTCTGGCTGCTCGCTGGCGATCGCCTTCTGACAGCAATCTGCTGACGTGTTTCTGACGCGTCCTAAAGAGAGTCCTTCCTAAGGGACACTGTGATACGGGGTATCACAATCTCCCCTCCTTTTAAGGATTTGGTCCCCAAATCCAAACTAAACGTGAAAGAAAAAGGCATGCTAGAAAAGATATACTAAGGTTACCTCGTGGATCGAAGAGGTAGGGGTACTTCTCTCTCATCGACTGCTCCGTCTCCCACGTGGCTTCGTCTCCAGAGTGATTCCTCCAGATGACTGATATAGCAATAATTGTATTGATTATTTCCCTCTTGTATGCATGTAATTTGACCACTTTTGAGATGAATGAGCTACTTTTGCATCATATTAGGCATTTGGTACTTGATTGGAACTTTGTGCATTTTCTCAGCATTTCGTGCTTTGTGACACTATTCTGTAATTTGCCTATAACTTGAGTTCTAGAAATTGGAATTTTGTGTTCTTTGTCTTGTTGGAAAGCTTAGACACAGGTCTACAAAGTTGATGAAGAACTCGAAAGCTGATTCGGACCATAAGGATTCCAAATTGGAGCTTTAAGTTGAGTCAATCTTGCTGCAGCATTCTGGACAGAAATCCTGGACAGCAAGTGTTTCAGAAGCCATAGCTGGAGCTACAGATGTTGAAATCACTCCATTTCAGTTGCATTGGAAAGCTAAGGTACACGGCTTCATTTCATATTCAGAGCTCAAAAGCAATTGAAGTCTCTAATAAGCTCAAAAGTTGACTCAAAGTTGCTGCAGCGAATGTGACAGCAATCTGGAGCAGCAGTCAGTATTTTGCTTATATCTGGAGCTATACTTACTGGAATTGGATGATCTTGGTGGCTATGGAAAGCTAAAACATAGAGCTACAACTTTTCTTCAGGGCTCGAGGGCAGAATCATCCATTATAGGCTTCAGATATTGGCTGCAATATTTCGGGCAGAAGCTTAGCCTTGCTGTGTTGCCTTAAGTGTCATAATTTTGTGCATTGTCCATTGTACCCTTACCTTATGTGTTGTAATTGTTTAGTGTATGGGCTTTTTAGACATTTCCACCTTCTTTTATGTCTATTTAAGTCCTACATCAGACTTGGAGGGAACACTTTACATTCATTTTTTTACAATTCAAGTTTTAGAATTACATTTTTCTCTCTAGTTTCTCTCATTTTCGTTTTTCTCTCTTCTCCCATTTTCTTCTTGCTGATTTCTCCATGATCATGGAGAACTAAGCTCATAGCTAGTTTGAGGATGGAGGATTGTAAAAGATATTGAGATTAGCTATGTGATTGAGGTATTCTTGTATTTCTTTCATGATTCATTCAAGAATTTCGAATTCTCTCTTCTCACCTCTTCTTGATTTATGATTCAAGAATTATGAAGATTTTCTAATTCTTGAATTATGAATCCAATTGATTAATAATTCTAGAGATTTCTGAGTTATTGATCAATAAACTTATGTTGAGAGAACATCTAGATTTAGAGATTTCTGATCTAGAGAATTGAATTGTTGAGCTTCAATCTTGATACCTTGAGTTAGGTTTTGAGATTTCAGATTTAATTCAAGTGTGTTAAGATGAATGTTTGAAGATTTTCATAAGACTTGATCTAAATTCAGATTTGAATTTGGATTTGAAATTCAATTTAATTCTTGAAAGGATCATGAGAGGATAATGAATCAATGATATATGCTTTACAATTCGAATTCCTTGAGCTAGTGTCTTCTACCTATTTGATTAAAATCCTGTTTGAATTTTCTCATTTCTGAAATTCTATGCTAAAATCCCCAAACCTAACCTTGCATAATCACTTTTCATTTCTTGAGTTCCTTGGGAAAACGACCTAAGTATTCCACTTGTCTACAAGTTATCTAGTTTTTAATTTGATTCAATTCGGCAGTTGATCAATGACCTTGACTAGAGGTACCTCCTTCGAACGAAGCTTTCTGATCTGATGGTCAATGATGGCCACTGGCTCCTCCTCATAGCCCAAACTCTGATCTATCTGCACCGGCTGTGAACTCAGAACATGAGACTCATCTGGGACATACTTCCTCAGCATGGACACGTGGAAGACTGGGTGGACCGCTGCTAACTCCGCTGGAAGGGCTAACCGATAAGCAACCCTGCCAACTCTCTCTGTAATCTTATAAGGTCCGATATAGCGTGGATTCAGCTTTCCTCGCTTACCGAACCGTACCACCCCCTTCATCGGGGAAACCCGCAGGAACACCTGATCCCCGACCGCGAACTCCAATTCGCGTCTCCTCTTGTCTGCATATGCCTTCTGACGAGAATGAGCTGCTGCCAAGCGTTCCCTGATAACCTTTACCTTCTCTAGAGCCTCCTGAACCATGACTGGACCCACTGACTGAACCTCACCTGTCTCAATCCAGCCAATAGGCGAACGGCAATGCCTGCCGTACAAAGCCTCAAACGGTGCCATATAGATGCTAGCCTGGTAACTGTTGTTGTATGAAAACTCAACCAACGGTAGCTGCTCATCCCAAGACCCACCAAAATCCAAACTGCAAGCCCTCAGCATATCCTCCAAGGTCTGAATCGTGCGCTCCAACTGACTGTCAGTCTGTGGGTGGAAAGCTGTACTGAGATCCAACCTCGTGCCTAAGGCCTGATATAAGGCACGTCAAAACCTGGATGTGAACTGTGACCCTCTGTCTGATATGATGGAAACCGGAACCCCATGCAACCTGACAACCCTGTCGATGTAGAGCCGAGCATACTGTGTAGCCGTAAACGTAGTCTTCACCAGAATAAAGTGAGCTGACTTCGTGAGCCTGTCCACTATAACCCAGATAGCGTCGAAGCCCCTCACAACCCGTGGCAAACCCGTGACAAAGTCCATAGCTATCCTCTCCCACTTCCACTCTGGCAGTGGGATCTCCTGTAACATCCCTACTGGGCGCTGATGCTCAACCTTGACTTGCTGACACACCAGATACCTGGTCACGAACGCACCTACATCCTTCTTCATACTGTGCCACCAGTACAAAGGCTTGAGATCCTTGTACATCTTAGTCGATCCTGGGTGAACCGAATAAGGCGTACAATGAGCCTCTCTCAAAATAGTCTCCCGTAGGTCCCCGACCTCTGGCACGCATAATCTATCCCCAATCCTGAGCACTCCATCTGCATCCACTGAGAAGTCTGAACACTCCCCATTCTGCACCCTCTCTATGAGCTCTACCAGCTTCGGATCCTCTGCCTGACGCTGCTTCACCAGCTCTGCAAACGTCGACCTGATACTGATATGGGCTAAGAGCGCCCCCGAACCGTCAATCTCAAACCAAACGCCCTCAGACTCCAACCTCTGGATCTCTCCTGCCATGGGTCTCCTCTCTGGTGCAACGTGGGCTAAACTCCGCTGCAATCTCCGCCCCTCCACCACTGGATTCCTACTCAAGGTGTCCGCCACCACGTTCGCCTTCCCCGGGTGATACTTGATAGAACAGTCATAATCGCTGAGGAGCACCAACCACCGTCTCTGTCTCAGATTCAGGTCCTTCTGCTCGAAGATGTACTTCAAACTCTTGTGATCCGTGAAGATCTCACATGAGTCTCCATACAGGTAGTGCCTCCAAGACTTCAGGGCGAAGATCACTGCTGCTAACTCCAAATCATGTGTGGGGTAGTTCTGCTCATGCTTCCGTAGCTGCTTGGACGCATAAGCAATCACCTGCCCCCTCTGCATAAGCACACATCCCAGACCAACCCTAGATGCGTCGCAGAACACTGAGAAACCACCACTACCCGCCGGCTGAACCAAGATCGGTGCTGTAGTCAAACTATCCTTCAATCTCTGAAAGCTCTGCTCACACCTCTCCGTCCATAGAAACTTCGCACCCTTGTGCGTTAGGGCAGTCAACGGTGCTGCTACCGTCGAGAAACCCTTCACGAACCTGCGATAGTAGCCTGCTAGCCCCAAGAAACTCCGGATCTCTGCTGCTGACGTCGGCCGTGCCCACTGACGTACCGCCTCAACCTTCATCGGGTCCACCGTGATGCCCTCACTCGTCACCACGTGTCCCAAGAAGGCCACCCTATCCAACCAGAACTCGCACTTCGAGAGCTTAGCATACAACCGATGCTCTCTCAGTGTCTGCAACACTGTCCTCAGATGCTCCTCTCTACTCTTACTGTACACCAAGATGTCATCAATGAACACGATAACAAAGCGGTCCAAGAATGGCTTGAACACTCTGTTCATCAAGTCCATGAAAGCAGCTGGGGCATTCGTCAACCCGAAAGACATCACCAAGAACTCAAAGTGTCCATAGCGGGTCCGAAACGCCGTCTTAGGTACATCCTCATCCCTGATCTTCAGCTGGTGATATCCCGACCTCAAATCTATCTTCGAGAAACACACTGCTCCCTGCAGCTGGTCGAACAGATCATCAATCCTCGGCAACGGGTACTTGTTCTTCACTGTGACCTTGTTTAGCTGCCTGTAGTCGATGCACATCCTCATAGATCCGTCCTTCTTCTTCACGAAAACGCTGGAGCGCTGACCCAAAACGCTGCGTTTCATTAAACGATGTGCGAGCCCTGGGGCGCATATGTGGCGCCCGGGCACTGCTTTCTAATGCAGAACAGGGATTTTGCTGCTACTATCCTATAATGCATTAAAACTATCCTAATTAACCTAAATGCATGCAGAATTAAATATGCAAACACGAAAATAAAATTCGAAATATAAAATACAAAAATTAAAATACGAAAATTAAATTGAAATACTAAAAAATAAAGAAAATCGGTGGGTTGTCTCCCACGAAGCACTTTGCTTTAACGTCCCTAAGTTGGACGGTCGACTGCTTCAATTTTACTTTGGCCCCTCCATGTGAGGAGTATCAACACTAGCTGCTCCGGTCATGAGATGGATAGCACTCACATTCCCTTTAGGATTAGGAACTGTCTGAGATGGGATTTGTGAGGTGCCGGCTTGTTCATAGGCTTGTGTGGCCGGATTTCCTTTCATTTGGTTGACCTCATTCTGCAAGTTCAGCATCATCTTTTCTTGCTCCATGATTAGTTTCATCACATCACCGAGAGTTGGCTCATTAGGATTCGGAGGTGCAGGCAGAGCCAATTGTTGAGGTGGTGGAGGCAAGGCCATTGGAGCCTGGTATGGAGCCTAGGGTTTCCTTTGATGAGGAGGTTGGTACCGAACCTGCTGAGGTTGCTGGACTTGTTGTGGCTGTGGATTATTATTCCACCTCAGGTTCGGGTGATTCCTCCAGCTTGGGTTATAGGTATTCCCCGTAGGTTGATTTTGTGGCTGAAATTGAGGTTTTCCCGGAAAGGTGTTTGCAGCTGCCACCATTGTTGCTTCTTCTTGAAGGTGTGGGCATTGGTCAGTTACATGGGAATCCAATGAACATATCCCGCACACCATAGCTTGGCCTGGGGTTCCCGGTTTGGGTTGGTTTATGGCCAGTTGCTTCATGAAGGTTGCAATTTCATTTAGCTTCTGGAAGAGGCCATCATTCTTCTTTTGAGCTACCTCATTCACCACTTTGGTCACGACAGTCGCCCTTGTGCCAAATTGCTGTGAGTTCATAGCCATATTCTCGAACAGGATTCTCGCATCCGCCGGAGTTTTGTCCATCAGAGCACCGCCACTAGCGGCATCGATCATGCATTGATCCATTCCCATCAGACCCTCATAGTAGTATTGGATAAGGAGTTGTTCGGAGATCTAATGGGTTGGACAACTCGCCACTAGCTTCTTGAATCTCTCCCAATACTCATGGAGAGACTTACCTTGAAGTTGTCGGATGCACTGATGTCCTTCCTTATGGCAGCTGCCCTCGAGGCTGGGAATAATTTCTCCAAGAAGATTTTCTTCATGCCAATCCATGTAGTGACGGCTCCGTTTGGCAGGTTCAAGAACCATTGTTTCGCTTGACCTTCCAAAGAGAACAAAAAAGTTCGAAGCTTCACGTGTTCCTCATTGACTCCTCTTGGCTTGAGAGTCTCACACACCACATGGAATTCTTTCAGGTGCTGGTGTGGATCCTCTCCGGCCAACCCGTGAAATTTAGGGAGCAAATGGAGAATAGCTCCCTTAAGCTCGAACTCAGTGTCCAACCTCGGGTAGGTGATTCCCAAGGGTTGTTGAGTGAGGTCAGGAGCTGCAAGTTCCTTCAAGGTGGGCTGATAGTCTGCCATGGTTGAACTTGGACCTGAAACACTAATAGACAAATCAGAAAGTTCAGGACCAGTAAAAAGCAAAGTTGTAAACGGTGGACCTTCCGGTTGCCCTTGAGACTCACTAAACCCTCTCCTAGCTTTCCTTATTTTTCTGAAGGTATTTTCAATTTCAGGATAAAATACAACAAGCTGGGGATCCGGTTGAGATCAAGTCATGCAAAACTGCAACTTTGCAGTCGCAGTCGCGCGCTAGGGCGCTGTGCAGGCGCTGGAGCGCGTATGCCAGCAGCAGACTCAGCTGTTCGTGGAACAGCGAGTCTGGGAAGAACAAATGGAAATAAAAATACGAAAATAAAATGCAAAATAAAGGAAAATCTTTTTGTTGTTTTTATTTTTGAAAGAAACAAGGAAAAGAAAAGAAAACAGTTATGTACAATATGCACAAATCACACAACTAGTGATTACTTTCATCGCCATTCCCCGGCAACGGCGCCAAAAATTTGATGGGTGAGCGTCGCAACTCCCATAAATTTAATTATTTATAAACCAAGTTCCCCTAATATAATTTAGAGGAAACCAGGGTCGTCTCTCACAAGGAATGGCTAAGAGAGCAATACGCAAGACTAGTTGTATGAGGGTTGTCACAAGTTGGGGGTTTTTGTTTGAATGCAAGAGAAATAACTTGGAATAAAATAGGAATGATAAAAACAGTGGTTTATGAGGTAGAACGTTCATTAGGGTGTTTATCATTGGCTACAAAAGAATGCATGAGTTGATTAATTACGCCAGAGTTAGATCTAACCGTATTGTTGTGATTCTAAGGATTGATTGCCTAGAACAAGATTAATCAGTGAGATCTCACCTTTAATTTCATTTTCAACAATCTTTAAAGCCAATCACATTAATCTAATTAAAGAGACTAATCAGCCAATTAATTAATCATTACAAATTCCTGATATGCCATGCATCAATTAATCAACTAACACATGAACACAAGCCAATGAATTAGCCTAACTCAATCGAGTAAGCCAAGACAAAGGGTAAAGACACACAATTTAATATCTCAAATTATATGCCAAGAATGATAATGAAAACTTATGCAAGATTAAGAACAAAGCCTCAATCTACCCCAATGATGTTCACACCCTCATAAACCACCAAGAGACTTAGCTACTCATGGAGGAAATATAAGGGCAGAAATAAATTGAAATTAAAAGGAATTGAATGACTTGAACAATAAGGGAAAGATTAAAGAAAATAAAGACTTAATGGAATATAAATGCAAATTGGAAAGATTGAAGAACGAATAACTGATTTAATTGTAAAAGTAACTTACTAAACCCAAAGGGCTTGACGAATAACGTTAAGGTAAACAGTGGAGGAAGCTAGAGCTAAACTAGGAAAAGAAGGTGAAATCCTAATGGAGAAAATACATTCTAACTAAAAGCCTAGGGTTGTAAAGTAAGAAACTAGAAAAAGAAAATAGTAAGAAGATAAGAGAAATTGAAGGTGTGAAGAGATGTGTTTTCTGATGCATTAGCACTGCTTTATATAGAGGAAACAACCTCCAAACCCTAGCTAATTGGGCCCCCAACTCGGTTTTGCATATTGGTCCCTGCTGTAACAGAATTGCGGCGCGGGCGCTAGGGCGCTGATGTCGCGCCAGGGCGCGTGCGCGATGCACGTGATTAGTTCTGATGAGGCTCGGGCGCTGGGGCGCTCGATGCCAGCCTGGACTCCACTGCTCCGCTTCTTACTCAGTTCCTGATGTCTACTGCTCCAAGAATTCCTATGACCTGCACCAAAAATATAAAATACCCAAGATCAAGTGCAAGGGTCATCCTTGAATTGCAAAAACATCATAAAACTTATTACTTTAGCCTTTATTTTCATTAAGTCCCACATAAATCCAAATTGTATTAAATACAATAAAAGACTAAAATAGAGTAAAGAAATGCATACAATCATCCAAATTAAGGGCATAAAATATTGGCAAAAACCACGTTATCAAATTTACTTTATTTTTTTTAAACAAGTAAATTAAGAGGTTTGGTGCCTAAAACTATTAACAAAAAAATCAATACTTTATTAATAATTTTTTTTTAAGAAATACCAAAATAACTACATTAAATAGTGAGTGACAATTTTTAAATACAAGATATATAGATTTAATTTAAGAATGTTAGGGACCAATTTGTTAGGGACCAATTTGTCTAAAATTGAAATTGTCATTAACACTGTTAGTTTTTCCGTCCAGTGACCTTATGATGTTCAATTTTTGACATTATCAGAGATCAGTTAGGATATTTTTGATTGTCAAAGACCATCTTGTCTGACGCTGGAATTGTATGAGACTAGTTTGGAGATTTACTCTTTTCTCTTTGTTTCAATATTCATGCCTAAGTTTTCATATTTCACTCAAATTCTTAGACAACTGCTACCTTGTTGTCTAGTGTTGTGATCACGGTGTTTCACTTACTAGTTCCATTTCATATATATCTTGACTCCTAAGTTACATTTTCTATATGTATATAAAGAGGGTTTCCAAAAGTTCGGTACTTTCTTATTTGTCTTTAAAAATAGAATAAAAAAATTAATTGAAATTGTTCCGTACCTTTTGCTTAGGTAAGAACTGTCGCCGATCTCTGAACTCCACGTGCCACCACTCCTCTCTATGGACTCCTCCGCTCCATGCTCCCCTCCTAGCAAGAGGGAGGGCTCCCTGCAAGGACTCCGAAGCATAAGTCAGTTTGGGTCTTAATATGGGAACTTAGCTGAATTGCTTACCTGTGCAGTGGAATGACCCCCCTTTATATAGAGTGGGAAGTGAGCCCCATCCACGGTAAGCACCTCCGATCGACTCAAGGTAACAATCATCCCACTTTTCGCGGCGCCCTAGGTCGATCCTCGTAGTGCCGTTGTGGCTCCGGGATTCTCGGTGTCGTCATCCACTTCTAATGAGCTCCCGCCTTAAGCGGGGGTCGAGCTCATCTCACCTCGATTTGGGTTGTATGATCCGTACCGAGTCCGACCTGTGACCCATTAACGTTGGGTCATTCAATTCCCCTTTGGCCTTGATCTGGACTAGACCTCTCGAGGGGGCGTCCTAGGTCCGGCCTTGGGCCCTAGGTGGGTCCCTTTGCTGTCCCTGACTTGGGACGTCCTTTTGGGCCGTAGTTGAGGTTCCAAACTGGGCCGCCAAATTGGGCTGTAGTACGAGGTGTGAACATTGCCCCCAACTCGGTTCTGAGTCAGTACTCAGTTCCGAGTTATAAAAAGCTTTTAATTTCACCTACAACATATGTCACTCCATTCTATCAGCCGCTCGACAACTTGTCGCGGGTTTCTGGAGATTATTCAATATGGTGATGAGGTGACTTAATTGTGAGAGTGCCTTTGAAAGGCGAGGCAAGATTTCGAGTTAAAACATTGGTCGTTCTAGCCTTTAGCGATTTCTCTTTTCTACGTTGGCTGAGCTCCGTCCTTTCTTAGGAGGGCTTTTGAACTTTACTGATGTTGGTATTCCCCACTCTTTTGGGTACTTTCCAAATCAGTATGTTGAATCTCTTACTAGGTTTCGAGTTTGTTAACATTGGATAACCTTCTTCCTTTGCACTGTTTCTTCTATGAAATTGTGAGGTCGAGTAACTGTCAATACTTGACGGTTACTCGTGCTCTGATGTCGGATAATCTTCGCTTCCTGGTATTCCAACCTTTTATCCCTTGACCATTTAAGTCGGGTGTTCCGCTTACTTACTGATCAAGGCGTTTGGTTTTTCCAAATACCATTTTCTCTTTTGAGCCATAAGCCTTTAAATGCATATTCCCTCTCTCTTATGCGCTGAGTCACTTACATGTGATGGCGAGGATTGGAGAGAGTGTGCTACTAGGCATTGTATCTTCAGGTCGTCGGGTTCTGCTCCCTCCTTTAAGATCGGAGATCGGTCCCAAAACAAGTAGTGTATATTCAGATTCCCTTATGGGCTCACCCAATCGAAGTTCGAGTTCATTTCACTACTATTGTGTCATCCTCTACCTGGATCAGTTACCCTTCAGACCTTCTAATTAGGTCATATGACTGGGGTACAGGCACTACTATGGTGTAGCATAGGGCCCTTCTTACTTCAATCTTGATAACTTTCTCATCGTCCGGGAGGACCCCGAGTTTGATGTGCATCACCAACTCTGAAATCCATGCCGAAGACGTTTCTGTTGATGTAAATCCTCTTTTGGTTTTGATAATAACAAAACTAATGTAACTTAGGTTCAGAAGCTTATTGACATTGATATTGTAATTGTATAGAAGCTTCTTTATATGTTCAGAAAGTATAGTGTTTGTAATAGTTAGGACTCTTTGTAAATAGCTTCAATAAAAGTTGTAAAAGCTATAATCTATTTTTTCCTAGAAAATGTATTAGGAAGTTTGATTTTGTAATACATTTAGAACTATTAGAAACATCAAACAAATGTTCAGAAATTAGGATGCATATTCAGAAGGCTGCATCAGAAAGGGAATTCTGGAAAAGTTCAGAATTCTAGTTCAGAAAGTGTAACCTGGGATGTTTAGAAAGTGAGCACTCACAAAAGTTCAGAATCGTGTTTATGATTCAGAACTATTCAACCTTTTTATTGCTATGTTTATTTAGATAAGAGCACATGGTAATTGTTGAAGTGTTCTTATAGATAATGTTAGTTATTCTAGTTGTGAAATTACAGCTGGAATCTTATCTTTCTATTTCTATATATAAACAGATACTCTTGTGTAATAAAAAAAAAAGAGATACACGAGATCAATCATTCATACACTCGAGAGAAAAACTTGAGCTGTGAAAAAAATTTCAGAGAGAAAAGAAAGAGTGAAAAGAAAAATGCTCTAAGAAGAAAAGAAAAGAGAAGAAAGATTCAAACTCAAGAAAAGAAGAAAAGAGCAGAAAAAGAAAAGAGTTTGAGAGTTTGTTCATTCTGATAGAAGATCAGAAGTTTGGAAAACAACACAAAATCTATCACTTGAAGAGATTTCGGATTCAGATTGCTGGAAAGTCCTTGGTTGCGATCGAGGCAGGAGAAATCCTTGAGAAGGTGTAGTTTCTGAAGGTGAAAATCTTCTTGGAGGGGACATTCAAGAAGTGGAAATCTTAAAAAAGGTGGAGTTTTCTTGAGTAAAAATCTACAAGAAAGGTACATTCTTGTAGTGGAAGAAACATGGGAAGATTTTGAAAAATATATCTGGTTTGTAATCTGAATGTACGATTTCTGATATAGTGGAACTCAGCCTAAGTGGTTGAAGAACTGGATGTAGGCACAATTGGCCAAACCAGTATAAAAATTGTGGTTTTGTTTTCTTATCTTTACTCTTTTATTGCTTTAATGATTTGTTGATTTGTATTAACATTGAATTGAATCAAGTGAAATCAGAGTAACAAAGGAAAGGTAAAAGTGTTAAAAACAGAGAACAAGTTTTGACTTTTAAAGATTCATGTGAAAATTAATCTTTTGTGATAAAGATTGTTTGTATTTGATTCTTTGAATATTGATTAGTTTGTTAACATTGAAAAAGATTGAAAGAAAACTATTTTGAATGTTTCTTAAAAGGTTTTTGAGAAATCTGTGTTAAACATTCTGATTGATTGTTTCTGAAGAAAATTCAGAAAGTTCAGAAAGAGTTTTTGAAGGAAGTTCAGAAAGTCGTTTTGTGAAAAAGTGTTTCTGAAGAAATTGATGTTATATTTCTGATAAGTACATTCTGAAATAGCATTGTTTTTGTATTCAGAAAGTTTGAAATAAAAATACATATTTTGATGCTTTGTGATTAAGTGTTTGTGATTCTTTAATCCGCTGCAAAATATTATTATTTGAGATTATCAATTTCTGATACATATTCTGATATCACAAATTGCTTATCATGATTGTTTTGAAATTAATTTTTCAACAAGTACAAAATACTTGATTGAGTTTACAATTTCAGAAAGTATCTTTTGCACCAAGATTTGAAATTGGAAGAAATTTGACACAACCAATTCACCCCCCCCCCTCTTGGGTTGTGTTCTTGAGAATTGAGAAATCATTGTCTGCACCACCACCAACAGTTTCAACACATCTCTTTCGTCCATGATTGAGGGCCTTTTCTAGAGTTCCTCGAATCAATGTTTTGTTAACGCTGCGAGTCTATCTAGCTTAATTCCAATTAACCGACCTTGTTTTATCCCTTCTTCCCAGGGCAAAGTTGTTTTGTTCAGAACTCATCTTTTTAATGTTATGACCCCGACTCCATGTTTAGACTTTAGAAAGGCTGTTATTTCTTAGTATCTAGATGTGGGGTCGCCTCTCTTAACTCCGGCCTTTAAGTCGGACTTGGGGCATTGTAATTCTTCGTCCATCAAGTCATAAGGTGGATTCTATCTACTTCCCTAACGAGCCTTTTAGGACTTATTTTTTAGTTAGAACACCTTTTTCCTAGCAACTCGGGGCCGAACCTTCAAATTATGGCGTCCCTTTAGGAGAGGTAAGGTCTATCTGGTCTATGGATCTAATCTACTTAGATTTGTACCAAATTGAGGTGGCTTGATACTTATCTCACAGACCCCTTGATTGTTGATTGGTTGCCCCCAACTTATTGCTCTAGGAGCTTCTTGATGATTGAACGACTTTCTAAGTCTCTCGACGATATTTCATTTTGTTATCCATCTTTTGAGCACGCTTTTGAAGCAATGACTGAGGAGAACAATTAGATTTGCTCAACCAGCATGACCTTGGTCGATGACTGCATCGACTTCGGGTCCTTTGTTATATGTTGCGCACTACTTGCACCTTTACTAGGTGTCATTGCTGCTTTTACCGGAGCTTGGCACTTACCGGAGCTCGCCATTGCTGAAGCTCGGTACTTATCAGAGCTCGGTATCCACCGAAGTTTGGTAATTACCGAAACTTTGCATTTTAGCAGAACTCGACATTTGCTAGAGTTTGGCATTGGCCGGAGTTCAACCTTGATCGGAGCTCGGCATTCCCCGGAGCCTGGCTTTCACTAGAGCTCGATCTCGGTATTCACCCGAGCTCGGTATTAAGTGGAGCGCAACATTCAATCGTAGCTAGGCATTTTACTAGAGCTCGGAATCTACTGGAGCTTTGTATTCGGCAAAGCTTGGTTTTTACCGGAGCTCGGTATTGGCCGGAGCTCGATATCTCTCGGAATTCACAAGAGCTTGACATATACCAGAGCTCGGTATTTACCTGAACTCAAAACTTAGTAGAGTTTAGCATTCTCCTCGGCTCTTGCTAGAGCTCGACTTTCTTCGGAGCTCGGTTTTCACCGGAGCTCGGTATTCACCATAGCTCGAATTTTGCCGGAGCTCGGTATTTACTAGATCTCGGTATTTACCGGAGCTCCATTTTCACCTTAGTTTGCTATTCACCGGAGCTCGGTATTCACCAGAGCTCGGTTTTTTCCAGAGCTCGGGATTTACCGAAGCTCAGCTTTCACTTAGCTCGGTATTAACTAGAGCTTGGTTTTTTCTGGAGCTCGACATTCACCGGAGCTCGGCTTTCACTAAAGCTCAGTTTTTGCCATAACTCAGGATTGACTAGAGCTTAGCATTCACTGGAGCTCAGCTTTTACCGAAGCTCGTTTTTATTACTTTTCCCCTTCTTTGGCATGTTTTCAACGTCTTGCCCGACGTCGGGGCTAAACTTGAAATATTTTGCGCTTTGTTTATAAGTGTTCACGTATTACTATCTCGCGGTTTATTATAGCTATTTTAAGCTTTCCTTTACCGGAGCTACTTTACGATCTTGTTGCTTTACCAAGTAGCCATCTAAGACTTTGTTGGAATCAAGTCGTTTCTCAAATATAGTCACGAGCTTGTTGCTGCCGCTTGGGAATTTATTGCAATCAAGTCATTTACGATCTGTTGCTTTGTCACGATCAGTCGAGTGTAGTCACTTCTGGCTTGCTTCCTTAATACTTAGCGCATTTTTGAACTTAGAGTAATCGCATCTAGGTGCATTAGCTCAACCTCGGACGTCGAGACTTCGAACTTTATGTCCTTTACGCCCTTTTTAACATCGAGATGACTTTTCACGAAAATATAGCCTCGTATGTCGGGATCGCGTGCACCGCTTTCCCCTTGACGTCGGGATAACTTTCGAACCTCATAGGTCGGGATCGCATACACCGCTTCATCCTTCACTAATGTCGCGATCACTTTTGAACATCGTATGCCAGGATAATTAAACTCTAACCTTGTACGTCGAGGACGCGTTCACCGCTTCACCCTTCATCGATGTCGGGATTTTTGAACCTCGTACATCGGGGTCGCGTTCACCAGTTCACCCTTCATCCTTCAAGTCGGGATTTTGAATCTCGTATGTCGGGAACGCGTACTCCGCTTCACCCTTGACGTCGGGATTTTGTACCTCATATGTCGGGAATGCGTACACCGCTTCACCCTTCACGTCGGGATTTTGGACCTCGTACGTTAGGATCATGTACACCGCTTCACCCTTGACGTCGGGATTTCGGACCTCGTACGCTGGGATCGCTTACCCTGTTTCAACCTTGACGTCTGGAGTTTGGACCTCGGACGTCAGGATCGCGTACACCGCTTCCCTCTTGACGTCGAGATCTGGCACCTCGTACAACGGGATTGTGTACGCTGCTTCCCCATTGACATCGGGACTTTGGACCTCGTAGGCCAGAATCGCATACACCGCTTCAACCTGGACCTCATACGTAAGGATCGCGTAAACCCCTTTACCCTTGACGTTGGGACTTTGGACCTCGTACATCAGAATTGCGTACAATACTTCACCCCTTGACGTCGGAACTTTGGACCTCGTACGTCGGGATCACGTACACCGCTTCACCCTTGACGTCCGGACTTTCGACCTCGTACGTAAGAATCGCATACACCCCCATAACGTCGGGACTTTGGACCTCGTATGTCGGAATCGCGTACACCGCTTCACCCTTGACGTCAAGACTTTGGACCTCGTATGTATGGATCGCGTCCACCACTTTACCCTTGATGTTGGGACTTTGGACCTCGTACGTCGGGATCGCGTACACTGCTTCACCCTTGATGTTGGGACTTTGGACCTCATACGTAGGGATCGCGTACACCGCTTCACTCTTGACGTCGGGACTTTGGACCTCGTACGTCGGGATCGCGTATACCGCTTCACCTTTAACGTCCGGACTTTAGACCTCGTACGTAAGGATCACGTACACCGCTTCACCCTTTACATCGAGACTTTGGACCTCATACATATGGATCGGGTGCATGTTTTACCCTTGACGTTGGGACTCTGGACCTCGTACATCGGGATCGCGTACACTGCTTCAACCTTGACGACGGGACTTTGGACCTCGTACTAAGGGATCGCGTACACCGCTTCACCCTTGACGTCGGGACTTGGGACCTCGTACGTCGTGATCGCGTACAATGCTTCACCCTTGACGTTCGGACTTTTGACTTCGTACGTAAGGATCGCATACACTGCTTCACCCTTGACGTCGGGATCGCGTACACCGCTTCACCCTTGGCGTCGGGACTTTGGACCTCGTACGTCGGGATCGCGTACACCGCTTCACCCTTGACGTCAGGATTTTGAACCTCGTCTGTCGGGATCGCGTACACCACTTCACCCATGACGTCGGGATTTAGGACCCCGTACATCGGGATCGCGTACACCACTTCATGTAATACCCTCAATTTTAATTAAATTTTAATCAAGAGAAAGTATGATAAATAGCATTAATTAGAACTTAAAATGAGCCCTTACGTGATACGTAAGTATGTACGTGTGTATGTTTATACAAGTGTATGTGTATATGTATATGTATGTGACTGAATACATGATTGATTGTTCAGGTGTTCCGTATTCTGAGGAATACGTATGTGAAAAGTTGCTATGCACTGTATGGTGAGAAAAGCCATAAATGCTATGTATGAGTTTTATGCATATATGAGTTAAGTGTGTTATGTGTAGGAGTAATATATAGGTAATAAATTAATGTAAGAAATACAGGAATGTTGATTGAGATGCACTTGACCGGTATTAACGTATGTAAATTGATTGCATCTATTTTTGGGGAGTAGGAGTACATAGGATTGCATTTCGGAGGGGTTTCGGGGTGAAATTGAATAATCTGTAATTTATGCCCAGAGGCAGCTCGCTAGTGCGCGTGCATCACGCGCTAGCGAGGGGTAGAGCGCTAGCGGTCATAGTGATGCGCGCTAGCGGCGACCCCGTATCAGCAGCCTATTTTCTGCATTTTTGCATTTTAGTCCCTGATCCCTCAACTCTTGATAATTGCACTTCGACCCCTGCCGACACTTCACCCTTCAGAAGCCCTTCCCCCTCATTATTGGTCAGAAAGCTCACCATCTCTCTCTCTAAACTCACCTACACTCTCTCAAAAAATCACACATAACACTTTGACTCACAAGAATCAACCCCAAACACTCATCAAATTCGGGAATAAAGCACATATTTTGAGCCTCCTCATCATCCTCTTCATTTTGAATCGATTAGATTCTCCATACACTCACTTTCACCATCATCCCATTTTCTTGGAGCTCTTTGTGGTAGACTTTGTAAAAGCTAGGAAGGATCTAGGCTTGTTTTGGAGATCTACAAGAGGTAGGGGTTTAGTTTAAGTTTTATTTACGTGTATATATGTGTTCCATAATATGAAATCGTGTTAAAATGCGTATTTGGGTGATATACATGATGTTCTGGTTGCTGTGTTCTGCTGCACACGCGCTAGCAACCAGAAACGCGCTAGAGCCCGAGACGATGAACGCTAGTACGCTCGTGCGCAACACGCGCTAACGACCATTACGGCACGCGCTAGCGCGTGAGCCACCGTGGACGGCCGCTAGCGGTTTCCGGTTACCCGCTAGCGGCCAGTTCGCAGAAATTGATGATTTTATGATTTTTTCGAATTTTGACAATTTTACTCTTGATTTTGATGAAATATTGTTATTCTGAAATGATGGTGGAATTAATTCTGTTGATATGCAATTTTGAGAGTATGATGGAAAATTTTGTGATGAATGATGATTATGTGCTTATGAAATTGTGAATTAAAGAGGATGAGCTTTATGTTGATTATTTGAATGTGTTGTTATCAAATTGTTGTTGATGAGTTGATACATATGTTGATTCCTAGAAATGAAATGATATGTGATGATGAAACTTGATGTTATGTGATTTGATGATGTTATGACTATGTTTGAGGTATGTAAAGGGGTGAGATAAGCCTCTCGGGTTATGGTGAGACGAGAAAAACATACCATGTTCACATATGTGAAGTTTTCTAGCGAGTTAAGCTAGATGAAAAGTTATCTAGCGAGATAAGCTAGATGAAAGAGGTGCTAGTGAGTTAAGCTAGTCATGACTGGGCGAGTCAAGCCAGTCAAGAGTCGACTAGGCGAGTAAAGCTAGTCAAGTCATGAGTATTGAACTGATTACATAGAGGTAGTTCACGTATGATGTATTAAATGTTTAGGAGCACCTAGTAAACCACACAATGAGATTTATGTGTATGCATGATTTAAATGAATTAAGCAAAATACACGTAGGTTAAGGTCGCTTCAGGACATATCTGTTTTCAACTAATAAACGAAATGAATGCTTGACATGCCAGACCTATTTTCATAGTAAACCCGAAGTGGCCGCCTCTACTTAGTTAACTTCCCAATTACTCACCCCTTTCCCATTTCCATAGAGGAACTAGAGGATCATGATGCTGGAGTCCCAGGATGACCCAACGGAGAATAATAGGAGCGCTTAGCAGTTTTATCTTTTATTGTATCCAGATTGATTTATATTATCTGCTTTATATTGTATGTTTTGAGTCCGGACCTATGTAGCTGCTTGTACGTATACTTTACTATTATAGATATGTACCTATGATATTACTAATGTCTTATATGTGATGTGACATATGCGGGATCTATGACATGTAATATTATTATCAATGGCTATATTATTCCTTCATATTATGTATTTATGACGCTAAGCCCTTATTTTGGTATAATGTATTTTCGAAATAAATTCTCGCGTATTTTCAAGTATAATATTTTAAACAGGTCATGTCAAGCTATGAAATCAAGAAGTAACACAATGTTAATTAACCTAAAATGACTTAAGCATTTTGGAGTAATTATTAGGGTGTTGCACTTCACCCTTGATGTCGGGATTTAGGACCTCGTACGTCGGGATCGCGTACACCGCTTCACCCTTGACGTCGGGACTTTGGACCTCGTCCGTCGGGATCACGTACACCACTTCACCCTTGACGTCGGGATTTTGAACCTCGTCCGTTGGGATCGCGTACACCGCTTCACCCTTGATGTCGTGATTTAGGACCTCATACGTCGGGATCGCGTACACCACTTCACCCTTGACGTCGGGACAACTTTTGGGATGGAAAGGTGTCACGGAATTTTTTGGGATGGAATAGGAGTCCCCTACAATGGCGCCAATGTTCCGTACCTTTCGCTTAGGTATGAACTGTCTCCGGTCTCGGAACTCAACGTGCCACCGCTTCTCTCTGTGGACTCCTCCGTTCCATGCTCCCCTCCCAACAAGAGGGAGGGGTCTCCCTGCAAGGACTCTGAAGCTTAAGTCAGTTCGGGTCTTAATATGGGAACTTAGCTGAATTGCTTATCTGTGCAGTGGAATGACCCCCTTTATATAGAATGGGAAGCGAGTCCCCTTCGCGGTAACAACCTCCGATCGACTCGGGGTAACGCTCATCCCACTTTTCACGGCGCCCTGGGACGATCCTCGTAGTGTCGTTGTGGCTCCAGGATTCTCGGTGTCGTCATCCACTTCTGATGAGCTCTTGCCTAAGTGGGGGTCGAGCTCATCTCACCTCGGGTCGGGTTGTAAGATCCGTACCTAGGTCCGACCTGTGACGCATTCACGTTGGGCCATTTAATTCCCCTTGGGCCTTGGTCTGGACTGGACCTCTCAAGGGGGCGTCCTAGGTACGACCTTGGGCCCTAGGTGGGTTCCTTTGTTGTCCCTGACTTGGGCCGTCCTTTTAGGCCGTAGTTGAGGTTTCAAACTGGGCCGTCAAATTGGACCGCAGTAAGAGGTGTGAACAGAAACATATTTATACAAAGAACACATCTAACTTTAACCATCTTCATTCATAAAAAAAATTGAAACAAAAAACATCTCATCTTCTTCCAACTCCTCTATTTCTTTCGAATTAAAAAAATATCCTAAAAATCTATACTAATTTTACAATAATATTTTTTAAATATTTTAAAAGTGAATATTTCAAATGGACATTTACTTTTAAATTTTTTATTTGATGGATAAGTGTGATTATTCAATTTTTAAATGTGACATTCAATTTTTAATTTTAAAACCAAATTAATAAAATCTTGACAAGGAATTTTTTGTGAAATAAAGAATTATGGGGAATGTTGGTAAAAGGGACAAAAAAAACTAAAACAAAATATTATATTACAAGAGCATTTGGTATAATCTACAAATTGTGCAAAGTACATAGATCAAGAATGTTGTAAGATGATCCCCTTCTTCCCACTTTAGGGACAGGTCAAGACAAACAACATCCCAATAAGAGGAAAACCAAAATCCATTGAAATTATTTCTTGTTTATAATTTAATCAAAACCCAACTAAATCATATTTATAATTTAATCAATTTTCATTTCTTGCTTTCATTCAATTTTCTACTTTTTGTTTTTCAGAATTTTATAAATAAAACAACAAAAATTATAAAATCTAATTTCAATTTTTATTTTTATTTGTGAGTAAATACCTTTTTTAGTTCGTTGATAGTAACTTGGAGGAGAATTTAGTTCCTTAAGATTTGAAAGTGACAAAATAGTCCCTCAATATTAATTTTATAAGACATATTAAATGAGAATTTAGTCCCTCAATTAAATTTCTGTTAATTGAGTTGCAGTGATGTGTATGACATGTCACCTAAGTTGTGTCATGTTTATAATTCAGCTAACAGAAATTTAACAGAATGACTAAATTGTCACTTAAAGTGTCATATAAAATTCATCTTAAAGGACTATATTGTCACTTTCAAATCATGAGAGACTAAATTGTCCTCAAAATTAATCATAATGGACTAAATAGGATATTCACACTTAATTTTTTAATCTTTCAATTTCTTTACAAAATCATGGAAACAGAAAACTAATTAAAAATATAAAATAAAAACTGAAAACTGTTTATCAAAATCAAATACAATCTTTGTATCTTAAGTCATTTTTCAGAGAGAATTGGATTGGGAAGTCTTGATTGGCAATATAAAACAAACAGTCACAATGCACAGACAAAATCGCCACTTGTTTCTTCGATATCATCAATGTCATCAGCATCATCAAGATCCATGCTACCACCCCCAACAAATTGCCCACCAAATTTTGGGCCCTCACCATTATTGTTCTTCCTAGCCTCTTGAATTATGGACAATATTTCTTCAATGGTTTGAGATGAATCATACACGTCATTCTGCAATTCCCCTTTGCCCATTAGTTCCACTGACAAGTTATTTAGGAACCATGGATGCATTTTGATTTCTGGTATTGTGATTCTCTGAATATAATTTAAAAATCAAGCAACTTGTTAGAAATTAAAGCTTAGATCACTACATAAGCTAGTTAATTAACAATAATGCTTGACGTACAATATAAATACGTCCAACTTGTATCCAACGTACATGTGCTATCCATAGCACACATCCTGTAACATGGAAAGCACATGTTGGATACAAGTTGGACGTATTTCTGTTGTACGTCAAATATTATTGGTTAATTAATGGACATTAAAACCATATGGTATTAATTCAATATGTATTTTATACCTTCTCCGGGTTGGCTACAAAAATCCGAGATAGCATTTGCCTACAATCTTTTGAGACACGAACATAGTCTGGAATAGAATAGTGGGCACTAAGGATTCGCTGTCAGAATATTCAAAAACAAGAAACGTTTATAAAAATGTGTGATTGGTTTGGAACTTAATATTAATATATCAATAATTATATTAAGACTATTTTTTTGAGTTTAATTATAATGTTTAAAATAATTTAATATTGACGTCAAATCATTTAGTGTTACATTAATGAAAGTGATTTTTGAGATTGAGGATATGAAAGTCAAATATTTTTTACTTTTGTAAATAAGTGATTAGACTTTCGTGGAAAATTATTTTATATTTATATTACAATTAAAATTCTTTCTTATTAAATATATACTTTTATTTTTTATTTTGATGTGATGACAATTCAACATTTAAATCTCAACTTTTTATGACATGAAAATATATACACTAAACATATCACTTTATATATAGGAACAAATGTCATAACTCTTATAGTAGTGATTTAACTTTGGAGTTTAATCTTTATACATACGTAAATAAGTGTAACAAGCTAAGTATATCAAAAATTAAATTCTTATACCATATAAACTTTTACAATCAAGCAAAGGCACTAAAGAAGTAATAATGATACGTGTACAACAGAAATACGTTCAACAAATATCCAACATGTGCTATATATGATATGGGATGTGTGCTATAACATGTTATACGTATAACACACATCTCATATTATGTATAGCACACATTGAATACTTGTTGGACTATTTCTGTTATACGACAAATATTATTGCTAAAGAAGTGAGTCACGATTTGAGATTAACAAATAAAAATTATATATTTAAAATGTAACTTAATATTAATGTGATTATGCCAAACATATTGGGGCTATAATTCAGTCTCAACTTGCACCTTTCAAGCCATAGTTTGAATTGTATATGCTATTCAAGTGAAACTAACCTGAATTGTTTTTCTGAAGTTTCGTGGATCATCTGGATCTTCAAAAGGATAACCACCAACGAGCATCACATATAAGGTCACTCCACAAGACCAAACATCAGCAACCTACTAGATAAGAATTAAGAATGTATTAGGTGGCAAAAATTTGTACCAAATTCTATATAAATGGAGAAAACTAATCAGGTAAAGTTATCTATGTGCTTGTAATATTGTCCTTTACTAAAAATATATATGTATAATTTATTAACTATGTTATCCTCTACGCATGTATGTTCTGTTTTGCACTAAGTGCCCCACTAATTATATAATTTGAAACTCAAAGGTAGAAGCAAAAGTTATTTTATATCTAAAAGTAAAGTGCATGAGAAAGGTTGTTAATAAGTGCGAGTAGTGATCCCTAGTCCATACCATAACATCCAAAATGTGATAAAATAGATGTCTTATTAAATTAAATATTGTTGTACAACAAAAATATATCCAATTAATATCCAACGTGTATTATGTGTTATACGTAATATATGTCATACGTAAGAAATATAATGTATGACACACATTACGTACGACATATAGCACACAGTGAATACTAGTTGGATGTATTTTTGTTGTACAACAAATACTATTGGTCTTATTAGGATACTTAGTTCTAAATAAATTTTAGGGTAAATCAAACTCCCATTTTCTGAGGTTTGATAAAATTGCATCTTATTCTCTTCTATTTTCAAAACTTATAGATTGAAAAGATCATTCAACTTATAAAAATTTCAATAATCTCCCTTGGAAATAATTAGTTGTTAGTTAAATTAATAGTTCTCGTAATATATGAGAGTGACATGACTTTTAATAATATATTTTAAAATTATAGATATTCTCTTGAAGTTAAATCGACCAAATGATTCATTAGATATATTAAAATTTATTTTTTTCATTTATTCTCATACTTAGTTTTACCATTAGCTATAGTATCGTTTGGTCTTTTTTAACTTCAAAAGAGTATTTATTATTTATAAATATGCTATTAAAAGTCATTAATTCCCTCATTACATAAGAACCACTAGCTAGTTTGAAAACAATCAAATATTCTCAAAAGAGATTGATGTAATTTTTATAAGTTGACAATTATGTGCCACATGCATGTTTTACAAATAGAGTGGAATCAAGTATAATTTCACTCAAGTCGGGAGAGATAAGTGTAATTTGTGCTGAATGTTAATATAATATAATTGTATGTACCTTGCCATCGTATTCTCTTCTTGAAAAGACCTCTGGTGCAATATATGCGGGGGTTCCTACGGTAGATTTGGGTTGAGAGTGCAGAACAGAAGACTATATAAAAAAATGCAGAACACTGGTTAATAAATAGGATCTAATTAACTATAACATACACAAGTTAAATGAAATTGAGTTATAATTAAGTTATTGCCTTTGAGTAACCAAAGTCGCATATTTTAACACTTGGTGCTGATGAACTCTCATCCAAGAGTGTGTTTTCCAGTTTAAGATCTCTGTGGCAAATTTCCTGTAAGAAAAAGAAACAAACATATCTCCATTTCATCAAAAACACTAATTAGACCCACACAATTGAATAAAGATTCAATAATGTTTGTCGTACAATATAAATATGTCCAACTAACATTCAACATGTGTTATACATAATACAGAATGTGTATTATACGTATGTGTGTTGTACATATATTATATATTATGTAATAACACATGTTGGATACTAGTTGGACGTATTTCTGTTGTACAACAAGCTTTCTTGAGATTGGACAAGAATAATAGTACCATTGAATGGCAATAGCTGACTCCAGAAATCAATTGCTGAAAGAAATATCTTGCCTATGCATGCACGCAAAAGAAGAGTTTAAGACCAACAATAGCTACATATAGTTACAAATTAAATATATATCCAGACACAAATGTTTGGGGACAACAAAAAAATCAGTCAAAATAACCAATAAAGTCCATTTAACACTTTATGGCCCAAATAACACTTTTAATCATGAGTATATTTTTAATGGGTTGGGTAATTGTGGCTCAAATTCCTATTTGTTGGCTGTTTTGACTGATTTTTTCTTGTACCTCTGATCATGCTCATATCTAGAACATTGGGAAAAACATCATGATGTTATTTTTTCTTTTTTCTGATTTGGTGCATATACACGATGTTAAAATTAAATAGGAAAAAAATGTTGGCAATAAAAACATAATTCTGCAGTATTGAACATTAGAACCTAGCTTCTGTTGAACAAACCTTGGATACATCATGCAAAAAACTTGTCATTTCACAATTGAGTAACGATATTTGTACAAAAATTTATCATCTCCGTACAGATGAAAATTCTTTCCACTATTGGGTGAAGTATGAACCACATTCAAATAAGACGCATACTTCATCTAATAGTAGATTAACTGTTTCTTGATACGAAATTGAGTTAAATGCAGAAAAAAAATATTTTCCTTTATAATGTTATATGTACACCATAAAATCAACCATTATTTACAATAATTCAACTTTTTAAAACTATTAATCCAATTTTTAAAATATTGGATTAATGTATAATATTAAAAGATGGATTAGTAGTTTTAAAAAGTTTGATTATTGCATACAGTGATTGATAGTGACTTTTTGTATGGTGTACAAAAAATACACAAACTCTTGGGTAACATTTTTTAGCTAAAATAGCAAAAAAAAAATCTATTTTAACATTTTTTGACCAAATAATATTCTTAATTATGTGTATTTTCTTAATGGACCAAGTGATTTAAGTCCAAACTCTTATTTTTTTATTGTTTTGGTTGGTACAATTTTATATTCCTAGCAAAACTCCAAAAAATATTTCCCATATGATATTAGACTTGCTCAAATTAGCGGAAAAAAAGCACTCCATCTTCTTTAATACAATGATGTGATGTGAATGCAATTACATAACAGTCATAACTAATACAATGGCCTCTTGGATAAAAGCACTATCATAAAGTCATGTTGCTTTTTCTACTATGAATAATTAGAAAGGATCTAATTAATGTACCTCGTCCTCACTGAATCTACCAGCAATGCATATCCTTTCAAATAGTTCTCCCCCTGCAGCATATTCCATTACTATGGCTAGATGAGTTGGAGTACACAGCACCTGGAATGTCAATCGCCTTAATAATGACTATAAATTAAAGAGGAAGACAATATAGGGCAATAATGATAATCAACAAGAGCACAATATAGAAGGGGAGAATAAAATATAATATATAGAGAAATACTTTTTGTACAATAATGATTATCGTACAACAGAAGTACGTCCAACTAGAATCTAATGTGTGCTATACATAAAGCGTAATGTGTGCTATATGTATATATACACATTACGTCTTATATATAACAGTATAGCACAAGTTGAATACTAGTTGAACGTATTTTTGTTATACGACAAATATTATTGTTTTTTTTATATGTAAGGAACGTAATTAATAACAATGGATTAGACAAGGGCAATGAGGGAAATGCAGCTGAGATGGCAAAACAGGATTTGATTACATTGCAAAATGGAGATACTCTCAATACAAATAGCACAGGTTGGAGGAAAAGCAATAGGGAGAGGAGATCAAATACTCGGCTGGAAGACTATGTGAGATAGACATTTCATAGGTAAATTCTCTTCTCTCTCTCTTTATGGCCCTTAGGGAATATTTCTTCCTTCTTTATGGCCCTTAGGGAATATTTCTTCCTTCTTTCTAGCCCAATTTGGGACTCATTTCCCTTTCCATTGCTACTGTAATTACTTACTTGAATACTCACTTAAACAATTTAGACTGAATTCCTTATACTGCATTGTTCTGGTTACTTAGTTCATCAATTTCATACTTCTGCTACTATTACTCTATTTCTGTAGTTACATCCCTTACATTTGGTGATTTCATTAGGCCACCGCAGAGGGTACACGTTTGAAACAATTGGAAGAAAAGTTGAAGAAATTGGGACAATCTGTTGAGGTCAATGCCTCTAAAACTTGAGTTGAATTTGCTCGTAGTCAAGAGATGCATCACATTCAATTAGAATCAATTCAGCAGAGCTTTGAGAACTTTACCATGAATTGGAATCAAAACCACCCTTCAAATAGCCGCATTTTGATGGAATTCGATTCGCAATCTACTACCTACAAGAAAGCTAAACTTTGATTTGCCGCATTTTCATGGTTCTGATGTGTTGGGTTGGATCTTTAGTGTGGACCAATATTTTGATTACCATCAGATACCTGAGGGAGAGCAGATAAATATGGATGATATGCACATGGAGGGTAACATTATTCCCTGGTCTCAAATGATGCAACACACTTGCACTTTCAACAGCTAGGGTGACATGAAGCGAGCTATCGAGGTGGAATTTTGACCCTCGTTGTTTGATAGTCCTGGTGAGTCTTTGTTTAAGCTATCACAGGGGAGTGTGGCGGAGTATTATGCACAGTTCATGGCTCTCCCTAACAGAGCCTTGATCGAACCACAAACTGATTTGAAAGATTGTTTCATTAGCGGCCTTAAATACGACATTCGTCGTGAAGTGAAGGTGCAGTTTCCACATGATTTGATGAGAGCTGTGAGCTTGGCTCGCCTCTATGAAGACAAGCATGCGTTCAATTTCAGAACATACTCAGGCCCTACCCAGTTTCGTCCTCAACCTAACTCCACCATCTTCAACAATCACACCAAACCACCCTTTCGCCCACCCCTACAACCACTGTTATGTGATACCCCGTATCATAGTATCCCTTAGGAAGGACTCTCTTTAGGACACGTCAGTACACGTCAGCAAGTTGCTGACAGAGGGGACTCGCTAGCGAGCATTTAGCTTCCGCTAGCGAGTAGTTGGTCGCCAGCGACCACGCGTGAGTCGCTAGCGATGGGACCTAGTCCCACATCGTGCAGAACGAACGTCAAGACGTTGCTGTCAGAAGGTGCTTGCCAGCAAGCAGCCAGTGCTCGCTAGCGAACGTATGCTTGTCGCTAGCGACCGGACCGAAGTCCCACATTGGTTACTTTTGGCTCAGCCTTCTCCCCCTCACCCTATATATATATGAGAGGTTATGTAACCTCACAACTCACACCTCACACTCAGCCTTTTCAAAGCATTGCTTTGGGCTTTCTTCGTGTTGAGGATAGTGTGAGCTCGACGTCTTGGGGATACTCTGCCAGAGCAAATTCCCGACGGTGAGTAAAAGTCGTTTTTGCCCTTTTCTGCGTGATGGTCGCCAGCAAGCAGGAGGAGCTCGCCAGCGACCTGGCCTTCGCTAGCGAGAGGCAAAAGCTCGCCAGCGAAGGTGTGATCCGCAGCAGTAGTTCAAAGTTTCGTTCTTTTCTTCTTTAAGCGGTTCTAATATGTCTTTTGCACGACAGGTGCAAATACGGTTCCAGTAGCTGGGGACGGAGTGTTCGGTCCTCTTCAGCCTCAGGATTATCCAAGTGAGTGGAGATCTTGTATGTAGTTCAGCATTTACAGCATATATATTTGTATGATCACTAGCTAATTAGGCAAGATAATAATAAGTTATATATATTGCATGTGTTTGTAGTAGTAGGAGTAGTAGTAGTTAGTAACATGTTAGGTGGTTAGGTATAGTGATATGCTAGGTAGTAGTGACTTAGTAGGTGATTATAGGAATGTAGTTTCTAAGTTATGTTATATATGTTGACTGTATGATGGATGCTGGATGTTATATTTTTCTGTATATGTCATGATAACATGTGATTAATTAAATATAAGAAATGTAGCTATAGCTTATGATATGATGTGTGATGATTGTACTACTTGCTGACTGCCTTGAGTAATCGCACCACCATGATTAGTATACGTCAGACGCTATGGCCGGAGGTCAGATCCCGGTATCTTAGTATGGTGTGCTAGTTAAGAGTGAGCCGCCCAAGCCCGCCAAGCATGTTCCGATCCCGGTTACCGGACGGCTTGGTGCCAGATATACCCCTCACGGGACAGATAGGACTATACTCTAGTTGCGTACTGAGAGTTAGTTCATAGATTCAGATACAGATACAGATATACGGATGTAGGCTTGGGTTGCTTTAGTGTGATAACTCGACGGGATTGTTTGATTGGATGATAACATGTTTATATGTGATACATATGTTGCGAGTGTTGCATTGCATGCATTATCCCATCGCTGAGTCGACGACTCATCCCTCGTCAACCATGTTTTTCAGAGTACGATCCTGCTGCAGACGAGGAGCCCCTGATCTAGTAGAGGTCACAGCTATCATCCTTGGTGAGCTCTGCTTCTGACGTGGAGCCCTTTCAGTTTTTCCCTTGTTTAGACTTTTATTTTAAGATGTAACGGTTGAACAGTTTGTTATGTATTAGTTGCTCCAGACACTAGAGGCAGGTTACCTTTCAGTTTTTGTTTCAGTTACCTTTACAGAATAGTTAAGATTTATTTATGATGAACAATATTTTTTTTACAGTTATTTCAGTTAACAGTTATTCAGTTATTAAGATGATATTAATTCCAGTTTTAAGGTCCTAGTAGCGTGTTCGTTGGGTTAGTGCCCTTCGCACGGACACCCCTAAGTAGCGGGGTGTCACATGTTATTACCCACCCCACCCACTAAACCACCCTTAAACACGAACTGCAACCCAATCTGAAGCTTATCACCCTTAGACCAATAAATGAGACGCGAGAAAGGTCTCTGTTATTGGTGTGACGACAAATTTTCCCCTGTTCATCGCTGTCCAAATAGGCATTTCACGCTCTATCAATTGGAGGAACAAGCCTCACACCAAAACCCTATTGAAGCTGAGATTGCTATTGACCCTGTTGAGGGAAATACCGTGTCGGAGTTGGAACAACAAGTGATTGAACATCACTTATCTTACAACACGATGAAAGGTGGTTCTAGCCTCAATACGATATGGCTTCTAGCTCACATTCAATGGTTAAAGGTCGGAGTGTTAATTGGTGGGGGAAGCTCATATAGTTTCATTCAACCTAGAACTGCTAAGTTCTTGAAACTACATGTGGAACCAACTCCTGAGTTTAATGTGATGGTTGAGGATTTTGATGTGATGACAGTCGAAGGTCGTGTTCTTGAGGTTCAATTAGAGGTGCAGGGTAATATGATCACAATTCTAGATGTTTATGTGCTTCAAGTAGTCGGTGGTGATTTGGTGACTGGGGCCACTTGGTTGAAAACCCTTAATGCGCATATTGCTTACTATAATTCACTTTTCCTTAAATTTCTGCAAGATGATAAGTGGGTTACTATCAATGGAGAGAACAACTCAACACTTACGCAAGCCCAATTTCACCATATCAAGAGGTTGTTCAACACTCATGTAGTTGATGAAGCGTACACAATTCAATTTTCTGATGTTGTGA
This sequence comes from Aeschynomene evenia, assembly GCA_013621005.1. Classification (NCBI taxonomy): domain Eukaryota; kingdom Viridiplantae; phylum Streptophyta; class Magnoliopsida; order Fabales; family Fabaceae; genus Aeschynomene; species Aeschynomene evenia. The sequence continues at coordinate 11,507,275 of CM024265.1, forward strand.
GCTCAAAGAATCTGCCACTAGAACTGCCTGCTGCAACACCCTCTGATTTAGCTCTGCTGCTGCAACATTATAGAATAGTGTTTGAAAAACCTTCTTCTTGTCTTCGAAGCGTTTGCATGATCATTGTATCCCATCGATTGAGGGTGATAATCCTGTGAAAGTAAGGTCGTATCATTATCCACATAGTCAAAAGGAACAGATCGAGCTTATGATTAAGGAGATGCTTGAGGAAGGAATTATTCAGCCAAGTAATTCACCATTTTCTTCGCCAATCTTGTTAGTTAAGAAGAATAATGGTACTTGGCGATTTTGTACCGATCATAGGGCATTGAATGTTATCACAGTTAAATATTGTTTTCTTATTCCTACAGTTGACGAGTAGTTAGATGAGTTATATGATGCTAAGTATTTTTCTAAGTTTGATCTTAGGGCTGGATATCACTGAATTCTAGTGCAGCCTGAGGATAGGTACAAGACTCATTGAGGACTCATCAAGGGCATTATGAATGGTTGGTTATGCCATTTAGTTTGACCAATGCCCTTGTTACATTTCAGGGATTGATGAATGGTATATTTCGGCCTTTCTTGAGAAAATTTGTCCTTGTTTTCTTTGATGACATACTAGTTTATAGTAGCTCTTGGAACCTTCATCTTGATCACTTAAAAGTGGTTTGATAGTATTACAGCGAGAGTCATTGTTTGATAAACTATCAAAATGTTCCTTTGGTGCGACAAATATTGATTATCTAGGACATACACTATTAATGGCCTTGGTGTGAACATGGAAAAGGGTAAGGTGGATGTTGTGGTTCATTGGCCAAGTCCAACAAATTTAAAGCATCTTCATGGTTTTCTTGGCCTCACTGGCTACTACAAGAGGTTTATCAGAAACTAAGCTTCCATAGCTGCTCCTCTAGCAGACCTTTTGAAGAAAGATGCATTTCAATGGGATAAGAAGTCAGTGCAGCTTTCCAACAACTGAAACTAGCTATTACCTCCGTACCAGTTCTGGCCCTGCCTAATTTCACATTACCCTTTGTTATTGATATTGATGCCTCTAGAATTGGAATGAATAGGTGTAGTGCTGAGCCAAGAGCATCGACTTACACCAGAGAGCTTTATGCAATTACGGAAGCGATTGCCAACTTTCGCCATTATTTGCTCGGTAAGAAGTTCATTATTAAGAGTGATCAGAAGAGCCTGAAGTCCATAATGGACCAGTCTATCCATACACCTGAGCAACAAAAATGGTTGCACAAATTCTTAGGGTATGACTTTGAGGTTTAATAGAAGCCATGTATTGATAATATTGTTGCAGATGCCTTGTCCAAAAGCTTTTATGCAGCCTTGTCTTGTCTAAGACTTGAATAGTTACAACTGTTTCAAGAGGAGATTCAGCAGAATCATGAACTACACAAAATTTGGCTGGATTGTGTGGCAAATGGAAACTAGGACCCGAATTACTCAATAAGAAAAGGCTTGTTACTTTGGAAGGAGAGGATTGTGCTACCCAAGCTCACCAAGTTGAATCCTCAAATTCTTCATGATTACCATGACTCTGCCTTGGTGGCCACTCGAGTATAGCAAGGACAACAGAAATAATTTGTTCTCAATTTTATTAGGTGGGAATGCTCAAGGAAATCAAGGATTATGTGCTTCATTCTCAAATTTCTCAGCAGACTAATAAGACTTTATTAACTCAGGCCCCGACTGGGCTGCTACAACCTCTACATGTTCCATTGCAAATATGAGAAGAAATCGGCATGGACTTCATTACTGCTCTCCCTCCTATCTAAGGGTTCGATGTCATCATGGTTGTGATTGATAGATTATCCAATTTTCTCATTTTCTTCCTCTAAAGGCAAATTACAACAGCACAAAGGTAGCAGAAGCATTTCTGGAAAATGTGTTCAAGTTGCATGGTTTTCCAAAGGCCATTATCTTATATAGGGATAAGATCTTCATGAGTGCTTTTTGGCAGGAATTGTTTAGGAAACAAGGCACTCTATTGGCTACTTCTTCTGCATTCCATCTAGAGACAGATAGACAAAGTGAAATTCTAAATAAAACTCTCGAAATGTACCATAGGTGTTTCTATTTTGATAACCGTAAGTCATGGGTGAAGATGCTTCCTTGGGCTCAATATTGGTATAACACCACAATGCATGCTAGTATACATATGACTCCTTATAAGGTGATGTTGTTGGTGTATGCCCTAGAGGGCCAATCATAGTTGCAATTTTATTATGATATTGTGACATTATATATATATATACACATGAGGGATTTTTTTCATTAATTGTTTATTTTCTTAATGAACATTATGAAGTCCTTAGAATGGAATAAAGATTAGGTACATAACCTAATAGTCAGACTTCATTCTTAAATGTCCATAGTCGAGTATTACTGTAAACAACAAGACAACAGTAATACGTCGAGACTAGTATGTGTATGGACTGATAACCTTTTTCTCACAGGTTATGGATATGTGATATCAAGTGTGCACATAGGTATATATGGTGATATACTGGACAGACCCGCCTTGAGAAAACTACATGGATAGTAATGTGAATGTCATAAGTGATTCTCATAGTGATGATGGTACATGTAGTCCTTTACTTGAAGTTACTGTGATCCGCTGCATGAAGAGTTGTGTGCTTTGATACCGTTAAATGTTATCCGTAACAGGGTAATTATAAATTCGGTCATTAGGCATATCACGAATCATGTGGGCGGTGCGAGTAACGTAGATAGAATTTGTCCCTCTCACATTACGAGAGATATATCTGTGGGCCCCTTGATGAGTAGGGCTGGGAAAATGCATGGTTATGCTGAAATGAATTCATGTGTGACATTAATATAATTTATTTTATCAGTATACTCGGAGATCAAGAAACTAATGATTTAACTATACAAGATAACTAATTTCATGCTTGTGTTAAATCTGGATATTTGGACAAAGGGACTGAAATGTACGGTAACGTCAATCACTGAAAGATTATGTCAAACTGTTGACTTTCTTGTAACTTGGGTAGTAGTGATGTGTTGCTAGATACTGCTCACTATTTATATTATTTAAATGTGATTTAATAATATTGCCAACGTTGTAGGAACCTATAGGGTCGCGCACTAAAGTAGTTTTTATATTGATGCTAAATTAGAATAAATTAGTGTGACTAATTTAATTGAGTTTCGTGGGATGGGCCTAATAAAGAAGAGGATTAAATTAATGTGACTAATTTAATTGGACTTCCATAAGATGGGTCTAGCAATGATTAAGATAAAATTAGTATGACTAATTAAATTAGGCTTCAATGGGATGGACCCAATGAGGTTTATGTTTATGTTGAGTGTTGGCTATAAATAGCAACACCCAAGGAGCCTTTGATGTTGTATTTTGCGCATACACATACTCTCTCTAGAAATCCTTATTTCCCTGTTTCTCGCCACTAGCATAGTGAGTTTCAGAAAAGCATTAAGGTGTGTGTTTGACATCCACAACTGCTGTTTGGATATCTCTAGGTCGTCGCTACACTTGCGACGGAAGAGTTTGACATAGCTCTTTGTGAAGATTTGAATAATTCAAGAATCGAAGAGTTCAAGATTTGAAGACTTCAAGAATCGAAGAGTTCAAGAATTCAAGATTTCAAGAGTTGAAGAATTCAAGAACAAGAACTTTTAAAGAACTCAAGAACAAGTGATGTTCGCAAATCGTGTTGCGATCACGCTTCAACAGGTAATTCATAGATGAATCATGTTTTTTCACATGGGTCCTTGGGTGAGAATTGCATAAAAATTTTTGTTTTCCGTTATGCCTTTATGCATGTATTCCCCAACATATGTATGACAGAGATCCTCCTAAAATTTAGCTAAATATAGTATTCTCCTTAGGATGAGCATTATGTGCAAGAGTTATTTATTGAAAGGGATTTGTTGTTGGACAATTTGAAGAAAAACATGCCTAAGGCTTAGCAGAGTATGAAAAAGTATGCAGATGGAATATTATTTTATCTTTTTTTTTTATTTGAGATTTATTCAGGAAAAGTTTTTATCCGTATACTATTTGTAATCATTGAAGGAATAACTATTTTCAACAGTTAAATTAGTGGCCATTAAAAATATATATTTATAAATTTTTATATAATAATTAGAATAAATATCTCATTTAATCTTTCAAGATTAATATGAGGGACAAAATAAACTCTTAAGATCTGAAAATGACAATATGATCTCTCAAAATTTAACGTGATAAATAAAATGGTCCCTTAAGATATGAAAATGACAAAATGGTTCTTGAAGGTTATAAATTTAGGACAATATGATCCATTAAAATTTAAAACTTAGGACAAGTTAAAGGACCATGTTGTCCTAAGTTTTCAATCTTGAAGGACTATGTTGCCACTTTATATCTCGAGAAATTATTTTGTCTTTCACATCAAATTTTGAGGAATCATATTGTTTTTTTTAATCTTAAAGCACTATTTTATCTATTATATTAATCTTAAAGGACTAAATAAGATATTTACTCTAATAATTATTTTCTTCCACAAGTTAGGGTTGAAAAAAGATTCATTTTAATTTAAGGTTCTTACCTCCTTAAATCTAACGATATTGGGATGTTTCAAGGATCTATGATTCATAATCTCCCTTTGAACATGCTCATCAATCTGCAAAACCAATGAAAAGCCCACAACAATTCCCCCAACATAAACAGAGCATTTTTTTTTTTTTTGGTAATAATAAACAGAGCATTTACTAGTAACTCTATGCTCCTCCCCGAGCAAGAAATTAAACATCTTTTCATACTCTTTCAATATAATAATAATCAAAATTCACCCTTTAAAAAAAAGCTCGAGTAATACATATTTATTTCACAATTAACTCATCATTCCAAGTGTATCCAAAAATAACAACAGAAAGGAAAAGAAATATTATTTGTACATTATCTAATGGAGCATATATTATGATTAAATGATTCTACTAAATCTTTGGGTGGTCCTAAATTATATGTGTGGTCCGAGAACATTTATAATTATTTATTTTTATTTATAATATAAAATTTATATAAAAAAGTATACATACAATTGCTTAATATGTTCTTAGACCACATACACATTAAAGAGAAATTCTTATGTGATCGTAAATTGTCACTAAAAATTATGATCGAACCACATTTAAGAAATGACATGTATGTGTTTAGACTACCACTATCGATACTTAAAAAATTAACCACGGTTATTAACTTCAATATTTTTAGGAGTTTAATTAATTATATAAAATAAAAAAACGTAGATACATACACCACTTAAAGAAGATAATTAATTTCACCCAGCGTGACTATTTCTCTTCTGTGTCTTTTCTAATGTGTCTATGTTTATAATATATAAAAATGGTCTTTTACTAAAATAAAAGTGCCAGAATATTGTAAATGATAATATATAAATATACAGAGAAAGAGAAAAATCTTGCCAATTTTTATTGTTGAAAATGTTCCTTTCTTCACATCGATCATTTAACTATTTTGAAGTTATTTTTTACTATTTGCTTACTTTCCAAAACATGGTAAAAAAAAGGGCATTTATAAAAGTTACATTGGTTCATGTTTTCATAATAGAATATTAAAAGATACAACAATGGTTTTTAAAGCGGGTGGAATTTGGGAAGAGAAAGATTAGTGTAGTGGGGTTCAGGGTTGGGTAATTTCAGTGAGGAAGAAAACAATTTATTTATTTGAAATATAGTTATATAAAATAAAAATTTATTAATATTAAAATTAAATGCCTGTTCTATTTATTGAATGGTGGGTAACTTTTTTGATTCTTTAGAAATAATAAAATTAAAAAAATAAGTTAATTATAGTTAGATTTTTAAGTTTTAACAGTGAAACTTAAACATATATCATTATTTGAATAATTAGATCATAATCCTAAATGACGACGGTCTATGACTTATCTAAATCTTTCTTCACATTAAATGTGATTTACGACCACCCAAAATTCATACATGTCAATGATAAAGATGAGTTACGAAATGATATTATTTCATACTCATTGAATTCAAATAAGATAATTTCAACATATAAGATGCATGAACAAAAGAACAATGTAATTCGAAAACAAGATAAAACCTTTGGGCCTCTCTCAATGAACTTTACAGCGTAGAGCTCACCACTCCGTTTTTCCCTTGCAAGCTTTGCCACACCAAAGTTCCCAGACCCAATATCTTTGATAATCTCATATCGTTCTTCCATTATTACATAAGCTTCTTCAAACTCGACTTGAAAACAGGAATAATATTTGTACTATTGTGATGTATTAATTGATGAAAAATAATAAGTGAGCTAGCTCATATGGTTTGGATTTGGCTGCAATTTATATTACATTTGCAAGTGGATAGTGGATGCCTTGGAAAGGAGGGCGCAAGCATAAAGAAAGGCAAGTGTGGCAGAAATGACACGTGGCACCAATTTACTGGTCTAAATATGGACAAGCCAAAAGACAAGTTGATCTGACGTGGTAGTTGATCACCATCCATGAGGTTGGGAATTAAGAAATGTACGAACGCGCCTGTCCCATTTTGAGTTATTTATATTAAAAAAAAAACACCCAAATTAGTCCCTTTAAAATTTTTTATTGAACCAAGTAGTCACTCAAGAATAAAAAATTTAAAATACATTTCTCCAAAATTAAAACGCTGGACAAATTAGTCTACCAAGAAAAACTTAGACTAATTAGTCCCTCAAGATTCATGGAAATTATCAAATTAGTCCATACTAATTAAAGATTTTGGACAAATTAATCCTCCCATTATAGGGATTAAATTGACCATTTTCATAAATTTTGAGAGACTAATTTGTCTAATTTTTTCTTGGGAGACTAATTTGTCCGACATTTTAATTTTGGAGAGATGTATTTTAATTTTTTTATTCTGGAGGGACTACTTTGTCCGATAAGAAATTTTGCAGGAACTAATTTGTGTCTTTTGTCAAAAAAAAAAAAAAAAGTCTCATTGTATTAGCTATCAATTAACCATCAAGTAAATATAATAAAAACATAGCCAATGAGGTGTAGCTCAAGTGGCATTTCCCTTGGTCCAAGTGACTAAGGGGTTTGAGTGCAGGGCCAGGGGTTCAATCCCCACATGCCCATCCCATTCCTCATTTCCCCCTTAGCTCCACTAGGAGCTCCTAAGAACAAAATATATATATATATAATAAAAACATAAATTCTTAGTACACAATAAAAAAATAATCAAAACAGATAATAAATAATGTACAACATATAATATGTAATATACACAATGTATATTATATATTATATACAATATATATTACATGTTATGCACAATATATATCACATGTGGTAGCATCATCTTTCTTTACAACATGTGATATATTTTGCACAATATGTGATATATGTTGTGCACAATATGTAACATATGTTGTGCACATTATATAATATATGTTGTGCATACCATATTGACTGTTTTGACTGTTTTTTAATTGTGCATTTAGCAATGCTCCAATTAAAAATGTTCCAAAATAAACTTATTATGTAATTACGATGAGATAGTGTATAACAGATAGAATGAATCTTGATTAAATATTGAAAATTTTTATTGTGTAATTAATAATTATAAGATATTGTGCATTGATTATGAGAATGAGCAAAATTAATTTAAAATCTCATATATCTAAGGTGTCTTTTTTTTTCATGTGCGACACAACATCATTTTTTTTCAATATCATATGCAGCTTGACCCAAAGGGAAGCCGAAGGAATTGGTGCAGCAAGCAACCAGCTGGTACAAAATACATGGAGAAAACATAACATAATTCTAATGACCCATAAAATCACAAAGCGCAGTACCCCAATATCCCACATTTCACAATATTCCACAGGGTTCTCAATGCCTCCATACCATTGCCACCTGTAGTGTACTCATGAGTTCATCTAGCAGCCATATCACTAGTCACATCCTCTCTAGTCCACCAAGTAACTTTCCTCATGGAAAATTCATTTTTCCACCTGCACCACCAAGAACCCCATCTCTCAAGTTGCTTAGGTAGGTAGGCAATACAAAGCTTGTTGCCATAACCCACCACGTTGATATATATGTTCCTAAAAAATCTCATGTTCCAAGCACACTTGCTTTTCCTACCTACAATGAAAGAAACCTCCACAAGGTTTTTTGCTCCTGTAATTATAAAACCGACTTTATCAGGGATCCCCATTTCAATCCTTGTAAATTGTAACAGCAGCCCCAGACCCTTGATCTCAGCCTCCTCCATGGAATCAGCTTTCATAAAATCTATAAAACATGCTTGTTCTTTTGCCTTGCAATTAGTGATTACACCACCCACAGCAAAATCATCTCTTCCAGGAACAACATCCACAAAAAACCAGAAACCATAACAGTCGCCCCTCAAAGCAGCAACAATAGTAGAATTCTGAACAGGGAATGCCCTGTTATGTGTTGGTCCCGAACAACCTTGGGTAATGTAGTTTCAATACAGGCACCTTTAAAGAAGAGGTGGGGATCAAGAATAACATTACCCCACTTAAGTTTAGCCCATTCTTTCCATCTGAGTTTAATTTGTATTTGTAACACCTCCATGTTAGGTTCACATTTCTTGAAAACACAATTGTTCCTCAGTTGCCAAATCGCCCTAACCGTAATAAAGAAAAGGGTCATCCACATTTTTGCTTTTAAACCTCTCAACTCATGGCACGACCAGTCCGACTAGAGCTTAAAAAAATCTCCTGGGCGTACCCACTCCACTCCCCTCCAACCCCAATACATAGAGCACAAACGCCATGAGAAAATACAATTTGTGAAGAGATGGTCAATGGTTTCACTATCCTTTTTACAGAGAGCACATCTTGTATCATCATCATAAATCATATGCCTCTTAGCCAATTCATCATTCGTTTTCAATTTACCCAACAGTGCAAACCACACAGTTAGCTCATCCCTGGGATGAGCCCACCCATTCCACAAGTTCTTAAATGAGTTGTTGACATCCAATTGTCTCCACTTTTCCTTCTCCGCTTCCTTGACAAAAGCTCTGACAGTGAAGATGCCGCTGTCATGGAACTTCCATACAATTTGGTCTTCCATGTCCTTGTTCAGCATCGCTTGATTTAGAAGTACTTGCAAATCAAAAAAAGATTGTGTTTCCCATTCTCTCAATTATCGCCTCCAGTTTAGAGACCACACCCAATTATCCCCAACCCATATCCCACACTCACTAATGACAGAGTCTTTTTAGTTAGAGATCAAGAATAATCGAGGATAAATATTCTTTAGAGGTTCACCCCTAATCCAAACATCAATCCAGATTTTCGTCTTTGCCCCGTCACCCACCATAAACCACCACCCTTCATTGATAATACTGTGACACGCTATATCCACCCTTTCAACATTGCAAATTCCACCCCAAACACCACTATTCTTAGCACACTTTCTCAGTTGCTCAGTATTGTTGTTAAGTATCAGATTGTGACATGAACAAATAATTCGCTTCCATAGGGGGGAATCCTCTTGAGTAAACCTCCATCACCATTTATAGAGTAGGCCAGCATTTCTCAACAAGATATCACCTAAGCCCAGGCCTCCAAGTTCTTTAGGCATTTGTATCTTTCTCCAAGCTACCATTGGAATTCCTTTCTTATCGTTTCCAGTCCCCCAGAAAAATTTTGACTGAATGGAAATTATTTTCCTCTCCACCAATTTCGGCATTTTAAACAGTCCAAGATAGTAAATGGGAAAACTATTTATCACAGATTTGATCAGAACGAACTTTCCTGCTTGGGAGATCAAATTTGCTTTCTAGCTCTTCAATCTCTTTTCAATTTTGTCAACGATCGGTTTCCACGTTTCAATGCGATTCGGGTTTGCACCCAAGGGTATTCCCAAATACACTATGGGTAAGGAAGCTATTTGGCACCCAACACTCATAGCCACACCTCTAGTCCACCCCTCCTCACAACCCATGGCAATTAGTGCAGATTTCTGAAAATTTATCCTCAAACCTGACATGACACCATACATTGCCAAACGATGAGGTCCAAACGATCCTAACCATCGCGTGATGGGGGAAGCGCACTGCATGAAGCAAGATTCCAACCCGACCTGACTCTAGTTGTGGTCTTCACCGATCCTCATCTTTCTCTAGACGTAAGGTAGCGGTTCCAATCTTACTAACTACTATCCTTTGCCTTATTCTTCTCTTTCAAACTTTTTATTAGCTCTTTACTCCTCTTGTGTGTTACCGATACTAGGGCCAACGCCCGTGACCTTGGGTACAAACATTCTCCTTATCCAAAAATACAGATTGAAGCATATCGGGTTCCTTAGCCCCTTCGTAATTCACTTGACTTTCTTCCTTCTCATGTGACTTCATGAACCGCATAGCCGCATAATCCAACTGAACTCTATAGCGCACTCAAATACCAACATAAATAGAACATGTTTGAGCTTAAAACTAATATGCTAACAACTCTTCTTGAATATCCGAGACTATCCTTCCTCTGAAGACTTAGACGAACTCCTCCCACACCGGCGGTAGCATCCCGTCACTTGCCTCTTTCCACTAACACCTCGTACCAAGGAACAACATTTCCTTGTACATAGTGGGTTGTTATGTCCACGTCCAGCATCATCAAGACATCGAAGGGCTTATAGAACTCGGGTAGCCTTGCGTAAAACTCCTGAGGGTCTTCGCCCATGGGGTCTCTTGAGAACTTCGGCAGGTCAACCTTAGGTAGAATTCCAGACTTACTTCATTCCCATCATCAAGTTGTGGTTCACGCCCTTGTGGTGCCCTCTTCATGTAGGGTCACATCTCGTCGCTTCCCTGGTTCCGACTATTCAAAATCTATATCACAATGCTGAGCACTCGACGAATCCCTCTCATCTCTTCAGCATGGATGGTCTATATTCCATCCCTACGAAAAGGGTAGGAGTTCCCTAACAAGGGAATACCTCCCTACCAAGGAAATCCCTAATGTAACATCCTCTCACTTATCCGTGTGGCCTATCATTCGGAAAATAAAAGCATAGGAAACACTGCACGAAGTGTGCATATCCCTAGATAGTAGGGATTCAACGACGAGAAAACTTATACTGACAAGATCCTACGATAACCTCTAAAAATTGTCTTCCTTAGAGTCACAAATGTGAAAATGGGCCGGCAACCATTTACACTATTGTCACCCTACTGAAGAACAATTGCTCCATAAGTTACAAAACTCAAACCTAGGCTCTGATACCAACTTTGTCACGACCCAACTAAGATTCGTGACCAACACATGGGACACCACGTCCCATGTCAGCCTTAACCTGTGTTCATACCACAACTAACTCAAACAACAACACACATCACAAAACTCCATAATATAATAGGGTCTTTAAAGTATCATCCCTATACCCATTACACATGTAATCCTGCCATAACAGCATACATAACTCGGAATTCAAATAACACCTCAAATGTTCAATAAGTCTTAATTAGACTACATCACATACACATAACAGACTTAACACTGTTTGTAATCTTATGGAGCACACTACGGAAACAACTACTAAAACCTACGCCTCTAAACCGTGAGCCTCACCAAAGCTAAGAGCTTGGAGGAACGGAAGGATTCGCTCCTTGATCTGCACCTGAATCTGAAAAAATGTTTTGTATGAATGGGTGAGTCATACGCTCAGTGAATAAACAGGTTATAAGCAGTGTGTAAAGCATATAATAGTGCAATGCAGTCACAACATAAACCAATAACATATATGTATCGATTCCATCGTTCTTATACAGTCTCTTTATCTTGGTAGCTTTTAACCTATGAACATCTGGAGCTCGGCCCCGGCTCATGTTCATAGGAAGTATGGATGTCCCGCGAGCTATGCCCCTCATCAGACACCATACTGAGAAACCCCGCGAGCTATGCCCCTCATCAGGTTTCCCATTTACGACCCCGCGAGCTATGCCCCTCCTTAGATCGTTTTCTCATCTCTTAATTCCTTAAATTTTTATCTTATTTAGCGCTGTTAGTGGCATATATCATTCATAATCACAGCATAAGTAATTCATCATCATCTTCACAACATTTACATAGCACTCATGCATTATCGTTTCATCATCACATTATCAGCATCATATCATAAATACAACGACATCATAAACCTCCAAGTAATAAGTTTGGGGTAGTGGTGAACGGATGAATTTGAGTAACTAACTTTAAAATATGAAAATTTTGAGTTAAAGTCTTAAAAATAGAGTTTTAGTACTGCTGTAATCGATTACATACCCCTTGTAATCGATTACCAACATCAGATTTCGCACTGGAAGGAAATTTTTGTAAGTTTTGGCAGCCTGTAATCGATTACCAACCCGTGGTAATCGATTACAGTAATCGATTACAGAGTCTTGGTAATCGATTACGGTAATCGATTACCAAGTCGTCGTAATCGATTACAACCTGGGTCAGAGGCGAAATTCTGCAGAAAATTGTTCGAAAATCATCCCCAAATCCACATTTTCACCACAACCCATCCAAATCAAACACAACCAGTATACAATATCAATCATCTATCATCCAATATCAGTCCCTATCAACTATCATAACAAGAAATTCATAATATCAATCAAAATCATACATAAACCACAAATAACCCATTACTCACAAATTACTCCAATGAGCTCCAAGACACCACCCGGAGCTAGGACGAGTTACCCGGAGCTTCTCTAGTTGGTTGAGACCCTACGGAACACATCATAAACCTCAGATTCTCAACAAAATAAAAAACCCTCAATTTAAACCCTAAAACCCCAAAACCGAGATTGGAGAGAAATAGACATCAATGGAGAAAAAGAAATACTCTACACTTACCCACAATATACTAGATGAGCTATGCTAACTTGAATCTTGAAGATTGATGAAGATTGGGTGAGGGATTTGAGAGATGAGGAAGAAGATGAAGAAATGGGAAATGAGAGGAAGAGAGATACGGGAGAGTGAGGGAAGAAAAGAGAGAAAGAGAAAGGAAAAGAAGAAAAGAGGTGGGGAGGTGGGACCCACGTGGTTCTATCTCCCCGGTGTACCGTGATCTCTTACTCAAACTAACTCAGAATACCCGAGGTATTACAGCACCTTTGATATTACCTTATAGATGCATCCAATCATACTAATTGGCCTAAATCCACCCAGTTCACACGTTCTTTCAACCTTAGGGATAAGTGTAACCCAAGTAACGTTGATGTTCGATGGCATTGAACCTGAGTCAAAGAAATCAAGGATCATCTTAGAAAAATCAGACCCAATGATGTCCCACATGTCCCTAACAAACTTCAGATTGAAACCATCCGGGCCAGGGGCTTTGGTAGGAGCACATGACTAGACCGCCTTCTTAATTTCCTCACACGATGGTCTTCTTTCAAGGGCTAGTGCATCCTCCTCCGAGATTTGTTGCACAATACCCTCCGGGAAAAACAGATCAAGCACCTCCTTTTGCCTGTATAAATTTTTAAAAAATTTCCTGATCTCCACTTTCACCCTTTTAGGCTCCTTTATAATTCTTGCACCCACCTTGATTTGAGAAACTTGTTTCCTTTTCCTTTTCAGGTTGGCCAATACATGGAAGTACTTGGAATTTTTATCCACATCAGAAATATATTTCTCTCTAGCCATCTGTTTCCAGTATAGCCCCTTCCGATGGTACCATGCATCCAGCTGACCCATAAGATCTGATTTCCTAGCAATTGCAACTTCACATCCAGGGTTCAAGTATGAGATTTTATCAACCCCTTCCATGTCCAGTTCCAGTTTTTTTATGTTTGAATCAATGTTCCCAAAAATTTCACAATTCCATTGCCTAATTGGAACCTTTAAGCCATTTAGTTTAGCCAGAGCATTTTCTCCAGGTAGAGTCTTCCACTCCTTTTCAACGAGCCTTTTAAACCCAGGGTGAGTCAACCAGGCATCCAGGGACCTAAATGGTCTTAGCCCCCAGTCCAGTTTCTTCTCCCTCACGACAATAAGGATATGGTCTGATCTAGAGCAGCTAATTGGCTCCAAGATCAGATTTGGAAACTTCATGTTCCATTGCTCATGAAAAAAGGCTCTATCAATCTGACTTGATGAGCTGCCCCTTCTCCATGTAAATCTCCTACCAGTCAGCGGTAATTCCATCAAATCCATATTTTGTACCCATTCCCCGAACTCCTCCATGCACCCCGCATTTCCCCACCCACTGCTCCTTTCATCAAGCTTCAAAATTTCATTAAAATCACCCATCAGGAGCCAAGGTTGTGGCCATCTCTCCCTAAGATCAAGGAGCTCCGCCCATACCTGCCTTTTCTCCTCACGGTCATGAGCACCATACACCACACCCATAATGCATTCAAATCCATTACTTTTGAGTTTACCTTTAACACAGGTCCATCTTTTGGCTTTTTGGACCACCATGTCACAAAAAAGGTCTTCATGCCAGACAAGTAATATGCCACTGCTTAAACCTTCCGCATTGACAGAATCCCAGCAGAAGTTGCTTCCCCCCTGTAAACACCGTATTTTAACCAGTCCATTTTGTTTCAATTATAAATTAAAGTCATTAAAACAAAAATACATTTACAGCCCAATTTCATAAAAAATAAGAAAATAAAAGTTTCAGCCCATTTCTTTTTAGCCCATTTTGTGAAAAAATCATTTCTTTATGACCCGTTTGTTTTGTATTCTAGCCCAAAATATTTTAGCTTATAAAAAATATATATATATATATAATAATAAAAAAAAAGAAAAAAACAACAACAATGATATACGAGATGCATTTTGTCTGCATCTTTGTTTGAGGAGACAAGAGCTATTTGTTTGAGGAGACAAGAGCTTCGTGGCTCAAGACTCCTAATTTCAAAACAAACAAGAGTTTTTCAAGATTTTTGTTGAACAGATAATTTTATCTGGCTTCAATGTTCCTGCTGGTTCAGATCAATTAACAAACAAAATCTAAACATGATAAATAGAAGTAAAGCAATAATAAAGGGGAGGAAAAAAAAGAAGACACCAGAGATTTCATTCGCAATTCATTCAAAATAAAAAAAAACTCAAAAAAAGAAATCCAACACCATCCCAATCAGTCCCAGACTACTTTCATTTCCAGTCCATTCAAAATAAACCAAAAGACATCTAGAGCAGAGGTAGAATCATCACTACATTTATCATTCTCATCATCATCATCATGTTAATTAAAAATTTACAACATAAATAACACAAGGGAGGAGGAGAGAGTCACTGCCACCACCGTTACGGCAGCCAGCGCGGATTGCAGAGTCACCTGCAGCGGCGGCCGTCTCTTCTTCCTCTTCTCACGGCAGCAACATAACAGAACGAACAGCGACAGAACAGGGCAGTGGCAGCAACGGCGGAAAATCCTCCAGCGGCGGTAGCGCCTCTCTTCCTCCATCTCGCTTTGTTCCCTCTCCTCTCTCCTCCATGGCCGCAGCGCAGCTTCTCTCCCTCTTCTCACTCCCCTCGGCCTCCACCTCCTCTGATCGCGACGCCTTGCAGTCGCGATGACCGCGGTGGCCGCGGTCCTTCGGCCTCCACCCTCTCACCCCGTCTTCTCTCTCCCTCGCAACTCTCTGTCTCCCTCCGCTCCACGTTCGGCCACGACGCCTCGCAGCCGCGACAACCTCGGCGGCCGCGGCCTCCCCCCCTCTCTCGATCTATCTCTCTTCTCTCTATTTCCCTCTCTCTCTCCACCACGGCCGCGACGCCCTGCAGCTGCGAGGCCTGCGGTTTTCGGTTCCCGACGGCGGCGCCCAACGCTGCTCCCTCTATTCTCTCTCCTCTACTCCTCTCTCACTCTTTCAATGTTTCAAAACCTAGATCTAGAGTGTGTATGTGAAGTGTCTTTGTGTTGTATCGCGTGTGTATTAGATTAGGTTTATTATTATTATTATTATATTTTTTTTAATACTCATAAAACTCCCTTTACAATTTTTTATTTCGTTGTATGAGATAATCATCCTCGGAATTTTAAATTGTAGGGTACTTGTGCGAGGTGATTGCCCTGTACCCCAAAAATATTTTCTTAAAATTATAGATAATTTCCTTTTCAAAAATAATCCTTTTCTTTTAACCAAAATCAAAACAAAGTTCACAAAATCTTTTACAATTTATTATTTCGTTGTATGAGACCATCATCCTCGGAATTTCAAATCGTGTGGTACTTGTGCGAACCATATCGCCCTGTACCTAACGTTTTCTAAAATACGCCTAACACACAACAATTTTCTACAAGAACGACGTGAGTTTGAGTTCCTCATTGCACCGGAGGATACGTCGGCGTAGGCTACAACCTGTCAACCCAAAATTAATTTTTAACTTATTTTGTTTATTCTCATATTGTTTTTATATGTTTATATCTTAAAGGGGAAAATAAATATTATTAAATTATAAATATAGATCTGCATAATTTGCACTAGGGTCACCGTATTTATACGGATGTATTAGGGGTGCAGTGGGATTAAGTTCTCACCCTTCCCTAATCATAATTCGACTCCCGAATCTTATCTCTGAAAAGACCAGTTTTTCACAAAACAAAGGTTTTCCAATTTTTCCATAATTAAAGTTGGTGGCGACTCCTATTTTCTTTACTTTTAGTCACGGCACCCGTCGGGGACGTTGTGACACCCCCCAAAAGCTTCTAATTATCCCAAGGCCAGTATCGCTGCATTTTGTTTCAACCAAACCCACCATCTCCACCTCGTTATCCTTTATCAT
This sequence comes from Aeschynomene evenia, assembly GCA_013621005.1. Lineage (NCBI taxonomy): Eukaryota > Viridiplantae > Streptophyta > Magnoliopsida > Fabales > Fabaceae > Aeschynomene > Aeschynomene evenia. The sequence continues at coordinate 11,524,058 of CM024265.1, forward strand.
TTTCCTCAGTACCCCAATTTTACCCACACCCCTTATTCCACGAATATTCCATGAGAGCATGATCATTTATCCTTGTTTGAGCCACCAGGATTGCCGCTTTTCCCTTCATCCCTACCATCCCGCCCTTCACACTTTGCAGCTTCAACACCCCCTCCCAATCTCATAGCTTTAGTTTCCTCATAGATTGCTCTAAGCGTGATATTTTCATCCACACAAGAAATGCCAAGTTCTTTACCCAGCCTCCACGCGCATCGAGCTTCTTCGCCATCTGAGTCACCATCAATGGCATTTGTGTTCAACTCAGAAACAACACCGCTCCGGATTCCTTTTTTTGGGAGAGATCTTCGAGACTTCATCCTCTTATCCCCACACTCAATTGCCAGTTCTTTTTTCTTCCAAGGTCGGGCCGCCTTCAGGGTGCGGACAGGCCCAAGCACTAAATGCCCCCCAATTCCCCTACCTTTAGATGGGATCCGTTCTCGCATCACATTCCTCCTATTCTTTTTGTTCCCTTTCCTCTTACCCACACTATTTGATTCCATCCGGCCCACTTTAGCTGTCAGGGTTGGATTGAATAAGGGGATCGGCCCAAACCCATGGGGGGCCCACAATAGCTGTTACCTTTCGAGTCCAAATCCGTAGGGCTGCCACCCACCACGTCATTTGTCCTTCTATCGTCCTGCAGTGTCAGAGTAATTGAATTTTCCAGCAAATCAGCATTATCCACATCATTAACTAGTTCCATTCCCCTAATATCTGTCGCTTCGCATGGGCCACCACTATCGAGACCGGGATCATCAATTTTGCGTCCTTTGGCATCTCCAGCGCGTCATATGCAATCCACGTTTGGTTCTGAGTGAGTGGACCCTTCAACTTCAGCAAAGGACATTCCAAGAATGCCCTTGTCTTCAACCTTCAGCGAGTCACCTGTAACACCCCGATCTTTATTAAGTCCTATCTAAAGGAAATTAAGGGTAATGGACTTTAATTGGAACTTAATTGGATTTGAGTGAACATGTTTCCCCTGGTTTAAAGTATCTATGTTATGTGTTTTTATGAGTATTTATGTGTGCTTTGATGTTACATTAAGTTATAAGGGGTGTATGGATGTTATTATATGAGTTGAGACATTTTGGAAGTGTTTTGGGGCATTTTTCGTGCCCAGTAATCGATTACAGCTCCTTGGTAATCGATTACAGCAAGTCAAGTTTCAGATTTGAGCTTTTTCGGAGGCCTGTAATCAATTACAATTTCGATGTAATCGATTACACAGCGCGCAAAATGAGTGTTCAGATGTTTTAAGTGACGGGTGGGCCCCACGATGACTCTTAAACCCTAATAGCTCAGCATATAAAAAGGTAAACCCTATTTTTCCACCTCAGTTGGTCAGAAATACTCTCTCTCTTCATCCCAGAGCCTCCATTGTTTCTCTCTCAAGAACTCTCATAGCCATAGCCATTCCACGTCAAGAAACACCCACAAATACTCACCCAATCCCAAAAATAATTATAAATTCTTGATCCTCTCACCAAGCCGGACGTTTCTACCGGTTGTTTTTCTCCGGAAAGGGTCATATTGGAGTCGGGCCGTTCGTGAAACTAGGATTCCGTCTAGAGCAAGAGTTGTCTTCAAGAGGTAGGGGTTAGGCATTATAATTGTTATGGAATTTCATGTATATTGATGAATTGTTGAAGTTTTCAATGTTGTTCGTTGTTTTTCCCATTAGGGTTCATGAAAGGGTTGATTTATGAAATTGGTTTTGAAAAAGAAAGGGGTTTTACGAATTGGAAAGTGATTTAAACGTATTTTTATGATTGGAATTGGTATGACAACGTTTTCTATCTATTGGGACGATGTTAGGTTCATATTTTGGCCAATGGCTATTGAAAAACGTGTTTTGGGAACCCAAGAATCGTATTTTACGACTTCGTAATCGATTACGATGCCCGAAATCCCAATCGCGAGAAAATGTTGTTCTCTGTTAATCGATTACAGAGCTGCGTAATCGATTACAGTAATCGATTACCAGTCTGTGTAATCGATTACAGTAGTCGATTACCAACCCGTGTAATCGATTAAAACAGTGTTGTTTGTGCGAAAATGAACTGTTTTGACCCTTTATGCACCCTAATGCGTTCTACAACTTATGTAACTGATATATATGAGTTAAGTATGCATTTTATGCTATAAATATGTTGTTTAATGAATGTTATGATGTTATGTGATGTCTGTGTGAACTATATGACCTTATGCTTTATGATTATGCATGACTATGTAAATGAGTACGTGTTATAAGTAGCCTTCGACATGTGATGGTTGTGGCTGAGGGAGGTGAGTTAAACCTCGACATGCAACTCCATTACTGCGGGAAGGTGAAAAAGTTAAAGTTCAAGATTAAAGTAAAACACATGTAACCTTCGACATGTGGTAGTTGTTGTTGAGGGAGGTGTGGCAACCTCGACATGCAACTCTATCACTGAAGGAAGGTGAGTACCCCCTGTCCCCAATATAGTTTAGGATGAGCTCATGCCTAGGGGTCGGTGATGTGGAGGAAAAGGTTCAGAGGGTGGGCAGGCTAAAAGAGAAAAGTGTATAACCGAGTAAAGTAAAGTTAGAAGTCAAGTCTAAGTCTTAAAGGTTACTGTGACATAGAGTAATGATTAACTAAGTTCCCTCATATGACTGAATGGCACGTAGAGCACACACAAGAGTTATATAACGATATATATATTACGTATGCATATGATATAAAATGAACAAGAGGCACTTAGGAAAGTCGTTCCGGGAAAGATGATTTTAGAACTTATAACTGAAATTGAATGCATTCATGCTACACCTATTTTATTAATAAACCCAAAGCGGCTCCCTTACTGTGTTACTTCCCAGTACTCACCCCTCGTTTTCCCCCCATTTTAGATGATGAGATTCCACAGGACATAGGAGCGGATGAGGAGCCCGCGCAACTTTAGTTCTATACAGTTTATTCATCTTTAGACTTATCAGTTCCCGTTATTACGTTATGGATTATGTTTATTTCAGATGTTAGCATTTATTTGTATTTACTTTTAGTCCGGACATATGTTAGCCGGTATTTACTTTACAGTTATGGTTTGTATTCGTGGAGTCTTATGGGTCTCAGTTTTAGACTCATGAGATGACACCTACTATTACTATTTACTTTCTTGATTGTATATTTGGGGAGACTATGTTTGTTTATTTCCATTTATTTTATGAGGTATTATTCAGACTACATCATGTGTCATATACTATCGTTATATTATACGCAATGCCCTTATGTTCATATTCTGCAAACGATTTTTCGAAAAATTCTCCCATGTATTTTTCGTGTATAAGTATTTTAAAAACAAGTATAAGTATGATAACAGGAGGTAACCCTTATGAAATGACCCTAAATGGCTATAGCACTAAGGGCTATCTAGTAGGGTGTTACATCACCAACCACCTCCACCGGCTACGATTCATCTTGGTGTCCAACAACATGGGCAGCATTGGAAACAATTACGTTTGCATTATCCCACCCCTCATGGTTATAAGCGGTATCAGGAATGAATTCTTCCTCCGCACCATCCATGGTCTCATCATCAGAATGAGTCTTCTTTGCTGAAGTATCCACCTCCACCTTCCACAAGAATATGGACTCTGGACCAACTTCATTCACATAAATATTATATGGTTTGTCCCCAACATAGAATCAAATCAAGTCTCTAATTATATGGATGAAACTGGAGTCGATTAAGACCCTTGCCCTCGAGAAATCCTCACCATTAATGAATCCTTTGTCAACATAGACCACAGAGCCCCATATTTCAGCAATTTTAACAGCATTTTCTCTAGACCAAGCATGAGGGGGGAGGCCCATGATTTCAAGCCAAACTCTTTTAGTTTTGCAAAATTCTTTCTCAGACCATGGCCTAACACTACAGAAGAATTCCCCCAGAAAACCAGCCCCTTGGTCCAAGGCAGCAACCATGTCCTCAGCTGATTCAAAAGTGATTACCACTTCCATCATTCCCATTTGTCTAATACTTGTTATTGTCGGCCACTGGTGGTATAGACATTCCTTTAAGGATTCAACGCTCAACGGATATTCAGCTTCACCAATAATACTTCTCTTAAGTTGTTCAAGGATTACCTCATTCGTATTCCCATATACGATAATATTTTCATGCCCCTGTTCTTCATGCATCCACCAATCATCATGCTTATTTTCCCGCCCAGGAATCGAGAGCCCAATAGCCTTGCTTCCGTTTACCACCACATCTCTGAAAGACCATTTTTTTGCTTGTTGATGGTTCGCCATATCCCAGCACCCCTTCCTTTCATTAGGGAACGCACCAGGACCAATCTTTCTACCAATATCACCACCATTTGAATTATTACTTGCCATCCTCCATGCAGAGATAGGATTCAACCATCCTTTCTCATGGGTTATTTTATTATCCCCCAACCCTCTCCTATATTCCTCCATTTTCACTTCAATCGCCACCCCATTGCACCATCGACCATTCAGATACTCCACTACTTTGGTTGCCAGTTTTCTACTTGCATATCTCACAAAAGCAAAATGATTCATTTTATTGCTCCTTTTCTTCCATGAGATATAGACATCATTCACTTCCCCAACTTCCTCAAACATACACTCACCCACCTCTTGGTAGTAGCTTGTGGAAGATTATCAACAAATATCGTGAATAGTTCACTTTCCAAGCGCATGAAACGGTTCATTGTCCTTTGGTTCGTCCTTGTTGGTCTCGTCTGTCTTCTTCTAGTGACTTTAGTCCATTGATGTTCCTCTTGAATATCAGACTCGTGCCCTAACCTAGACCTCTCACCACTCTCAACCCAATGTTTCCCATTTCCTTGAGCCCCCTCACATTCTCACTCACCTATTCTCTCGCCCTCATGCTCACCCATTTTATTTAGTATGTGTAATCCCTATATATAGTATGTGTAACCCCTTTTATTTGGTATGTGTGATCCCATTTATTTGGTATGTGTGATCCCATTTATTTGATATGTGTAATTCTTTATATTTGGTATGTATAATCTCTTTTATTTGATATGTGTAATCCCATATAAATAGTATGTGTAATTCCTTTTATTTGGTATCTGTAATCTCGTATTTGGTATGTGTAATCCTCTTTATGTGTAGTTACATTTTTCATTGGATATGTGTTATCCCTTTATATAGTATGTATAATCCCTTGTAGGGACGATACACCAACATCGAGTTTTCACAGTATTGAATTTGCACAAAATCTTTAATGATTGTTTAGTGTAAAATCGGATTTGCAAATATCTCACATAAATATCCAATCAAATTTCTAAAATATTTGATTGAGATTTATATGCTTTTAGTAATTATATATTTCAAACTAGTTTTCTGAAGCTTAGTTCTTATCAACTAACTTCCTAGTAGTCTTTTTATAAATCTTTTCAAGCTCCTCCACCAATGCACCATTGAATTGAATTTTTCTAAGTAGTCTTTAGCTAACCTCTCCAAGGTCTCTTTTGTTAAAACACTTTGACAGATTTCCTAACACTTAGTATGGTTTGTGTTTGGTTTGTGTTTCTCAACACTTACTTCAAATATTACAATTTAGGTTCCAATTTGGAAATGGACTTGAACCTCTTTGAAAATAACTCATAGACTTCACACTCACGGGGTGTTTTCTAATACAAGAATATTTCTAAGTAGTTATTACACAACTTCATAAGCTAAAAACAAATTACAAGAACTGAGTGAACTTTCTAAAGGATGAATTCTTAAGATAGATAATTGATTTTTGCTTGATTGTTCTTGGTTGTGTTGTTCATACTTCTTTATTTGATTTCAGCTTCTATTTATAAGCCTTTGGATAAGTTAACCTTGTGGAATATGGCCAATGGGAGGAGCACTTGTTTCAATAAACTACATGTGCTTGTTGATGTGTAGGGGGTGAGTGGGGAAAAGCTTTTGGTAGAGCATATTCTATCTTGTCTCTTTATCATCTCTCTGGATTTTATCTTCTATAGGGTTTTAGGGAATGTTTTGGAAGAGATATTGTATTTTAATTTCTCTGAGTATTGACCCATATGAATGCTATTTTTAATCTATTTTGCATGTTGATTGTGGCTCCATGAGGTTGAACATGAACTGGATTGATTGAGGGCTGTTCTGAGTGAGTTCAGTGGTTGCACACAAACTTCACATATGGTACTACTTGATGCACCATAGTCTCCTCATAATTGAGCTTGAATTCTTTAGAAACTTTCATCATAAAACTCCTCATATTTCTATAATTTTAATTTTATAGGTACACATGTGTGACCATAAATGTATGAATTAATTATGGAAATAAATTCTTCTAATTATTTCCTTAATTCGAAACACTTAAGCGCACATAATTCTAACAAAATATAATTAAACATTGATTTTTCTCATCAGAACTTTAAGCTATTAATTTCTCAATACAACTTAGATGGATTATGGAGCTAACACTTATAGACAGAGCCTCATTGAAGGTAAGGGGGTGATGCCACCCCCCTAATTTTTTAAAAAAAATAACTTTAATTCTTTATTTTGGTCCCCTTGGACATTTTTATTGGATAGAATTTTATCAATTTTATATTTAATTAGTTGTTTAGATACTATAATAGACAACAAGTTATATATTTACCAAAAAAAGACAAGTTATATATAACTTCTTAATTTTCTTTGATTTTGATGGTAAATCTTGAGTGAATAATACTTTAGTTCTAATATTTTTAATTTAATATCAATTTAATTTTAACATTTTTAGTTTTGAAATTAATTGAATAATTTAATAAAAAAATCCAATAAAATGACTATATCAAATACAAAATACAATATTGTGGTGAATCTGTTGCATGGGAAATAAAAAAGTGAGTGTTTTCAAGATAAAATTTTTCTGGGTTATTGTCTTAACAAGTAGCCTAAGGTACTTGTTATCAAAATTCAAATTAAAAATATTAGAACTCAAGTAATTTTGGCCTCTCTTGAAAAAATAATGTAGCTCCGCCCCTCCTAACACTGTTGCATTTAATTTCCCAATTTCAGCATAAACTACAACAAAAATTCAAACACTAACGTAGAAATTTTATTTGTCATTTTAAGTGGATTTGTATTTTTCATCATTTAATTTATAGTAAATCTAAATGTAAGATGATAAAAAACTGGTTCACATAGTTAAAACTCCATATTCAAAACTAAATCTAACAAATACATAATAAAACTATTTGTACTCGATGATAATATTATCCTCTTTCTCCTTAGCTCAAGAGCACAATGCAATCTTGTATTTTTTTTTTTTTTGCCTATCTGATCTAATACTTTTTATCTAACATACACATAACAAAATATTCACACAAATCCAAATTGAGCAACCAATAATTCAACAAAATAGGATAATTGATAAATGTTATTGTTGTAGTACCATTTTTCGATCTATAGAATAACCAAGACATCCTTAACAATGAAAGAACAACCAAGAAACAACCTTAATAATGAAAATAAATAACACAAAAACCAACACAGTCAAAAATAAAAAGCTAAAGACTCATTTATAAATAGGTGTATGGTCCATTGTGCTCATAAAACTTTAAAAAATTAGTTGTTATTGAAACTATGAGTAATTATTTTTGAATGGGCATTTGTTTGTTCCTGTTATTTCATATTCATATTTTTTTTCTATAAAATTTATATGACCTTACACTACATAGATGGAATTTATGATTTGTATTGCTCATTTTGCTTTGCTTTCATGGATTCATGATGAAAAGGGATTGAACTTTGTAATAACAAAAGCTAGAAAATATGAGATCAAGTTAGTGTTGAGTTTGGTGAATAACTATCATAACATGGACTTATTTAACAGAACTAGCACATGGAATTGCTGTCTTCCCTGAAGAGCTAGCATAAGAAATTCCTTATAGAGCTTGTCTCTCTCTCTCTCAAATCATTTCAAGTTTTTATCTATTTATTAATTAATAATTATTTTTTATTGTAAACATATTATTAATTGTGTTGTGTTGTGTTGTGTAGTCGACCTTAACTGTGTTACAAGATCCCGCACTCCATTGTTCTGTAAGGAGAATCAGTTGATGACGAACTCCAACATAACACTATTGAGTTTCTTAAGCGCTACTAGGTTCGCAATTTCGCTTCAGAAATCTCATTCTCTTTCAATTACTTGTGATTTTTTCTATTTGCAGAAAAAATTAAAAATGAGTAAGTGAAGTAGCAAATTATTCTACATAGAATACATGGAGATAGCATAATTTTAATTTCAGGACGAATCTTTAATAACTCGAGCTTTTCATATATGGCATGATATTATTATTGTTATTTTTTCTGTAATGAATTGTGAAATATAACATAACTATAATATATCGTATAAAATTAACGTAACAACACAGATCTAAAACAAAAGTGGGAAATAATGATTTTGAAATTAGCATTAGACATCTTAAATAGAATATCATGTGAGGTTTTTTGTAGTATATTTATATTTCATATTGATATGAAGATTCTAATGTAGAAGTAAGATGATAATATAGTTTAGTTAAGAGTAAGTGTATGAGATGTCATGCTTCATTGAAAGGAAAACAAAAGAGAACGAAGGGCAAAGATTGAGCATTGAAAGATTGGTGTAATAACTTTAAGGGTGTGTTTGGCAATGAAAAAATTTTGAGAGGAAAGAAATTGAGGGGAAAAAATTGAGTGGAAAAAAGTTGAGGTGATTTTAATTTTCTATAGAAGTGTTTGGTTGAATAGAATATGAAAGGAAAGAAAACAGAGAGATTGTTATATATGTTTGTTTGTTTGAATGGAAAAGTGAAAGAAAAGAAAAAGATAATAAAGTATAATGACAACTTTACCGCTATAATATAATTAATATGAAAAAAATTCATTTTAATTCTAACATTTTTAAAATAAACCATTTCAATCCTATAATTTTAATTTCACACCAATTAAATCATTTTTTTATTTATATTACATCAAATATTTTTACTTTCAAAATTATTTAATTTTTTATTTGAAAATCTGTTTTGCATAAATAATAACTTAAAATTTGGATTAAAAAGTAGAAGGTTAATAATCTCAAAATTTAAATAATCAAGATTTAATAATAATAATAATAATAATTCAGCAAGTTATGTATGGAATTCTCCAAATAATTTGTCAAAGTCATATTCTCATAAAAAAAGTGTTCATAGATAAATCCATAAAATTGACACACATACATCAACCTGTTCCACCATAGCAAATGTAGCATATATAGAGTGGCATTTACTAACATAATAAATCCTAAAGTGACAACTCAAAATATAAAAATACAACCGTCATCATAGCTCCCAAAATGATAACTTACAAAATAGATAATCAAAACATCATATCTCTAAAATTATTGCTATGTCAACCAAAAAATATGGATTAATTACCATAAACAGTGTTCCTAAAGTGCTCCTGCCTCTTTCATTAACTCTTGTAATGTGGCAAGACACATTTCAAATGGAACACCAAAAAATTCCTGCTTTGCTCTCTCATCCCTACATAAGAAGTGTTAGCATCTCATCCGCAACTCAGGTACAACACCCAGCTTATCTATCTCGGAATACACATCATTTGCGGTATAAATTCGGGGCCTACTTTGTTCAAGAATCACAAGCCCTCTTTTACAAATTTCAATTTTCTCTTTAGATATCTCAATATGCTCTTTAGCTATTTGAGCTTGCTCTATAGCTATTTGATTCTCATTGTTCATCATATTCGAAATTGCTTGAATGCCCAAACACATTCTTTCTAACTATATTTGAATCAAGTAAATCGTTCATTGGTGCTTTACGCTTAGTACCTCTTGAAGTTGTTCCACGGGACCCAGTTGATTGGTTTGAAATGCCAAGTTCAGGACTATAATCTGTTGCATAATTAGTTGGATGAGGAGTGACGTGACCATCATTCCACTCAGAGTCAAAGTTTTGGAAACCATCCTTATCATTCAAATCAATTGTGTCTTTGTTCTTGTCCCATCTCTTGACCTTTTCTTTGGCAGTTTCAACATGTTTTCCTGTTGCTCTGTCTGTACCATATATCTCAAACAATTTTTCATAATGCTTGATTGGAGTGCGCATCCACTTTTTTGCAACTGACTTTGCCTATGTGTTATAAAGTTATTTATAAACGCACAAGTATATAAATATGAATGTTTAGTGTCAAAAGGTCCAATTGTTAAACAAATGAGGAGATGAATATAAAATAATTACCTTAATCAATTCTTCCCAAACTTCAGGTTCAGCCTCAAACAACTTTGTAGTTGGATTCCAAGAAAATCCACTAAGTCCATGAAATAGGTCATAACTGATGATGTGAGGGTCTCTTGAGAAACACCTCCAAGCTATGCTTCACACAACCCAGGGGGGGGAAGGGTTGAATTGGTTGTGTATAACTTTTTCCCGAATGCTTCTTTATTATTTAATACTTCCTGAAATTCTCAAAGATTGATCAAGTCTCTGAAACTTGTCAAGAATTAGTAAAAACAAAGAATCAACAATTCAAGTTGTGATCTCAGAACCTTAAATCACATATGTTGACATACAAGAAATCAATATGTCAATGATTTAATTTTTATCTTGCACAATTTGCACAGCGGAATATTAATCACAAATATCACAACTCTTTATTATATCAAGCTTCTGAAACAATCAAATCAAATATCCAAAATAACTCTTTCAGAAAGTCAGCTTCTGAACACTATCCGATTCAGCTTCTGAACTTTGTTCCGAACCTGCTTCAGATTCTGACTTCAGAACCTATTAGCTTCTGAACTAGTATTTCAAATGCAATCAATTAACAATATGTAATATGATATATGTTTCACATACACTCAGAATCTAAGCAACAATTATACAAAGAACAAAGAAACAGCTTCTGAAGTTAGTTCTTTAATTGTTTATCTCAAATTCAATTACCCAAATGATTAATATCACATATCACTAGGGGTGTTCATTTTAACTATTAACTTAAATTGAACTGGAACCATATTAAAACTAATATAAACTGAATTGTATTTTTAAAAACTAAACTGAACTGAATTCAAAGTAGATAAACCAGTTTTGAACCAATTTATAATATAGTTAACCAGTTTTAAAATAGTTAACTAATTTAAATCAGTTCATCCATTTTAAACCAGTTCAAGATCAATTCATCCATTTTAAACCAGTTTTAAACCAGTTCAAAACCAAGTTTATTCATTTTAAACCAGTTTTAAACCAATTCTAAGGCAGCTTATCCATTTTAAACCAGTTTTAAATAGATTAAAAAATGGATTAACTAATTTTTGAGAGTTTAATATTCTTTTTCTTCACAAAATCTGCTTTTCCAAACCAGTTTTTCAAACCTGATCTTTAAAAAAAAAAATCCCATCAACAATATAACAAATAACCAGATTTTCCCAGTTTGTGCAACTTGTTATGATAGATAGCAGAACTGTTTGGCAGAAAGCACCAATCGGCAATCGTAATTCCAATCCACAAGCCTTTTCCTTTCAAATCTACTAAGAAACCCAATATAGCAGAAACTGGATGGAATTCCCTAAATATAATAAGCTCCAAGGTTCACATATGCTCCTAACTGCTGCCAACCACATCCTCTAGCAATTCCTGTTATTATAAGACAAGTATGAAATTTCATGGAAAACATAGCCTAAGACATTCCGACTGGCGAAATTGACTGAGCTCACCAAAAGGTGAAAAATAGATAAAAAGGTGAAAATGGATTGAAAGAGCGAGAGATATGGATCTCACGTTTCTCGATTATACGAAACAAGGAGAAAGAAAAAATGAAACCCTACCTGAGATGCACCTTAAATCGCAGATAACTATTGGAAGGGCGGCGAAGGTCACTCGACAGAGCGCAGCGGAGAACGCGTGACAGAGGGCGGCAGAGGCTGGAGCGGTCGGCGATGGATGCTGCAAGCGTGAAGAAGAAGAAGATAGCAATGGCGGTGCTACAAACGTGGATGGAGGTCTCGATTCTCGAAGCTGTGAGGTCAGGGATTAGAGATTGAGAGTATTTGGGAATTAGGGTTCTTGGTGATTTTTGAGAGGGAGTAGAAGATTAATTTAGATTGAGGGAGAGAATGAGTCAAATTTTATGTTTTAAGTGAATAAAATAAAAACCAGTTTAAACTGTTTTAAAAACTAGTTTTTAAAATATAGTTCAGTTTAGTTATAAAAATGGTTCAGTTTAAATCTATTTTTAAAAACCAGTTTTTTTTTAGTTTAGTTCCAGTTTAGTTACAGTTCAATTTAGATAAATAGTTAAAATGAACACCCCTACATACCACAAAGTTTAATCACATAAAGATTGTATTTACTTAAGTTTCTTTAACTTTTAGATTGATTAAAGATTGTTCTTGAAATATTCCAAAAATAGAATTAACACACAAATAGATTCAGCTTCTGATGTTATCACACCAGCTTCTGAGCAAATAATCAATGAAATTCAATTACACCAATTAAATGCAATTAACACAAACAAATATAAGGAGATGAGGGTAAGAGAATTAGACCGATTTTTATACTGGTTCGGCCAATGAAGCCTACATCCAGTTCTTCAATTTCTTAAGATTGAGTTCCACTAGAAATTGTATCAACAATACACAAGTATCAATACACGATATCTTTTGCAACCTTCTCAGGTTCGACACTCCAGAATATCCCATTCTGAAGATTTCCATTCCCTAGATGTCCCCTCTAGGAAGATTTTCCGCCTTGTATCTTGATCAGAAAATCCACGAACCAATGCTTCAAGAAATCGATTTAAAGTCAGCTTCTGATCTTCTCTAAGACTCAAACTTTTTCTAGCTTGATCAATTTCAGACTCTTTGAGCTTCTGAAATTCCTTATCCTTCTTTACTTCTTCGATCTTGAGTCAGAACTTTATCCTTATCTCTCTTGAGCCTTCTCTTTCTTTTCTTTTTCTCGAATTAACACAAGACTCTTCCTTTTTCTGTTCTTCTCAAAGGGGTATCTGAGCTTCTCTCAAATTTTTCTTTTCTTTTTCAGCCCTTTTTTTTCTCTCAGAGTGATTTTTTCTATCTCTCTGTTTTTTCCAATTGTGTGTGATTCACTATCCGTTCTCTCGCTATTACAACTTGAGACTCTTCTTATAAAGAGAGCTCATTACAATCAACTTTACAACGGCTATTTTTCTTGGCGGGAAATTAAACAAAACTAGATAAGAGTTATCTAATTACATTTAAAATTAATTCCCTCTTTTTTCTTTTTCAGCACGTGCAGTTAAATTCCCTTAGAAACTCATTAAGTCTCTATCGTAGCTTCTTAAACCTTCAGAACCTCATTAAGTTTCTGAATGGGTTTCTCAATAACTTCAGAGCCTCATTGAGCTTCTGACCACACTTTCTCAACATTTCAGAATCTCATTGAGCTTCTGGCCACGCTTCCGTGCTTCTGAAATATCCTCCGAGCTTCTGAAGCATCTTCCGTGCTTCTGAAGTAGCTTCCCAGCTTCTGAAGCCTCCTCTGAGTTTCTGATGTCTCCTCCGAGCTTCTGAAGTCTTTCTTCAGCTTCTGAAGCCTTTCTTCTAGCTTCCTCAAGTGTGTATTACAGATTATACATTATATAGCCTAATTCAACACTAATCCTATTTCTATGCTTCTCTTACAAATTACAAATATTACATTACACAACCTGAAGCATATACAATATATACTAACAATGGTTTCTCACTACAAAGAGCTTCTGATCTATTACAAATACATCCACTGTAGCTTCTCAATGTAAACTCACAAAGTTACATTAGTTTTGTTATTATCAAAACCAAATGAGGATTTACATTAACAATAACAAACTCCAAAGTGATCATTCAATGTCTTTAGTCTATTCTTAAGATGATCCTTACGAAGATGGTTCCCAAATAAAGACCTAAGAACTATAAGTATATTATCATATGCAGTTGTGGTAAACGTACCATCCACCCTATTTCCTTTGTCACTTTCCTCTATTAAAGCATCAATTAAAGTTGTATCCATCTGATCAGTCCATCTTAAATTGTCCCTAATTGAGGTGTCACCTTGGCCAACTGTTTTCTTTATCATTGGCAATCTACAAAACAAGACAGCAAAGTAGAAAACAAGCTCTTATGAAACAAGTGGAAAGTATTAAAAGTAATGACCTAATATTAATGATAAAATACACTCTAAAGATCATACATGTAATTAAATAATGGCTTCAATAATGATAAACCAATGATACAAGCAATCAAATAATAGTACTAAAACAAAGTCATAAAATGAAATAGATTCAAACATTACAATTAACATTTAGATCCAATGAGAACACAACAAAGTATCTTAAATCAAATTGATTCATGCATTACAACTTATATGTAAATGAAAATAAGATTTTTTTCCCTCTATCCATAAGAATGAGAGTCTCATCATCCTATTTTATAGTCAGGCCACATTTGGGCAGCTATGTTATCCCTTAATATGGCCCCTTGCCTATAGTCATCATCTTGTTCTTGTCGAACAATGTCATTTTCTTCACTGTTATTATCTTGTAATTGACGATCAACTTGAGAGTGGATCAGGATCTACACCCATTAAAAATTATGGATTATAAAACAAGCTAGTGCAATTTCCGTCAAAGTCTCCAACTCAAAGTGTGGTTCAGTTCCACTTGAAATAATTGAAAATCTCTTCTTCAAAACGCCAAATGACCTTTCAATAACATTTCGCAATGAAGCATGACATAGATTAAATAATTCCTTTTCATTTTTAGGACCACGTCCTGCATACTCTTTTAGGTGGTATCTTACACCTCGATATGGTGTAATTAAACCATGCTTGAGCATGAATCCAGCGTCTCCAAGGTAAAATTTTCCTACAAAATTATTTATATAGAAAGATTAATATAACATAAATAGAGTCATCATAAAAAGAAAAATTATCAACATATGTAGAATATTAACCTCGTAGAATTTTAAGATTATCATCCCTTGATAATGCATTCTTGAGAACTTTGGAGTCAGACGCAATACCTTCCCAACCCACTAACACATATGTAAATCTCATATCAAAACCACAAACTGCCAATACATTTTGTGTAGGTCATTCTTTTCTTCCCCGAAATTTGGGTTGATCCGCTATTGGCACCTTAACACGAAAGTGTGTCCCATCTATGGCCCCTATACAATCCTAAATGGTAGCATAATAGTTAATAAAGTAACATGAAATATGTTATATCTAATTAGAACAAATGTTCATATAATGTAGACGTATTTATACCTTAAAATAAGGGTAGAATCTATGATTGTGAAGGATCTCTGGGGGAACAGTTGTTCCTGACAGTTGTTGAAGAAACTCTTCTTCAAGTGATATAATAGCTCGTAAAATAGAATGGAAGTTACAACTAATGATCTCTCCAGATCGATGGAAAAAAAAAGAGATTGTTGTATTTTTGACATTATGGGCTATAATATACAAAAATCTTGCTACCTGTTCCTCAACTGTAATGTGTACGGTATCTTTCACACGACCAGTTGCCCTTAATTTCTCACACAACTTAAGAAATGCATGAGGACCCATGCGCAAGATATCACGACATCGATTAGTTTCACTCAATTGTTGCATCAAAGTAGCTCGAAATTGCTCTCGTCCCACAACTTTGTCCTTTACAGATTTTTCAACCCTTGTAGACATTAATTTTAATATATATAACATATGCACAATGTAACATAGTAGTGTTATTGTGCACAATTGCCTACGTCTTTCCCAATCCTCCCTCATGACTCTAAATATATGTAAGTGATTTTCAAACCTAAACTTAAAAATTTGGTTAAGTGGGAACTCCAATCCAAAGATATTATCCATATTGGTAATAGAATTTTCATGATGATCATCATTATCCATTTGACAAGCGTTCTGTTGTTTTGAAAGTGTTTAGCATAAAGATTAACACAACATAAATGAGTAATAGTGATAAAATTACTTAACAACAATAAAAATAAAGATTAGACTACCTAAAAAGTATTTTCATAATAATTTGTATTAATCATCTACAATAATAGTTTAGTTTAATCATCTATTGTTTATCAAGATACATAGTAAATTTTTATTTTAGCTATAAGTAACCAAGAGTACTAACCGTCATTGAAGTGCACAAAGCAATAGACAAGTCTCCAAAAATTTAAATGATCATTTCTTCCCAATTTAATGTGCATCATTGAAGTGAATATATATATATATATATATATATATATATATATATATATATATATATATATCTAACATATATAGCTATATGTTAGATATTAATTATATTAACAGAACATATAATAGTATGTGATCAAACACATACTTCAATGGAAAATTTGTTTATTCATGTTGTGGATATATAGAAATAAGCATACATAATAGCTTCACCTAATAAGAAAATAAAATGGTTTGAAAAGTTGCCAAAAGCCCTATTAAACTAAACTACAACAACATCTAATTCTATATTCTTGCCATTTTTTGTCAATTTTGTGCAGCACGTGAAATCCCCAAAAAATAGTTATCTATATACACTACAATAATTCTTGTAAAATGCTTGTCTTTTTGTAGAAATTTCACCTTTTAAGGTCTTCCTAAACCACCAAACACCACTTACAATTCCCTCAAACCTTAATATGCTCACCTCCAACCTTAATATACTCACCACTTAAAATATGAAGCAAGATAAAGATTTATAAAGCAACTTATCATAAACAAAATCAAAAACTTCCAAAAAATAATTATAAAAAATTTGTCAAAAGTTCTGTTAAACTAATAATGAAGCATACCTAATTTTTAGCATTAGGAAAGAAAAAATTTCTATTTCTATTTGATTTCTCTCTCAAAGGTGTAAATAAAAATAGTATACTCGATATATATGTATATATATATATATATATAGAGGACAAGAACATCTTTGGTATTACAACATCAACAACAAACAAGGAAATTCATAGAAGAAAAAAAAATCACAAATTAATAGAAATAAACATCAGATCCAACACTCACCACATTTGATGGAGTCAAAGTTCGATGGTTGATGGTGGACTAGAGATGAGAGTGGAGATGCTGAAATCACAGTGGCAACAGTGGTTTCTTGGTGACAGCAGCCCTTGGGTCTGGTTTGGAAGCTTTGTGTTTTACCTTCCATAAATCAAGATGAAAGAACGCAATTAGGTTAAAATATGATGGCATTTTGGGAATTTGTCTCCAAATTTTATCCCTTCTCTGACTTTTCTCTCCATCAATGGAGGGAAAAAAATTTGGTGGGACCCACCATTTTATTTTTACTGATCATTCCCTCCACTTTTTCATTATTTTCCATCACCAACCAAACAAGAGAAAATGTATATTTTCTCTCCAATTTCATTCCTTCCTTTTTCTTTCCCTCTCAAATCATTCCAAAAAAACAAAGCCTAATTGTGCAATGATTATCTTATGCTTTACCTGTTATTTTCAACTTTTTTTGTCCTTACATTGGATATCAGTCTAGTTACGGCTGCAAAGTTGAGATTATGAAGTACAGTGTTCTACTTATCAGATTGTCTCTTTTCTTTTTACAACCTAGAAATTGTTTTCATTTAAGTATTATGTGAGGCTCAATTGAAAGATT
Organism: Aeschynomene evenia; assembly: GCA_013621005.1. Taxonomy (NCBI): domain Eukaryota; kingdom Viridiplantae; phylum Streptophyta; class Magnoliopsida; order Fabales; family Fabaceae; genus Aeschynomene; species Aeschynomene evenia. Next base: position 11,541,750 of record CM024265.1, read on the forward strand.
GGTTCTAATATTCAAAACTGGCATAATGAGAAACACTAACAATACTAATTAAGACAATAAAAATTCAAAACACATTGTCCCTGAGGATTATAAATATCTATCATATCACATTTCCTTCTTACAAATATAATACTTTCATAATGTTTTGCTGCATATACTAGTCATAGATAGGCTATGAACAAATCTCAACCAAGTAAGAATCATGAGATTAGTAGACTATGATTTTCATAGTGGCAATGATTCAATGATTAAGGTTGAATTTTCTTGTAGTTCTGATGTTCGAACTATGTTTTGTAGGTCTTTTCAAGCACGCAAGTAACATGAAATTGGGGACCATTATTTTTCAAGCAGTCATGATACTTTGAAAGCACTTGATTATGATCATTTATCTTGAGAGGTGCTTTGAATTGATTGAACTAATTGTTTATTATTGACAGACAAGAATGTGATTTATCCTATTGTAATTATATTTTTTTGACAACACTAAGTAAATTTTGACGGTTCTAAACTGCCATTATTTTTTTAAAAGTGAATTGTACATTGTTAGCTCCAAGAACCCTTTACCTCATCATTGAAAGTTTTGAATGATAAAATTCTTAATTAAAATAAAAGTTTTAATTTGGTTGGACTAATAGTTTGTTAAGTGTGTTTTAGGATCTAATTTATTTGACAAAATAAAAAGACACATCTTGACCACCATGAACATCATAGTTGGCGCAAACATATAGCTTGGAATACAAGTTATTCTAATTTTTGAAGACCAAGTCAAAGCTTTTCTAATTAAGGAAAGTTTGGTTGGAAGACTCTAAGATTTCCTAAAAAGTTAATTATGGAAAATACATGAAATTAAATAGAGAATCTTTTTATCAAATATCTCTATTTAAATATTCATGCACAATATATATATATACATATATTTCAAAATTGTATAATAAAATAGGGAAACAAAATCAAATCTCTATTTTATACAATATTAGTTAATATTTTCGAAAATATATATATATGTGTGGGAAATCTAGAAAGATCTTGTATGGAGAATTAAATGAAAATTATTAAATAAAAATAATTATCTAGAATTTACTCTAGAATATATTTTGCATTTAAGTAACAGAATATTTTTACGGACACTTTAAAAAGATTCTGTGAGCCTCCTAAATATTCTATTTGAATCTACAAGTTTCCCTGAAGATTCCATGCGGGACCAGAAGATTCTGTTGAAGATTCTACACGAAGTTAGAAAACCTCAGAAGATTCTGTCAAGATTTTCAAGTCTAGAAGATTCCTGAAGATTCTATCAAGATCCCGAAGAATCTCATGATTCCAAAAGAATCTCAAGCCTCAAGATTCAAGATTCAGGAATATTCAAGATTCAAGAATCTACACTCAGAAGATTCCCTGGAAGACCATGTTTCGTGATTTAGGATTTTCAAAAAATGAGAAATTGAGAAATCCTAATTCGTACCAACATGGAGGCACACTTGTGGAGCAAGAAAAGCTAAAAACCTTAGCCTTTTCCTCTCCCAAGTTGGCGCAAAACATGCTTGCATTTTTGCAAGATTATGTGAAAATTTGAGGAAGCAATGCACACCACAAGATCAAGGCACAAATTCAAATTCAAGGGCTAAGATGAAGTTTCCTCTTTTCTAATTCTTGGTTACAAAGTTTCCACATTTAAGATCAAATAATAACCTTTGGATTAAAGGGAATTATTTGAATCAATGGCCAAGATGAAACTTCATCTTATTTGATTTTTCTATTTTTGGAAGATAAAATTTCAAATCATATCAAGGAATTCTCACCATTGGATCAAAAGATTACAAATTCAAATCAAGGGTGGAGATCAAGCAAGCATTTTTGAAATTTGTAGGGTATTTTCCCTATAAATACAAGACCTCAATGCCCAAGAATTCAAGAGACTACCCAAGCTTACAAGTGCCAAAATGCTGTCGAATTGAATCCTTATTTTCTCTTCATCTTCAACCTCTAAACCTCAAGTTCTTATTTTAATTTGGGAAAAGGTTGTAATTCTTAAAAGAGTGAGCTTTTGTTGTTTATCCTAGCTTTGCTAGTTATTCTTTGAGAGAAAAATCCATCAAGGTTCCAACTTAGTTGCATCTAAGTTCTTGATTGGTAAAAAACCACATCTTTTATACAAAGCCCTTATTTTTGTAAGGCAAGAAGTCCTTAGAGGGTCTAAGGCAAGGGTAGAAAGTCCTTCGGTGTTGAAGGAAAGGATTGAAGTCCTTTGGAGTTGTCAAAGACAGTTAGTCACCTAGTTGTGGTGCAAGTGAAGTCCTTGTGGTTTTCAAAGGCAGTGAGTCACCTTGGTGAAGGTGCAGGTTGAAGTCCTTTGTGGTGTAGCAGAGGCAAGAAAGTCCACCTAGTTGTGGTGGTGATAGTGAACTCTCAGGTGAATCCTGGGGACTGGAGTAGGCACGTTGCCGAACCAGTATAAAAAGTTTGTGTGTGCTCTCTCTCTTCCCTATCTCTTTATTTAATTGTTTTTACAATTTATCATTGCATACACAACATATACCTATTGCGAAATCATCATCATCATTTGTCTAAGTGTTGAAGGTTAAAATTTTAACCTTTATCATTTACAAGAGCTTGAAAGTAAATATATTTTCAAGATCTATTATAGCCTTGTCTATAGGCTAAGTTTCTGATTATTTACTAACAATTGTTTCCGCTGTGCAAGACAAGTTTACACTTGATCTTTATTTTTAAGTAATTTTCAGAAACAGGATTTATAGTTGGAACATGATTCAACCCCCCTTCTCACGTTTCACTACCTTCAATTGGCATCAGAGCTCGGCCTTGGGGTTGAGCACTTAACAGTGTCAAGGAAAGATTCAAGGGATCATGGCAGCAAACAACAACGCATATATTGCTGATGGAGCCTCCACAAATAGACCACCCATGTTCAACGGTGATGACTACGCATATTGGAGAGATCAAATGACATTGTTCATTCAATTCCTAAGTCTCGATCTTTGGGACATCGTTGAAGTCGGCGACAACCCGACACCCTTCGGCCCAAAGAAGCTATGGACTGAAGAACAGAAGATCCAAGTGCAACAAAACAAGAAGGCAAAGTACATACTTTTATGTGCTTTACCTAAAGCCGAATATGACAAGATTGTGTCATGTGAAACGGCAAAACATATATGGGATCGTTTAGTGACCCTACATGAAGGCACAGATCAAGTTAAAGAAACGAAGATCTCTATGCTTGTATATAAGTACGAGTCATTCAAGATGAATCAAGACGAAGACATTGATACTGTTGCTACAAGGTTCCTACATATTGTTAATTAATTGAAAGTTCTTGGCAAGACGTATTCAAACGCTGAAATGGTTATAAAGATTCTTCGGAGACTTACTACCAACTGGAGACCTAAGGTCACCGCTATTCAAGAAGCCAAGGACCTAACTAAGTTAGGCTTGGACGAATTGATTGGGTCTTTTAAGACTCATGAAAATCAAGCTTGAAGCTCAAGAAGAACCAACAACATCAAGATCAAGACCTTTAGCGTTCAAGACATCTACAACCAAGAAGACTTTGAAGACTAAGAAGAAAGCGCTAAAGGTTGAAGAAGATGAAGACGAAGAAACAGATGAAGAATCTGAAGACGAAGACCTTGACGAAGAAAACATGAGCATGCTCGTGCGTAAAATGTCAAGGGCTTGGAAGAACAGATCTAAGAAGAATAAAGAAGCCTTCTTTAAGAAGGATAAGAAGAACAAGACGAAGACCGATAACACAACGTGTTTCGGATGTGGCGAAAAAGGCCATTTCAAGACCGACTGTCCTAAAAACAGGCAGTCAAAGAAGAAGTTCTTCAAGAAGAAAAAGGCTCTTGCAGCCACATGGAGTGACAACTCCGATTCTGATGAATTCGAAAACGAAGAAACAGAAGAAGAAGCAAATCTCTGCTTCATGGCAGATGCTTCATATGATACAGACTCAGAATCTGATAAAGATGAATCTGAGTTATGTATTGAAAACTCGGCACCCACTACAACATTTAAGGTCTATAGTCACGTTTGAAAACCGTGACTATAGGTGATAAAAACCGTGACTTTTGATCTATAGTCACGGTTTTTGGGTTTAAGTCACGGTTTACAAACCGTGAACAAGACCCTTGTGGCTATAGATCTATGGTCACAGTTATTTGAACAATAGTCACGGTTGGTTGATTTGAAGTCAAAAACCGTGACCATAGAGCTATGGTCACGTTTTTCCCCTATAGTTTTAGGTCACGGTTTTGAACCGTGAGTAGTGAAATGATGAGTAGTAGTACTACTATACTATAGTGTATGATTTGTGTGTGTGTTGCACCAGTATATATATATATATATATATATATATATATATATATATATATATATATATAGATAGATAGATAGATATACTCCGTAACTGCACTTGTAGCTACCCTTAGCGACTGAAATTTTTCTTTTACTGCCTTGTACCCTTGTTTATATATGTCTATGCTTTTACATATACTTGTTGTTCTTACTTTCCACTCTTGAATTGTTCTGGTTTGAATTGAAATGTAATTTTTCTGTAGTCTATTTGATAAATTACCAACTACTATTAATAAGTTGGAGATTATCTATAGTTTTTAAACTACCTATGACATTGTGCATAATATTAGAAATGTTCCTTCAAATTGCCCATGAATTTCTTTATTTCCTCATCTTGTCCCACAATTTGGAATGAGCTACAAAGACCTGTTCTATTCAAATATGCTCATCACCATCCTTTGTTCAAATATGCTTATTTGGCTTAAAAAAATTACTTAGTCAGCTATCATATTAAAGAACCGATAGAAAATGAAAACTAAGAAGTGAACCCAATAATAAACATTAAACATTTCAGCAAATACCTGTTGTGCAAAATCATAACTAGTTGAACTTAGTTTGGAATAATATAGTTTACCTTGGGACACTAATTGAACTTGGACCAAGAAAAGCATAAAGCAAGCATTTAAGTTAATAGCAGCAGAAGCAGACAGCAGAAGCAGGTTGAAGGTGTATGTGTGCACGAGAAGGGGGGTTGAATCGTGCAGGTTTTAAAAATTACTTCTACAAAATTTTCTTAGAAAGTTGTTTACTCAGAAAGTTAATCTGAGTGTTTGCAGCGGAGTGAACTTTCTGAGAAGATTAAGTTTCTGAGAACTTTACCTTTCTGAGAAAGTTCCTTTCTGAGAATTTTATGAAAGTGTTTTAGAGTTGATTTCACTTAAACGCTTTCTGATTTCAACTTAAAAGGTTTTCACAATTATGTTTAAGTTAAAAACGTGTTTGTTAGTTTTCTTAGAAAGTAAGAGTTGAAGGAAGAAAAGCGTAACACAAAGAGATTTTTATACTGGTTCGGTGTTAACTAACCTACTCCAGTCCTCAACCTTCCGTTGAGAGTTCTTTAGATATTCTTCTTATAGTGCCTTCTCAGACAACACTGCCTTTACCACGTAAAGGACTTTCACCACTTCACAATCCGAAGTGGATTTCCTTGCCTCCAACACTAGAGGACTTTCCTTGCCTTAACTTATTTTAAGGACTTTATCTTGCCTCACAACAGAGGACTTTGCTTGCCTTAAACACTTAAGGACTTTAACTTGCCTCAAACAATCGAGGACTTAAAACTGCCTTCACACACGAAGGACTTAGCATTTTTCGGAAAGAGTTTTTGCTTCGAAAACAACTACTAAGATTAAGATACAGACTTTGTTTTCTCTTAGTAGACTTCTAGATTTAACTTACAAACGTAAGAATTTACACCAGTACAAAGCTAGAAGATTTTTCGCAAAGTTAGAAAAACAATTCAAGAAAATTGTATTTCTGAGAAAGTTCTAAGATTTCGCAAATAATGATTTTCAATTCAGCAGAGTTTTGGCACGTTTTAATCAAGAGTTTTTGCGCAAGATTTTCGTCACAATGCTCTGGAATTGAACTCATATATAGGCATCAATGGGCCGCGAAATTAGAAGCTTTCACTTTGCTGATGTGGCTGTCTCTGGCTCAGAACAGCTCCCTGCAACAGTCAGCGCGAAATGAGGAACTTTCTGACTTGTACAGTGCGCGTGTTCCCACTTCCTTTTGCTTGTTGTTTCGAGCTTTCTGAGAGTTAATGCTTCATCCATTGAGTCTTGACATTTGGTTGCTTCTGAGTCCAACTTTCTGAGAGTTGTACGGACTTCTGAGGCGAACCTTCTGAGGGAAGACCCTTCTGAGAACCACCAGTCGCAATGTCTTCTGAGACCTTTCTGAGGCGACAGTGTTCTTCTCTCAGAACTGTACTTTCACCTTTTGCGCTTTCTGACTATCCTTTCTGATGTCTTTCACGCCATGGTTTCTTCTTGTAATTCATAAGGTTACTCGTTGCTTGTCTTGATCTTACTCATGGATTTGCAAAAATTTAAGCTTTCTGAGACAATTAGCACACATGTTAGAAAAACCTTAAGTAAAACTTTTATACTTATGGCTTACTTTGTTATCATTAAAACTTTCTATCTCTCTAAGAGAAATATATCAATTTCTATCAGAAGGGTTCTGGAGCTTACAATCTCCCCCTTTTTGATGATAACAACTTAAGTCTTAAGATAATAATTTTGCTTAAGTTCTGAAGTGTTTCTGATTAAGTTCACAACTTACTCAGAATGCACTTTTGCTTTCTTAGAAACTAACTTAGCTTTCTGAGAGAAGGCTTTGTTATTTTCTTAGAATGCTTTGATAATCAACATATAGATATGCAATGTATGAGTGTTGTTTTAGATTATCAGTTATAGCATGTATTTCTTGATGAGTGAAATATGATTTTTAGAAATACCAAGCTATTTAAGAACGAGAGATGCCAAAACATAAATAATATTTCATTAAAACTCAAATGGGGTTACAAACAAAATTTTTGGCTCCCCCTAAATCCTAGGTACTCCCCCTAAATCCTAGGCCTAGTTGTTTATATAGCCAAAATATTATCTATTTTTCTTCTCCCCCTTTGTTACATCAAAAAGGGTGGCTAACATAAACATCATCACGGACTTAGAGCTGCTACCTTCCTAGCTATAAAGCGGAGAAGCTTGCAAATTTCCATTTGAACTTCAGCTTGATCCGCGCCTGGAGGGCATTCTGGAGGTATTCCATCAGAAGAGATGGGAGGAGGAGGAGGACGAGAAATTTCAGCCTCAAGAACAGCATCCACAATGTCCAGCTTTTGATATTCAGGAATGCGCTCTTCTTCTTCCTCAGCTTCATCTTCAGCTTTGTCCTTAGCTCCATCTTCAGCTCGTTCTAGAGCTTCCTCATGAGCTTCCTCTTGTATTTCCTCCATATTGACAGCTGCTTCAGAAGAGGGTTGTCTCTGATCTGTTTCAGAGGCTGAGCCGAGTTCAAGAGGGCCAGGTTGTGACTGAGATGGTTGCCCAGCGGCATCAGAATCTTGTGCAGCAGCAGAAAGATTAAAGGATGAAAGTTGTGTATGGAGTGCTTCCAAGAATCTTACTTTTTCAGATGGACCCTGAGACGGCCCATATTGTACAGAGGGAGGAGTTAGGACCATTTTTCCCAATTGAAAGCCGGATCCAATCATAGAGGATGTTAGTGAAAAGGTTGCACCAGGTTGATCAAACGATGAGGGGGGGATCTCAGTTGCATCAAGAGATTGATGTTCAGACTCTTTCTGAGAGTCTTTCTCAGCATTTGACCCTTCCATAAAACTAGTGGCAACAAATGCCTCAACTGCTGCAACTCCTGCAGCCATGGTAGCGTCAGCGGCCACCTCTGAGCTGAGCCCAGTGCTGGTGGTCCCTGCCACTTCAACATGTGTTGAGACATGAGTTTCCTCATGTTCTTTGGGGATCTCAGAGGAGGTAGGACCAACTTCAGTCGTTGGCTCTTTCTGAGGGGAAGAGGGAGGAGTTTGTTGTTGATGTTGTTCCTCTTCCTGTTGTTGTTGTTGTTGTGATTCTTCTTGAACGACTTTAGCCTCCAGCTGAGTCTGGATCGGTGATGGTGGTGGATTTTCAGTTTCAACTTCTGGGTTCTCAGAAGGTTCATCAATTTCCTTCTGGACATCCAGCATCTTCTGAGTCAGAGACTCAGCATCCACGTCAGCCGCCTCAGTAGTGGTGGCTTCAGAAAGATCACCCATAGAAGCTTCAGGTTGCTTCTTCTTTGGCTCTTTCTTTGAACTCCCAGCATCTGAGGTCCGATGCTCAATTCGGAACATTGTTGCATCACCTTCCTCAGATGAGGAATCAACAACATTTCCTCCACGTCCTTGAATGTCTTCTCTGATGGGAGAGACATGTCCAGAGGGTGAGGAATGATGAAAAGCTTCTTCTTCTTCTTCAGCGGCAGTGGTGGCAGCAGTGGCAAGATCAGAAGCCACATGAATAAGTTCTTGTCCCGTCACGATTGGCGGGATCTGTTTCTGAGTGGTTTTCTTACCCACTCCTTTGTGTGTTTTTCCCTGATAGTTCAAGGAATGAAGGAGTTTAGTTCGAAATTTTGTGGGTTTTAAACCAGAAACAGAAACAGGAATAAGTGCAAAAAAAGTTTTAAGAAAAGAGGGTGGAGTTTGAGAATAGGCTTTTACCAAACGACCACGCTTCTTCTTGCCTCCTGGTGGAACGTCTGGGACTTTGAGAGATGGAGAGGCTTTCCTCTTTCTAAGCAATGGCTGATCAGAAGTAGTCTCTTCTGAGTCCTCAGCCACTTCTGGTTCCTTCGGGGGACTCTTCTGACGTTCCTCAGAGGCCATGCTCCTTGTGATTCTTGTGGGAGAAGGATGGATGACTTTTCTTTTCTTCTTTCCTTAAGAGGGATCAGCTTCCTTTCCTTTTCCTTTCTCGGCCCTAGAAGGGTTTGGAGGTTGCTTCTTTCTTAGAAGGCATCGCCTTCTCCTTCTTCTTTGGTTCCTCAGTTTCTGGAACCTTCTTTTTCTTGATGTTGTGAAAAGTGACCATGGTGGATTTGCTGGGGTTGTGGATATACTCATAATCTTCAAGAGGTAGAGAGAGGTAGTTGAAGATTTTGGTGAGAAGCCTTCCGTAGGGAAGACTTGTGAGAGCCCGTTTGGGGTGTGCTTGTCGCATCATATAGTTGATCATCATTCTGCCAAAGTCTATCTTCTCCTTCTTTAGCAGATGGTAGAGGAGGCACGCATCCATGATGGTGACATTGCCCATGTCACCAAGTCGGGGAAGGAGAGTGTGTTGAACGATTGAGAAAATGATTCTCGCTTCTTGTGTGAGATTGGGTACCTTCACGGCTTTGAGTGGCAGGTCGCCACTGCCTGTGAGGATTCTCACAATTTCTTCCTCAGAGTCTTTCACTTCCTTGAACCAATCTGGATCATCTGTTATGACGGCTCCGCCATTTAGAGTATTGAAGACTTGGTTGATCTCTGCAGAGGAGAATCTGATGTTGTGATTAGTCACGAAGCTCTTCACGCCTTTGTTTGTAGATCTCTCGATTTGGGAGTAAAAGGATCGTACTAAGTTAGGATAGCAAACTTCTTCCGAGAGCATATGAGCAGCCCAGCCTGGCTGGCACTGGAATGCAAATCCGAGTTCATCCATGTCGTTGAAGACGTTTAGAGGAAGAACATGTCCCATTGCTATGGTTCGTGGAAGATAGGTGCTTTTGAAGAGCTCTTGCATCTTCTCATCCTCGTAGAGGATGTTCTCGACAACATCATCCAGCTTGTTTCTCATAACACCCTTAATTTCAGTGGCAATTTCCATTTGAAAGAGGAAGGGGTTTTGGATTGGGAATACGAAGAGATCGAATAGAAGAGAGAATTTTGAGCATGAAAAGGCGGATGAAGATGCTTTAAGAGAGTTTTGAACGCAAAGTGCTCGAATGGAATAGGTCATTGCGTATTTATAGACTACCTCGAGACTAGCCGTTGTCAAAACTTATTTGAAAAGTTACCGTTGGTAACTAAATTTTTGGAAAACACCCTTCTGAGAAGGGTGGTCCTTCTGAGAGTATCTCCTTCTGAGAAGCCTTTTAGAAGATACCTTTTCTAAGAGGTAGATTTTCTGAGAGATGATTTTCTCAAAAATTATTTTCTATAGAAGCTTAGTTCTAACTTATCTGTCTAAGATTCTAATCTTAGAATTAAGGGGAGTTTCTAAGAAATATTTTTTAGAATCTAAATACTTAGAAACGTCTTAACTGAAGAAGCCCTTTTCAGAACATTTAAAACGAACCAATGCTTCCTCTATGGATTCTGGTTCAAGTTCAGAAACCATAGCCAGATTCGTGTAGTTCCTTCTGGTTCTAACACCACGCTCGGGATCACCCAAGATTTCATTCTGAGAGACATTTTTCAAGTCTCTTGAACCTCTATATCCTTTAGGAATAGGATTCTGAGAAGGTGGCTCAGAAGGTTCTCGTTCTGAGTCATCAGAAGCTTGATCTTCTGAGAATCTAAATTCCATTGATGTTTGAGGAATAGATTCACCAGGTTCTGGAGCTTCAATGATGCTTTTAGATTTCTCTTTAGATGGAGAAGGTTTTTCCATAGGTTGGAAATCACTCTCATCATCTATAAGAATTTTCTTTTTGGCTTTCTCAGAAGAGATGTTGAGTTTCTCAAACTCATCTTCTGAGTCAGCAACCTTCTGAGGCAAATCCTTACTAAGTTCTTTGAACTTAATATGGATTGTCTCTTCAACACATTTGCTCCTCTTGTTATAGACTCTATAAGCTTTAGAGACAGAGGAATATCCTAGGAATACTCCATCATCGGATTTAGGATCAAACTTAGCTAGTTTGTCCTTTGTGTTGAGTATGAAGCAATAAAAACCAAAAACATGGAAATAAGATATGTTGGGTATTTTGTTCTTCCAAAGTTCATAAGGTGTTTTCTTCAGAATTGGTCTCAGAAAAACTCGATTCTGAATATAGCATGAGGTGTTTACAACCTCAGCCCAAAAACCTTTTGAAAGCCCACTTTCTAAGAGCATTGTTCTTGCCATCTCTTGAAGGCTTCGATTCTTTCTCTCAGTCACTCTATTTTGTTGGGGAGTTCTGGGAGAAGAGAATTCATGAGCAATGCCCAGATTTTCACAAAGTTTTTCAAAAGCATGATTCTCAAATTCACCTCCATGATCGGATCGTATGGTGTGAATGTGAGAGTCTTTTTCGTTTGAAACTCTTTTCGCAAAAGCTTTGAATTTTTCAAATGTTTCTTCCTTAGAAGCTAGAAAGAATACCCAAGTGAATCTAGAATAATCATCCACTATGACAAGACCATAGCGTTTTCCAGAAAGGGAAGTCGTTCTAGTTGGTCCAAAGAGATCCATGTGAAGGAGCTCAAGTTAATTTAGGAGTGTATGTAATGGTGTTGGAAAATTATAAAGAAATTGGAAACAATTACAGATGAATTTTTTTTGTCATGATTTATATAGGTTTAAGTCACGTTTTTTAAATGTGATTTGTAATGACTCTATAGTCACGGTTAATAAAGGTGACGTTTTATTTAAAAATCGTGACATATATTTCTTTAAAATGGTCACGGTTGTAAACGGTGACCTTTAATATCTAATGTCACGGTTCTTTAATAATCTGTGACTAAAAGTTTTTTTCTATAGTCACGACTATAAACCGTGACCATAGGTGGTTTTTGTTAATGTAAACCCTTATTTGGTTTTGATAATAACAAAACTAATGTAACTTTAGTTTGAGAAGCAACAGTGGATGTGTTTGATTAGCTCAGAAGCTTGATGTAATAGATAAACCACTGTGAGTGTTGTGTAGATGCTTCTAGGATTTAAAATGTAATAGTTGTATTTTATTTGAGAAGCATTATATATGATTAGTGTTGTAATAGGTTATATAATGTATAATCTTGTAAATACACACTAGTGCATCGTATAATAATTATTTCAGAAGCTTGAAGCACTAAAGATAAGTGCTGTTCATAATTAAAAAAAAGAAAGTGGGAATGTGCTTAGTTGGCAATTTAGATAGACATTATCTAAGTTAGTTTTATCTTTCCCGCCAATTTATTGTGGCTGTTGTAAATTGGAAAAAGTCATGAGCTCTCTCTATAAAAAGGGGATGAGTTTCAAGTTGTAAGATATAAGTGATCATAATTGAAAAAAATCCAAAAAGAGAATAGTGAGAGAGAAAAGAATACACAGCAAGAAAGAAAAGAGAAAAGAAAAGAGAAAAGAGAGAGAAAAGAGTCTTGGTGTTCATTTGAGAAAGAGTGAAGTACCAAATTAACCCCCGAAAGATTTTGTCGCTGCCAAAATCACCCCCAAAACATTTTAACGACAAAATAGCCCCCCAATGATGTTTAACGTTTGACAAAAGACACCCACCGTGAACTTTCTTCAACAGACGTTAACTACAGTGACGAGGTGGAATACACAGTGCCACCTTGGATATTTCTATACAATCAAGATCCCTAATTAGTGTATCTTCCCCCAAATTTATGAATTGAAACCCTAAATCATCTTCTAATCTCTCCCTCATTCTCCCTAAAAAAGACACTAATTAGGGTTTCAATTCATAAATTTGGGGAAAGAGACACTAATTATGGATTTTGATTGTATAGAAATATTCACAGTGGCACTGTGTGTTCCATCTCATCACTGTAGTTAACGTTCGTTGAAGAAAGTTCACGGTGGGTGTCTTTTGTCAAACGTTAAACATCATTGAGGGGCTATTTTGTCGTTAAAATGTTTTGGGGGTGATTTTGTCAGCGCCAAAATCTTTCGAGGGTTAATTTGGTACTTCACTCTTTGAGAAAATATCAAGGAAGAAAAGGCTCAAGAAGAGAAGGATCAGAATAATGTTCTGATTTCATTGGAATCGAAAGGAATTTCAGATTCAAAGAATCTGAGATTGATCAACAAGAAGGTGGAGGCTGCGAAAACTCAGAAGATTGAAAGGGCAGATTCTTGGAAGACAAGTTCGATAGCTTGGGTGTCAAGATACAAAGATCTGAAAAGTCCTTGAGGGGTACATCAAGGCAGGAAATCTTCAAGAGGGGATATCTTGGAGTGGGCGAACCTGAGAAGGTTGAAAAATATATCTTGTATTGAATTCTTGTGTATTCTTGAGACAAGTTTTATTGGAACTCAATCTCCCAAGGATTGAAGAACTGGATGTAGGCATGCTTTAAGCCGAACCAGTATAAAAATCGGTCCAATTTCTTACCCTTAACTCATGCATTCATACATATTAAATCTTGCATTCATATAATTGTTTTGGGTTGTGTTTAATAATTCTGAAAAATTAAACAGTGCTAAATCGCTAAGTCAGAAGCATGCGTGTTTGTGTTTTGAAATTTAAAGAATCTTGTGAAACAATTAATCTTTGTGATATAAGTAATTTTGTGTATTATTTGTGATTGTGTTAACAAGATTAAAACATATAGAATTGATAAAGAAATCAGAACTGAGATTGATTTAGAAAAAATTAAGAAAACAGAGTGAGAAGCTTGGTGTTCTTGGTATTGATAAATCTGATTTTTTTTGTGTGATTGTCATTGATACTTCTGATATCTTTCTGATATGGTTCTTTACATGTTTTAAGTGCTTTAACAATTTGAATCATATGTTTGTATGTGGATTTAAGTATTGATTGATTGATTTGATCATTTTGACATTTAAGAATTGAATTCTCGAAGTCAGAAGATTGAGAAAAAACTGTTGCAGGATTCAGAAGCTTGAAACTTAGTTGCTGCAGAATTCAGAAGTTTGAGAATTCTGAATCTGTTTCTGAATCTTCTGAGTTCAGAAGTTTGATATTTCTGAATCTGTTTTTGCTGTTATTGATACTTCTGAAGTTGATATTAATATTCTAATATTGTCAAATTAATTGGACTTAAAATCAGAAGATTCAATACTGTGAATAGTCAGAAGCTTGGTGCGAAATTTGATTTTTGTGTTAATTGGTTGTATTATAATCCGCTGCAAATTAAGTACTTTGAGAAACATTATTTCTTGTGTTTGAAATTATATTTCTAACTTTGAAACTAATCCTTGACAAGTTGAGAAGCTTGATCAATCTGAAAATTTAAGAAGTTTTAAAATACAAAGAAAAAGTTACCAACCAATTCACCCCTCCTCTTGGGTTGGAAATCATAGCTTTAAGAGAATCTCCAAAGAGACTCTCACACCATCAGTTTTAAGTCACGGTTTTCAAACGTGACATAAAAAACCGTGACTTAAAGCCCAAAATCTTGTAGTTACCATCGTATAAGGAACTCTCGGACCTCTATGATGAACTGTTAGAGGATTCAAAGAATCTGACGACTCATTTTCTGATGAATAAAAAAGCTTTGAAAAACCTTGAATCAGAAAATAAGTCATTAAGATCTCAAAACGAGGAACTAGAGAGAGAATGTCAAGAACTCAAGGACAGTAAAGATAAACTGTATGAGAGCTGGCAATCTCTAGATACAGAAGCTTCTGTGCTTGTGGAGAAGGCTGAGGAAGCCATGTACCATGCACAGAAGACTAATGCGCTTCTCCTAAAAGATCTTGAAAGAATGGTCAACGGATCTAAGATGCTCAATCTATTGTTAGGAGGTCAAAAACCTTACAAAGATCATACAGGTCTTGGATATGTTCCAGCCTTTCATGAGGATACTTTGATACCCCCAACAGACAGAGAGTCAATTCCTACTTGTCTTTTCTGTTTTAAACATGGACACGGCAGAGAGAAATGTCCACTTCTTAAAAAGGGAACTACCTCCAAAGCCAAGGGTGGCACGTGGAAGGGAAAACCTAAAAAGACGTGGAAGTCTCAAAAGCCGAAACCAGATGTTGGGAAGGCTAATAAGAAAGGACCCAAGAAGGTATGGGTACCTAAAAATCCTTCATCTGTGAATGCAGGAACTTCAAGCGCAGATCAACCATCAAGAGCCACAACACCAAGTGGCTGGATGAAAAGTGGTACCTGGATAGCGGGTGCTCAAGGCACATGACCGAAAGCAAGCACTGGTTCAAAGATGTTAAACCAAAGAAAAAGGGAACAGTGCGTTTCGGTGATGGAGCTAAGGGCAAGATTGAGGCAAAGGAAATGTTGGTAAGTCCGATGATCATCAAATATCTGAGGTATTGCTTGTTGATGGTTTAACTCACAATCTTTTAAGCATTAGTCAGTTTTGTGAAAAAAGCTTAAAGGTTGAGTTTCTAGCCAAATATTGTAGCGTCATCGATCTGAAGACAGGTAAAGTTGTTCTTGAGGGGAGAAGACTAGGCAACACCTATGTCATCTATCTTGAGGACCTTTTGGATCAAGATGTGAAATTCTTAGCGTCCTTTGAGGATGATAAGTGGCTTTGGCACAAGAAGTTGGGTCATGCCCACATGAAGTTACTTTGCGAGTTATCTCAGAAAGGTTTGGTCAAGGGGCTTCCCAAGATCCGCTATGACAGGGATACAACCTGTGATTTCTGTGAGAAGGGAAAGCAGACCAAAGCTTCTTTCCAAAGTAAGAAAGTAGTCTCTACTACTATACCACCTGAGCTAATTCACATGGATCTCTTTGGTCCTACAAGACACACTTCTCTTGCGGGCAAATATTATTGCCTTGTCATAGTTGACGACTACAGTAGATACACCTGGGTAATTTTCTTAGCTTCTAAGGATGAGAAATTTTCAAAGTTTAAAACATTTGCGAAAATGGTGACCCATTGCGCACCACAGTTATTCCTGACTTTTTGGGCACTACTTGCACCGGGCTGACCGATTGGTTGTCGGAAATAGGGTAGATGATCCCTGCGGCTAGCAATTTCGTGACCTCTTTCTTCACCACATCAAGGATCAGAGGGTTTAGTCTTCTCTGGGGTTGCCTTACTGGTTTGGCGTCATCTTCCAAAAAGATGCGATGAGTGCATGTAGAAGGACTAATTCCCTTAATATCTGCCAATGTCCAACCAATTGCTTCCTTATGACCCTTCAATACAGTGACGAGTTTCTCTTCTTGCTCATATGAAAGGTCATTGGCAATAATTACCGGTTGGTTTTGTCCTTCTCCCAAAAAGGCATATTTGAGGTGTGGGGGAAGTGGTTTCAGCTCCTCCTTGGGTGTGTTCTGTTCCTCTCCCTTTGAGTCACCTGAAATTGAGAACACTTTGGCAGAAGAACAAGTATTATATCTCGAAATTGAGTTAGGAGTTGAAAGGATTTGGTCAGAATCGCAGGTAACAGCAGAATTTACATTTTCTGTGCTGCGAGCGCGAGTCTCTGCTGCAGAATTCCAGCAGCAGTGTCATCGCTCCCAACACAGGTAGGTTCTGCCCCATACTCGAATTCTTCTGCCAAAATTGAGTATTCTTGGGGTATCCCTAGAGATAGATCCATTGCCAAATAGTTTTCACAAAGATCCTCACATTTTCCACAATCTGGACAGTTGAATTCAAAGTCAAAGTCTAGCCATGAGTCAAAGCCATTTGAGATACCATCAATGTTGTTTTCAAGTGAAGTTTCCATGATATCTAGTGCAAAAACAGAATGGTTCTCAGATAGAAATTTCATGGCATCTTTCAAATTAAATTGGACTTTGAATTCCCCACATTCCATAGAAAGGCTACCAGCATGGACATCAATCTTGACTTTAGCAGTTTTTAGAAAAGGTCTACCAAGAATTAATGCTTGCTGGTTACACTCTCCATCTTGTGCCATTTCCAATACATAAAAATCAGCCGGAAATATTAAATCATTTACCTTAACCAACACATCTTCCAGAAGCCCATCCGGTTGTTGTATGGTGCGGTTGGCCAATTGAATGATCACGCCTGTTGGTTTGAGTGTTCCAACGTTTAGAGCTTGGTATACCGATCTTGGCATGCCATTTATGGCTGCACCCAAATCAGCCATGGCTTCTCGGAATTGCATGTTGCCAATTGTGCATGGAATGGTGAAAAGGCCGGGATCTTTGCATTTTTGTGGAAGATTTGGGGTGATTATTGAGGAAGCATTCACCCCAAATTTTACCTTTTCATTCCCATTAAGTTTCCTTTTATTGGTGCATAGCTCCTTTGAGAACTTGGCATACTTCGGAATTTGTTTGATAGCGTCAAGCAAGGGAATGTTTACTTCTACACTCCTGAAGATATCCAATAACTCCTTATCCAATTCCACTTCCTTCGTCTTCTTTTCTGTCAAAGTGGCTTGAGGGAATGGAATGGAAGGGGAGACTATGGTTGGCTTCTCAGGGGCTGATTCGGGAGTGACCTCTTCCACAGGTGGATCAATGACAGTATCCTCTGTTTCAAGCAATTCGTTCTCCCTCGTAGGTTGAGATGATTTGAGGTCTTTTAGTGCTCTCCCTGATCTTAACTGAACAGCAAGTACATTCCCCTGGCTATCAGAGACTCTCGCGCCCCCTCTCATTTGGTTGACCTCATTCTGCAGATTCATCATCATATTCTGCTGCTCCACGAGTAGTTGCATCACATCACTAAGGGATGGCTCAGCAGATATGGGAGGTGCAGGTAAAGGTAATAATGGAGTTGGTGGAGATATAGGCACTGGGGCTTGAAATTGCCCTTGATGGGGAGGTTGATACCAGAGTTACTGCTGTTGAAATTGGGGCCTTCCCGGAGTTATGCTTATGGTTGCCACCATTGTTGTTCCTTCTTGAGATTGTAGGCACTGGTCAGGTGCATGGGAGTCCAGAGAGCATACCCCACACAACATAAGTTGGCTTGGGGTTCCCGTGTTGGTTTGGTTAATGGCCAACTGCTTCATGAAGATGGCAATCTCTTCCAGTTTCTGGTGTAGGCCACCACCTTCCAGTTGAGCTACCTCATTCACCCCTTTGGTCACGGAAGTTGCCCTTGTGCCAAACTGCTGTGAATTCACAGCCATGTTTTCGAACAGGATCCTTGCATCTGCCGGAGTCCTGTCCATCAAGGCACCACCACTAGCAGCATCAATCATGCACCGGTCCATACCCGTTAGACCCTCATAATAATATTGGATCAAGAGGTGTTCAGAGATCTGATGGATTGGACAACTTGCCACTAGTTTATTGAATCTCTCCCAATACTCGTAGAGAGACTCACCCTGCAGTTGGCGGATGCCACTGATGTCCTTCCTTATGGCAGCTGCCCTTGAGGCTGGGAAGAATTTCTCCAAGAAGATTTTCTTCATGCCAATCCTGGTGTTGACAGCTCCATTTGGCAGGTTCAGGAACCATTGCTTCGCCTGACCGTCCAGAGAGAACGGAAAAGCCCGAAGCTTCACATGTTCCTCGTTGACTCCTCTTAGCTTGAGAGTCTCACACACCACATGAAATTCTTTGAGGTGCTGGTGTGGATCCTCTCCGGCCAAACCGTGGAATCTAGGGAGCAAGTGCAGAATAGCTCTGTTGATCTCGAACTCAGTGTCCAACCTTGGGTAGGTAATTCCCAAAGGTTGTTGGCTGAGGTCCGGAGCTGCAAGTTCCTTCAGGGTGGGCTGATAGTCTGCCATAATCGAACTTGGACCTGAAACACTAACAAATAGATCAGAAAGTTAAGGACCAGTCGACAGCAACGCGGTACGCAGGACTGTAACTTTCCAGTTCGCAGCCCGCGCTGGAGCGCTGTATACGCGCTGGGGCGCGAGTATCAGCAGCAGACTCAGCTGTTCGTGGAACAGCGAGTCTGGGAAGAGTAAAAATAAAGATAAAACGAAAATAAAAATGCAAAATAAAAAGAAAATATTTTTGTTATTTTTATTTTTGAAAGAAACAAAGAAAAATAAAAGAAAACGATTATGTACACTATTCACAAATCAAACAACTAGTGAAAACTTTCATCGCCATTCCCCGGCAACGGCGCCAAAAATTTGATGGCTGTGTCGTGTCAACCATAAATTTAATTATTTTTAAAAACCAAGTTCCCCTAATATAGTTTAGTGGAAACTAGGGTCGTCTCTCACAAGGAATGGCTAAGAGAGTAATACACAAGACTAGTTGTCTGACGGTTTGTCACAATTGGGGGTTTTTATGTGCAAGATCATTAAATTGGAATAAAATGAAAATAATAAAAGCAGCGGTTTATGGGGGTGGAA
This sequence comes from Aeschynomene evenia, assembly GCA_013621005.1. Lineage (NCBI taxonomy): Eukaryota > Viridiplantae > Streptophyta > Magnoliopsida > Fabales > Fabaceae > Aeschynomene > Aeschynomene evenia. The sequence goes on from CM024265.1 coordinate 11,560,790, forward strand.
CGTTCATTAGGGCGTCAATCATTGGCTATAAAAGAATGCATGAGTTGATTAATTACGCCGGAGTTAGATCTAACTCCTTTGTTGTGATTCTAGTGATTAATTGCCTAGAATGGGATTAATTAGTGAGATCTCACCTTTAGTTCCATTATCAACAATTATTAAAGCCAATCACATTAATCTAATTAAAGAGGCTAATCAGCCAATTAATTACTCATTACCAATTCCTAATATGTCATGCATCAATTAATCAACTAACACATAAACATATGCCAATGAATTAGCCAACTCAATCGAGTAAGCCAAGACAAAGGGTTAAACACACAATTTAAGATCTCAAATTATATGCCAGGGGTTGATAATGAAAACTTATGCAAGATTAAGAACAAAGCCTCAAATTACCCCAATGATGTTCACACCCTCATAAACCACCAAGAAACTTAGCTACTCATGGCAAGAAATTAAAAGGCAAGAAATAAATGGGAATAAAGAAAGCAATTAAGAACAAAGCAAGAATTAAATACAAGTTGGCAAAATGGAAAAACGAATAACTGAATTAATGATAAAAGAGTAACTTACAAAACCCAAAGAGGGCTGGACGAATAACGTTGAATTGCAAATGACTGAGCTAGAGCTAAATTAGGAAAACGGAAATCCTAATGGGAAGAAAAATAACTCTAACTAGGAAAAGAAAATAAGTAAAAGTGGAGGTAGTGAATGGTGTTGTTTCTGATGCATTAGCTCTCTTTAAATAAGATGAGCAGCCTCCAAACCCTAGTCAATTTGGGCCCCCAACTCGTGCAGATAGGGTTTCTGCTGTGACAGAGTTGCGGCGCGACGCTGGGGCGCGTTACGGGCGCTGGAGCGCCAGTGCTGTGCACGTGACAAGTTTAAGTGAGCCACGCGCGCTACGGGCGCTGGAGCGCTCGATGCCTGTTCTGAAATCCACTGCTCCGCTCCTTGCTCAGTTCCTGATGTCTACAGGTCCAATAATACCTATGACCTCTACTAAAAATACGAAATATCCAAGATCAAGTGCAAAGGTCATCCTTGAATTGTAAAAACATCATAAAACTTGTTATTTTAGCCTTTATTTCTATTAAGCTCAGATTAATCCCAAGTTGAATTAAATACAATAAGAGGCCAAAATAGAGCTAAGAATTGCATACAATCATCCAAATTAAGGGCATAAAATATTGGTAAAAACCACATTATCATTCCTCATTTCACGCTGACTGTAGCAGGGAGCCGTTCCGAGACAGACTCAGCCACATCAGCAAAGTGAAAGCTTCTTTTTCGCGGCTCTTTTAATGCCTATATATATGAGTTCAGTTGCAGAGCTTTGTGAGAAATTCTTGCGCTAAAAACTCTTGATTAAACGTGCCAAAACTCTGCTGAATTGAAAATTATTTGCGAAAACAAAGAACTTTCTCAGAAAGACAATTTTTATTAAATTGTTCTTCTAACTTTGCGAAAAATCATCTTCTAGCTTTGTACTGGTGTAAATTCTTACTTTTGTAAGTTAAATCTAGAAGTCTACTAAGAGAAAATCAAGTCTGTATCTTAATCTTAGTAGTTGTTTTCGAAATCAAACTTCATTCAAAAAACTCTAAGTCCTTCGCTGTTTGAAGGCAGTTTAAGTCCTTAATTGTTTAAGGCAAGTTAAGTCCTCGTGTAGAGGCAAGTTAAAGTCCTTAAGTGTTTTAAGGCAAGTAAAGTCCTCGGTTGTGAGGCAAGTTAAAGTCCTTAATTGTGTTAAGGCAAGGAAAGTCCTCTAGTGTTGGAGGCAAGGAAATCCACTTCAAGTTGTGAAGAGGTGAAAGTCCTTTACATGGTTAAAGACAGTGTTGTCTGGGAAGACACATTAAGAAGAATATCCAAAGGAACTCTCAACTGAAGGTTGAGGACTGGAGTAGGTTAGTTAGAACCGAACCAGTATAAAAATTCTCTTGTGTTAAGCTTTTCTCCCTTAAACTCTCATTTACATTTATCATCAAGAAAACTTCAAACACAATCTTAACTTTAACTAAATTGTTAGAATTGGTTAAGTTAAAATCAGAAAGCGTTTAAGAAACATCAAACTCAAATCTTTTTCTTAAACTTCTCAGAAAGAACCTTTCTCAGAAAGATAAAGTTCTCAGAACATTAACTTTCTCAGAATGCTCATTCCGCTGCAAACTGTCAAACTCTCTTTTTGAGTAAAACAACTTTCTAAGATAAGTTTTAAGAAGTAATTTTTGAAGCTAGCACGATTCAACCCCCCCTTCTCGTGCACAAATACACCTTCATTGGTATTGTTCACAAATTTTCCTCTCCTAGAACTCCACAGCAAAATGGAGTGGCTGAGAGAAAGAATCGAAGCCTCATTGAGATGGCGAGAACAATGCTTTTGAAAAGCGGTTTATCAAAAAACTTTTGGGCAGAAGCTGTCAATACAACTTGCTATATTCAAAATCGTGTTTTCATAAGGCAAAGTCTCAACAAAACTCCATATGAGCTTTGGAAAGGAAGAATACTCAATATATCTTATTTTCATATCTTTGGTTCACCTAGCTTTATCCTGAACAGAATGGACAATCTTTCAAAGTTTGATTCCAAATTCGATGACAGAGTGTTTCTAGGATATTCTGATGTTTCTAAAGCTTACAGGGTTTACAACAAACAAAGGAAGACAGTTGAAGAAACCATCCATATCAAGTTCAAGGAACTAAAGCAAGACATCCAACATAATCTAGATGACATAGAAGAAAGAATGAAGGATCTAACTATCTCAACCAAAGGTTGCAAAAGTCATGATCAAACACCTATTGAAGAAGATGATCATCAAGTTATGAAGGAATCACCCGATTCAGGGGGAGATGAACCAAGAATTATTGTAGCTCAAGAACCCTCTACTCCTCAAAGGGTTGAGTGTATTGAAGTTCAAGAACCCGTTCGAAGAAGAAAGATCGGAATAAACGATCTCAAAGCTGTCAGAGATAACGAAGTTCTTGGCGATCCATCTCATGGGATAAGAACAAGAAGATCCCTGAGATTTCAATCTAATGTTGCACTTGTTTCAGAAATCGAACCTGAGACAGTTCAAGAAGCATTGGATGAACCCAGTTGGGTGGAAGCCATGGAAGACGAACTCGAACTGTTCGAAAAGAATGAAGTCTGGAAGCTTGTTCAGAAACCCAAGGGCAAAACAATTATCGGCACAAAGTGGGTATTCCGAAGCAAGTTAGACGAATCCAAAAAGGTCACAAGGAACAAAGCTAGACTCGTGGCACAAGGATACAACCAGCAAGAAGGAATCGACTACGACGAAACCTTCGCGCCAGTTGCAAGACTAGAAGCCATTAGGATGCTTCTTGCATTCGCTGCTCATAAAGGAATAAAACTGTATCAAATATATGTGAGGTCTACGTCAAGCAACCTCCAGGTTTTATCAGTGAAACTTATCCCGAGCACGTCTATCGTTTGTCTAAAGCGTTATACGGTCTTAAACAAGCTCCTAGAGCTTGGTATGATAGACTTAGTAGCTTCTTGACTAAGAATGGATTCACTCGTGAAAAAGTGGACACAACTCTTTTCACCTTAAGTGATAACTCTGATTTATTAATTGTGCAAATTTATGTTGATGATATAGTATTCGGTGCTACTAATGAATCTCTATGTAGAAAGTTTGCATATCTAATGCAGGGGGAGTTCGAAATGAGTATGATGGGAGAATTGAAGTTCTTCCTAGGACTTCAAATCAAGCAACAAGATGATGGAACCTTCATACATCAAAAAAAGTACACCAAAGAACTTCTCAAAAGATTCTTAATGGACAAGTGTTGTCCCATGAAAACTCTGATGCATCCATCACAAGTCATTGATAAGGATAAAGAAGGAGAAAAGGTGTCTGAAAGCACCTACAGAGGTATGATCGGGTCTCTGCTTTATTTAACTGCATCTAGGCCTGACATACAGTTAAGTGTTAGCATTTGTGCAAGATTTCAATCTTGTCCAAAACAGTCTCACCTAACTGCAGTCAAGCATATTCTTAGATACTTGGCAGGTACTACTAATCTTGGCCTTTGGTACAAGAAAGGTATCTCCTCTGTGGTTACAGGTTTCTGTGATGCTGATTACGCCGGAGACCGGGTGGACAGAAAAAGCACCAGTGGATGTTGTGTGTTCTTTGGGGATGCACTCATCACATGGAGTTGCAGAAAACAAAATATCATTGCACTATCAACCGCAGAAGCAGAATATGTGTCTACTGCTGGATGTGTTACACAAATTTTATGGGTAAGAAATCAACTACTTGACTACAATCTCAGGTATGATAAAATTCCCGTTATGTGTGATAACACAAGTGCAATAGCTTTGGCTAAGAATCTCATTCAGCACTCTAGATCTAAACATATTGATGTTAAACATCATTTCATTAGAGATCATGTGCAGAAAGGCGATATTGAGTTAAAGTTTGTGAATACGGAAGACCAAGTGTCTGACATATTTACAAAACCTTTAGCTGAAGATCGTTTTAGCACGCTGAAAGGTTTACTTAACCTAAAGAGCTTTTAAAAACTCTTTTCGAAAATCTTTTTGAAAATTAAAAAGCTTTAAGTATTCCCCAAAAGTTGGTAAGTGTTCAACAAAATGAAGAAAAATCAACATACCAACAATCAGAAGTCAACAGAAAAGTCAACCACTACAGAAGTCAACAAAAAGTCAACTGAAGACCTATGAAGACTGCATTTTGCGCCCCCTCTCTTCATCATGGGCCAAATTTCAAGATTTTTGAAGACCTTGGGCCTGTCTCAAGTGTTTGAAGACTTTTTGAAGACCTTGGGCTTGACTCAAGTGTTTGAAGATTTTTTTTGAAGGCCTTGAGTTTTGTCTCAAGAGTTTGAAGAATTTTTGAAGACATATGAGCTTCGGAAAATTTTTTTGAACCTCATTTGAAGACCTTCTGAAGATCTTTTGAAGAAACCGGGTGTACAGTATTGTTCATTATTATATGAAGACCACCCGTAACGAAGAAAAGTTGATGGTTTTTCGTATGGGCCTCGGGCCTCATACAGGTTTTGGGCCTTAACTTGGCCTCGAACTACTGATGGGCTTTGGACCTCAAGCAAGCCGTAAAGGCCTATGATAAGATGATTAGGCCTCAAAAATAATTATGGGCTTTGATAAAATCAATGGGCCTCTCATATCTCAACATGGGCCTCATGGAAGAAAAATTAAAATCCAAGAAGACCCATATAGCATCAAATTTTCGCCCCACATCTTGCATTTATGGTGAATATATTATAAATTTTCAAATATTGTTATTTATTATTTAAATAATGATATTGAAAATTAAGATTATTCTTATTTGAATTTAAATGGATATTATCTAGAGTAAATCTAGATTTAGTGGAAGAGATCTTTTATGGAAAATCATTACATATCTTTATTTTCCACATCATATCTTTTTTATTTACCCTCTTTATTACCCACATATATATATTTCGAATTTTCTCTCTCTCTCTCTCATGAAAAATAAATTTTATTTTCTTAAATTATTGTCATTTAAATTAAATGATAATATTGGGAAATATTGTTTATTCTTTCTTGATTTACAATGCCTATTTCTAAGAGTATTTTGAGAGATATTCATATGGAAAATCCTTGCAATATTTTTTTAAGATTTTCCCTCTCTTTTCTTTCCTCTTTTTCGCAAACCTACCCCCCTCCATACACCATCTATATATTCTTTCATCCCTCAACCATCTTACACAACAAAGTTTTCTTTTCTACTCCTATTCTCTCTCAATTTTGCGCAAATACATACACTCATACACAACCTCAAACACATCCTATTGATCCTTAAGCATCATGAACCTTGTTTGCAATATAAAATATGGTATGGATGCTGAAAAGAGAGTATTCTCTAATCCACAATCACAAGAAAGATTTGAGCAACTTGTTCTTATGAGAGACATATCCATTGAGAAGGTTTTACCAAAACCAACTCTTGAAAAGATGTCAGAGCTTAAACACATCCTAAATACTCAAAAGAATCTACTTTCTTTGATTATGGAGGATGACCCAATCTATCCAACGGCTGTCAAGGCATTCTACTCCTCTCTCAAGTTGGATCATCACTACGGATGGGTTAGTAACATTGGAAGTCGTCCTTTCAATGTCTCCGAAAACACACTTATTCGTGTTTTTGATTTGGAAGATAGCGGTGTAATCATAACCAACAAGGCAAGATGGTTCAATGATGAAAAACTTGATGAAGAAGATGTTTCAAGGATTTTGTGCACTAATCATAAGATACATTTGTCTATCAAAGTGCATCATCTACTACCAATAGCTAAGATACTTCTACAAGTTGTTAGGGAAGCGTTGCTCCCTACAAAGGAATCAAACACCTTCTTGAGCCCAAGAGAATCAATGTTTATATTCTTTCTTCTTATCTCTGTCAAGGTCAACATTGGAAGATTACTCTTTGAATTTATGATTGATTCCATAAGATCAAAAAATTCGAATCTTCCATATGGAAGACTACTCACTCGAATTTTTGCTGACAAAAAGATGGACATGGCAAGATTTGAATTCTTCTGTCCAACAGCCTATCTCGATCTTCCATATCAATCATTCTTGAAGAGAAAAAGAGTAACATTTGCCGATGATGTAAAGGACAATGAGAAAAAGAGGTCACCCTCTCCTATGTTGAAAAAGGTAACTTCTGGCACACATGATTCTTCTTCTTCTACTTCTACTCCACTCTCATCCGTGATAACAATGGACATTGACAAGTTTTTTGAAGACAATCCATCTCTTGATGTGGATGAGTATATTTTCAAGTGTGATGCTCTATTCGGGCATGATATCTCTGAAAAAGAAGAAGATGTTCTCTGTCCAAGTTCAATACCTTTGGTCATTGAAAATCGAGAAGAACATATGGTACCTCACCAAAAGCAAGAATGTCTCATTAAGGGGGAGCATCTATGTTTTGATCAAGAAGCTCTCAAGAAGACAATTCTCGAAATGTTTCAAGTTGACAGGGGAAAGCATCCCTTACGAAAAAGTCAGAAAAATCCTACACTTCATCGGTTTCAACAACTCTCTTGTTCTTAGTTCAACATCTCAAGGGGACATGACCGTTGAAGAATTTCGGTAACTTCTTCTAATTCTCAAGAATTGAAGATCTTTTTGATGAAACAAAGGGGGAGAAGAAAATTGAAGATAAAGGAAGACTTTTTCATGAAGAATGAAGAATGAAGTTCAAGAACTTATCTAGCTCTAGGGGGAGCTTAATTCCTTTTCTATATTTTTTTTTAAATTCTTTTAAAGTTTTTTTTAGTTCTTTTAAAAGTTCTTGCACTTGTTATGCTCTTTAATTTCTTTTATGTTTTATTTTATTTTATGTCTTTGTTTGTTTCTCTAATTTAATTAAAGTTTATCTTTTTAATATTTCTCTTCTTTTATTTCTTTTTATTATTATATTGTTTATTTGAAAATAATTTCCTAAGGCTTCAAGTCTTAAGAAAATATTTTCCCTTGTAATCAAATCAAAACCTTTATTTCAATTAGAATTGTTATCATCAAAAAGGGGGAGATTGTTAGCTCCAAGAACCCTTTACCTCATCATTGAAGATTTTGAATGATACAATTCTTAATTAAAATAAAAGTTTTAATTTGGTTGGACTAATGGTTTGTTAAGTGTGTTTTAGGATCTAATTTATTTGACAAAATAAAAAGACACATCTTGACCACCATAGAGCATAGTTGGCGCAACATATAGCTTGGATTACAAGCAATTCTAATTTTTTGAAGACCAAGTCAAAGTTTTTCTAATTAAGGAAAGTTTGGTTGGAAGACTCTAAGATTTCCTAAAAAGTTAATTATGGAAAATACATGAAATTAAATAGAGAATCTTCTTTATCAAATATCTCTATTTAAATATTCATGCACAATAAATATATATATATATACATATATTTCGAAATTGTATAATAAAATAGGGAAACAAAATCTAATCTCTATTTTACACAATATTAGTTAATATTTTCGAAAATATATATATATATATATATATATATATATATATATATATATATATATATATATATGTGTGTGTGTGTGTGTGTGGGAAATCTAGAAAGATCTTGTATGGAGAATTAAATGCAAATTATTAAATAAAAATAATTATCTAGAATTTATTCTAGAATATATTTTGCATTTAAGTAACAGAATATTTTTACGGACACTTTAAAAAGATTCTGTGAGCCTCCTAAAGATTCTATTTGAATCTACAAGTTTCCTTGAAGATTCCATGCGGGACCAGAAGATTCTGTTGAAAATTCTACACGAAGTTAGAAGACCTCAGAAGATTCTGTCAAGATTTTCAAGTCTAGAAGATTCCCGAAGATTCTATCAAGATCCCGAAGAATCTCAAGATTCTAGAAGAATCTCAAGATTCAAGATTCAAGAATATTCAAGATTCAAGATTCAAGAATCTACATTCAGAAGATTCCCTGTAAGACCATGTTTGGTGATTTAGGATTTTCAAAAAATGAGAAATTGAGAAATCCTAATTCGTACCAACATGGAGGCACACTTGTGGAGCAAAAAAAGCTAAAAGCCTTAGCCTTTTCCTCTCCCAAGTTGACGCAAAACATACTTGCATTTTTGCAAGATTATGTGAAAATTTGATGAAGCAAAGCACACCACAAGATCAAGGCACAAATTCAAATTCAAGGGCTAAGATGAAGTTTCCTCTTTTCTAATTCTTGGTTACAAAGTTTCCACATTTAAGATCAAATAATAACCTTTGGATTAAAGGGAATTATTTGAATCAATGGCCAAGATGAAACTTCCTCTTATTTGATTTTTCTATTTTTGGAAGATCAAATTTCAAATCATATCAAGGAATTCTCACTATTAGATCCAAAGATTACAAATTCAAATCAAGGGTGGAGATCAAGCAAGCATTTTCGAAATTTATAGGGTATTTTCCCTATAAATACAAGACCTCAATGCCCAAGAATTCAAGAGACTACCCAAGCTTACAAGTGCCAAAATGTTGTCGTATTGAATCCTTATTTTCTCTTCATCTTCAACCTCTAAACCTCAAGTTCTTATTTTTATTTGGGAAAATGTTGTAATTCTTAAAAGAGTGAGCTTTTGTTGTTTATCCTAGCTTTGCTAGTTATTCTTTGAGAGAAAAATCCACCAAAGTTCCAACTTAGTTGCATCTAAGTTCTTGATTGGTAAAAAACCACATCTTTTATACAAAGTCCTTATTTTTGTAAGGCAAGAAGTCCTTAGAGGGTCTAAGGCAAGGGTAGAAAGTCCTTCGGTGTTGAAGGCAAGGATTGAAGTCCTTTGGAGTTGTCAAAGGCAGTTAGTCACCTAGTTGTGGTGCAAGTGAAGTCCTTTGTGGTTTTCAAAGGCAGTGAGTCACACCTTGGTGAAGGTGCAGGTTGAAGTCCTTTGTGGTGTAGCAAAGGCAAGAAAGTCCACCTAGTTGTGGTGGTGATAGTGAACTCTCAGGTGAATCCTGGGGACTAGAGTAGGCACGTTGCCGAACCAGTATAAAAAGTTTGTGTGTGCTCTCTCTCTTCCCTATCTCTTTATTTAATTGTTTTTACAATTTATCATTGCATACACAACATATACCTATTGCGAAATCATCATCATCATTTGTCTAAGTGTTGAAGGTTAAAATTTTAACCTATTGGAACGTGATTCAACCCCCTTCTCACGTTTCACTACCTTCATGCTCTTGGTCGAAGCTCATCGCGCTGCCGCTGCTCTTGGTCGAGTACCGCCGCACCGCTGCTACTCTAGGCCGAATCCCTCTTGCCTGCCACCAACATCCGAGATCAAGACTTCAGGTATGTATTTCACGATTTCTAATTCAGTATTAGTGTATTACTATTTCACTATTCCTAATTCTTTTTATTTTCTATTTATATTTCTAATTTTCTAAATCTATTCTATATATTTCAGTATTTCTATTTCAATGAGATTGTAATTATATATTTCTATTTCTAAATTTATTTCTATGATTTTTTTTATTGAAATGTATTTCCTAATATGTAAAAGTCAATAATTAATTAATTATTCAAGTTCTGTTTTGTTTGATACTTTGATCAATCTTGCATATGAGGCTTATGATTGTATATATTATGGATTATGTTGTGATGCTTGGATTTATGTTATGATGGATTAGATCAATATATTTATATGTGATGTGGTTGAATTTTTTATTAATTTTTATTTTGCATGACAAATAATTACTTTTTTATATATCTTTATTATATTCCGGTTGAATCCCGATTGAACCAATGAATCATTGAACCAGTAACTCGTCCGGTTCGATGTCCTGTCCGATTTTAAAACATTGGTTAAAAGAAAATTAAATGTTAAAAAATGTATGCGAATTTTAAAAAGATAAAATTTTGGGTGATCTCTAATTTTTAAAAAATATTGATATATCAAAAGATTATCTTTCACCGGATTCTCTCTCTCTCTCTATATATATATATATAACATTACCATTTAAAAAAAAAAAAGTTACTTGCACCTAATCCCACATGAGACCCGTATGGTCAATCTTTTAATAACTAATGAGACCTGTATCCTTTTGTGAATGATACACACATGGTGGAGATGTGCAGAGTATAAGGTTTGAATAAAATAATAAAAAAGAAAAGGTGAATAAAAGTAAAAAAAAAAGGACACATCTATTAAAATTGTCAATATTTAAATAGATGAGTTAAAAGACACTATATTTTTACTATATACGAAGAAGTGTAGTTCAAAGTCTTGCCAAACAAAAAAAAAACGTGATGTTCAACAATAACATAAAGAATAGTGAGCCAAAATCATATTTTCTTTATTATTTCCCAAATCTATAACACAAAGAATAGTGAGCCAAAATCATATTTTCTTTATTATTTTCCCACATCTAAATAAACTAGGAAATTAGATCAAATGTGATTGAATGCAGAATATATCATCGACTCATATATACCTCTACTTATCAGTTTAATCTCTTGAAAAAGAGACTTTCGTGAGATGATATTATAGTAAAACAGCAAAGTCAATTCACGAACTGCTGTTTTAGCGTATGTTATCTTCAATTCTGTCAACATTTCAACCTTACATACATAACCACTATTATCTCTTAACATACATTTGTCTATAATTCATACCCTGGGAACCTAGCGTTATCTGGTGCAAGCAAATCAAACCAAAGACATGATGTTCCAGCAAGTCCTTGGAAAAGAGAATATGCATTGCCGCCACCGTCGCCGCCAATTAGTGCTAAATCACTAGCATTATCACACAAGAAGCTAGAGAATGCTTTCGCTCTCTCTTCGTATATGCTCTCTTTTGTCCGTCGGTAAAGGGACAGGAAGGAATACGCATTTCCAGCCACGCCATCGGCGAGTCCCACCTTATCAACCAATCCATTCTTCCACACAACTTCCCCTGCTTCTATTGCTGCATCTCGGAAATCTCTGTCACTTGGGAAAACCTAATAGACACATAACCAAGTTTCTCAAAATTTGACTATTCCATTATTAGAGATATAATGAAAACTCTGTTTTTGTTATGCATTTTCGCAAATTTTTCTTGATTCATTCTAAATGTGGAAAAGAGACAACCATGCCAAATTTAATTTCGTTCCACATTGAATCAAAAGGGTTCATAAAGCTAGGCTTATAAATAGTCTATAAGGTTAGAATTTGGTTAAATAGTCCAATCCAAGTCAAATATGATGATTTAATTATAAATTCAACACACATGCATGCTATCCTACAGAGAAGAGGATAATGTAATTTGTTGTATAACTATAGGTATGATAAAAGTCATTCAAATATTTTCATCCTATTAGTTTAATTTGTTGAGATACTAAGATTCTATCTGATTCAGAAAATTCTATTTACTTTATTTTTTTGAAGTTTTCAGTCGTTTGCATTTTTGTTATGAGATCCTAAAAAACAAAAAACTGATAACCGAACAGTTTTCTGAAAACAAGATAGTTACTCACTCATAGTTACTCACTCTTCTTGTTAGAGATAAAAGTTTAACACTTCTCTCTTTATTACCCATCTCACTCTTGTAGTACAAGTACAAGAGTGTACAATATACAAATACAGATAAAAAAAGGCATACATATACAAAATTTTGTTTTGTTGATTTTGTGTATTTATACATGTATTAGTGTATCTATCTTTCAACACTCCAAATTTATATATCTATATATGTACTTATGTTCTATATTTGCAATCAAACACACTGAATTGGGTCATGAGTAGTAGTTTTTACCTGTGATGCTTTGGACAAGGTAATGGCCATGCCAGTTGCACCATGACCCCACTGCACCAACTTATCCCTCGAATTCCCTTCACTTGAAGGGTAGTTTCCACTGTGAGGAAACCGTTTACTCATCAAATACCTCAAAGTTCCCTTTACATCCTCAGTATCCTCACTAGGAAGTTGAAAATAAAGTAGCACATGCAAAATTCCGGCAAGACCATTTGCTGCACCTAAGTACCTTGTTCCGTGGCATCGATACATCAATGGACAGTCCTTAATATCAGAGGCCCCTGCCCTACCTCCGGCCAATACCGCATCAATAATCGGCATCAAAATATCAGTTGGGACAGCATCTTCTCCTAAGTACTTGTTCACAAATAATGCGCCCCATAGGAATCCAGCGCGTCCGTATAGAAGATCATATGACATTCCGAAACCTCCTTCATCCGGTCCAACCGGTAGAGCTCTCTCTTCTGCAACCTATGTATGAATTCATTTCATGCATAAATGTTCAATTAATGAAATTTCATCATCAATGTATGCAAGAAAAAAATGTGAAGGATCATAGTTGTATCATGTTAGTGTGTCATATTGGGCAAGAAAAAAAATGATAGAAAATAAAATGACAAGATCCAAATCTCACTGTAATTGTTAAGGATTTCAATTTTTATTTCATGATGCCACACAAAAGAAACAAAGTTTGAAATGTCCTATTGTGGTAACCTACTTCTACACTGTCATTTTAGGTGTGGGAGATAAACACAATCAACATAAACAATTAAGCCGTCAAGAGATTTTTAGTTGCTGGATAAATAATGAATCACTTGCTCTGATTTAGTTGTTTTTAGTTGCTATGTAAACAAAGAGTCTCTTGCTCTGATTTAGTTGTCTGAGATATATGTAAATGTGGACCATTTCTGTACTTGAAATTATCAAAATATCAGAGCAATACTTGGTAAGCTAGCATTTTGATTTTCATAGCATGTTTCACAAACAAATGGGAATTAATCTACCAGAAAAAATGAGAATAGAGAAATTTCTTGGATAAGTGCAAGTTTAACATGTCATTCTTAGGCACAACCACAGTAAAGTTGGTAGGTCTCATAATCAAATGATCATTTTAACTAAAATTAATGGAATATACTTTTATTAACTTTTGTGGATTTTTATTTATTATAAAAAATATAAGGTACCAATACCCAACTTATATATATATGTCAAGTAATAATTGGTTCATAGATAAAATTAATTTAAATCTTTTAAATTTAAATAACTGGTAACATGTTCATCAGATAATCTTCAAAAGTTAATTTAATTTATATTGATACTCTCTAACTTTACCAATTTATGAAAAGTCTATAACGGCATAACCTGCCGTGAGAGAGAAAGCATTGTGCGAGGGAGAGGGAAAGAGGAGGTGCGATCGGGAATAAGGCGCGTCAGGAAAGGCTATAACTGCAGTTATCATGCTCCGCTGATACCGAATTATATTTATCTTAACATGTTAATAGGTTAAACACACAATTAAGTACCGGCATCCAAGAAAAATATTGAGTAACAAATAAATGTCTAATTTTTTTATTATTAAAGGTATCTACTGTTGCAACAGTAGTGACTAATTTCGATTAACTACCATTTCTACTATGTCTCATGGATTAGAATCCATGTTTATTACTATTATATGTAAATGTAAATTGCATACTTCCTGTGTACACAATAATTTTTTTCTAAAAGCCATGTTTGAGAAGTCCAATTGTGGACCATGCCTCCACATGCACTGATATGAAGGTTATTTACTATTTAGTCTTGACATTACTTTTAAGTCAAAGGCAAGGACAACATCATCACTGCGACTCCTTGAATTGAAAGGCCGGACCAAACAAGTGTACGTACGAGTGGAATTCTTCAATTGAATTAATATGCAATATTAACTGATGGAAGAGGAGCCAAAATGTGGCCACGTTGAGAAAAATCAAATCCTTCAGCATATGGTAACAAAAATATCGGAAGCAGATAAACACTCATGATTTGAGATGATAGATAAATTAGATCCTTAATTTGACATGATAGAAATAATAGTCTCTTAAAATATAAAAGTGACAACATAGTCTTTTAAAATTTAAAATTTAGAACTACATGAAAATTTCAAATTGAAAATATTCAGGATAAATTAAAGGATTATATTATCCTAAATTATCAATAATAAAGGGTCATATTATTTTTGTATATTGAAGGAATATTTTATCAATCATAACAAATTTTAAGAGAACATTGTTGTGTGAGACACATTTACGTGTCTTGCATTTTCTAATGCAAAAAGTAAATCCCACAATGATTGGTCATGAAGATGCCAACAATTTTTTTTTGTTTGTGGTTGTAGTTGAAATTGAACCAATTCTAGACCACATATTGGTCTCATTGATTGGCTATATAAAGCCTTGGTGAAGGTTTCAACAAAAGCCCCAAGCAGAAGTAAGCCTTCGAGCAGTATAATAAGAAGTATATATAAGCTTCTTATAGTGAGAAAAAAAAAAAGTATGTGTAATAAATTCAAAGAGTGCAGTGAGGATCATACACGGGGAATTTGGGTATATTCTCTAGGTCACCGTAATACTACTCATTGTAGTAGAAGAGACTCTCACTAGAGATTCACTATATTGTAACTATATTAAAATATAGTGGATACTTTTCGGAGTTCGACCCGTGGTGTTTTGCCCCAATCACAAGGGGATTTTTCCACGTTAAAATATTGGTGTCTACTCTCTCTTCATTTAACTACTTATTAGTTCATTGAGATAATTTCTTAGTATGCTCTGTGGTTGCAGCTCTGTCTGACCTTCCACATCATAAACAAATTATTCCTAGTTACTAACAAATAGTGTCAACGTGATTTATCTAAATTGTTACTCTCCACATAAAGTTTTGAGTGTGCTTCCACTATCATATGGTATTTTAATTTATACTGTCACTCTGTTCCTAACAAACAAATTATCATTTTTAAATCTTAATAAACTATTTTGTTTATAAAATTGATCTTAAAATACTAGATAAGATATTTACAGAAAATAATGTTAATGTTACCTCAATGAATGAACTCAAAAACAGGTCACGCTTTCGATGGTCACCCATTAGATTAGCAACAACGGCTCCAAGTGCATATGCTCCTCCTCTGCCACACAAAAAAGTCACGTGCCTGCAACAAGTATTACATCTCCCAATTAGATCTCATATAAAAGGACAGAACTAGGAAATAATTCAACAAAAGATATCAAATGGCAACTATTTGAAGACCAACCGCAATGACTTCACGAATTATTGTGATATGTATATATTAGAAAAATAATCAGATTGAACACAAAAGCGACGTGCACCAATGGGATCAATAATATATTGCTCAAAATTTGCTTACACATACAACACTACTCATATGGTGTAAATAGATATAAGTCGTTGATAAACTTCAACCATACTAGTTTTTGGAGTCAGACTCACTCAATCTCTACATATAGTTCAATTAATTTTACTAGTGTTGCGTACAATCAATTTGCATTTAAATTTACAAAAAATTTGGTGCACAATCAAAAATAGTCAAAACAGACAATAAATAGTGCATAACATATAATATGTAATATGCAAAATGTATATTACATATTATGCACAATATATATGACATGATGTGCACAACATATATTACATGCGGTAACATCATCTTTCTCTACAACATGTGTTATATGTTGTACACAACATGTAATATATGTTGTGCATACCATATTAGTTGTTTTGGTTGTTTTTTCATTGTGCATATAGTAATGCTCTTAAATTTATATAAGCAGTATTCTTTTTGTAAAAAAGAATCTATAAAAGCGGTTTTCTTTTATTATTTTGCAATTAAGGGTGATATAAAATCAATAAAACATCATTATACATGTGTTTTTTAACAAAATTAAACCCATAACCTAAAGAATTATAATCAACATAAAAGCAAGTAGATGATTTATACAATGGCCATTAGGTTGATAATAGAAATATAATGAAAAAGCAAGTTTATATAAAAAATGGGTGAGGTGAGAGTAAACACAAGGTAGGTGAGTGTAAACACCGAGAGGGCGGAGGGCGGGGGTTTGGGATTATCATACTAAGAATGCAAACGTCACCAATCTAGGGTTTAAGGATGGCGATAGGAGTCCCTGTGAGGGTGTGGACGCGATTTTTAGGGATGACTGGAGGTGGTCACTCATCGCAAAAGGGGAACATGGACACCTGAAGTAAGGAGGAATATCCCATGGTGTGTAAAAGGGGACCTGAAGGCCTACCACACAATGTACGTTGATAACCTTCCTTTGGAGGGGACAAAAAGAGGCATATGGACGATGTTCGGGGTTTTAGGAGGAGTAATAGATGTGTTGTTTATATCATGGAAGCAGAGGAGATAGAGGAAGAACTTGTTTTCCTTTGTAAGATTCAAAAGCAAAAGGCAGTCTACACACGCTATCAATATGATGAATGGTATGCGCTATGGGGGGAATGTGTTGGAAGTGAATAAGGCGAAATACGACAAAGCTGGAAGAAAGAAGAATGAGGGAGTGTGGGTGGAAGTTTTCAATTTGAAGTGGAGGTCTAGTGTTGTGAATGATGGTGGGAACATGCGTTATGGTAGCTATGTGGAATCCCTGGTGGCTAAACTTGGGATAAGGGACACAACAGTGGATGGTGGTAATAAGGTAGAGAAGTGGAAAGCAAATGATGAGTGGTGGGAACATGAGAAGCAAAAAAAAAAGAGAATCTTCTCATTTGGGGAATGATAGATGAGGAGATGGTGGAGCAGATGGAAAGAATCTTACTTGGTGAATCTGAATACCCAGTGTGTATTAACTTGGTGGCAGAGAGGGTGATGAATGAATGGCCCAACGTAACACAAATAAGGAGAATGGGGATACATGAGACGTTGGTTACTTTTGAAAAGAAAGAGGACATGCTGGAAGCTCTTAGGGTGGGTGAAGGCTTATGGGAGCAACACTTCTACATTACAAAAAGTTGGTTTAAGCGCGAGTTTACTAAAACGAAAAGAGTATGGTTAGAGATTTGGGGTCTTCCCCCTCATGCGCGGTCATACAAAAATATAGCGAAAATTGCTGGAATTTGGGGCAATGTTGTTTGCCTGGATGAGGCTACATCTGCGAAATCTGATCTTATAGCTGCAAGAGTGCTAATAGATTCAAGCTTTATTAATGCCATTGGGTAAAGTTCATGGTGAAAGGAATTTCAGGATCTTTGTAAAAGAGAAAGACTGGGAGATATCAAGTTGTGGAAGAATGGAGTTGTAGAAAACTAGGAGTTTGCGCATGTTTCATCAGCTTCCTATGCCGTCAGATTCTTTTGATGGTAAGAATGAGGGAGAAAGTAGCCATTACCGTGAATATGAACAATCTATGGAGAAAGTTGAAGAGACGGTTGATGAGAACGAAGGGGGTAGCTTGGGAATTTCCATCAATATTAGTGCGGATAACGAGGGTGGGCTGGTGGCAGCGCCAAACATAGTCAATAATGACATAATGGGATGTTGTGGCGACCTTGGTGTTAGAATTGAGGTGGATTCTAAATCAAGCATGAATGTAAAGAGTACAAATGTGGTGAAGGTCCTTGGGGGAGGTGGGTCCACACAAACCCTGATGATCAGCAATGATAAAAGAACCTTAGAGGTTGTAAAGGAAGTATGGGCTTCAAATATGTTTGGGTCGAGGTGTTGAGCATGGTTCCTTGGATTGTGCTGTATATCAGATAACATCATGGGCATCATTAAGCATGGTGGATATGAGGAGAATATAGGCCCCTAGCATATGGGTGGCCTAAAAACAAATAAAATTGTGGAAAACACATAATCGGATGTTGTTCAAGGAGATGAAAGGGAAGAAACATAAGAGGTCTATTAAAGTAAGGAGGCTCCTGTGTCCCATATATACTTTACATTTATGTGTACAACTATTATTACTTACCATAAATAGGATATAATCCAATAAGCCATTAATTAAAATTGTAAATATAATAGAATCAACCAATAATTAATTAGATTAGAATCACTAAATAATAGTCTAGGTATCCCAGTAAATTAGCTTAGGCTTCACTTTATGTACACAACCAAAAGTCTCGTATGCCTTAAGCGTAACGAGTAGATACCAGTCAAATCCCGGTAATAGTCAATGGACCTATCAAAAATATCCTTAAGTACTTTAGAAGAACTAAGGACTTATTCTTGGTACATGGAGGTGAGGAGGAGATTGTTGTAAAAGGTTACACTGATGCTAGCTTCCAAACCGACAAAGATAATTCCAAGTCGCAGTCAGGTTATGTGTTTTGTCTAAATGGTGGGGCTGTAAGCTGGAAAAGTTCAAAGCAAGAGATAGTCGTCGATTCTACTACGGAGACCGAGTACATTGTTGTCATTAATGCAGCAAAGGAGGTTGTTTGGATTAGGAAGTTCATTGCTGAGCTTGGTGTAGTTCCCTGCATGGAGGACCCAGTGGCTCTCTATTGCGAAAAAATGAAGTCATTGCACAAGCTAAGAAACCTAGATCTCACTAGCAATCCAAACACGGACTTAGGTGTTTTCATCTCATTCGAGAGATTATCGATAGAGATGATGTAAAGATATTTCGAGTGCTGACTCATGATAACAACGCTGAACCACTAACCAAGTCACTTCCTTAGCTGAAGCATGAGTGCCATACTAGATCATTAGGAATTAGGAATATGCTAGATTGGCTCTAGTGCAAATGAAAGACTGTTGGTGTATGCCCTAGAGGGCCAATCATACTTTCGTTCTTTTGATGATATTATGACATTTTATATTATATTATATTATATATATATATATATATATATATGAGGTAATTGTTTATTTATTTTGAATGAACATTATGAAGTCCTTAGGATAGAATAATTTAATATTAAGTAACCTAATAGTGAGACTCCATTATTAAATGTCTCTGGTGAAGTATTACTGAACGAACAGGACATCAGTAATGCAATGAGACTAGTATGTGTATGGACTGATAACTTTTTCTCACGAGTTATGGATATAAGATATCAAGTCTACACGTAGGTCATATGATGATATACTGGACAGACCCACCGTGAGAACACCACATGAATCGTAACGTGAATGTCATAGGTGATTCTCATAGTAATGATGGTACATGTGGTCATTTGACTTGAAGTTGCCGCAATTTGTTGCATGAGAAGTTGTATGTTTTACTGTCGTCAAACGTCATATGTAACAATGTGATTATAAAGTTGATTGTTGGACATATCGCAAATCATGTATGCATATGTGAGTAACGTAGATAGGATTTGTCCCCTCACATTACAAGAAATATATCTATGGCCCCCTTGATGAGTAAGACTAGGTAAATGCATGGTCGTGCTCAAATGAGTTAATATGAGACATTAATCTCATTTATTTTTTTCAGTCTACTCGGTAATCAAGAAACTAATTATTTAACTATACAAGATAACAAATTTCATGCTTGTGTTAAATCTAGATATTTGGACAAAGAGACTAAATTGTACAGTGACGTCAATCATGGAAAGGTTATGTCAAACCATTGACTTTCTTATTACTTAGGTAACATTGATGTGTTGCTAGACACGTCTCACTATTTATATTACTAAATAAGATTTGATAATGTTTCCAATGTTATAAAAACCTATATGGTCGCACACTAAAGCAGTTTCATTGATGCTTAGTTAAAATAAATTAGTATGACTAATTTTTTAATTAAATTGGGCTTACATCATATGAGCCCAATAAGACTTAAATTAGGTTTAGGTTTTCTGTTGAGTGTTGGCTATAAATAGCAACACCTAAGGGGCTAGTAGCAAGGCAATTCATGCATACCTTCTTACACACAGAAATCGTGATCCTAATTCTCTCTGAATTTCGCTACTAGCATAGTGAGTGGGAGAAGAGCATCAAGGTACGTGTGACGTCCACAGCTATTGTGTGGATTTCTTAAGGTCAGCACTGTTATTGCATTGAAGGGAAATTGACATAACTCGTTGTTATTATTACTGTCACACTACAACAAGTATTTTGAGCATGAATCATGATATTTCACAATGGTCTATGGGTGGAAATCGCATAAAAATTTAGTTTTCCGTTGCGTTTGTATGCATAAATTGCCAACACCCCCCCCCTAAGGAAGAGGTTATAATGAACTACAAGAGACTTTTGTGCTGCTTTGGGGTTATGTCAGGTTTAAGGATAAACTTTCACAAGTCAGCATTGATTAATATAGGAATGGATACGGTATGGGATGGCGGGTAGAATCGGGTGTGAATTAGCTTCATTCCCAATTAAATATTTGGGTATCCTCCTTGGGGATGATCTAGGGAGTGTGGAAACGTGGCAGCTAATTATTGATAGGATTGAGAAGAGGTTGACAAGTTGAAAAGTGGGACTGATTTTACAAATTGGGAGGTTGGTCTTGTTGAAATGGGTGATAGCAAATCTTCTATTGTTCTTCCTTGGCCTTTTTAAAATTCCAAAGAAGGTGGCGAGAAAGATAATCTCTATTTTGTCTAGATTCTTATGGGGGCTAAAGGAGGAAATAAGGGGGTTCTGATAGTAGCATGGGGTCTAGAAATTGGTGATGTTATGTTGAGAAATGCAGCCCTACTATATAAGTGGTGGTGGCGCTATGCAATATAAGAGGTGCCTCGTTGGAAATAGATTGTAAACTCATCTAATGGTATGGTGTTGGGGAACGATGTCCAACAGCTACACAAAGTGAAATCGGGGGGTGTTTGGGAAAGCATTTGTAATGTGGAGAGTAAGGGTGTTGAGTTAGTTGAAGTTATTTACGAGGAATGGAGATGGATGATTGGTGATGGGGCAAAGGTGAAATTTTGGTTGGATAAATGGGTTGGGAAAATGGCCTTGAAAGATAAGTTCCCTAGACTCTTTAGGGTGGCGGCCAATCATTGAGTTTGGTTTCAAAATGTGGGTTTTGGGACGGGGTTTTTGGGTGATAGAGTGGAGAAGAGCCTTTTTTGAAAGAGAGAATGATATGGTTGAAGATCTGCAAAGAATTTTAGCTGGTGTGACCCTTAACAAAGAGACACCAGATGTATTATCATGGTTCCATGAAGGGGATGGCATGCATTCTGTGAAGTCCTTTGTGAGAGAGGCTAAAAGCGAGAGGGTGGGTCAGGTGGACGTACATAGTTGTTTCATTGACATGTGGAAGGGTATGGCTCACCTCAGGGTGGAGCTAACCTCTTGGTTTGCATTTAATGGAAGGCTAAAAACGAAAGATAGACTGAGGTCAATGAATATCTATAGCAATATGAGTGTCATTGTGTATTATGTGAGGGCTACATTGAAACACAACACTTACTTCTAGAATGCTCCTTTACATGGAAAACATGGTGTGTATGTGTAGGATGGATTAAGATGGAGTGGATGATGTCTAGAAGCCTTATAAAATTATGGAGTGGTGGGTGAGGACTCCTATTATAGGAGTGAAAAAGAGGTCATGGGTAGCCTTACTCTACTGTGTCATGTGGTCTTTATAGTCATATAGGAATAAAATTATATTTGAAAAAAAAATCCTGATTGGAAAAATTTTATGGAGATGTTGAAAGGAAGATGGATGTTGTGGCTGAAAGATAGATGGCACATTAATTTTTCTGATCCAAAGGTTTTCTTTGGGGAGCACACAACAATTCCTAGTGGGAGCCACAAAGAAATTGGTAGAGTAAGATCGAGTCACATATTGTTGGCGCCGAACATCAGTTTTGGTGTTGGCCTTATTGTCGAATATTAAATGTGAGGGTGGGTAAGTTTGTGACTAGGGGAGTCATTGTTGAATCCTTGAGAGTTTAAAGATTGAGATAGGTGAAGATTTGTGAGGAAAATAATATCATGGAAGCTTAAATTAAAGGTCTATGGTTGTTACGGCAATTTGTTGACAAGGAATTAAATTGCATGATGGATGACATTCTTATGTTCTGGTAAATATTGCTAATGGTGGTATTAAGAGGACATGGAATTTAGTAACCTGGAGGAACCTTTTCTTGAACCTATTTGGTTCGAAAAAGAAAGTTAAGGCAGTTCTAGACAAGAGGTGGGCATGTAGGTTCAGGAAGTAGTGGGATAAAGTGAAATCGTAGTTTGTAAAGAATTGAGTTCAGATGGTAGAGGTTGATCAGTGTCTGTAGGATGTATGAGAGGCTACACTTGCTAAGTAAAATGTGTGATGGTGCTAAGGTGGATCATGGTGCATGAGAATTGTGGCTAGATAGGTTGCAAGATTGATTACGGATAGACCTTTTGTTGGTATTCTCTAATAATAGATGGTGGTGCTTGAATATGCTGCATAAATTCTTGTTCTTACTTGTATCCGAAATTTGATTTTTGCATCTATTTGTGGGTGATGTAGTTGTGGCCTTGTTTTGCTCCATTGGACTTTGTGCTTTTTTCTCATTAGGTTAGTTTTAATTTTAGATTAGGGGTTTTTTAATAAGTTTTAGTCCTTTGGAATATAGATACACCAGTCACATCTCTCACTCCTATATATGCTTCCTCATTGGCAAATATGATTGTTATCGAAAAAATTGAAAAAGAAATTTTTTGTTTTGTTACTGAAGTTGATACTATAAAATACTCTGACAAAATTTAAAAAAAAAACAGAACAACTTTAACCAATGTCTAGGCGACGTTAATAGAGTCTTCTACGCTAAAGAAACTTATGTTATACTAAACTTTTGTTAACATCTTCATAACAAGAACACGATGACTTGCTAATATTTCTTTTTCAGGAATTAAGAATCTTTTTTACACAATAAATATTTATAAAATTATCAATAACGTAAGACCATGAAATGTATCTATAATCTGAGGCATTTGTGAGTACAAATCAAAAAATACACTTACAATAAAAGACAATTTTACGATGCAGTTTATATTTTTTATTCAAAATATAATTTTTTTTAAAAAAATAATTAATTAAATACAAAACAAATAAAGAAGATCTTTACTCTAATTCAGTTTTTTTATCTAAGAAATAATGAAATGTCACTTTAAAAGCTTATAAAGAGAGACGGTACTCATGTGATTTATTTATTAGAGCATTTTTATATGTAAAATAAAATATTAGCCAAAATCGTTAACAAGATGTGCACAACCTATATAATATAAATTGAACGACGAATATTACATGTTGTGCACACCATATATCACATAATATGCACAACATATATCACATGTTGTAAAGAAAGATGATGATGCAACATGTAATATATGTTATACACCACATGTGATATATGTTGTGCACCGCATGTAGGGATGGCAATTGAGATGGGGACACGGGGATCCTCGCGGTGAACCACGGATTCGGGGCCCCGTGTTCGGGGAATTTTTTCCTCCGAGGATGCGAACGGGGAGAAAAATCTCCTCGAGGAGTAGTTCGAGAACGAGAACGGGTACCATGCTCCCTGCCTCGCAAGGATCCCCACCCTGAGGGGTAAAAACGTAATTTCCCTACATCTATATATAAATCCCCTCAAAGACCAAAACCCTAATATTTTCTTGTTCTCACACTCATCCACGTCACCCCCCAATTATTTTTAGCAGAACACTTTTTTGTTTGTGAATTTGTCCTGTAGAATAACACACACATACACAAACTCCATCCCTAATCCCTCCAACTTAACTCAGCTGCCTCCTCATCCATGCCTCCACAAACTCCATCCGCAGGCCCTCGTAGATTGGTGGCCTCAATCCCTCCACAAACTCCATCTGCGAGTCGCCGCCTCCTCCCTCGCAACCTCCTCCTCCTCTTCCCTTGCAACCTCCGCCTCCAGCCTCAAAGCCTCTTAATTCCCTCGCAACCTCTGCCTCAGCGGGCCCAAATTGGCCCTCACTAGTCGCATCCTCCTCCCTCGAAGCCTCCTCGCTCACAACCTTCGCCTTCGCCTCCCCAGAATAACTCTTCCTCTGCCGCTCGGAATCGGCCCTCACAGGTCGCAAAATCATGATTCTGAAGCTTGCTTCTATTCAGTTCTGTAGTTATGTTATGTTGAATGTAAATGTTGAAATTGTTAATAGAGATTAATCAAATCATTTATGTTCTGTAGTTCTGTTCTGTTGAATGTAAATGTTAAAATTGTTAATAAACAATCAAACCATTAATCTATTTTTGTTCAGCTTTATATAAAGACGGTTTTTTTTATTCCCCATTCAGGGACCCCCGCGGGGATCAGGGACCCCACAGCGATCGAGGATGGGGGATCAGGGACAGAGACTATACTCCCCACCCTGTCCCGCCCATTGTCATTCCTAACCGCATGTGATATTTGTTGTGCATTTTATATTATATATGTTGTGTATAATATATTGGTTGATTTTTTTATTGTGCATCAAGTATTTCCTGTTTATTATAGTTGTACCATACAGTGAGTATTCGTGTATGGTTAAGGTACAAAAGTAATAGATACCGGATCAAAGTACCACCATGAAAACGACATCGTATCCCAAATTATCAAGTATTGCCATACGGAGTTTACCATGTAAATCAATTAGCTCCAACTTCTATTTTGGGTTGGTTTGGACGGTTTAGATGCGCTTTTAAAAAATTGTAATTATGATTTTTTGAAAAAAAATAAGAGTTAATTTATGTTTAGATATAAAAAAAAAAGTAGTATCAGAAGATTTTTACTTAATTGTAAATATTTTTTATGTTATAAATATTTAAAATTTATGAGGTGCATTGAGAGCGAGAAATTTTTTTCTCTATATCATTCATTGCATTGCATCATTCATTGCATGATACATAATCTAAAATGTCAAATATAATGGAAAAGAAATGAGTTTAAATTTAAAATAATTAAGGGGATAAAATAGTTTATATGTTAAAATATATGTGGTGCATAGCAAAAAAAATCTCTTTCTCTCATTGCACCTAATAATTTCTCATAGCTCCAACTTCTATTTTGAGTTGGTTTGGACGGTTTGGATGCGCTTTAAAAAAAATTTAATTAA
Source organism: Aeschynomene evenia (assembly GCA_013621005.1). NCBI lineage: Eukaryota > Viridiplantae > Streptophyta > Magnoliopsida > Fabales > Fabaceae > Aeschynomene > Aeschynomene evenia. Next base: position 11,586,126 of record CM024265.1, read on the forward strand.
TTTCTTTTGAAAAAAATGAGTTAATTTATATTTAGATATAAAATTGATTTAGATTTAAACGTAGTATTAAAAGATCTTTATTTAATTATAAATATTTTTTATGTTATAAATATTTATATTTTTGAAAGATAGAACAACTATTGAAAAAAGATTCTTTTTTACTTTTTCATATGATTATAATTTTACTAAAAATTTATATTCAAACATACTTAAAATAAATTTAAATAAGATTTTTTAATTAAAAAATCTTATTTTAATAAAATAATGACATTTAAAAGTCAACAGGATTCATTTGGTGGTGAAGGATTTGAGTAGTACGTACGGATAAGATTCTAGATTCAAATCTCGTTATAAGTAATGTAATTTCTGAATATAAAATAAATAATGACATTTAAACAATCACTTAGTATACAAAATGAATATATAGATGAACAATGATACTATTTAGACATCAAAATATATCAAATATTCTTACATTCTATTGACAATAAGATATAGTTCTCACTAATTTTATAATTCTTTTTTTATTTTTTCAATAATTATTTCTTCATCATCTATTTTTATGTTTATAATCAAAGTGCTTGTTTAATTTAAATGTCATTATTTAGTTAAAATAAGAATTTTTTAATTAAAAATTTTTTTTATTAAACTTCTGGATATGTTTGAGTGTTACGTTAACTTTGTATAATCTCTAGAAAAAATTAAAAAAAATTATTTTTTATAAGCGGTAATCTCCATGAATGAAAAAAAATATTTTATATAATATAAAAAATATTTATGATTAAATTTAAAAAATTATATTATATTCAAATATAAATTAATTTTATATATAAATATAAAATTACTTCTTATTTTTTAAAATATCTTAATTAAAAAAATTAATTAAAAAAAAATTTCTAAACTAAATCCAAACAAGATCAAAGTGGATATTAAAATACCTTTATCCATAGACCATGAGAAATGCTTTTGTGGTATCTATATATATATATATATGACCCGGGACGGACCCAAAGGGGTAATAGAGTCCTTGCCCTCTTAGCTTGAAAGATTATTTAATATAATGATAAACTTTGATTATTAAATAGTACTCCCTCTGTTTTTTTTTAATTGTCTAATTTAGAGATGCGTACATTTATTTTTAATTGTCCATTTCAAATTTTAACACAACATTTATTATTTTTTTCCAGTCTTACCCTTATTTAATATTCACTATCTCTATTAATTGAGGAGAGATAATAACAAAAAAGTAAAAGGTAATTTAGTAAAACTTATATACATTTTGTTAACTTTAATACTATATCAATCATTACCTAAATTCTCGTGCGTATTTAAAACTGAACAATTAAAAAATACGAAGGAAGTAGTAAGTTTTATTTGATTATCTAATGACAAACTTGGTCATTACATAATTTTATAAATTATAGCATTTAGAAGCTCTTACATATTACAAAATTATAGCATTTACAAGCTCTTACATGTTCCTTCTCTTTATACTGTAATTTTTAAAAATAGATTATATTAAAAAAATATTTGAAATCATTTAGAATTTAAACAAGAAAAATTATTAGTATATTTAATCTCCTAAATTATTAAGTCAAATATATTTTATTTATTTAATCTATTAATTTATTTTGAAAGCATGTAACTTAATTATGGTAATAATTATTTAATAATATTTTTATTATATTTTCTTAATAATAATAATTGGAGAATGAAAAATAGTCTTGGATGAAAATTTTAAAAATTATATAAATTTAAGAATATTCCTATTTTCTAGATCCGTTTCTGTATATAACTAATTGCCTATCGTATTATGATAGTAGGAAATCGAAGTTCCTTAAGCTAACGCAACCGCAACAGGAATATTCTCCACAGCTCATATCAAATGAAATCATAACCCATCCCCACATAAAAATCTAATAAAGTTTCACGTACGATAGAAATAGTTCAATTTGTATCCAACAGAAATGGGTATCTATTACTCCCTCCGTTCACTTTTATTTGTCTTTTTAGGAAATTTATTTGTTCACTATTATTTGTCATTTTAGATTTTCAATGAAACATTTACAATCTCTTACAATTATTATTGCAAAAAAACTATAAAAATAATTTTGTTATTGTACTAGAAATTAATGTGTTTTAATCACTTTCTTAACTTTCTTTAATAAGTGTGCAATATTTGGAGAATAGGTCAAGTATTATTGCATAAAAATCAGAACGAATTAAAGGAAGAAACAATGGCGCATATTATGCAGCAATAATGATGGAAGCAATAAATGGAGAGTACCTGAGTGAGGCACGTGCAACAGTGGCACACGTGTCCACTATCTCAGCGCATAATAGCAAGTCCTTCTGGTTACCAGTGACCTCGTACGACCTCAAGCAAGTGAACGCTGTTCCCAGCAAACCCGTGTACACTGTTGGATCAACCACTTCTCTCCGGCACCAAGTTACATCCACAACCTATTACCCATAATAATATAACTAAGATTTTCAATAATCATATAATTATTTCATTTTTTTTAATTTCTTTTCCAATGCGCAGAAGACAGCCAAAGGCATTATTAATTAACTTTTCCAATATAAACTATTTTTTGTTGGAAAGTAATAATCATGAAAACTTACACCTTAATTTTACTCTGTAATCAAACATATGTCCTAAGTTTTTGATGCAGAGAAGAACTAAGAGAGTGAAACATGTGAAATGAAGAGTGAGAAGGAAAACAAAAATTAACACATGCCTGGTCCTTGAGGGAAACAGCGGCTCTGAGAAACGTTTGAGTGGGAAGTGAAAGATTTGAAGCCGTCAGATTCAGATTTTCCTTGATCAAATTCGAGGGCTCGTGATTTCTCTTATCGTCATGTTCATCCTCAAACATCGAAGATGTCATTGCCTCTACTTATCTCGCAAATTCTGAAAATGAAAAAAGCGCGTGGAGAGGGAAAAAGGGTTAATAAGGTTTTTTCGCTATTCAAACTGGACATAGAAGAATAGATGAGGCACCACCGAGGTGTACTATATAGGAGTACCATATCTTATTATTATTATTATTAATTTATAGAGCAAATATAAACATAAAAATAATAATATAATCTATCAATAAAATAACTTTTTAAAATATAAAATTGACAATATAATTATTTAATATTAAAAATTCAGAATAATATTGTCTTTTAAATTAAAATGTTATATTATCTTGAATTTTTAATTTATTGAGATTAATTCATATCATAAGAGATTAATTCATCATTCGCTTCAACTCAAATTGTGTTAATTAAGGGATTATTTTATTCTTGACATTAATTGAAATAACTAAATAAGATATTTCCTATAATTTATCCATTCTAATAATTTACTCGTATATATTCTTGATTCTTCAGCTTAGGGGAAAAAAGATTGAAACGTGTCTAGTTATAGTTATGTGGAGTGGCGGTGTATGAAGACACGATACACCTCACAACTTTTGTCAAGGTGGAACAGTAACTTAAAACAACATGCGAATCACATGCTTTTCTGGATAAGATGTTACTTTTGCACCGTAAATACGTGAGGAATAACACTTTTTTAGTCAAAATATTCAACAAAACTCATTTAATATTTTATAGTTTAAATATTATTTTAATTATAAATATATTTTTAATGAATTAGATAATTATGATTAATTTAACTGATTTTTTGTTGTGTCTCTAATAATACTTTTTTTGTACGGTGTAAATTTGTGATTGTGGGCCATAAGAACATATACTCATGTCGGTTTTCATTATTTAATTCGATATTAAATTCAATTAAGTGATAAAAAGAATGGGGGATTTATTCAGTTTTGTTTTTTCCTTATGTAGGTGCTGGGATACTTAATTCTATGTCTATTTAGTAACTGATTTGTTTCGTTTAATTGTTTTCAATGTTGCCGCTGGTAATATTTGTTTCGTGGTCTATTCTATATATAGGAGGAGATCAGATTACCAAAATGTGAATGTGATTAGTGACTAATTTATGTCTAATTATAGCGTGTAAGCATTAGGCTGAAAGTATAAAAAAAATTAGGGGCTTGTTTGGATGTTATTATAACAAAAGATCTTTTTTTAATTTATCTTTTTAATTAAGATCTTTTAAAAAAGTAGAAGTGATTTTATGTTTGGATACAAAATTAATTCATATTTGGATGTAATATAGAAAGATCTTTATTTAATCGTAAACATCTTTTTTATGTTATACAAAATGTCTTTTTTCAGAAGATGGAAATTACAACTTCTGAAAAAAGATATTTTTTTACTTTTTCTAGAGATTATGCTTTTACTTGAAATTAGCATCTAAACATATCAAAAAATTCAATAAGATCTTTTTTTAATTAAAAAAGATCTTATTTTAAACAAATAATGACATCCAAACAAGCATTAGGTCACGTTAAAAAGATGATTAATGTATTAGTTTAATATAATTTGGCCCATTGTAAACCGAACAAACTAAGAGTAATGAGTGTATTCATATGTTTATATCATATGTTTATATAATTAGTAATGTTTGACGTATAACAAAAATACGTTCAACTTGTATCTAACGTGTGCTATCCATGTTACAGGATGTTGCTATACGTATATGTACTATCCGTATAGCACATATCCTGTAATATGAATAACATGTTGGATACAAGTTGGACGTATTTCTGTTGTACGTCAAACATTATTGTTTATATAATGACAATAGTCCCTAATCCCTATAATATGCATTCCTGCTTTGACTATTCGCTCTCATGTTCTATCAAGATAGTGCAATTTTGGTCTCTCGAACACGCTATTATTTATTTAAGAGCTCAACAATATGCCTATAAATTGCAAAGAAAGAGCGTCTGCGCTTCGTAAAAGTCTTAAAATACTATGGTGGATTTGATATTAGTGTTACTTTATTTATCTTTTTAAAAGTAATTTTTCAAAAAGTATAAATTAAAATAAAATAAAAATTATTTTTAATAAGTACAAGGCACAAAAATAATATTTGATAAAACTTTTTCTAAAATTTAAAATGAGTATAATATATATAAATTGTTGTAACAATTATTAATCTAAAGTGATGGAGAGTTTGAAAATAAAATATTAAATTCTGTAATTTAAGTACGCATAAATCTAAATATTAATTATTGGAATTCCTGAAGAGATTCCTATAGTCATAAAAGATTTAAAAGATGAATTTGAGATGAAAGATCTTTGAAAGACTAAATTTTACTTCGGTCTACATGTTGAATATTTGATTAGTGAAATTTCAATTTTCGTCAATCAACTTACATTGAGAAAATCTTGAAGAAATTTTATATGGATAAACCACATCCATTAAATACTCCAATGATGATAAGGTCGTTGGATGTAAAAAGAGATTCATCTCTTCCTCAAAAAAATGGGAAAGAAGTCTACTTGGTCCTGAAGTACCATATCTTATTGTCATTGGAGCACTCATATACCTTGCTAATTATAGACAACTAAATATAACATTTGCTGTAAATATATATATTAGCAAGGTATAATTCATCTCGGATTTATTTGATATTCTTCTACCGACACATCTCAATCTTGTGTACTAATTTCTTGAAGGTAGAAATATATTAAATAACATCTTTAAGATAGGGATAAAATATTGTATTTTTTTCCTTGATTAAGGGTTTTATCTCACTGGACTTTTCTTTGACAAAGTTTTTAATGAGACAATCAAAAATCCTACATTATGAGGATATTGTACTTTTTTCCTTCACTAAGATTTTTTTTTTTAATGGGTTTTTTTAGTAAGGTTTTAACGAGGCATATTCCAGCAACAGATATTCAAAGGGGAGTGTTATGAGATAATATTGTGAATATATATATCTTAAACAGATTTAGATAAGATTTAGATAAAATTTGATTTGATCTTATCTCTTTCTTATCAAGATTTGATTTGATTTTATCTCTACCTTAGTTTACTTTATTATGAGACTGTCAATAATATTGCTTTCTCTTCACATCTATTTCTCTCTCATATTTTTATTGGTTTCACGACAGCACATTTAATTTGCTCGTCCCTACTATTGGATTAGGCAGAAAAGTATTCAGTTAGCTTTTCCTATGTAAGTATCTAACAATTTCTTAGCACATGAACATTGCTTATCCTGTTATTTAAGCAATGTCGTGTCCGCTTAGGTAATCAGTACATTTGGCCATAGACAAAACTACAAAAGGTAGTATAATCGAAAAACTAAAATGATTATATTTTAATTGAATCTCCAGCACTATTTACAAAATAGAAAAAACAAACACAACACAGAGTTGGTAAAATGTGTCTCTCAAAACAATACTACTAGGAGTTTGTAAAATTTGAGTCTATACAAAGTGAAAAGAAGAAAAAAATATATACACAACAATTTTTAAGGCATAAAATCCTTAGGGAATGAACTTGGGGTTACGTTTGTATGTGTTCCTCAATATTGGATGGTTCCTTTCTGTTATTATAACTGGAACCCTTTCTCCTTATAAGAAGATCTCCAAACCTTCTTAGCAAGGCTTTTCTCTTCCTCGAGTTCGGCTCGCTCTCTGAATCTTCAAAATGAGACTCATCAGATTGATCAAACTCATCAGGGGTTCCCATAATCTCAGCATCATGATTTATTGATTCTGAATCTGATGATTCTACATCATCAAATATTGAACCTTTAAGTAGAGTTGCATCATCATCACCCACATATCCTTCTTTATTTGGTTCTTCATTCCCCAATTTTTGTGGTTTATGAGGACTTATCATGTCCCTAAGGTTAAGACTAAAAGTCTTGCTTAGACTTCTAGTTTCTTTATGTTCCCTATGATCCACTGAGTAGTTTTGTGCCCTTGCTCTTCTTGTTGATTCCTTATCCTCTTTAGCGCCTTCCTTTGTTGATGGTGGCTTCTGATTGTCCTCGATTTTGAACTCCTTTGTTGATGATTCCGATAGCAATCGCTTCAACTCTCTAATGTTCTCGAACGACGCAGCTTCATGAATCTTCAACATTTCATTCTCTTGGACAAGCAGTGTGAGATTCTCATGCAGCCTAACATTCTCAGACTTAGCAATCTCTAAAGCTTCTTTCGCCACATTGGCTTCGTTCAATGCCTGTTTGAGTATGTCACGCAATTTTTGATTCTCATCTTTTGAAACCATGGTCTTGTTCTCAGCTTCCTTGAGCAACTCGAGTAATCGTGTTATTTCTTCTTGTGCAAGCAACCTTTCCTCTTCGCCCTTTTTAATACAATTCACAAACTCTGTTTCCTTCCCATTCCATGCCAAATGTGACTCTTCGGCCTCCAATCTCAACCTCTCAGCAGTGTTCTTGTACCTATCAGCTTCTTTCGTTGTAACATCAAGAAGCTCTTTGTACTTCTCTTCTGTGCTTTGCAGCATCACTTTCCAGCGCTCCGCGTCGCCTTTGGAATGCTCGAGTTCCACTTGGCTCAAGGTTAATTTTGCCTTCACCTGATTCGCCTCGGTCGCTACTTCCTTAAGCGCAAATGCTAACTCATCCATAGCCTTCTTGCTATTCTCTTCCGCCTCGGTCGCAGACCTCAATTCATCTCTAAGTTTATTCAATTCCTCAAGCATAGCTTCTGTGTTTTTAGATAGTTCCACACCATCACAATCACATGAATTTTCCTTTGTAGAAAGGCTATTCCAAATGTCAGCTTTGGGTTCATCTCCACCACTAACTTTCATGTTTTGTGTGGCGGCAGCAATCCCTTGAAGGGCCTTCAATTTCTCTTCAAGCGAACTGATCAGAATCTTCGACTCCTCAAGAGATATCTTGCTTTGTTCAAGCTGTTTTGTCTGCACAACCAACGTGTCAAACAAATTAGTCTCTGATTCTTTCCTTTTCTCCAATTCACTCTCCAATTGTTGAACCCTCCTCTTGTAATCAGAAATAATGCTCATTGCATTAGCCTCCGATGATCTAAGGCTATTCATCTCATGTTTCAAAGCATCAATATTGTTATTATCTTTCACACCCTTTTGTTCCCTTGTGTTAGATATGGATGATTGGTTTTTCTCAAAACCCCTCTTTGGGGTTAATCCTTCATCAACCATGAAATTGTTGGTATCCTCTTCAACATTCTTCTTCATTTGTCTTGGTTCTTTGAAGGCTTTACCTTTCTCTTCATTGACTTTTCCCATCTGCTCCTTCATCATCATCAAATTGCTGCGCTCCTCATCATCAAATTGCTGCTCCAAATGATGCTGTTGTTGCATCTTAAACATCTCGCAAATTTTATGTCACAAGCTATATATATACCCTTTTTTTTTTTTCAAAACCATAAACCACATATATTAGTACAAATCAAAATAAACAACATCATTTGTAGTAACAAAAACATGGTTAATGAAAACAATGGTTTTAAATTGCAGCTGCAATATGCAAAATAGTGAGAAAATATTGTTGACACAATGGCAATTGAAAAATTTGCATGTGATTGTAGATGGTAATTCAAAACCATGATGCAAACTATGTATGATAGGGAAATTCATCAAATACATCATGATCACAATCATAACAGCAAAAGGATGAATTAGAAGTATACTTGTACAATCACAATCGACAGCGAAATCTCGATCAACGCCCGTATGATTTGAGAGAAAATGTTTTCATAACAAAAATTTCAAAAACCTTATCATACGATTGTCAAAATTGTAAGGTTGAGTTGTACATATATAAATATATATATGTATAGCAGAGCTCTCAATAATGAAAAAAACAAATTATTGAAAGAAGATTAAGGGAACTCACGAGGACTTAGGTGGCGGTTTTTGTTGTTGTACCAAAATGAATTGACTGCATGAAATTGGATTTTTGAGAGCAAGGATTGAATTAGGAGATATCTTTGAAGAGCAATGTAAGGAAGTGGAATCAATGAAAACAGGACATGTAGGATATTGCAGGTGAAAGTTGTAATCGCAGGCAAATCTTCATTTAGGAAGGGGCTATTATTGGAACAATAATAATAATAATAATAATAATAATTATAATAAGATTAATAATAACACGGGAAAATCGCAATAGCAGAAAGAGAGGCTTGGGTTTTAGAGAATTCCGAGGTTGACGGGGTTTCCGTAGGAACCTGCGGGGATTTAAATTCAACGTTGGATCGTTAAGAGTTGTTGTGCTGGGAAGGCCGGCAAAAATTTTGTATTATTCTAAACACAAAGTGTAACAACATTTTTTCAATTAAAATAATAAAAAAATTTATTTAATATTTTTAGTACAAATAATAATATTAATCATGTATTTTTTTTATTGGGTCGAGTGATTTAGGCTTAAATTATTATTTTTTGACTGTTTTAGCTTGTACAATTTTATACTCCTAGTAAAACTCAATTCTAAAACATACTATCTGCGATTGTTTTCTCTGACTATGTGTCAGAGTCACAAAGTCAGAGAAAATGTGACTCCATAAAAATGACTCCTTAGACGATTTGATTTTGGGATCACAATCAGACACGAAGTCACTCTGACTCAATGAACAATTTTTTTCAATTTTTTGTCCACTCTTAAAATGGAGTCACGGAGTCACTAGCTGGTGGTCACAAAGTCAGGTGATGGTTTAGTAAATTTTCGTTCCAATTATGTCCTTATTCATTTTTCAAAATTTCAATCTCATCCTTTTAAACTCTATTGATCATTTGTCTTATCAAAACAAATATGATACAAGATACTACGTATTTACCAAAAAGAAAATGGAATCATTGTGACCTTGTGTCAATAACTCTAGTGACACTAACTCTGTTGACTCCACTGACTATGTCACGAGAGTTAGTAAAAACAAATGCAGCCTTGTAATACCATTGCAATGGTCAAATATTAACCTATCACTCCCTCTTTTTTTTTTATTTGTCCACTTTTATTTTAAGCTTGTTTTTTATTTGTCCAGTTAGCAATTCTAGGTAATATTTGATATATTTTTCCTGTTTTACCCTTAATTAATTCATCTTTTATCAAGTAAATTACACTATCTAAAACGATGTGTCCACTCTAATTAAAGACAACATAATAAAATACATTAGTCTTTTATTAATTTTTAGATAAAATCAATCACTATCTAAAATATCGTGAAAAGAGAAAGTGGATTAATAAAAAAAGAAGAAGGAATAATATATTTTAGATATTAATTATAAAGAATGAAATGAAATTTTAAATTGTTCTTAGTACCTATTACGCCTATATTATCAGCCTATGCAAGAACCACCCTGTGCAGTCCAACGGTGATGGCCCAAATATGCAACGGTGACACTAAGCCAAGCTGAACAGGGCCATAAAGGAAAGTGGAGCTCATCCCCACTAAGGGTATGTTTGTTTGAGGATAAGTGAGATGAAAGTTAGGAGGAGGAAACAAGTGAGAACGAAGTTGGAGAACTTCCATTGTATGAATGAAGAGAAATATAAGACAGTAGTAAGAGAGAAATGGGAGGGAAATGTAAACTCATATAAAAATATGGGAAAAAAATATTTTACCTCCCTGAATGTTCGGGTCGTTGCAATTTAGCCCCTGAACTTTCAAAATGGGCAATACGATTCCCTGTATGTTTTAAAACGTGCAATCTGTCCCATCCGTCACAACTCCATCCATTTTTCCGTTAAATAAGCACATGCAGTTCACATGTCATTCATTAAATGACTAAAATACCCTTTTTTAACGGGGAAAAAAGCAGTTTACCCCTTAAAATACCATTTACTTTTACGGAGAAAAAAGCATACTGTGTGTTTTTTTCCTCGTAAAAAAAGGGTATTTTAGTCATTTAATAAATGACATGTGCACTGCATGTGCTTATTTAACAGAAAAATGGATGGAATTGTGACGGATGGGGCAGAATGCACATTTTAAAACATACAGGGAATTGTATTGCCCGTTTTGAAAGTTCAGGGGCTAAATTGCAACGACTCAAACATCCAGGGAGGTAAAATGGTTTTTTCCCTAAAAATATTTCTCTCCAAAAGTGGAGTGAAATGGAAGAGAAATTTGACAACTCTTACTCCTTCCTTCTTATATAATTTTTATTCTTACAATATTCTTTTGCTTCAGACATGAAATAATCATTTTAAAATAAATGAATATATATATTGGTGAACTTATAATAATAATTTTAAGATAAATTTAAATATTTGAAATATTTAATATTTTATTATAATAAATTTATTATATTGTAAAAAAATTATTTTTATTTTTAATAATTATATAGTAATTTCATTATATAGATATTATTTTTTAATGTTAAAATTATAATATGAAATTAATAAATATATTTTTTTCTCAATTACTTTCCAATTAAATAAAAAAATTTAACTCATCTTCAACATTTTTCCCTTTTACTTCATTTCAACCAAACAAATCACAGAAACTTGAACTTCTACTCAACTTTTTTACCCTCCACTTCTTTCCCCTCTACTTCTTTCCTCCCCACTTTCTTCCGCTACCAAACGGACCCTAAAGGTCGGATAACCACGATTTCCTAGAAATGAGGGATGAAAGTGCAGAGAGGGCCTCAACAATGAAAGAAAGGGGGAAACAATTATGATCCTATATTTAAAGGCCCTTGAGAGGATCGTCCATGTATCCATGATTGTCAGTGCGTGTGTCCTCACAAGTACACCCCAAGTCTTTCGGGAAGGCACATAAGAATCAGTGGAAGTTCGACAGGGCAACACAACAGTAACATTGACACCGTTGTTGAAGACTCTTTTGATAATCCACTGGTTTCTTTACTTTTTCACAGTTTACTACACACCATATCAAGCCGCATCAGTTGGATAATATGTATGGTATAATCCCTTAGTAATTAGCCCTTAATGTTTAAGTCATCTTAGGTCAATTATTGAGGGTCACGACCTGATATCATAATTTGTTTTCTTTATTTCAAATATAATACGCGAAAAATACTTGAGAATATTTTTTTTCGAAAATAATACGATATGAAAGTAAGGACTCTTCACATAGATAAAGCGCTAACATAAAATAACATGCTTGTATTTTGTATATAATTAAGAAAGAGCATTCCATACATGAAATCCATAAATACTAAACTCCCATCAAGTCAATAATATATATAAGTAACTATGTGTTATCTCATAAGCCAAAAATTGAGACTCATGAGACTCCACAATAAATATAAAATCATAAATAATTGCCTACTAACAATGGTCCAGAATCAGAAACATAAAACAAAACGTATCCATAACATCTAATGAAATTGCTAAAACATGTCTAAAATGAGTAAAGATGAAAATATAAATGAACGAGGTCTCCACTGGCTCCTCGCTAGCTCTGGCGTCTTGCTCGACATGGTTCTCTATAGAAGGAATGAGAAATAAGGGGTGAGCAACTGAGAAGTTAACTTAGTAGAGACGTCACTCTGGGTTTATTATGAAATAAGTAAACATACATAGGTTCATTTATGAATAGTTTGCAAACATAAGTTCTCCGAAACAAGTTAACCTAAGTGTGTCTGTGTTCATTTTCAACATGTGAGCATACATAATTATAAGTGACATACATGTCTTACTCTTATAATGCACATACATAATACATAAGCAACACTCATAACTTATCACCTAGCTTTCTTTAATCTCGTCTTTTAACTTTATCTTTTCTCTATAACATTGTGGCAAGCAACCCTCCCATCATTTTTCCTCCGAACATCCAACCTCTAGGCATGAGCTCATCCTAATCTTATGGGGCAGAGTTCACCTTTTCTTAGTAAAGAGGTTGCATACCGAGGATGACATCCCTCCCTTAGCAACTCTCAGTATATACCGAAGGCTACATAGTGTCTTAGCTTTAACTTTAAGATCATATCATTACATAATATATCATTGCTTAGTGTAAGCTCCAGGAACCCTCCAGGACAAAATTAAGAAATTAATTTTGTTATAATGTTTAGATGAGAAAAATCAATCTAGAATATATTTTATTAGAATTAGTTAATGTTTGCTCAATATGTTTCAAGATTAAAACGGCAAACTCAAAGTAAATTAATTCATACATACATTATCACTAATGTGTTTCTATAAAATTTCAATTTTATAGAAGTATGAGTTAAAATTTACTAAGTGTTTCTCATGATCATTGAGACACTTTCTGAAGTGCAATTCTGAAGAAACAAAGCAAGGATCGAGCTGATTCAAAGTGGTATCCAAAGTATCATATGCAAGGAGCAAGTACAAATAGTTAGCACATCCAGAAAACTTAGCACATCCAGAAAACAACCACAACAACCAAAGGAGAGCTCAGAAACTGCTCATTCAGCAATATCAGAATTCTGCTACATTTCTAATATAGTCCAAGATCCGATTCTGAATCAACTTTCTCAAGCAATTCTGAAGACAAAATTGAAGCCCGATTCTGAAGCACTTACAACATAAATTCTGATGAAATGCTGAGTCACTATTTCGGAGACACAAACTCATTAAAAGTGGTAATTGTCAGCTGAGGCATACGAACAAACACAGCATGCAAACATTGGGAACTAAAGTGCTTTAAGTATGTATTAAGCCCCATAACCATGTTTTATTCTCTGACAGTGACATAACCCATACTTACACAGAGGAATCTTACACACCTCAGTTAAAGCCTCCACTAAGAATTAAAATAGTGCAAACACTCCTCCACTAACTTCAACATCTCCAACGGTTGGAATTTAGCATCCAACCTCTATTTAATGAAGCTACAATCAAGGGAAGAAGCAAGGAAGATCACTCGAGCATAATCAAATCATTACAACAGCTAAAAGCATTCAGAAACACATACAACATTATATCTTACTTATTTTCTTATTGTTGTTTTTTTTCCTTCCCTAAACACTTATTGCAATTTATACACATCTTTGAGTGTTCTAGGATTAGATTTTGGAAAGGTTCACTAACAATGAAGGTAGTGAAACGTGAGAAGGGGGGTTGAATCACGTTACACCGACAAATCCTGTTTCTGAAAATTACTTTAAAAATAAAGATCAAGTATAAACTTGTCTTGCACAGCGGAAACAGTTTGTTAGTAATAAACATAAATTAGCCTATAGACAAGGCTTTTGTAGATCTTGAAAGTATATTTACTTTCAAGGTCCTCTAAATGATAAAGGTTAACACTTTAACTTTCAACACTTAGTCTAATGATGATGAAGATTGCGCAATATGCTATATGTGTGTATGCAATGATTGATGACTGTTGTCGTGTCAACCATAAATTTAATTATTTATAAAACCAAGTTCCCCTAATATAGTTTAGTGGAAACCAGGGTCGTCTCTCACAAGGAATGGCTAAAAGAGTAATGCACAAGACTAGTTGTATGACGGTTTGTCACAATTGGGGGGTTTTTGTATGCAAGAGAATTAAATTGGGATAAAATAAGAATAATAAAAATAGCGGTTTATGGGGGTGGAACATTCATTAGGGTGTTATCATTGGCTACAAAAGAATGCATGAATTGATTAATTACGCCGGAGTTAGATCTAACTCCTTTGTTGTGATTCTAATGATTAATTGCCTAGAATGGGATTAATTAGTGAGATCTCACCTTTAGTTCCTGTAACACCCCGACTTTTATTAAGTCCTAATTAAGTGAGATTAAGGGTAATTGACCTTGGTTAGGATTTAATTCGGTTTGGGTGGATAAGTTTCTTCTAGTCAAACCCTTATGTGTGACGTGATTTAAGTGTGTATATATGTGTTCATTCTATGCTATGTGAATTACGTGTGTAAATTATATGTCATGATAATTATGTGTATTTATGTGAGTGTTCATTGTGTGTGGGAGAGTATGTTGGATGCATATATGAGTTTTAATTGGTATTTAGATGATGCATATGGTTATGAATGATGATATAAAATATTTATATGAGTTACATGATGTTATTAGATAATATTAGTGTTATATATTATTATTTATTTTATTTTATTTTATTTTGTGTCTATGTGTGTATTTTAATTTATATTTAAATATTAGAAAAAATATATGAGCATTATAGTATTATTTGGGGGGATTTGGAGTGTTTTAGTAATTTAAGTGACGGTGGGCCCCACAATGACTCTTGACCTAGTCACTCCCTATATAAACACTAGTAACCCTCTCCAATTGAGAAAAACACTCTCCTCCTTCTTCTGAGCCGCCATAGTCATCTTTCTCTCAAGAGCTCCCTAAGCCATTGATACTGCAAACCACGAAACACCTATCAAACCTTACCCAATCCAGAAAATAAATTCATATTCTTAATCCTCTCATCAAGCCGGACCTTTTTACCGATTCCGTTTCTCCGTTTAGAGTCTCCGGCATCACCGGACCGTTCGTGGGGCTAGAGAGAGAGGTTTCCAACGAGAGCAACGTCGGGAAAGGGTTTCTCTTTGCATATTTCGAAATTGTCTTCAAGAGGTAGGGGTTTAGGCATTCTATTTTCATGCATATTGATGATGATTTTATGAGATTAATGTGATGGTCGTTTTTCCCATTAGGAATTTTTGTGCCTTATTATTATTATTATTATTATTATTGTTATTGTTATATTTACGACGTAGATATAGCGCATATATATATATATATATATAAATAAATAAAAAGAGACAGTTTATTTGTATATGTATATTTCTATTACATATTATTATTACATAAACTTATACCTATTAGCATGTATATTAGTTAATAATAGGTAGATAACAGGTAGAAATAATAATAATAATATGATAATGATAGTAATATTAATAGGGAAGATAATATGTGAGTATATGATATATATTATGATGAAATGATCTGAATGAATTAACTCTGTCACTCGGTAAAAGTTAAAAGATGTTCTGAAAGATATTCTGGTGCTCTGAAAGATCTCTGTTAACTCTGAAAGATTTCTGATAATTAAAAGACGTTCTGAAAGATCTCTGAAACTCTGAAAGATTAAAATACCCTATAGCCTTCAGCTTGTGATGAGAGTTGTAGGGAGGGGTGGCATCCTCGGCTGCAACTCCTTCACTTGAGGAAGGTGAACTGTACCCCCTCTTCCCGTATGTTTTAGATGAGCTCATACCTAGGGGCCGGATTGTAGGAGTAAGGATGGGAGGGAGGCTTTGCCATGTCTGACAGCTTCAAGTAAAAGTTAATGATAAGATGCTCTGAAAGAAAGTTCTGATAAATGTTCTGTTATGTTATATTTTCCCTGATTGTGATAGAAGCACATAGTACACTACACACGGGCCTTTAATTATGATATGTTATATGAATTAATAAAATGGACAAGATGCACTTAGGTAAGACGTTCCGGGGAAAGATTGATTTTCAACTTATATCCGAATTGAACTCATTCATGCTTCACTTATTTTATAATTAAACCCGGGGCGACTTCCTCTACTGAGTCACTTCCCAGTGCTCACCCTATGTTTTTCCCACCTTTTAGAGGAGCAGACAGAGCAGGATGTCGGAGCACACGAGGAGCCCGTGCAGACTTAGTTTATGATATAGTTCCCTAGATATCAGAGACATGTTTTATTTCCTTATCAGATGTTATGACTTTTATGCTTCTGCTACGTTTATTTATTTATTATGTTTTCTGAGTCCGGACCTTTGTTAGCCGGCAGCTATTTATTTACTCATATTTATGGTGGAATCTCATAGGTCACAATTTTTGGCTTATGGGGTGAGACCTAGTATTTATTTCATGTTTGTTACTTGATGGGAGTTATTTATATGATGTAGTATTTTCGTAGATGTTTGTATAGCTTATTATTATCGTTGTATTTATGCGCCAGGCCCTTATTTTCTATACCGCAAATGATTTTCGAAAATTTACTCCCGCCTATTTTCCGCGTATTATATTTTAAATATAAAGATAAAACATGATAACAGGAGGTAACCCTTATGAAATGGCCTAAAATGACTTAAGCATTAAGGGCTTTCTAGTAGGGTGTTACAGTTCCACTTTCAACAATTATTAAAGCCAATCACATTAATCTAATTAAAGAGACTAATCAGCCAATTAATTACTCATTACCAAATCCTAATATGTCATGCATCAATTAATCAACTAACACATAAACATATGCCAATGAATTAGCCTACTCAATCGAGTAAGCCAAGACAAAGGATTAAACACACAATTTAAGATCTCAAATTATATGCCAAGGATTGATAATGAAAACTTATGCAAGATTAAGAACAAAGCCTCAATTTACCCCAATGATGTTCACACCCTCACAAACTACCAAGAAACTTAGTTACTCATGGCAAGAATTAAAAAGGCAAGAAATAAATTGGAATAAAGAAAGCAATTAACAATAAAGAGCAAAGTACGAAATTAAATGCAAGTTGGAAAGATGGAAAAACGAATAACTGAATTAATGATAAAAGAGTAACTTACAAAACCCGAAAGGGCTGGACGAATAACGTTGGAAATGTAAATGAAGGAGCTAGAGCTAAACTAGGAAAAACGGAAATCCTAATGGAGAGAAAAATAACTCTAACTAGGAAAAGAAAATATGTAAAAGTGGTGGTGTTCAGAGGTAGGTGTTTCTGATGCATTAGCCTCCTTTAAATAAGATGAGCAGCCTCCAAACCCTAATCAATTTGGGCCCCTAACTCGTGCAGATAGGGTTTATGCTGTGACAGAGTTTTGGCGCGGCGCTGGGCGCGTATAGCTCGCTAGAGCGCCAGCGCTGTGCACATGACGAGTTTAAGTGAGCCTCGTGCGCTGGAGCGCGCTATGGGCGCTGGGGCGCTCGATGCTGGTTCTGAAATTCACTGCTTCGCTTCTTGCTCAGTTCCTGATGTCTACAGCTCCAATAATACCTGTGACCTGCACCAAAAATACAAAATATCCAAGATCAAGTGCAAAGGTCATCCTTGAATTGCAAAAACATCATAAAACTTATTATTTTAGCCTTTATTTCTATTAAGCCCAATTAAATTCCAAATTGTATTAAGTACAATAAAAGGCTAAATTAGAGCAAAGAATTGCATACAATCATCCAAATTAAGGGTATAAAATATTGGCAAAAACCACGTTATCAAATATCCCCACACTTGAACAATTGCATGTCCTCATGCAAAAACAATGATTCCAAGCATCTCTCAAAGTAAAGCATTGGCTAACACATCTAACACCTAAGTCCTAAAAGAAAAAAATAAAATCTACAGATGATGGAAAGTTATTCAAAACAGCACACCTTGGTCAGATTTATGCAACACCCTTAACATGTTATCATTTGGCATTAAGAGAAATTAATGAGTTAGGAGAATCAGTTCATGTTATGCAGAGTTGGTTGATTGGCCCTCACCAGTGTGTTTTTCTCTCAATCACTCAGTGTTTTGGCTAAGCACTCAATTGAATAATTCACACAAGTATTCTCATTCCATAAATTTGCTATACTCCTAACATTGCAATTCCACAAACATGGTGCATCAAGAGGTCTTTACAGGGTTGTAACGGGGCTTGAGACATGTATGACATATATGGGAAGTGGACTCAATTCCAAGAAACTAAGAATTCATGGTTCGATTGATCCTAGATGATTTCTAGAAGTAGAGAAAGAGATAGAGAGATGGAAAGAAGAGAAATACCCAAAATCAATGAACCCAAACAATTCCTAGCAAGATAATTTACATGGTTCCCAAATAATTCCACAATGATTCCCAGGAACCCAACAACCTTTATTTGAAGACAATGACATATTTTTAGATTTTTTTTTTGAAATCCTTTTTTTTTCGGTTTTTTTTTGGAACATATTCATCATCCCAATTCTTTTGACATGGAATGAGGTAGAAAGAGGAAAGAACAATTAACCACTTGTATATAAAAGCACTACCTTTACAATTTGTTCCCACATCTTGTAGTTATTCCAATGGATGTACAATTCAACCCAATTTCCCCACACTTAAGACTTTTGCCCAACAATCAAACCATGTCCTCCTAGTTTCTCAGAAGGGATTTTTCATTGTTTTTCTGTCTTTGGCTTGTAATGAGCTTAGTAACAAAAAAAAGGATAAAGGCTCAAATTGGCTACAAACAATGAGAATTGTGTATAGGTTGGCTATTTGGCTAAGTGGCTTTTAGATATAAAACAAAACCATGCCTCAATCACACGCAACATGTATAAAACGCAAAACAAGAATCAAGCAAATTCAGGAATAACAAATACAAGTGTGTGTGTGCCCACAGAAAGAAAGTGATCAGTTGATGTATTAAATCACAGTAAGGCTCAATTCTCACAGGTAATCCAAACAATCATCAGGGATAACAAAAACAATTCAAACTCATATAAGAATAATATGCCAACAATTTATGAATTAAAATCACGGGTAGAAGCAATTTCAGACCAAAGGGTGCTATAAAGACAACTAGCCAATCATCTTACACAAACACAAAATAAAGGAAAATAACTATACATGCAAGATATACACAAAAGCAATTTCGACACCCTCCCCACACTTGAATAAGGCACTGTCCTCAGTGACAAACAATAAAAGAATAGAGAGAAGGGTATAGAGAGAAAACCGTCTAAGGCAGAACTGACAGCGTCCCGGACAGGTGCGCTAGGGCGCGATGTATGCGCTAGGGCGCCAGTGCTGCTGCAGAATTTGGCTAGTTGCTGTCATGTACTCCGTGCATGAGACTCCCTAATGCAAAATTAAATCTAACAAACATCGAGTGATTAATTATAACTATAAAATATAAAAAGCAAAATAAAAGGCTGCAAAATTAAAATTTGGTGGGTTTTCTCCCACAAAGCACTTTGCTTTAACATTCCTAAGTTGGACGTTTGGTCAGCCACTCTTAGGGTGGCTTATGTTTGAATTGATCCAGTAGTTTCCACCATGGTGTGCTTTCTATACCTCCACCGGGATCCCATGAGAAGTGAACCACTCCAAAGAGAATGGTTCCCTTCTTAGTCCGGAACCCAAGAGTTTTGGTCCTTAGATTACCCCTTGGAGCACAACACCCATTCCTGCAAAAGGCATCCCTAAAACCAACAAAATCAAGTGAGGAGGGATGAAAATCCTCACAAGATGGGTTAGAGAAAATAGAATTTAAATCAGTTAAATTCCAAGAAATTTGAGCTCGAAAAGATACCGACACCCCACAAAGGGTAAGAAGTTGAGCATCCGTCTCGAGGCAAGAATACTCATGAGGTCCAAGAACAAATGGGAAGGGTCCCAATGGTTGCTTTGAAACAACAGGGGATGAGGTGGTGGTATCCATGATTTCCTCCTTGCATGCCTCGTCAATTCCTCTTAGTGAGGGAATCTCTGCAGCGACTCCAACACTCGAAGAACTTTCCTCCGCACACACGGTGTCCAACACGGTACTGAGTAAGGGTGGAGGGTCCTCATAGACTATCTCCACATCGGAGTCTTCCTCGACTTCCCCAGATAATTCTTCCACCATGGCCTTCAATGTTTCCCAATCCAATTGCTCTAAAGCAAAATTATCTTCAACAATAGGGAACTCCGGTTCCTCTTGTGATGGTGAATGTGGAGGTGAAGCTGGTGGTGGTAAAGAAGGTGGTAATGGAGAAGGTGGTGGTGGTGATGAGGTGGCCTGAGTTCTCAATTGTTGGAGGTCCTCTTCCATGCGCAAAAGTGCTTGCCGGTTTGTCATGAGCACTTCAAAGATTTGTCTCATCATGGAGCTTTCAGTATCATCGCAAGGAGTAGACGGTGCAAGAGGTGGAGAAGGTTGTGGTTGGTAGAATGGTTCAATGGTTGGTTGATCAAGGTATTCAGTTGGGTATGGGTAAGAATTAGGCTCATGGTATGTGTATGGAAACGGTTCAATGTAGGGGGGTGGTGGTGGTTCATTATATGACTGGCAGTAGGGGTCAAAGGATGGGTGGTCTTCATTATGGGTGGTCTTCATATAGTAATTAGCAATACTGTACACCCGGTTTCTTCAAATGATCTTCAAAAAGTCTTCAAATGAGGTTCAGAAAAATTTTCCGAAGCTCATGTGTCTTCTAAAATAGTCTTCAAAAAACAATCTTCAAACTCTTGAGACAAACTCAAGGCCTTCAAAAAGTCTTCTTACACATGAGACAAGCTCAAGGCCTTCAAAAAGTCTTCTAATTGTCTTCAAAAAGTCTTGGACTAGGCCCATTTTATTCAAAAATGGCCCACAGTGTAGTTGTCTTCATAGGTCTTCAGTTGACTTTTATTTTGTTTGTTTGTCTTCAACCAAGTGTAGAATAATTTAGGTCTTCAATTTGTAGATTGGTTGTAGATTGTAGATCTTCCCCTTTTTGTAGATCTTTGTAGACATACACTCACTTTTTGGGATATACTTAAAGCTTTTAATTTTCAAAAAGATTTTCGAAAACAGTTCTTAAAAGCTCTTTAGGTTAAGTAAACCTTTCAGCGTGCGAAAACGATCTTCACCTAAAGGTTTTGTAAATATGTCAGACACTTGGTCTTCCGTACTCACAAATTTTAACTCAATATCGCCTTTGTGCACATGATCTCTAATGAAATGATGTTTAACATCAATATGCTTAGATCTAGAGTGCTGAATGAGATTCTTAGCCAAAGCTATTGCACTTGTGTTATCACACATAACGGGAATTTTATCTTACCTGAGATTGTAGTCAAGTAGTTGATTTCTTACCCATAAAATTTGTGTAACACATCCAGCAGCAGACACGTATTCTGCTTTTTCGGTTGATAGTGCAATGGTATTTTGTTTTCTGCAACTCTATGTGATGAATGCATCCCCAAAAAACACACAACATCCACTAGTTCCTTTTCTGTTAACCCGGTCTCCGGCGTAATCAGCATCACAGAAACCTGTAACCACAGAGGAGATACCTTTCTTGTACCAAAGGCCAAGATTAGTAGTACCTGCTAAGTATCTAAGGATACACTTGACTGCAGTTAGGTGAGACTGTTTTGGACAAGATTGAAATCTCGCACAAATGCCAACACTTAACTGTATGTCAGGCCTAGACGTAGTTAAATAAAGCAGGGACTCGATCATACCTCTGTAGGTGCTTTCAGACACCTTTTCTCCTTCTTCATCCTTGTCAATGACTTGTGATGGATGCATCGGAGTTTTCATGGGACTACACTTGTCCATTAAGAATCTTTTGAGAAGTTCTTTGGTGTACTTTTCTTGATGTATGAAGGTTCCATCACCTTGTTGCTTGATTTGAAGTCCTAGGAAGAACTTCAATTCTCCCATCATACTCATTTCGAACTCCCCCTGCACTAGATCTGCAAACTTTCTACATAGAGATTCATTAGTAGCACCGAATACTATATCATCAACATAAATTTTCACAACTAATAAATCAGAGTTATCAGTTAGAGTGAAAAGAGTTGTGTCCACTTTTCCACGAGTGAATCCATTCGTAGTCAAGAAGCTACTAAGTCTATCATACCAAGCTCTAGGAGCTTGTTTAAGACCGTATAACGCTTTAGACAAACGATAGACGTGCTCGGGATAGGTTTCACTGATAAAACCTGGAGGTTGCTTGACGTAGACCTCTTCACTGAGGACACCATTAAGAAATGCGAACTTCACATCCATTTGATATAGCTTTATTCCTTTATGAGCAGCGAATGCAAGAAGCATCCTAATGGCTTCTAGTCTTGCAACTGACGCGAAGGTTTCGTCGTAGTCCATCCCTTCTTGCTGGTTGTATCCTTGTGCCACGAGTCTAGCTTTGTTCCTTTGACCTTTTCGGATTCGTCTAGCTTGTTTCGAAATACCCATTTTGTGCCGATAATTCTTTTGCCCTTGGGTTTCTGAACAAGCTTCCAGACTTCATTCTTTTCGAACTGTTCGAGTTCGTCTTCCATGGCTTCCACCCAACTGGGTTCATCCAATGCTTCTTGAACTGTCTCAGGTTCGATTTCTGAAACAAGTGCAGCATTAGATTGAAATCTCAGGGATCTTCTTGTTCTTACCCCATGAGATGGATCGCCAAGAACTTCGTTATCTCTAACAGCTTTGAGATCGTTTATTCCGATTTTTCTTCTTAGAACGGGTTCTTGAACTTCAATAGACTCAACCCCTTGAGGAGTAGAGGGTTCTTGAGCTACAATAACTCTTGGTTCATCTCCCCTTGAATCGGGTGATTCCTTCTTAACTTGATGATCATCTTCTTCAATAGGTACTTGATCATGACTTTCGCAACCTTTGCTTGAGATAGTTAGATCCTTCAATCTTTCTTTGATGTCATCTAGATTATGTTGGATGTCTTGTTTTAGTTCCTTGAACTTGATATGGATGGTTTCTTCAACTGTCTTCCTTCGCTTGTTGTAAACCCTGTAAGCTTTAGAAACAGCAGAATATCCTAGAAACACTCCGTCATTGGATTTGGAATCAAACTTTGACAGCTTGTCCCTTGTGTTCAGGATAAAGCAAGGTGAACCAAAGATATGGAAATATGATATATTGGGTATTCTTCCTTTCCAAAGCTCATAAGGAGTTTTGTTGAAACTTTGAGAAAACACGATTTTGAATGTAGCAAGCTGTGTTGACAGCTTCTGCCCAGAAACCTTTTGATAAACCGCTTTCCAAAAGCATTGTTCTAGCCATCTCAATGAGGCTTCGATTCTTTCTCTCAGCTACTCTATTTTGTTGTGGAGTTCTAGGAGAGGAAAATTCGTGAACAATACCAAGATCCTCATAAAGATTTTCAAAAGCATGATTTTCAAACTCACCTCCATGATCAGAACGAATGGTGGTGATGTGAGAACCTTTTTCGTTAGAAACCATTTTCGCAAATGTTTTAAATTTTGAAAATGTCTCATCCTTAGAAGCTAAGAAAATTACCTAGGTGTATCTACTGTAGTCGTCAACTATGACAAGGCAATAATATTTGCCCGCAAGAGAAGCCTGTCTTGTAGGACCAAAGAGATCCATGTGAATTAGCTCAAGTGGTCAAGTAGTAGAGACTACTTTCTTACTTTGGAAAGAAGCTTTGGTCTGCTTTCCCTTCTCACAGAAATCACAGGTTGTATCCCTGTCATAGCGGTTCTTGGGAAGCCCCTTGACCAAACCTTTCCGAGATAACTCGAAAAGTAACTTCATGTGGGCATGACCCAACTTCTTGTGCCAAACCAAGTTGTCATCCTCAAAGGACGCTAAGCATTTCACATCTTGATCCAAAAGATCCTCAAGATAGATGACATAGGTGTTTCCTAGTCTTCTTCCCTCGAGAACAACTTCACCTGTCTTAAGATCAATGACGCTACAATATTTGGCTAGAAACTCAACCTTTAAGCCTTTGTCACAAAACTAACTAATACTTAAAAGATTGTGAGTCAAACCATCAACAAGTAATACCTCAGATATTTGATGATCATCGGACTTACCAATATTTCCCTTGCCGACGATCTTGCCCTTAGCTCCATCATCGAAACGCACTGTCTCCTTTTTCTTTGGTTTAACTTCTTTGAACCAGTGCCTGCTTCCGGCCATGTGCCTTGAGCACCCGCTATCCAGGTACCACTTTTCATCCAGCCACCGTTGTTATGGCTCTTGATGGTTGATTTGTGCTTGAAGTTCCTGCATTCACAAATGAAAGATTTTTAGGTACCCATACCTTCTTGGGTCCTTTCTTGTTAGCCTTTCCAGCATCTGGTTTTGGCTTTTGAGACTTCCACGTCTTTTTAGGTTTTCCCTTCCACGTGTCACCCTTGGATTTGGAGGTAGTTCCCCTTTTAAGAAGTGGACATTTCTCTCTGCCGTGTCCATGTTTAAAACTAAAAAGACAAGTAGGAGTTGGTTCTCTGTCTGTTGGAGGTATCAAAGTATCCTCATGAAAGACTGGAACATATCCAAGACCTGTATGATCTTTGTAAGGTTTTTGACCTCCTAACAATAGATCGAGCATCTTAGATCCGTTCACCATTCTTTCAAGATCTTTAAGGAGAAGCACATTAGTCTTCTGTGCATGGTACATGGCTTCCTCAGCCTTCTCCACAAGCACAGTAGCTTCTGTCTCTAGAGATTTCCAGCCCTCATACAGTTTATCTTTACTGTCTTTGAGTTCTTGACATTATTCTTTCTCTAGTTCCTCCTTTTGAGATCTTAATGACTTATTTTCTGGTTCAAGGTTTTTTAAAGCTTTTTTATTCATCAAAAAATGAGTCGTCAGATTCTTTGAATCCTCTAGCAGTTCATCATAGAGGTCCGAAAGTTCCTCATACGATGGTGCCGAGTTTTCAATACATACCTCAGATTCATCTTTATCAGATTCTGAGTCTGTATCATACGAAGCATCTGCCATAAAGCAGAGGTTTGCTTCCTCTTCTGTGTCTTCGTTTTCATATTCATCAGAATTGAAGTTATCACTCCATGTGGCTGCAAGAGCCTTTTTCTTCTTGAAGAACTTCTTCTTTGACTGCCTGTTTTTAGGACAGTCGGTCTTGAAGTGGCCTTTTTCGCCACATCCGAAACACTTTGTGTTATCGGTCTTCGTCTTGTTCTTAGTGAAGTCTCTTCTAGTGAAGTTTGTCTTGGACTTATTTTTCCACGCTCGTGACATTTTTCGCACGAGCATGCTTATGTCTTCTTCATTAATGTCTTCGTCTTCGTCTTCACTGTCTTCTGTGTCTTCGTCTTCTATATCTTTAACTTTTAGCGCTTTTTTATTTGTCTTCAAAGTCTTCAATGTCTTCTTGGTTGTAGATGTCTTGAGCGCTAATGGTCTTGCTCTCGAAGTTGTAGAGTCTTCTTGGGCTTCTAGTTCGATTTCATGAGTCTTGAGAGACCCAATCAATTCGTCTAGACCTAACTTAGTTAGGTCCTTGGCTTCTTGAATAGCGGTGACCTTAGGTCTCCACTTTTTAGTAAGGATTCGAAGGATCTTCCTTACCATTTCGGCGTTTGAATACGTCTTGCCAAGAACTTTAAATTGATTAACAATATGTAAGAATCTTGTAGCAAGAGTATCAATGTCTTCGTCTTGATTCATCTTGAACGACTCGTACTTATGTACAAGCATGGAGATCTTCGTTTCTTTGACTTGATCTGTGCCTTCATGTAGGGTCGCTAAGCGATCCCATATTTGCTTTGCAGTTTCACATGACACAATTTTATCATATTCAGCTTTAGGTAAAGCGCACAAAAGAATATACTTAGCTTTCTTGTTTTGTTGCACTTGAGCCTTTTGTTCTTCAGTCCATAGTTTATTTGGGCCGAAGGGTGTAGGATTGTCACCGACTTCTACGATGTCCCAAAGGTCGAGACTTGTGAATTGAATGAACAACGTCATTCTATCTCTCCAATACGCATAGTCATCACCATTGAACATAGGTGGTCTGTTGGTGGAAGCTCCATCAGCAATATACGCGTTGTTGTTTGCTGCCATGGTCCCTTGAATCTTTCCTTGACACTGTTAGGTGCTCAACCCCAAGGCTGAGCTCTGATGCCAATTGAAGGTAGTGAAACATGATAAGGGGGTTGAATCACGTTACACCGACAAATCCTGTTTCTGAAAATTACTTGAAAAATAAAGATCAAGTATAAACTTGTCTTGCACAACGGAAACAGTTTGTTAGTAATAAACAGAAATTAGCCTATAGATAAGGCTTTTTTAGATCTTGAAAGTATATTTACTTTCAAGGTCCTCTAAATGATAAAGGTTAACACTTTAACCTTCAACACTTAGTCTAATGATGATGAAGATTGCGCAATATGCTATATGTGTGTATGCAATGATAAATTGTAAAAACAATAATAATAAAAGAGTAGGGAAGAGAGAAAGCACACACCGAGATTTTATACTGGTTCGGCAACGTGCCTACTCCAGTCCCCAGGATACACCTGAGAGTTCACTATCACCACCAACACTAGGAGGAATTTCCTGCCTCTGCTACACCACAAAGGACTTCAACCTGCACCTTCACCAAGGTGACTAACTGCCTTTGAAAACACAAAGGACTTCCCTTGCACCACCAACTAAGGTGACTCACTGCCCTTGCAAACAACAAAGGACTTCCCTTGAACCAACAACTGGGAGACTCACTGCCTTTGACAACACAAAGGACTTCAACCTTGCCTTCAACACCGAAGGACTTTCTACCCTTGCCTTAGACCCTCTAAGGACTTCTTGCCTTACAAAAATAAGGACTTTGTATAAAAGATGTGGTTTTTACCAATCAAGAACTTAGATGCAACTAAGTTGGAACCTGGATGGATTTTTCTCTCAAAGAAAAAATTAGCAAAGCTAGGATAAACAATAAATCTCACTCTTTTAAGAATTACAACCTTTTCCCAAATAAAAGTAAGAATTGAGGTCTAGAGGTTGAAGATGAAGAGAAATTAGGATTGATTTCGACAGCGTTTTGGCACTTGTAAGCTTGGGTAGTCTCTTGAATTCTTGGGCATTGAGGTCTTCTATTTATAGAGAAAAGAGAGCCTCAATTTCGAAAATCATAGGCTTGATCTCCACCCTTGATTTGAATTTGTAATCTCTTGATCCAATGGTGAGAATTCCTTGATATGAATTTAAATTTGATCTTCCAAAAATAGAAAAATCAAATAAGAGGAAGTTTCATCTTGGCCATTGATTCAAATAATTCCCTTTAATCCAAATGTTATTATTTGATCTTAAATATGGAAACTTTGTAACCAAGAATTAGAAAAGAGGAAACTTCATCTTGGCCCTTGAATTTGAATTTGTGCCTTGATCTTGTGGTGTGCATTGCTTCAACATTTTTTCACACAATCTTGCTAAATAAAGCAAGTTGTATGCGCCACTTTTGGAGAGAGAAAGGCTAGGGTTTTAGCTTTTCTTGCTCCACAAGTGTGCCTCCATGTTGGTACGAATTAGGATTTCACAATTTCTCATTTTTTTAAAATCCTAAAACACCAAACATGGTCTTCCATGGAATCTTCTGAAGGTTGATTCTTGAATCTTGAATATTCTTGAATCTTGTATCTTGAGGCTTAAGATTCTTCTGGAATCTTGAGATTCTTTGGGATCTTGATAGAATCTTCGGGAATTTTCTGGAATCTTCGTAGAATCTTTGGGAATCTTCTGGAATCTTCGGGAATCTTCTAGACTTGAAAATCTTGACAGAATCTTCTGAGGTCTTCTAACTTCGTGTAGAATCTTCACAGAATCTTCTGGTCCCGTATGAAATCTTCTAGGAATCTTGTAGATTCATATAGAATCTTTAGGAGGCTCACAGAATCTTTTCCGTAAAAAAAAATATTTTGTTACTTAAATGCAAGATATATTCTAGAATAAATTCTAGATAATTATTTTAAAATCATTTGCATTTAATTTTGCATACAAGATCTTTCTAGATTTCCCCCATATATATACAATTTCGAAATCTTTAAACAATATAGTGTAAAATAGAGATTTGATTTTGATTCCCTATTTTAATTCTTATATTTCGAAAATATATATATTATATATATTAAGATACATGAATGATTAAATAGAGATTTTCTATTTAAATTCATGCACTTTCCATAAATAGAGTTTTGGGAAATCATAGAGTCTTTCTACCAAACTTTCCTTAATTAGAAAAGCTTTGCCTTGGTCTTCAAAAATTAGAATAGCTTGTCCTCCAAGCATGCATGTTGCGCCACTTTTGTTGTCTTATTGTAGTCAAGATGTGTCTTTTTATAATTTCAATTAATTAAGTCCTAAAACACACTTAACACACAATTAGTCCAACCAAATTAAAACTTTTATTTTAATTAAGAATTTTATCATTCAAAACCTTCAATGATGAGGTAAAGGGTTCTTGGAGCTAACAAACAATTCATATCAGAACCTTCCTTGTACTTTGTAAGAGTGTAAAAACTCAAAACCAAACACTTTACCTTCTTAGAAAATCTGTCTTAGGTTTTAGACAATAGAGAGCTTGAAGAGGCTAAGCTAAAGACTACTTGTAAAGTCCAATATCATCATATTGGTGAGGGAGCTTGTAGAGGCTCGAGAAAGACTACTTGAGAGTTCGGCCTGAGAAGACAATGCAAGAATATCATTGTAACTTTGGTGAAAGTTAGTGGTACTCAATTTGGAGGATTGAGAACTGGATGTAGGCTGCTTTGGCCGAACCAGTATAAATTGTTTGTGTGATTTCTTGCTCTTCACTCTCATATTACTTATTGAGAAAGCATTTCATATAAGTTTTAGAAATTGCAGTAAAAGTGTTTTTAACTTTATTGCTGAGAAAACTTCTGGTTTATATCAGAAACTTACCTCTTAAGAAAACGTTTCCTGAACCCATTTAACTCTTTTTCTGAAGAAAACAGATTCTAAAAAGGGAACCTTTCTGAAGCATTTCTGAAGAAGGTTTCATCTTTCTGAAAGCTGTAAAACGCTTTCTCTAAGGTTCTAAAGAGTTATATATCTTAGTTAAGTTAGTATCAATCATATTCTGTACTCTAAGATTATTATACTAACCAAATCCGCCGTTACTTCAAGTTTGCATACTTGATAGATATTGTTTAAGTCATTTTCAGAAACTTGAAGAAAAGTTTAAAAAGAGTTAAGTGCATGATTCAACCCCCCTTCTCGTGCTCACTTACACTATCAATTGGCATCAGAGCTCGACCTCAGGGGTTGAGCATCAAACGTTGCTGAGGAGAAAAGATCCACTAAAAGCAAAATGGCATCACAAATCACACACATTGCTGAAGGATACTCCATCAACAGACCACCACTCTTCACTGGAGAAGATTACAACTACTGGAGAGACAGAATGACTTTGTTCATAAGACATCAAAGTCTTGATCTATGGAAGATAGTGGAAGTAGGAGACTACAAGCCCACAGAGGAGGTTCCTATGGGAAAAACAACAACATCTACATCTTCTGAAGGTTCAGAAGTAACTCAACTCAGAACAAGGACAGTAAATGTTCCAGAAAGTAGATGGACTTTAGAACACAAGAAGAACATACAAATGAATTATCAAGCAAAGCACATCATCACTTATGCTTTAACCAAAAGTGAGTATGACAAAATTATATCTTGTGATTCTACCTAAGAAATTTGGGATAGACTAGAAATGTTGCATGAAGGTACTAGTCAAGTAAAAGAAACAAAAATATCTATGGTTGTGCATAAATATGAATCTTTCAAAATGCTGCCTCATGAAAACATTGATCAAATGACTACTAGATTCCTAAACATCATAAATCAATTAAGGAATCTTGGTAGAAGATACTCCAACTATGAAATGGCATCCAAGATTTTGAAAAGCTTATCATCAAAATGGAGACCTAAAGTCACTGTCATCCAAGAAGCAAAGGACCTTAGTTCCTTATGCTTGGATATACTTATTGGATCCCTCAAAACTCATGAATATGAGCTAGAGGAAACTGAAGCAGAATCATTAAGGACCTTAGCCTTGAAAAACATCAAGAAAAAATCTCATAAAGGCAAAGGAAAAGCATTAGTCATTTCTGAAGATTCTCAAGAAGAATCATAAGAAAATACTGATTCCGATGAACCAGAAATTGGAATGCTAGTAAAAAGAATGAACAAAGCTTGGAGATTCAGAAACAGAAAAAAGAAAAGATCAGAAGAAGAAGATTAAACCAGAAGAAGCTACCTGCTATGGATGTGGAGAAAAAGGACACTTCAAAAATGATTGTCCTAAACAAAAACAAAAGAAGAAAACCTTTTTCAAAAAGACGAAAGCTATGGCAGCCACTTGGAGTGAGTCAGAAGAAGCAGATGAGAACTAGTACTTGGACAGTGGCTGTTCTAGGCACATGATAGGATCAAAATCATGGTTCAGAAACCTGCAAGAAAAGCAAGGTGGAACTGTGAAATTTGGTGGAGGTGCCAAGGGAAAAGTCATTGCAATTGATGTTTTACTTGTAGATGGATTAGCACATAATTTGCTTAGTATTAGTCAATTTTGTGATATAGGTTACAAAGTTATCTTTCAGAATCATATTTGTGAAGTAATTGATCTCAAAAATAACAAAGTTGTACTTCAAGGAAGTAGACTAGGAAATACTTATGTTATTTACCTAGAGGATCTTCAAAAACAAAATGTGGAATGCCTAGCATCATTCTTAGATGACAAGTGGTTATGACACAGAAAGCTTGGTCATGTAAATATGAGACTAATTTCTGAACTTGTTCAGAAGGGTCTTGTAAAAGGACTTCCCAATATCACATATAACAAGGATTCCACTTGTGATCACTGTGAAAAGGGAAAGCAAACCAAGAGTTCCTTCCATAATAAGAAAGTAGTTTCAACTACTAAAACACTTGAGCTTTTATACATGGATTTGTTTGGTCTAACAAAACATGCTTCTTTTGGAGGAAAACACTATTGTTTTGTTATTGTGGATGATTACTCAAGATATACATGGGTTAATTTCTTAGTTCATAAAGATGAGGCATTTGAAAAGTTTAAAGTTTTTGCAAAGAAAGTTCAAAATGAAAAAGGTTTAAACATCATCACCATTAGGTCAGATCATTGGGGTGAATTGCAAAATCATCTCTTTAAAACTTATTGTGAAAACAATGGCATTTCTCATGAGTTCTCTTCTCCAAGAACACCTCAACAAAATTGGGTTGTAGAAAGGAAGAATAGAAGCTTACACGAAATGGTTAGAACAATTCTTTCTGAAAGTGGTTTATCAAAAGGTTTTTGGGCAGAGGCTATAAACACCTCCTGCTATATTTAGAACAGAGTTTTCATCAGAAACATGCTTCAGAAAACACCTTTTGAATTTTGGAAGGGAAGAAAACCCAACATTTCATATTTCCATATATTTGGACCTGCATGTTTTATTCTTAAAACAAGGGACAAACTTTCTAAGTTTGATCCAAAGTCAGATGATGGAATATTTCTTGGATATTCCAATGTTTCAAAAGCATACAGGGTTTACAACAAAAGAACTAAGGTGGTTGAAGAATCCATTCACATTAAATTTAAATAACAAGTGAATGACATCAAAAGAGTTTCTGAAGACTCACATCAACAAGAAGGGACTTCAGAGAAGCTTCAGAAAGATGCAGACACAGATTCTGAAATATCAGAAAAGATTCAGAAACACACTGACTGTGAGTCAGATTCTGAAACATCAGAAAATGCTCCAGAACCCTCTCACTCAAATGAAGAACAAAGAAGGAATTACAAAGGGACTCATGATATAAAAGCAATCTCCAGAAACAATATTGTTGGAGACATTACAGAAGGAGTCAAAACCAGAAGATTCTTCAGAAATGAAGCTGCTACAGCATTAGTTTCTGAACTCGAACCAGAAACTATTGAGGAAGCTCTTTCTGATGAAAATTGGATAGCTGCTATGAAGGAAGAACTGAATCAATTTGAAAGAAATAAAGTATGGACTTTTATCAAGAAACCAAAGGGTAAAACCATCATAGGTACTAAATGGGTTTTCATAAACAAACTCAATGAAGATGGGAAAGTTTCAAGAAACAAAGCTAGATTGGTTGCACAAGGATACAATCAACAAGAAGGCATTGATTATGATGAGACATTTGCACCAAAAGCTAGAGTTGAAGCTATCAGAATGCTATTGGCTTTTGCTGCATTCAAAGGCTTCACTTTATATCAAATGGATGTGAAATCTGCATTTCTGAATGGATTTCTGAATGAGGAAGTCTATGTCAAGCAACCTCCTGGATTTGTAAATACTTCCTTTCCAAACCATGTGTTTAAATTAACCAAAGCTTTGTATGGTTTGAAGCAAGCTCCAAGAGCTTGGTATGAAAGATTAAGTTCTTTTCTCATTGAAAATGGATTCTCAAGAGGTAAAGTAGATACCACAATATTTACTCTTTCTGATAAAGATGGTTTCCTTATTGTTCAAATATATGTTGATGATATTATATTTGGAGCCACTAATCAATCTTTATGTGAGAAATTCTCTAAGCTTATGCAAGGAGAATTTGAAATGAGCTTAATGGGTGAATTGAAGTTCTTTCTTGGACTTCAAATTAAACAAGAAAGTGATGGAATAATGATTCATCAAGGAAAGTATGCAAAGGAATTACTCAAGAGGTTCAAAATGGACACATGCAAGGCTATGAGTACTCCCATGCATCCATCACAAGTGATAGATTCTGATGAGAAAGGTGAGAATGTATCAGAAACCATGTATAGAGGTATGATTGGATCACTTTTATACCTTACTGCTAGCAGACCTGATATAGTTCTTAGTGTTGGAATATGTGCAAGATATCAATCAAAACCTAAACAATCACATCTAATAGCTGTAAAAAGAATTCTTAGATATCTAACTGGTACTACTAATCTTGGCATTTGGTACAAGAAAGGTACTTCTAGTGATATTACAGGTTATTGTGATGCTGATTTTGCTAGAGATAGATTAGAAAGGAAAAGCACAAGTGGTTGTTGCTGTTTCTTTGGAGAAAGTCTCATATCTTGGTCAAGTAAGAAACAAAATACCATTGCATTATCAACAGCAGAGGCAGAGTATGTAGCTGCATCAAGTTGTTGTACTCAAATACTTTGGATTAATTAAAAATCAATTCCTAGATTATCAACTGAGGTATTCCTGTATCCCAATATATTGTGATAATACTGAAGGTAGTGAAACGTGAGAAGGGGGTTGAATCACGTTCCAACTATAAATCCTGTTTCTGATAAATACTTAAAAAATAAATATCAAGTGTAAACTTGTCTTGCACAGCGGAAACGGTTTGTTAGTAATAAACATAAATTAGCCTATAGACAAGGCTTTTGTAGATCTTGAAAGTATATTTACTTTCAAGGTCCTCTAAATGATAAAGGTTAAAACTTTAACCTTCAACCCTTAGATAATGATGATGATGATTTGCGCAATTTATGTATGTGTGTGTATGCAATGATAAATTGTAAAAACAACAATAATATAAGAGTAGGGAAGAGAGAAAGCACACACAAAAATTTATACTGGTTCGGCAACGTGCCTACTCCAGTCCCCAGGATACACCTGAGAGTTCACTATCACCACCAACACTAGGTGGAATTTCTTGCCTCTGCTACACCACAAAGGACTTCAACCTGCACCTTCACCAAGGTGACTCACTGCCTTTGAAAACCACAAAGGACTTCACTTGCACCAAAACTAGGTGACTAACTGCCTCTGGCAACTCCAAAGGACTTCAATCCTTGCCTTCAACACGAAAGGACTTTCTACCCTTGCCTTAGACCCTCTAAGGACTTCTTGCCTTACAAAAGTAAGGACTTTATATGAAAGATGTGGTTTTTACCAATCAAGAACTTAGATGCAACTAAGTTTGAACCTTGATGGATTTTTCTCTCAAAGAATAACTAGCAAAGCTAGGATAAACAACAAAAGCTCACTCTTTTAAGAATTACAACATTTTCCCAAATAAAAATAAGAACTTGAGGTTTAGAGGTTGAAGATGAAGAGAAATAAGGATTGATTTCGACAGCGTTTTGGCACTTGTAAGCTTGGGTAGTCTCTTGAATTCTTGGGCATTGAGGTCTTCTATTTATAGAGAAAATAACACCTCAATTTCGAAATTAGGAAGCTTGATCTCCACCCTTGATTTGAATTTGAAAACTCTTGATCCAATGGTGAGAATTCCTTGATATGATTTGAAATTTGATCTTCCAAAAATAGAAAATTCAAATAAGAGGAAGTTTCATCTTGGCCATTGATTCAAATAATTCCCTTTAATCCAAAGGTTATTATTTGATCTTAAATATGGAAACTTTGTAACCAAGAATTAGAAAAAGAGGAAACTTCATCTTGGCCCTTGAATTTGAATTTGTGCCTTGATCTTGTGGTGTGCATTGCTTCATCAAATTTTCACAAAATCTTGCAAAATTGCAAGCTTATTTTCGCCACTTTTAGGAGAGAGAAAGGCTAGGGTTTTAGCTTTTCTTGCTCCACAAGTGTGCCTCCATGTTGGTACGAATTAGGATTTCACAATTTCTCATTTTTTGAAAATCCTAAAACACCAAACATGGTCTTCCAGGGAATCTTCTGAAGGTTGATTCTTGAATCTTGAAAATTCTTGAATCTTGTATCTTGAGGCTTGGGATTCTTCTGGAATCTTGAGATTCTTCGGGATCTTGATAGAATCTTCGGGAATCTTCTGGAATCTTCAGGAATCTTCTAGACTTGAAATTCTTGACAGAATCTTCTGAGGTCTTCTAACTTTGTGTAGAATCTTCAACAGAATCTTCTGGTCCCGCATGGAATCTTTAGGGAATCTTGTAGATTCATATAGAATCTTTAGGAGGCTCACAGAATCTTTTTAAAGTATCTGTAAAAATATTCTGTTACTTAAATGCAAAATATATTCTAGAATAAATTCTAGATAATTATTCTTTAAATCTTTTGCATTTAATTCTCCATACAAGATCTTTCTAGATTTCACCCATATATATATAATTTCGAAATCTTGAAAGATAATATGTAAAATAGAGATTTGATTTTGATTCTCTATTTTAATGTAATTTTCGAAATATATATATATATATATATATATATATATATATATATATATATAATAATTTTCGAATTTTGAGGAGAGAGAATGTAAAACAGAGATTTGATATTGATTCCCTATTCTAATTCTTATATTTCGAAAATATATATATTATATATATTAAGATACATGAATGATTAACTAGAGATTTTCTATTTAAATCCATGCACTTTCCATAAATAGATTTTTGGGAAATCATAGAGTCTTCATGAAAACTTTCCCTTTTTAATAAATGTCCATGTGGTTGATCTTCATAAAATATGAAAAATAATTTTCATATTTCTCTTCATGTGTGTCGCCACTTTGATGGTCCATGGTGGTCAAGATGTGTCTTTTTATTTTATCAAATAAACTAAATCCTAAAACACACTTAACAAACCATTAGTCCAACCAAATTAAAACTTTTATTTTAATTAAGAATGTTATCATTCAAAACCTTCAATGATGAGGTAAAGGGTTCTTGGAGCTAACAATCTCCCCCTTTTTGATGATAACAATTCCAATTGAAATAAAGGTTTTGATTTGATTAAAGATGAAAGTATTTTCTTAAGACATGAAGCCTTAGGAAATTATTTTCTATAAAAAAAATATAAAGTTAGAAAATAACAAAGAAATAACAAAGTGCAAGAACTTTAAAAAGAACTTTAAAAACTAAAAACAAAGTTTTAAAAACAAGAAATTTTAAGCTCCCCCTAGAGCAAGTGAATGTGTTCTTGAAAAAGTCTTGAACTTGTGTCTTCAATATCTTCAATCTTGTGAACCTTTATCTTCAATTACTTCTCCCCCTTTGTTACATCAAAAAGGCTTCGAAGCTTACTTCTTGAGAATTTGAAGAATATAACAGAACTCTTCAATAGTCACGTTCTCTTGAGATAGAATATGAGACTCTTCAAGTTTGAAGAACTTGAGCATCCTCTTCAAGATTTCTGTAGGAATTAAATTCCCTTCAACTTGAAATCCATGAAAAAATCTTTTGAAGAGTATCTTGATCAAGTAGCATAGGCTCCCCCTGAGAAGTAATTTCTTCATGGTTGATTGAAGATTAAAAGGATGAGTTTGAGGTTGTGTATGAGGTGGTGTATATGTGTATGTTTAGCGCAAGGTGAGAGAGAGGTAGGAGTAGAAAAGAAATTCTTGTTGCGTTTGATGGTTAAGGGATGAAAGAATGTATAGATGGTGTATGGAGGGGGCTAGGGTTTCGAAAATATGAAGGGAAAAGGGAGGGAAAATCTCAAAAAATTGTGCAAAGATTTTCTATGTGAATATCTCTCAAAATACTCTTAGAAATAAACATTGTATATCAAGAAAGAATAAACAATATTTCTCAATATTATCATTTAATTTAAATGACAATAATTTAGAAAAATGAAATTTACTTTTCAAGAGAGAGAGAGAGAGAAATTCGAATCATATATATGTAGGTAATAATGAGGGTAAATAAAAAAGATATGATGTGGAAAATAAGGATATGTAATGATTTTCCATAAAAGATCTCTTCCACTAAATCTAGATTTACTCTAGATAATATCCATTTAAATCCAAAAAAGAATAATCTTAATTTTCAATATCATTATTTAAATAATAAATAAAAATATTTGAAAAATTAAAATATATTCACCATTAATGCCAATAATGGGGCAAAAATATTGAGCTATATGGGTCTTCTTGGATTTTAATTTTTCTTCCATGAGGTCCATGTAGAGACATGAGAGGCCCATTGATTTTATCAAAGCCCATAATTATTTTTGAGGCCCAATAATCTTGATACAAGCCTTTACAGCTTGCCTGAGGCCCAAAGCCCGTCAGTAGTTCGAGGCCCAGTTAAGGCCCAAAACCCGTATGAGGCCCAAGGCCCATACGAAAGCCCATCAACTTTTCTTTGTTACGGGTGGTCTTCATACAGTAATTAACAATACTGTACACCCGATTTCTTCAAAAGATCTTCAGAAGGTCTTCAAATGAGGTTCAGAAAAATTTTCCGAAGCTCATATGTCTTCTAAAATAGTCTTCAAAAAGTCTTCAAACTCTTGAGACAAAACTCAAGGCCTTCAAAAAGTCTTCAAACACTTGAGACAGACCCAAGGTCTTCAAAAAGTCTTCAATCACTTGAGACAAGCCCAAGGTCTTCAAAAAGTCTTGAAATTTGGCCCATGATGAAAAGAGGGGGCGCAAATTATAGTCTACATAAGTCTTCAGTTGACTTTTTGTTGACTTCTGTAGTGATTGACTTTTCTGTTCACTTCTGATTGTTGGTGTGTTGATTTTTCTTCATCATCTTGAACACTTACCAACTTTTGGGGAATACTTAAAGCTTTTTAATTTTCAAAAAGATTTTCGAAAAGAGTTTTTAGAAGCTCTTTAGGTTAAGTAAACCTTTCAGCGTGCTAAAACGATCTTCAGCTAAAGGTTTTGTAAATATGTCAGACACTTGGTCTTCCGTATTCACAAACTTTAACTCAATATCGCCTTTCTGCACATGATCTCTAATGAAATGATGTTTAACATCAATATGTTTAGACCTAGAGTGCTGAATGGGATTCTTAGCCAAAGCTATTGCACTTGTGTTATCACACATAACGGGAATTTTATCATACCTGAGATTGTAGTCAAGTAGTTGATTTCTTACCCATAAAATTTGTGTAACACATCCAGCAGCAGGCACGTATTCTGCTTCTGCGGTTGATAGTGCAATGGTATTTTGTTTTCTGCAACTCCATGTGATGAGTGCATCCCCAAAGAACACACAGCATCCACTGGTGCTTTTTCTGTCAACCCGGTCTCCGGCGTAATCAGCATCACAGAAACCTGTAACCACAGAGGAGATACCTTTCTTGTACCAAAGGCCAAGATTAGTAGTACCTGCCAAGTATCTAAGAATACGCTTGACTGCAGTTAGGTGAGACTGTTTTGGACAAGATAGAAATCTTGCACAAATGCCAACACTTAACTGTATGTCAGGCCTAGATGCAGTTAAATAAAGCAGGGACCCGATCATACCTCTGTAGGTGCTTTCAGACACCTTTTCTCCTTCTTCATCCTTGTCAATGACTTGTGATGGATGCATTGGAGTTTTCATGGGAATACACTTGTCCATTAAGAATCTTTTGAGAAGTTCTTTTGTGTACTTTTCTTGATGTATGAAGGTTCCATCAGCTTGTTGCTTGATTTGAAGTCCTAGGAAGAACTTCAATTCTCCCATCATACTCATTTCGAACTCCCCCTGCATTAGATCTGCAAACTTTCTACATAGAGATTCGTTAGTAGCACCGAATACTATATCATCAACATAAATTTGCACAATTAATAAATCAGAGTTATTAGATAGAGTGAAAAGAGTTGTGTCCACTTTTCCACGAGTGAATCCATTCGTAGTCAAGAAGCTACTAAGTCTATCATACCAAGCTCTAGGAGCTTGTTTAAGACCATATAACGCTTTAGACAAACGATAGACGTGCTCGGGATAGGTTTCACTGATAAAACCTGGAGGTTGCTTGACGTAGACCTCTTCACTGAGGAAACCATTAAGAAATGCGGACTTCACATCCATTTGATATAGCTTTATTCCTTTATGAGCAGCGAATGCAAGAAGCATCCTAATGGCTTCTAGTCTTGCAACTGGCGCGAAGGTTTCGTCGTAGTCGATCCCTTCTTGCTGGTTGTATACTTGTGCCACGAGTCTAGCTTTGTTCCTTGTGACCTTTCCGGATTTGTCTAACTTGTTTCGGAATACCC
The DNA here is from genome assembly GCA_013621005.1 of Aeschynomene evenia. Lineage (NCBI taxonomy): Eukaryota > Viridiplantae > Streptophyta > Magnoliopsida > Fabales > Fabaceae > Aeschynomene > Aeschynomene evenia. The sequence goes on from CM024265.1 coordinate 11,625,282, forward strand.
ACTTTGTGCCGATAATTGTTTTGCCCTTGGGTTCTGAACAAGCTTCCAAACTTCATTCTTTTCGAACTGTTCGAGTTCGTCTTCCATGGCTCCACCCAACGGGTTCATCCAATGCTCTTGAACTGTCTCAGGTTCGATTTCTGAAACAAGTGCAGCATTAGATTGAAATCTCAGGGATCTTCTGTTCTTACCCCATGAGATGGATCGCCAAGAACTTCGTTATCTCTAACAGCTTTGAGATCGTTATTCCGATTTTTCTTCTTAGAACGGTTCTTGAACTCAATAGACTCCACCCCTTGAGGAGTAGAGGGTTCTTGAGCTACAATAACTCTTGGTTCATCTCCCCCTGAATCGGGTGATTCCTTCTTAACTTGATGATCATCTCTTCAATAGGTACTTGATCATGACTGTCGCAACCTTTGGTTGAGATAGTTAGATCCTTCAATCTTTCTTCGGTGTCATCTAGATTATGTTGGATGTCTTGCTTAGTTCCTTGAACTTGATATGGATGGTTTCTTCAACTGTCTTCCTCGCTTGTTGTAAACCCTGTAAGCTTTAGAAACAGCAGAATATCCTAGAAACACTCCGTCATCGGATTGGAAACAAACTTGACAGCTTGTCCCTGTGTTTAGATTAAGCAAGGTGAACCAAAGACATGGAAATATGATATATTGGGTATTCTTCCTTTCCAAAGCTCATAAGGAGTTTGTTGAGACTTGCCTTAAGAAAACACGATTTGAATGTAGAAAGCTGTGTGACAGCTTCTGCCCAGAAACCTTTTGATAAACCGCTTTCCAAAAGCATTGTTCTAGCTATCTCAATGAGGCTCGATTCTTTCTCTCAGCTACTCCATTTGCTGTGGAGTTCTAGGAGAGGAAAATTCGTGAACAATACCAAGATTTCCACAAAGATTTCAAAAGCATGAATTTTCAAACTCACCTCCATGATCAGAACAAATGGTGGTGATGTGAGAACCTTTTCGTTAGAAACCATTTTCGCAAATGTTTTAAATTTGAAAATGTCTCATCCTTAGAAGCTAAGAAAATTACCCAGGTGTATCTACTGTAGTCGTCAACTATGACAAGGCAATAATATTTTCCCGCAAGAGAAGCCTGTCTTGTAGGACCAAAGAGATCCATGTGAATTAGCTCAAGTGGTCCAGTAGTAGAGACTACTTTCTTACTTTGGAAAGAAGCTTTGGTCTGCTTTCCCTTTTCACAAAAATCACAGGTTGTATCCCTGTCATAGCGGATCTTGGGAATCCCCTTGACCAAACCTTTCTGAGATAACTCGGAAAGTAACTTCATGTGGGCATAACCCAACTTCTTGTGCCAAAGCCACTTGTCATCCTCAAAGGACGCTAAGCATTTCACATCTTGATCCAAAAGATCCTCAAGATAGATGACATAGGTGTTGCCTAGTCTTCTTCCCTCGAGAACAACTTTACCTGTCTTCAGATCGATGACGCTACAATATTTGGCTAGAAACTCAACCTTTAAGCCTTTGTCACAAAACTGACTAATGCTTAAAAGATTGTGAGCCAAACCATCAACAAGCAATACCTCAGATATTTGATGATCATCGGACTTACCAACATTTCCTTTGCCGACGATCTTGCCCTTAGCTCCATCACCGAAACGCACTGTTCCTTTCTTCTTAGGTTTAACATCTTTGAACCAGTGCTTGCTTCCGGTCATGTGCCTTGAGCACCCGCTATCCAGGTACCACTTTTCATCCAGCCACTGGTGTTGTGGCTCTTGATGGTTGACCTGCGCTTGAAGTTCCTGCATTCACAGATGAAGTATTTTTAGGTACCCATACCTTCTTGGGTCCTTTCTTGTTAGCCTTCCCAGTATCTGGTTTCGGCTTTTGAGATTTCCACGTCTTTTTAGGTTTTCCCTTCCACGTGCCACCCTTGGCTTTGGAGGTAGTTCCCTTTTTAAGAAGTGGACATTTCTCTCTGCCGTGTCCATGTTTAAAACAGAAAAGACAAGTAGGAATTGGCTCTCTGTCTGTTGGGGGTATCAAAGTATCCTCATGAAAGACTGGAACATATCCAAGACCTGTATGATCTTTGTAAGGTTTTTGACCTCCTAACAATAGATCGAGCATCTTAGATCCGTTAACCATTCTTTCAAGATCCTTTAGGAGAAGCGCATTAGTCTTCTGTGCATGGTACATGGCTTCCTCAGCCTTCTCCACAAGCACAGAAGCTTCTGTCTCTAGAGATTTTCAGCCCTCATACAGTTTATCTTTATTGTCCTTGAGTTCTTGACATTCTCTCTCTAGATCCTCCTTTTGAGATCTTAATGACTTATTTTCTGATTCAAGGTTTTTCAAAGCTTTTTTATTCATCAGAAAATGAGTCGTCAGATTCTTTGAATCCTCTAACAGTTCATCATAGAGGTCCGAGAGTTCCTCATACGATGGTGCCGAGTTTTCAATACATACCTCAGATTCATCTTTATCAGATTCTGAGTCTGTATCATATGAAGCATCTGCCATGAAGCAGAGGTTTGCTTCTTCTTCTGTGTCTTCGTTTTCAGATTCATCAGAATCGGAGTTGTCACTCCATGTGGCTGCAAGAGCCTTTTTCTTCTTGAAGAACTTCTTCTTCGACTGCCTAATTTTAGGACAATCGGTCTTGAAGTGGCCTTTTTTGCCACATCCGAAACACGTTGTGTTATCGGTCTTCGTCTTGTTCTTCTTATCCTTCTTAAAGAAGGCTTCTTTATTCTTATTAGATCTGTTCTTCCAAGCCCTTGACATTTTACGCACGAGCAAGCTCATGTTTTCTTCGTCAAGGTCTTCGTCTTCAGATTCTTCATCTGTTTCTTCGTCTTCATCTTCTTCAACCTTTAGCGCTTTCTTCTTAGTCTTCAAAGTCTTCTTGGTTGTAGATGTCTTGAGCGCTAAAGGTCTTGATCTTGAAGTTGTAGAGTCTTCTTGTGCTTCTAGTTCGATTTCATGAGTCTTGAGAGACCCAATCAATTCATGTAGACCTAACTTAGTTAGGTCCTTGGCTTCTTGAATAGCGGTGACCTTAGGTCTCCACTTTGTAGTAAGGCTTCGAAGGATCTTCCTTAACATTTCGGCGTTTGAATACGTCTTGCCAAGAACTTTCAATTGATTAACAATATGTAAGAATCTTGTAGCAAGAGTATCAATGTCTTCGTCTTGATTCATCTTGAATGACTCGTACTTATGTACAAGCATGGAGATCTTCGTTTCTTTGACATGATATGTGCCTTCATGTAGGGTCGCTAAGCGATCCCATATTTACTTTGCAGTTTCACATGACACAATTTTATCATATTCAGCTTTAGGTAAAGCACATAGAAGAATATACTTATCTTTCTTGTTTTGTTGCACTTGAGCCTTTTGTTCTTCAGTCCATATTTTCTTTGGGCCGAAGGGTGTAGGATTGTCACCGACGTCTACGATATCCCAAAGATCGAGACTTGTGAATTGAATGAACAACGTCATTCGATCTCTCCAATATGCATAATCATCACCGTTGAACATAGGTGGTCTATTTGTGGAGGCTCCATCAGCAATATACGCGTTGTTGTTTGCTGCCATGGTCCCTTGAATCTTTCCTTGACACTGTTAAGTGCTCAACCCCAAGGCCGAGCTCTGATGCCAATTGAAGGTAGTGAAACGTGAGAAGGGGGGTTGAATCACGTTCCAACTATAAATCCTGTTTCTGAAAATTACTTAAAAAATAAAGATCAAGTGTAAAGTTGTCTTGCACAGCGGAAACAGTTTGTTAGTAATAAACAGAAATTAGCCTATAGACAAGGCTTTTGTAGATCTTGAAAGTATATTTACTTTCAAGGTCCTCTAAATGATAAAGGTTAAAACTTTAACCTTCAACACTTAGACAATGATGATGATGATTTGCGCAATTTATGTATGTGTGTATATGCACTGATAAATTGTAAAAACAACAATAATAAAAGAGTAGGGAAGAGAGAAAGCACACAGAAATTTATACTGGTTCGACAACGTGCCTACTCCAGTCCCCAGGATACACCTGAGAGTTCACTATCACCGCCGACACTAGGTGGAATTTCCTGCCTCTGCTACACCACAAAGGACTTCAACCTGCACCTTCACCAAGGTGACTCACTGCCTTTGAAAACCTCAAAGGACTTCACTTGCACCACAACTAGGTGACTAACTGCCTCTGGCAACTCCAAAGGACTTCAATCCTTGCCTTCAACACGAAAGGACTTTCTACCCTTGCCTTAGACCCTCTAAGGACTTCTTGCCTTACAAAAATAAGGACTTTATATGAAAGATGTGGTTTTTACCAATCAAGAACTTAGATGCAACTAAGTTTGAACCTTGATGGATTTTTCTCTCAAAGAGTAACTAGCAAAGCTAGGATAAACAACAAAAGCTCACTCTTTTAAGAATTACAACCTTTTCCCAAATAAAAATAAGAACTTGAGGTTTAGAGGTTGAAGATGAAGAGAAATAAGGATTGATTTCGACAGCGTTTTGGCACTTGTAAGCTTGGGTAGTCTCTTGAATTCTTGGGCATTGAGGTCTTCTATTTATAGAGAAAATAGCACCTTAATTTCGAAATTAGGAAGCTTGATCTCCACCCTTGATTTGAATTTGAAAACTCTTGATCCAATGGTGAGAATTCCTTGATATGATTTGAAATTTGATCTTCCAAAAATAGAAAAATCAAATAAGAGGAAGTTTCATCTTGGCCATTGATTCAAATAATTCCCTTTAATCCAAAGGTTATTATTTGATCTTAAATATGGAAACTTTGTAACCAAGAATTAGAAAAGAGGAAACTTCATCTTGGCCCTTGAATTTGAATTTGTGCCTTGATCTTGTGGTGTGCATTGCTTCATCAAATTTTCACAAAATCTTGCAAAATTGCAAGCTTATTTTCGCCACTTTTAGGAGAGAGAAAGGCTATGGTTTTAGCTTTTCTTGCTCCACAAGTGTGCCTCCATGTTGGTACGAATTAGGATTTCACAATTTCTCATTTTTTGAAAATCCTAAAACACCAAACATGGTCTTCCAGGGAATCTTCTGAAGGTTGATTCTTGAATCTTGAAAATTCTTGAATCTTGTATCTTGAGGCTTGGGATTCTTCTGAAATCTTGAGATTCTTCGGGATCTTGATAGAATCTTCGGGAATCTTCTGGAATCTTCACAGAATCTTCGGGAATCTTCTAGACTTGAAATTCTTGACAGAATCTTCTGAGGTCTTCTAACTTTGTGTAGAATCTTCAACAGAATCTTCTGGTCCCGCATGGAATCTTCAGGGAATCTTGTAGATTCATATAGAATCTTTAGGAGGCTCACAGAATCTTTTTAAAGTATCTGTAAAAATATTCTGTTACTTAAATGCAAAATATATTCTAGAATAAATTCTAGATAATTATTTTTTAAATCTTTTGCATTTAATTCTCCATACAAGATCTTTCTAGATTTCACCCATATATATATAATTTCGAAATCTTGAAAGATAATATGTAAAATAGAGATTTGATTTTGATTCTCTATTTTAATGTAATTTTCGAAATATATATATATATATTTATATATAATAATAATTTTCGAATTTTGAGGAGAGAGAATGTAAAATAGAGATTTGATATTGATTCCCTATTTTAATTCTTATATTTCGAAAATATATATATTATATATATTAAGATACATGAATGATTAACTAGAGATTTTCTATTTAAATCCATGCACTTTCCATAAATAGATTTTTGGGAAATCATAGAGTCTTCATGAAAACTTTCCCTTTTTAATAAATGTCCATGTGGTTGATCTTCATAAAATATGAAAAATAATTTTCATATTTCTCTTCATGTGTGTCGCCACTTTGATGGTCCATGGTGGTCAAGATGTGTCTTTTTATTTTATCAAATAAACTAAATCCTAAAACACACTTAACAAACCATTAGTCCAACCAAATTAAAACTTTTATTTTAATTAAGAATGTTATCATTCAAAACCTTCAATGATGAGGTAAAGGGTTCTTGGAGCTAACAAATACTAGTGCTATTAATCTTGCCAAGAATCCTATACAACACTCAAGGTCCAAACATATTGATATCAAACATCATTTTATTAGAGACCATGTTCAGAAAAGGGATATTGAATTGAAATTCATAAGTTCTTATATGCAAGTTTCTGATACTTTCACAAAACCATTGGCTGAGGATAGATTTGTTTTTCTGAAAAACATGCTTAACATGAAACATACATAATGCATTCATTCATTCATTCATCATCATTCCCCTATATAAAAATAAGAAAGCATCTCAGTTCAGAAAGAGATGAATGTTCAGAAAGTCTACTCAGAAAGGCTTGTTCAGAAAGCAAGAAATCATCTTCAAAAATGTGTTCAGAATCATAGTTCAGAAACCAGTTCAGGAAAGGGGTTCAGAAAATGGGGTTCAGAAATCATCAGAAATAAAGTTCAGAAATGGGTCAGAAACGGTTCAGAAGGGATTTAATTCCAACGTTCAAAAATTGAAAATTACTGCAACGGTAATTTTACAAACGGCTATATCCCTAACGTCTATTTCTTTTAACCCTCATTTAAACCTCTCCCTCCCTATAAATACTCATTACTCACATGGTCCCCTCATAAATCTTATTTACTCATTCACTCTCTCACTCTTAAATCATCTCTTCTCTCTCTAAACTCCATCTGCTACTGCTACATTGCTCCCTCAAACACTTTCATACATCCTTACGCCTAAACATCTTCCTCTCTATACTCACATTCACCAAAAGGGCACAAGAACCCGCTGGCACTCTCTATAAACCTAATGAGGATGATTCCAAACTTGGAATCCCTTTGATGTATACTGATCCATCCCTCCAAGAACACTATGAGAAGAACTTCTATAGAAATAAAATAGCTCTTGGAAGATGTGTTCCTGAAGAAATCATCAAATCTGTCAAAGCAATAAGGGAGCTCTTTGGATTTCAAAATTGGTTGGAGTTTCTGAAACAAACTGAGGTGGTGTACCCTGGAGTAGTTGGAGCTTTCTACTCACAACTCGAGGGTGAACCAAACAAGGAACTCAGAAGCATTATTGATGACTTCCAGATCAAGATAACTGAGCTGGAGGCATACAAAACCATAAATGTACCTAGAGAAGGTATTACAATTTCTTCTGACAATAAATGGTTTACAACTCTTAATGTTTCTGAAAATGAGGTTGTTAAAACCCTCACTGGAAAAAAGGATTTCAAATTAGAAGATATTGCAAAATCCTTTCTTACAAATAAAGCAAAATGTATTTTATCCATTATACACTTCCACATCCTTCCAAGGATTGGTAGCACTGATTCTTTAACCACAATGGATACAATGCTTTTGTTTTGTGTTTTAACCGAAAGAAAGGTTGCTCTCCCCAAACTTGTTATTACTTATATGCTGGAGGCTGTGAGTTCTGGAAAGAAAAGGCATAGAGCCATGCCTTATGGTATGATCATTACAGCACTGATGAAGGAGATTAATTATCCCTTAGAGAGGGAAACTTATATCAAACCTACTGGAGTAGAATTTACTCCTGTAAGTTTCAAGGATATTGAGAAAAAAGTTTCAGAAACTAAGAGAAAAGCTCGAGAAAATAAAATAATCACTACCTCTAAGAAACAAAAGGTAGTAATTGAAGTTTTTGAAGAAGCATCAGAAAAGAAAGAAAGAATTTCTAAGAAATAAGGTGCTCAAAAGAAGAAAGGGACTCCAAAAAGAAAGAAGAACACTCTAACTCCTGAGACTTCTGAAGAAGAAGAAGAACATGTCTCCACAGCTTCAGAAAACTCTGAGAAGGTTGAGAAGCAACCTTCAGAAAGATCTCCTTCTGATGTAAATGAGCTACCAAAACAAAGGCCAGACAAGCTACCTATCATAAGCAAGATAAGAAAACCAGCTGCCAAAGGTATTCAATTCAATGAGCCAATTGTGGATTATTCTGAAAGCTCAAGTAGTGATGATGAATTGAATCAAGCAATCAGACTGTCCAACATAGAGGCTGCTCAAAAAGAAATGGAGGATTCTCAAAGAAGGATGGGAGCCACATCCTCAAATCAACCTCCAGTCTCTCAAGAAGTTCATAAGGTAATCCCTCTTGCACATGCCTCACCTGTAAGGATTTCTCCACAAAGTTCTGCTGCAACATCAGAAACAGTCACAGTTTCTGAACATATGTCCAAGAAAACAGTTGAGAACATTTCTGAGGAGGAAATGTACAAAGATATGCTCAGATATCATTCATGAGCATGGGGAGACTAATGAAGACCCGAATGTTGCTATTATCTCATACCAACATTCATCAGAGGCAGGCACTGCTTCAGAATCAGCACCAGAAACCGTTTAAGAAACCATTCCAATCTCAGTTTCTGAACCTGCATCAAACCAAGATCCAGACTGCTCTTCCCCACCATTCCTATCTAGTAAGTTTTCTAACTTATCTTTCAATTCTCCTATATCAAATGTTGGAAGTCCATGGAGAACATACCTTAACCTTACCTCACAAACCTCACCCACCCTCTTTATTTTCACAAACACGCCACCAAAGAAATCAACTGTAGTTCTCACTGAACTAACCTCTGAAGCTGCAACAACCCAACCTTCACACTCAGAGACAAACATTGATACACAACCACCACCACCACCACCACAACCATAAGAAACCACCACACACCCAACTTCTATAACCACTGCCACCATCACTACAACAATTCATTCTGCTGCAATCTCTTGTCCTATTCCACCTCACACTCAAACACATGCCCCTAATCCCATTACATCACCTATATCCATTCCATTCCACTCAACGTTCACTTTTACATCCACCACCCAAACCTCTCAAGACCCTATCACTCCTACCTTCACTATTCCAGAACCATCTACTACCATTCCCTTCCTTTCCCTCAACACTCACCCTATGCCACCACCAATCTCTAACACAACACCTATTTCCTCCATCCAAACTGAAGCCACTACCATCACAACAATCCCAACACCTTCAGAAACCTCAGCAAATCCTTCAGAAACCATCAGAATGAATTTGATTCTTCAGAATCAGAGAGAATTGGCTCAGAGGCAAGACAGACTTGAGTCGAGCATTAATGAAGTCAGGGAGCAACTTAGAAACCATGAGACAATCCTTCTCAAGATATTGGATATCTTGGAGAAGAAGTAAGTGGTAAGAAACTTTGATAAGCTACTGCACTTTTTGATAATGATAAAAGGGGGAGAAAATTTCTGAAGAAATATTGGGAAAACAAGAAGTTTTGGTTCAGAATTGGTATATCAGAAAGGGGGAGCTCTCAGAACAAATGATCAGAAAGGAAGCTAAGAAATTAGAAGGTTTAGAAATGAAGACTTCTAAAGATGAGAAAAGCTAATTTTGAGGGGGAGCATATCATATAGGACATTCTAGAAACATATAATGCATTCTAGAAACATATAATGCATTCTGCAACATGCTTTTTTGTTCATATGCCTTTTAATGTTTAATGCATAAGATATTTCAGAAAATTGCTAAGTTCTTTACATTTTAATTCATAATTCTTGGCAATTACTTAATGCACTAGTAATATCAGTTATTTACTGCTGTGATTATAAGATGAAGAAGTTAATAAGTATGAAACTTATGCAAATAAGGTTCTGAACTTAATAAATTCTTCAGAAACAGAATTCAAATAAAATATTTCTTCCATTGATTTATCATCATCAAAAAGGGGGAGATTGTAAGCTCCAGAAACCCTCTAGAACAAAATTAAGAAATTAATTTTGTTATAATGTTTTGATGAGAAAAATCAATCTAGAATATATTTTATTAGAATTAGTTAATGTTTTCTCAATATGTTTCAGGATTAAAACGGCAAACTCAAAGTAAACTAATTCATACATACATTATCACTAATGTGTTTCTATAGAATTTCAATTTTATAGAAGTATGAGTTAAAATTTACTAAGTGTTTCTCATGATCATTGAGGCACTTTCTGAAGTGCAATTCTGAAGAAACAAAGCAAGGATCGAGCTGATTCAAAGTGGTATCCAAAGTATCATATGCAAGGAGCAAGTACAAATAGTTAGCACATCTAGAAAACAACCACAACAGCCAAAGGAGAGTTCAGAAACTGCTCATTCAGCAATATCATAATTCTGCAACATTTCTGATATAGTCCAAGATCCGATTCTGAACCAACTTTCTCAAGTAATTCTGAAGACAAAATTGATGCCCGATTCTGAAGCAATTACAGCATAAATTCTGATGAAATGCTGAGTCACTATTTCGGAGACACAAACTCATTAAAAGGGGTAATTGTCAGTTGAGGCATACGAACAAACACAACATGCAAACATTGGGAACTAAAGTGCTTTAAGTATGTATTAAGCCCCATAACCATGTTTTATTCTCTGACAGTGACAGAACCCATACTTACACAGAGGAATCTTACACACCTCGGTTGAAGCCTCCACTAAGAATTAAAATAGTGCAAACACTCCTCCACTAACTTCAGCATCTCCAACGGTTGGAATTTAGCATCCAACCTCCATTTAATGAAGCTGCAATCAAGGGAAGAAGCAAGGAAACTCACTCGAGCATAATCAAATCATTGCAGCAGCTAAAAGCATTCAGAAACACATATAGCATTATATCTTACTTATTTTCTTATTGTTGTTTTTTTCCTTCCCTAAACACTTATTGCAATTTATACACATCTTTGAGTGTTCTAGGATTAGATTTTGGAAAGGTTCACTAACAATTCATATCAGAACCTTCTTTGTACTTTGTAAGAGTGTAAAAACTGAAAACCAAACACTTTACCTTCTTAGAAAATCTGTCTTAGGTTTTAGACAGTAGAGAGCTTGAAGAGGCTAAGCTAAAGACTACTTGTAAAGTCCAATATCAGCATATTGGTGAGGGAGCTTGTAGAGGCTCGAGAAAGACTACTTGAGAGTTCAACCTGAGAAGGCAGTGCAAGAATATCATTGTAAATTTGGTGAAAGTTAGTGGAACTCAATTTGGAGGATTGAGAACTGGATGTAGGCTGCTTTGGCCGAACCAGTATAAATTCTTTGTGTGATTTCTTGCTCTTCACTCTCATATTACTTATTGAGAAAGCATTTCATATAAGTTTCAGAAATTGCAGTAAAAGTGTTTTTAACTTTATTGCTGAGAAAGCTTCTGGTTTATATCAGAAACTGACCTCTTAAGAAAACCTTTCCTGAACACATTTAACTCTTTTTCTGAAGAAAACAGATTCAGAAAAGGGAACCTTTCTGAAGCATTTCTGAAGAAGGTTTCATCTTTCTGAAAGCTGTAAAACGCTTTCTCTAAGGTTCTCAAGACTTATATATCTTAGTTAAGTTAGTATCAACCATATTCTGCACTCTAAGATTATTATACTAACCAAATCCGCTGCTACTTCAAGTTTGCATACTTGATAGATATTGTTTAAGTAATTTTCAGAAACTTAAAGAAAAGTTTAAAAAGAGTTAAGTGCACGATTCAACCCCCCTTCTCGTGCTCACTTACACTATCACTTAGTCCACATGAATCATAACACCATGCATATCATCATAACATAACATACACACCAACATATTAAAATATCATATATATATAAATCATAATCAAGTCAAGTATATCAGACATATAAGTTATAGAACACAATAGGTCACGTAAGGAGTCAATACAATATAATTTCATACAATTTCCAATGCTGTAGTAAATTACAGTTACAATGTAATCAACTATAGTAATAAATTACACCCTTTCTGTAATCGATTTACAGATAGCTCGTTTTCTCACGATTGGAAATTCCTGAAGGTGTGTATTTGCACGAGAAGGGGGGGTTGAATCATGCTTTTTAAAATATTTTCCCAAAAACTATTTCAACAAAAGTTGTTCTTAGAACAGAATCCTTCTAAGTCACAGCGGAAGACTTTCTGCGAACTTAAGCTTCTGAGAAACTCAAGTTCGTTTTCTTATAAGATATCTCTTCTGAGTAAGCGTGAAGATTGTTTTGAAGATTATGTTTTAAGAAATTTCTTACTTACTTAGTTAGAGAGTTTTAGTCTTAGAAGGTTAATTTAGTTCTTTGATTTTCGCAAGTTTATGAAACAGTAAGAGAGTTTAAGGGAAGAGATCAACACACCAAGAATTTTATATTGGTTCGGTTACTTCTTAACCTACTCCAGTCCCCAACCTTCAGTTGAGAGTTTATTTGATATTCTTCTTATCGTGCCTTCTCAGGAAACAACACCTTTGCACAACCCGCAAAGGATTTTTGCCACCTCACAATTCGAGGGGACTTCTTTTCCTTAGTCTATTCCTAAGGACCTTTTCCTCTAACACTTGAGGAATTTTACTTGCCTTTAAACCAAAGGACTTTTGCCTCACAATCCGAGGATTTTCCTTGCCATCAAGTGAAGGACTTCACAATGTTTAAGTTTGTTCTTTCGAAAACATTATCAAGATCTTAGTCGTTGCTAAGATTTACTCTCGATAGACTCCTAGAAAATAACTTGCACAAGGCAAGGATTTACAGATATAAGTCTAGAAGATTTTACAAATAACTCTTCTCAGTTCTGACAAGGTTTCTAAGAAAATTTTCTAAGTTACTAGATGATTTTGATTTTCGCAGAGTTTTTGCATGTTTCAATCGTTGGAGTTTCTCGTACTGAACTCTTGCATTGATCTTCTATTTATAGACTTTGAAAATCACTTGTTGTTTGAAATATTTTCGTTGCTAATGTGGCTGTGCTGACTCAGCTTTCTCTCATAACGACTTCCTGCATGTCAACGGGTTTTAGGGGGCTTTTTCAGAATGTGCACTGTGCACAAGTTCCAAAATACCTCAATTAACCTTCTAAACATGTTGAGAATGCTCCATTAACTTTTTGAGAAGATTGCCTTCAGAGTGAAGGTACCCTTCTGAGAGGGTCCAACCTTCTGAGAACCAAAACTTGAATATGCCTTCTGAGAGGCTTCTGAGTGAGTTTTGTTTTCTTCCTCAGAAATGCTTTCTCGCCTATGCTTCTGAGATATTCTTCATGTTCTCTTGAGCATTTGGATTGAACTTGAATTTCCGAGGCTACTTGTATATCTTCTAAGTCTCATTTAGATTTTCATTTTCTCAAATGAAGCTTTGTGAGTACACTAGCACACATATCAGTTCATCATCAACCAAAATCTTTATGTTATAATTTTAGAATTGTTATTATTAAAACTTTGATTGCTTCTGAGTAATTTTGAAATTTTAATTATTCTTAGAAGGGTTCTGCAGCTTACAATTCCCAGCTCGTAATCAATTACAAACCTGATGTAATCTATTACAAACGCGAGAAATCAGATCCTGGGATTTCAAAAAACACATTTTTCATAAGCCAAATGGCCAAATTCGATCTAGACAATTTCCAATTGATAGAATACGAAGGTAAACATTAATCAATCGGTAAAATTCAATTTAAACATGAACCAATTGGTAAAACATGATTTTCTTGCAAATCAATCGGTGAAATATGATTTTCTCATGAACCCTAAGGGTAAAACGATATTTTCTCATAAAACAATCGGTGGAAATCAAATATATCACATAAAGCATGGCATATTTTAAACCCCCACCTCTTGAAGCCCTCCAAAGCTATGCTAGAATGCCCTTTCTCTACGTGTACCACATCTACTCTCTCTCTCACACGAGCCCCACGAACGGTACGATTGGATGAACGGTCCCTTGGGAAGAAACATAATCGGTAGATTAGTAGAGTTCAATGAGAGGATTAAGAACATGTGGCTCTTTTCATGATCGGACAAGGTTAGGGGTGAAATTGGAGGTGTAGAATGACTATGGCTTTAGAGCTTTGAGTATGGGATGAAATGGTGGAGGCAAAAGTGTTTAAGAGAGGGTTAGAGATAGTTGAAATAACGATTTTCTAGGGTTTGTGCATGGAGGGACCTACTCGCAATATTAAAAAGATGGGGTGGGGACAAAACGCAATAAAACGCAACTAATAACTTAATCTATGTAGGCTATAATCGATTAAACTCTGTTAAAATCACTAAGATTTGAAATCTTTAGCTCGTAATCGATTACAAACCCGATGTAATCGATTACTAGGCTTTGTAAAAGCCCCTAAACACATATAGAACATACTAACTCATGTAGTAACCTTACATATGACCTACCAATCCTCATACATGATCAAAATGTCTTTAAAACACATCCTTCGCACATAAAACACATAACGCATAAGGATATATCTAAGAGAAACTTACCCACTCAATCTTAATTAAATTCTAACTAAGGTCAACTACCCTTAGTTTCACTTAATTATGACTTAATAAAAGTTGGGGTGTTACAGAGCAGGGGCGAGCTGGTCTCATGGTCTGCACCCCCGACCTTAGTGGAGTGATAGTTGGAGGAATTGCATCATTTGATAGTGAGCCAAGAAGTGCGTACGAAAGTTTTATAGGAGGAACGTAAAGCTCGCGTTGCGCTAGAGAAAAGGACTCGACAAGATGTAAGAAAAACTCAAGGAAGCTGAAGCGGGAGCAAAAAGGAGGGAAGAATGGATTAAGGAGGTGGAAGCTTGCTTGCAGACAGCAGAAAAGGCCAATCATGAGGATCACAATCGCATGGCAAAAGGCTAAAATGAGAATAAGGGTCAACATTATCTACAGGAGTCCAAGGGAAATAATTACCAAGAAGGGAGTTCCCGAAAAATGCATTTGCATGGAGGCCAAAAGGAATTTCATCAAGAAGGTAAAATGTCCTCTTGATCAAGGTCTATAGACAACTCAGAGTCTGAGGAATCCACGAAACAGGAAAAGAGCAATGAATTCCCCGTTATTGACTTTGTGGCAAACTTCCCACAACCTAGCTATATCAAGGCACCAATATACATTAAGTTATATGATGGTACTTCTGACCCACAAGAACACCTGGATATCTCCAAGGCTAGGATGAACCTATACTACAAGAAATATGTGGTATATCGGCAACATTTCTGATGGGCCACCAGCGGGATATAACAAAAATTGATGACGTTGCGAAGACAAATGACCATTGGTTTAGACGTCATTGCAATTCGATAGCCAACGTGATACTTCCCGCCAAAAACTTTTTCGATGACGTTTCAAACGACATACTAATAAAAAAGTCGTCACAATATAAATAATTCGTCGACGATTTGACGTCGTTTAACAAAATAAGCAACGACTTGTGTTGTTTTTTCTAAAATATTTGTTGATTTTGCGACAGCGTTGCAACCGTTTTTATCTATATATTAAACATTTCTTGCCAGATTAGCGACGATTTTGTCCACTAAAATTTTATAATTTTTGTGACAACTTGCCAACATCAAGCACCATTTCTACTTTCACATTTCAGTGAACTCAACAAGGAATAATAAAACGATATACAATTTAATCCGAAATGAAATAAAAATTTATTAATTTAAAAAACGTATCATCAATACAATGAAAATGTAAGTAGTATCTATAGTAAAAAATAGAAAAAAAGAAAAGAAATATCAATAATTTTATAAATATGTAAATTATAAACTAAGGTGGAGACTAGTGATACTCAGCATCACTGTCTCCACCTTTATCCTTGTAAGAAGAAGAACGAAATGCATCCACGATAAACGACCTTGAGGGACTCATCATCTTAAAGAAGGCCCTCATCGTGCTCCGCATACTGTCAATCTTCTCTTTCTCATGACGGTTGGCCCTGAGCTCCTCCTGTAGGCGATGCATTTCTTCACTGTCCTCTTATAAGATCCAATCTCTCTTTTAAAAGGATACATCCACCTATATTGCACCTGCCCACCTACCCTCACTTCATATGCCAGATGGACGGGAAGATGTACCATTGAGTCAAAGAACCTAGGAGGAAAAAGTTTCTCTAATTTGCACAATAAAATGGGAACATTTGTCTCCATCATGCGAAAATCATCAACCTTTAGTGTTGTCGCACATAATTCCCTAAAATGTTCAATTAACTCCGTTAGTGGCTTCCAAACATGGTTGGGAAACACTTTAAACATAATAGAAAAAAAAACTCTCTATGAGGACATGAAATCGTGACTCTTAAGGCTGACAAACTTGCTCTGAGCTAGATTCACACACACCTCGTAACATCCTAAAACTACTAACCAATTTTACATAAATTTTTTTGATGCTATGAAACAATCAAGAAAGAATAAAATGAAGCAAACAAAAATAAATGGGAAAAGAATAAAACTGAAAGTAAGGTTGTGAAATAATACTCAAAATCAAAGGTTGGCTTTGGACATTAAAAATTATCAAAAAGGATCCAATACATGTCTCAAAATCATAAATACTCAATGGTCGGAATACAACACCCAAAAAGGAAATAAATGATAACTGCCATAAGACAAAAACTGATAAACTACGCACTTCTATGATCATCGACTACAACACTGTTTATCTCCTCAAGGTCCTCCTCGGGGTCCTCCTCTGACTCATACGTGACTACCGACCCTGGCTCTTCATCTAACCCTGGCTCCCAATCCCCTGGGACACAATTTGGTTCATCATCAGGATCGACCCACAAGAATGGGTTCTCCATGATATTATCATCAGGGAAAAGACCAGCTGATCAAGGGAAAGACCAGCTGATCAGGCTCAGGCTCTGGCTCTGATGCAGGTGCAAGAAGAAGCAACTCCGGCTGAATAGGTGGAGCAAGTATCTCATATTGCACATGTGGGACATGGTAAGCCTCTTATTCATGTCCCTTAGGAACAATGAGCCCAGACGACGGATCCTAGACCAGATAGTTCATGTTCAGGTTAGGGCATAAAAATCAATAGACATGGGTATAGAAGATGCTACAGTGATGTATCCAGTAGAATGCACATATCTCATTGTGACGATGTCAAATGTCGCGGGCGGGGACTGCAACGGTGGATCCATCACACCTAGAATTGGGGCGTAAGGAAAAGTAGAGGGATGAGATTGATATCTCAGCGAGTCATCTCGGAGCACTCGGGCTAGATGCTTCTCATTCCAATTCCAGCTATTCAAAGTAACATCCCTTATTTTATAAAAACATAAGTTGTATATGAAAAAGGTAGGGAATCATTACTTTGAATAGATCCTAAGGGGTCTGATAACTAAAGGATCCTATTAGTCCTTCTAATTTATCATGTATGTAGGACTCTACGTAAGTTCTACCATACGACACAATCTCAAAATCCTCATTAGGTCGTACTAATAAGATTTCCAAATCACTTCGTATGCTTAGAGCTTCTTTCGTCTCACAGAACTAGGGATTATCCGTTTTCCACTTTCATGAGCGTACGATTTACATAATCATCATCATTGACGAACATGCTCAGAATGTATACACAATCATCATCACATCAATACAAGTAGGACTATGTGTCCAATGGATGAAATACACCCACCACATAGGCCTCCCTATTCCGTGGGAATGCAAATGCACCACCGATCATCCTTCCGAGCAAGTGGATCTAGACTAATCGAAAGTTCCATTTAACGGATATATATAAAACAAACACTTCAAAGCTTCATCACAATATCCACGTTTCCTCCTTCATCCTCAATAACAAATCACAATCACAATCACATTTCTCATACATCATATACACATGATAAGTACGAAATTTTGTATATTTTTACCCTTTATATTTATCTTATTACATTCTAAATATCTCTAACTTTTGCATTTAACTAATTTTGCAATTAACTTCTCATTTGGTTCATTAAAATAATTATTGCATAATTGTGCCCATTTTGTGACATTAATTGAGTTCCTAATTGTGAGATATTAATTTTAACAATAATGTTTGACGTACAACAGAAATACGTCCAACTTGTATCTAACGTGTGCTGTCCAGGTTACAGGATGTGTGTTATACGTATAGCACATATACGTATAGCACACATCGTGTAATATGGACAACACACGTTGGATACAAATTAGACGTATTTCTGTTGTACGTCAAACATTATTGCATATATACGTATAGCACACGTTGGATACAAGTTAGACGTATTTCTGTTGTACGTCAAGCATTATTGTTTATTATGAGTCATTATATTTGCATCAATGGGTATGAAACTAGTGAGTAATTCAATCAATTCAACTTATTTGGGGGAAGTAAAGAGCCATGAGTTTAAAGGCCGATTGCACCCTTGCTATGATGTCCTTTTATGGAAATTAGTATATTGCTCGTGTGTTGCACAAAAATATTAATAATAAAGTAAATATAAAATTTAATTATAAAAAAATTAAAATTTAAAATGTTTGAATCAATAAAAATAATATATTGTTAAACTAATTACTATATAACTTGATAAAAATATATACCTCAAGTTATAAAAAAACTTATAAACATAAATATTACTAATTATATTAATCATTATCATGACATGCATTTTTAAATAAATAATACAAATGAAATGTAATATGAATTATTAAATAAAATATGATTTTTTTTCAAACTTTATTTTAAATTTTATTCCTTAAAACTAAATCTAATTAAAAGGAGAATGAATAAAAATGATTTAATAAAAAATAGGATTCATTATTGATAATCAAATAAGAATAAACTATAATCAAATTATATTTAGAGTAAACCCCCAAGTTGGTCCCTGACAATTTTCGCGATGGACAAGGTAGTCCCTGACATTGAGAAATTGACAAGTTAGTCCCTAACAATTTCAATTTTCGGACAACCGTTAGTCCCTAAACGACTTCCGTTAGTTCGAGGGACCAATATGACTTATTTATTAATTGTTAAGGACTAATAAAAGAAATTTAATAAGAATGAGTCCTTTAAATTATAATATGAACATTGACTCATATTCATTCTAATTATGTATTAATTCCAAGCTACATATAACTACTCCGGTAAATATTAAGTCTCTATTTGGATGTATTACTATCAAAAGACAAATATGTTGGGTAATTTTTCAATTGAAGAAGTAACAACATTTAATTACTTTGCTGTAGAAAATAATTACATGCACCAAAATCAACTATAATTATGATTGCATTTCAGTGATGTACAAATTCAACTATAAAAAATATTAGATAAATGCTTTTATGTACACCATAAAATCAATCACCATTAGCCATCATATATAATAATTCTACATTTTAAAATTAGTAATTCAATTTTTAAAATATTGGATTAATGTCTAATAATAAAAGTTAGCTTATTAGTTTCAAAATATTAAATTATTACACACATAATAACTAATTTTATGATATACATATAACATTACTACTCAAAATATTATTGTATATATGTATCAATAATACCCCTCTTCGACTATATATATATATATATAGCTAGAATCAAGTAATCAATTGTGATAGTTACCGACAAATAATTGTATGCATGTAATTATTTTCTACAGCAAAGTAATAAAATGTTGTTACTTCTTCAATTGAAAAATTACCCAACATATTTGTCTTTTGATAGTAATACATCCAAATAGAGACTTAATATTTACCGGAATAGTTATATGTAGCTTGGAATTAATACATAATTAGAATGAATATGAGTCAATGTTCATATCATAAATTAAAGGATTTGTTGTCGCGAAAATTATTCCTTCTCGGCTACGACTGAGAAAGCAGCCGAGAATAGCAATATAACCGCTTTTGATCCCTAAAACAACGATTACGCTAAGGAGGGGAATCAGCCCCTTAGTTGTGAGTTCTCCAAATATCTCATAGAAGCAAGATTTTGGACAACGAGCAAAGAATGTGAAGAAGAAAGCTTCCATTAATTCAATAACCACTAATTACACCAAGGAAATAGTAAAGAAATTGTTTTCTCTACGTGGATAAACTATAACTATGACTAAAACTAAGAGAAAAATGTAAAAGTACAGAAAAAGTGATAAAAAGTAATTAAGGCATGATTTGTGATCTTGGAGATGGTTGATTTTAGTCACAAGTTCCTCTTTATATAGCCTTCTTGGTTCCTATTTCCAAGCTTCATGTTGCCCATGAATCCACGGGATGGTAATCGATTACTGGGCTGTGAAAAAGCTTCAAAACACTTCTAAACGTCCCAACTCGTACCTTAACATCCGTATATCCTTTTTAACTTTTAAACATCATAAAATCACATACTTGGGCACATAAAACACATAGCATACAATACTTTAAGCTAGGAGAAACTTATCCACTCAACTCCAATTAAGTCCCAACTAAGGTCCTTTACCCTTAATTTCTCTTAATTAGGACTTAATTAAAGATCGGGGTGTTACATTTCTCCCCCCCCTAAAAAGAATTTCGTCCCCGAAATTCATACCTGTAAACATAGCGGAAACTGACGACGGCATCTCGTCCTCCAGCTCCCAAGTGAAGTCGCCTAGCCGACCTCCGCCCCAGGCCACCTTGACCAAAGGCACATCCTTCCGTCTTAACCTTTTTACGCTGCGGTCAACGATGCTCATAGGGGGTAACTCAAACTCAAAATCATCCCTTAGTTGTACACTTTCCGGCTCAAGAACATGACTAGGATCAGACACATACTTTCTCATTGAGAGACATGAACGACGTTATGCAAGTTTGAGAGGGTGGGAGGTAAGGCCACTCGGTAGGCGACTGGCCCGACACGATCAGGATCTCAAAGGGAACCAAGGTACCTAGGGCTAAGCTTTCTAACCTTCAGGGCTCGTCCTATACCTGTCGTGGGGGTAACCCGCAAAAAGACGTGCTCGCCTACTGAAACTCTAAGGGTCGTCTCCTCTGGTCAGCATAGCTCTTCTGGCGGCTTTGGGCCGCGAGCATTCTCTCCCTAATCATCCTTACCTGCTCCGAGGTCTCTCTCACCAGCTCAGGTCCTAATACACTCGCCTCTCCAGGTCATGCCAACACAAGGGTGATCTACACTTTCGTCCATACAAAGCCTCGAAAGGCGCATCCCTATGCTTGCCTGGTAGCTGTTGTTATAGGAGAACTCTATTAAGGGCAACAACTTGTCCCAACTCCCCCTGTCCGTCCAGTATACACGCCCTCAACATGTCCTCCAGGGTCTGGATAGTCCTCTCCGACTGACCATCCGTCTGCGGGTGATATGCCGTACTCATGCTCAACTCCGAGCCGAGCGCTTTCTGGAAAGCTCTCCAGAAGCGAGACGCGAACCTCGGATCACGATCCGAGACTATCGTCTTCGGCACACCGTGCAACTTCACAACCTCCCGAATATAGATCTCAGCTAGCTTCTCCAAGGGGTAGGTCATCCTGATCGCCTGAAAGTGAACCGACTTGGTCAGTCGATCAATGAAAACCCACACAGCGTCATGTCTCGCCTGAGTTCTCGGCAACCCGAACACGAAGTCCATAGATATGCTCTCCCACTTCCACTCAGGTACACTCAGTGGCTGAAGTAGTCCCGGCATCCTCCTGTGCTCCGCCTTCACCTTTTGACAGACTAAACATTTGCTGACCCACTCCGCTACATCCCTCTTAAGTCCCTGCCACCAGAACATCTTCCTCAAGTCCTGGTACATCTTGTCTATCCCTGGATGAATGGTGAAATGGCTCTTATGAGCCTCCTCCAGAATCGCTCTCCGAAGGTCACGACTCGCAGGAACGCAGACACGCCCCTCAAACCTCCACAGACCATCTCTGTCCAACCGAAAACCCTGCATCCTCCCTTTGCTAACAGCCTTCAGCACCTTCCCAAACTCCTCATCTTCCTGCTGCGCTTTGGCTATGTCCCTCAGAAAAACACTCGACACCTGAAGCTGACTCACTCTCACACTGGTGGGGGTAAGGGTAACTCCTAGGTCAAGGTCTCTAAACTGCTCTATTAGTTGCGCCTCCCTAACCATCATGTGGGCCACACTCACCGTCTTGCGACTCAGTGCGTCTGCTACCACATTCGCCTTCCCTGGATGGTAGTTCAACTCAAAATCGTAGTCCTTCAGGAACTCCACCCAGCGCCTCTGCCTCATGTTCAGCTCCTTCTGATCAAACAGGTACCTAAGACTCTTATGATCAGAAAACACCTCAAACCTGACTCCATAAAGATAGTGCCTCCACATCTTTAAAGCAAACACTACCGCCGCCAGCTCCAAGTCGTGGGTAGGGTAATTAAGCTCGTGTGGCTTCAACTGCCGTGAAGCATATGCCACAACGTTGCGATGCTGCATTAGCACGCAACCCAGCCCCTTCCCTGAAGCATCACAGTAAACCTCGAAAGGTTCACCGGGGTCCGGTAACGTAAGCACTGGAGTCGAGGTCAACCTCCTCTTCAACTCCGTGAAGCTACTCTCACATTCGTCCGACCATACGAAAACAACGTTCTTCCTAGTAAGCTTCGTCAAGGGTAATGCTATCTGGGAGAAGTTCGAAATGAACCTACGGTAATATCCGGCTAGCCCGAGAAAACTCTGAATCTTCGTCACCGTAGTGGGTCGCTCCCAGCTCATCATAGCCTCTATCTTACTAGGGTCCACGGAGATACCTCCCTTCGACACCACGTGCCCCAGAAACTTCACTTCCTCCATCCAAAACTCACACTTAGACAGCTTGGCGAACAACTTCTTCTCCTTCAACACCTCCAACACTACCTTCAAGTGACTCTCATGCTCCTCATGCGTCTTTGAATAGATAAGAATGTCGTCGATGAAGATAACAACGAATCTATCCAAATAGGGTCTAAAGATCCTGTTCATGTAATCCATGAACACCGCTGGAGCATTGGTCAGCCCAAAAGACATGACCGTGAACTCGTAGTGACCATAACGAGTCCTGAAAGCCGTCTTCGGGATATCCTCATCTCTTACCCGAATCTGATGGTACCCTGACCTCAAGTCTATCTTCGAAAACACCTGGGCACCTCTCAACTGGTCCATCAAATCATCAATCCTCGGCAGTGGGTACTTGTTCTTGATGGTCACTTTGTTCAGCTGCCTGTAGTCGATACATAGCCTCATACTCGCATCCTTCTTCTTCACAAACAGAACCGGCGCTCCCCATGGTGATACACTAGGTCTAACGAACCGTTTCTCCAACAGCTCCTCCAACTGTGTCTTAAGCTCCGCCAACTCTCCGGGTGCCATCCTATAAGGTGCTATGGATATGGGTTCGGTCCCGGGCATCAGATCTATAGAAAACTCTACCTCTCTGGTTGGGGGAAACTCGGGTATATCCTCAGGGAAAAACTCCAGGTAGTCTCTCACTATGTGTAGCTCACTCAACACCTGACCCTTCTCTAACTCACTAGCGGCGAGGAAAACGTAAGCATTGCTCATAACCCCACAACAGTTCAGCCTAATAGCACTAACATATAGGTCTACAGGGGTGACACATGCAGAAGGAATAGATGGAAAGATCACAGACTTTGCATGGCAATCAAGCAGGACTCGATTGGCGGACAACCAATCCATGCCTAAGATAATGCCTAGACTTGTCATGGACAAGCATATAAGATCAAATGTAAATGCCCTATCATCTATATGGAACTTACACTTTATGCAAACTAAGCATGTCCTAATGGGTGCAGCAGTAGGGGTGGATACTAACAAATCAAAAGGTAGTTCTGACATATGCAAACCTAGGCTCCTAGCATGATCATGTGAATGAATGAATGTGTGGCACCGGAATCATACAGTACAACTAAGGACTTGCCATAAATCATACACGTACCCCTAATGAGATCGTCGGACCGCTCTGCGCCCTCCGCTGTAACCGTGAATACCCTGCCTTGGTGCTGTGGCCTAAGAGAGAACGAAGGCTGTGAACCTGTAACTCTGCAGTCTCTGGAGATGTGACCCGGCTGGCCACAACGATAACAGACACCCTGCCCGATGCGACAAACCCCAGGGTGAAGCTTGCCGCATGTGGCACATGGAGGTCGCGGTGCTGCTATCGCCGGACGCGGCTGCTGCTGCTGCGGGCGTGACTGAGTCTGTGGCCTGCGAGGCTGGCCATACGGCTGAAAGCGTGCAGGGGCGGGGCGGTTAGTCTGCTGAGGGGCCGCACCCCTTCTCTGAGCATCGACCCTCTGCGGAGCCACTGGACGGCTCGTCTCCTCCACAATCCTGCAGGTGTCTACCATCTCCCGGTAGTCTCTGATCTTCATATGCTTAACCATCCTCTTGATGTCTTGGTTAAGCCCAGCACAGAATTTCATACACTTCCAGCTCTCCTTTGGGTTCTCCTAGTAGATCTCAGAAAACCGTATGATCTCCTCAAACTTAGCAATGTACTCTGGAATGGTCATAGAGCCCTAGCGGAGATCAGGGAACTCCATCTCCTTGTCTTGGCGAACTGTCTCTGGGAAGTACTTCTCATAGAACATGTCCTTGAACATGTCCCATGTGATAGCTACACCCGCCGCATCAGAAGCGCGACGAGCGTCGTTCCACCAAGAACGCGCCTCCATCTGTAGCATGAAAGTAGCCAGCTGCGTTTTCTGGACCTCTGTGCACTGAACCATCGTAAAGATATCATCTATACCTCTCAGCCAATCCTCGGCTTCAGAAGGGTTAACGGTGCCGAGAAATGGAGAGGGGTTAGCCCTCTTAAAATCAGCAAAATAGGAGCTGCCGCTACCCGCAGGTGGTGCTGCAGGTATAGGGGCGTGTTGTTGTGTCATATGGTCCACCATCCTGTTCATGACCCTTGCCATCTCCATGAACGCCTCCGCAGAAACCCCGCTTCCTTGCCCGTTTTCCTCATGAGTGTCGCCATCGTCCCTAGTGCATCTGTTATGTGGTGCCATATTCCTGTGCACACAAAACAAGAAAAATTGAGTTGATCAGGCTCCATATTTCAGTTGTGTATGCACAGTTACTATGACAGTAAAACAGACCAATCATGCACCCCAGACTAACTAAAACACATAAGAGGCATACGCATGATATAACTAACGTGCATGCAACAATAGCATAACAGGTCCATTACCCCAAGCCATGTAGGATAGACCTGCTCTGATACCAAAATGTAACACCCTACTAGATAGCCCTTAATACTTAAGACATTTTAGGCCATTTCATAAGGGTTACTTCTTGTTATCATAAATATTTTTATATTTGAAATACATATACGCGGAAAATACGTGGGAGAAATTTTCGTAATTCGTTTGCGGAATATAAAATAAGGGCCTTGCGAAATAATACAACGTATATGAGCGTGGAAACAGTTATCCTGAGTAATACCTCAATAAAATTGAATAAACCATGTAATCTCCCAAAACATACATCAAAACAACAATAATAATAGTGTTATCTCATGAGCCTAAAACAGTGACTCACAAGACTCCACAAAATACAATCCATAAATAATAATATTTGCCGGCTAACAAAGGGTCCGGTCTCAGAAACTTAAACATAGAAACTAATCATAAGTCCATAGAGAAACAACTCAATTGTCCATATCTAATAAACAAATGCGGAAGCTAAAACTAAGGTTGCGCGGGCTCCAAGCTCGCTCCGTCGTCCTGCTGGTACTTATTGTCTAAAAGGAGTGAAATAACATGGGGTGAGTACTTGAAAGTAACTCAGTAGGGGAGCCGTACCGAGTTTATTTAATAAATTTGTGAGCATGAATGAATTCAATTCAGTTATAAGTTCCAAAATAATATTTTCCCGGTACGACAACCTATGTGCGTCTTGTTCCTTTTTAATTAACAGTTATACATAAACATAAATGATCATCAATGTGTGGTGTGATAAGTGCCTAACCATCATTTAATTATATAAAGAAATATAACATTCTTTGTCTGTAACGTATATCTCATATTCATTACTTAAATTATCTTGAGTCTTTTAAGCATACTTAGTATGCCTGTGGATCCGTTTCATTAAAGCACGCCCTTTTGGTGCTTGTGGATCATTTACATTGTTTTGGCCTGACCACCCTCCTGTAACCTCCGCATCACCGACCCTAGGTATGAGCTCATCCTATACTATTGGGTAGAGGGGGTAATTCACCTTCCGCTAATGAGTCGTTACAACCGAGGTTGCCAGCCCCCTGTAACGTTCATCACGAACGGAAAGGCTACTCTGTGTGTTTTTAACTTTCTTTTCACTTTGCACATTAATCTCTTCATATAACATGTACTCATTCATCATATACATCATATAATTCATTCAAACAGCATATATAATCACATATATTCCATACGACATTCATACATATCATTCATACAAGTCGTAGAACACATTAGGGTGCATAAAGGGGTCAAAACAGTTCATTTTCGCACAAATAGCAGTGCTGTAATCGATTGCCACAGGGTGGTAATCGATTACTGTAATCGATTACAGGACCCCTGTAATCGATTAATAGAGAGCACGCGTTTCTGACGATTGGAAATTCACTTGCTATAATCGATTACGAACTCGTGGTAATCGATTACAGCGTCGTAAAACACGATTCTAGAGTTCCAAAACACGATTTTCCATAGCCAATGGTCAAAATAATAACCTAGAATCGTTCCAATCATTAGAAAACAAAGCCATACGAATATCAATCATAAAAATACAATTTAAACATTTTTTAATCGGTGAAAACATTTTTAATTTCAAAACCAATCGATACAATTTACCCCTTTCATGAACCCTAATGGGAACAACAACGAGAACATCAATTCCATCAAAATCATTATCATCATGCACGAAATTTAACATTTAGAATGTCTAAACCCCTACCTCTTAGAAGACAACCGTAAAACTTTGATGACAACACCCTAGCCCGACGTTTCCCGTGAATCCTCTTTCTCTCTCTAAACCCACGAACGGTCCGGTGACACTTGATGAAGAAAAGAAACCGGTGGTTATGTGTATTTCGGTGTGAGGATCAAGAATATGTGGACGGTTTCTCGATCGGGTGAGAATTGGTGGGTGTTTCTTGGTGTGGAAAGGGTTTTGGCTTTGTGTATTCTTGAGAGAGAAACCTATGGAGGCTCAAAGATGGAGAGAGAGGGTTTTCTGA
Source organism: Aeschynomene evenia (assembly GCA_013621005.1). NCBI lineage: Eukaryota > Viridiplantae > Streptophyta > Magnoliopsida > Fabales > Fabaceae > Aeschynomene > Aeschynomene evenia. The sequence continues at coordinate 11,652,254 of CM024265.1, forward strand.
TGGAGTGATAGTGGTATTAGAGTTTACTCACGTGGTGGCTAGGTTAAACATGCTCTGGAGTCACCGTGGGGCCCGAACGTCACTTAAACGCGCTGAGAAACGCGTTCTGCGCACATGGTAATCGATTACATCGATTTTGTAATCGATTACACATAGCGAAAACAGCTGTAATCGATTACCACGGGATGGTAATCGATTACTGGGCTGTGAAAAAGCTTCAAAACACTTCTAAACGTCCCGACTCGTACCTTAACATCCGTATATCCTTTTTAACTTTTAAACATCATAAAATCACATACTTGGGCACATAAAACACATAGCATACAATACTTTAAGCTAGGAGAAACTTATCCACTCAACTCCAATTAAGTCCCAACTAAGGTCCTTTACCCTTAATTTCTCTTAATTAGGACTTAATTAAAGATCGGGGTGTTACAATAACATATGCCCCCCAGCATCCTTCAGCTGACTGATGAATACGAGGAAAGATGAAGGATGCATTTCCCTAAAAGAATTCCAACTTCATGTCCCCTATCTATACCAACTGTTCTATGTTCTCAGATCCACTCTTCATTCCACGAACCTATATCCTTCTTGTTCGTCCATGAATCTCCCAACCGTTTGCAACCGTCTTTCCCAGCCGATCATGTCCTTAGTTTTTCGACTCAGCTAGCGCCACCCTTAGCTGATAATTGTTGGCCACTCACCTACGGCTGGCACCAGCATCGGCTAGGAATTAATCAATCGCTTTATACCCAGCTGCTTCGACTCAAATATTCCTTCAACGACTGACCTCAAACCACTTAGTAAAATAGTTCATAGCCACTAAAATAAAGGAATGATTCTTGGGGAAAAAGGAAAAAACTTTCCAATTAAATTAATAGTCCATCCCTCAAAATGACCATGGTCTAATTAATGCGCGCCTGTAATTTTTCCAAGAACATAATTTGAATTGGACTATGAATTTCGCAAGTCTAACATCTTTCAGCATGATTGAAATAATCACCCGTAATAGTCGGCCAATAGTATTCATGCCTATTAATCAAATATTTCGTTTTGGCTTCAAACTATATACCTCTTCATTTATCTATAACTCCTAACTCCTTTGATTATGTTCCAAAAACAATAGGGAATTCTCAGCCGATATTACAAGTGCACAATCAGCCGAATTCATTTCTTTTAATGATTCTTTATCCTACTAAACCCCTTCCAAATCGGCTAACTGATAATTAAAGTCGGCTAACTTGATAACTACATCATCAATATAAGTTCCCATAGTCTTTCAAAACAATGCATGATATTGACATTCATTGCCCATCGGTATGTTGCTTTGGCATAAACCAACAACACCTAGGCAATAGAAAGCAACCTCACGAATGTCCTCCTCGTCTGCGTCTCAGCTAACATTGGTTAGACAATCCTCCTCTAAGTTGCTTCTTTTTTATGGATGACAATTCTTCTTCTACTTCTATTACATTTTTTTTATCAATATGGGACTTTGCGGACATCCTCCTCCCCCTAAGAGGTCGTCCAAGCTAATCCATCCTCGGCTAGACACACCGATCCGAGCACTAACTCTGATTGGTAGCCGATGATATTTTTCTTTATCATTCTAGTATAGATCCTCTGTTAGCCGTGATTCAGCTCTCATCTGGACCTCAAAGTCACTCCATCTTTTTTAATATCATCCACGATATGACATTCATTGTAGCTCATCTCTTCAATATCAATCTTTCCTTCTTTCTGTAGCTTCTCTCTTTATTCAGCAAATGTTACTCATTCAAAGTTCAAACTATTCCTCAAATACATCATCTTCTAAATCATTCGGCTGAATTTCATTAGCTTAAGATTTCTGGATAGCTTTTCCCTTTGGAGCTTCCTCTTAGCTGCGATGATCGTCATCAACTTGAGGCATCACTTTTTAGACGTGCTCCTTTGTACAAGCTCTAGCTGTATATGCCCTTTGCTTTGGATGCCATAGTAATGGGAACACATTTGATCTTAGCAAACTTGCATGCCCCGCAGTCTCTTTTGAGCCTACACTCATAGTGTTCCATTCCATTATCTTTTTTACAGCTAACTTTCACACTTGATTTCTCACGGCTAGATTTCTTACGACTGGTGCCCTCCAATTATGACTTTTTGCAAAAGGAGGTCTCCAAGCCTGCTTCCTCGTGAGTTGTGATTTTTATAGTTGGTGTCCTTTCTGTAGGTGGTCTCTACAACTATATTCAGCAAATTGTTGCTCTTTACAGCTGATTCCCAGCAACTTATAGTGCATTACCTAATCCTCCATCAAATATGTTGACGATAGACTTTGGTTTAAAAACAATTAAAATTATTTATTACACTATTTGAACTCAAATTCATCAATGTGCGGCTATCAGCGAAAACAAATACTTTGTTAACGGAAGTCGTAGAAAAGAATTTGAATATTCCATCATGCTTGTAAATAATTTGCAGATCGGTTCACTATCTACCCCCCAATACTAATATTTGCGCCCCCTACATCAATATTTATACTAGGCACTGTCCAAATACATACCAGTAGCACTAGATTTCATATCAGCTGTGCTGCATAATTCTTACCAGTTGTATGGCAAAAAATGATACAAGCATTAGCTGTAGCTGTACAACAGATTTCAAACCAGCTGCAACAGAAAATCATACCAGCTATGCCATAATTCATACTAGTTGTGCGACATAATTTATACTACATGTGCGGCAGAAATCGTGCCAGCTGAACCAAAATTCGTACTAGCAGCGTGGCTGAATTCATTCCAGCTGTGCGACAGAAATTATACCATGTGGTAGAAATCCTACCAGCTGTGTGGCATAATTTATACTACCTGTACGGCAGAAATTGTGTCAGCTGAACCAAAATTCGTGCTAGCTGTGTGGCTGAATTCATTCCAGCTGTGCAGCAGAAATTATACCATGTAGTAGAAATTCTACCAGCTGTGTGGCATAAATCATACCAACACTTTTTTTTTTTTTGACAAAGAATCGGCAATCACTAGCTAACAGCTGCCAAAATGGAAAATTCGTGCCATTTCCATTAACCGCCGCGTGACTCGCCATATTTTTTCATCGGTTAGCCTAAATAATTAGGCTTTGATGTATTCATGGTCATCGAAATTGGTAACTTTCTTAAATACTTTCCCGGCCTCAGATTTATACAATTGTACATCAAGGCCATGGGGTGTTGAAGAAAAATTCACACTTTGCTCCTGGAAGTCCCACCGGGCGTGCCATTTATGTTGTCGCGAAAATTATTCCTTCTCGGCTACGACTAAGAAAGCAGCCGAGAATAGCAATAAAACCGCTTTTGATCCCTAAAACAACGATTACGCTAAAGAGGGGAATCAGCCCCTTAGCTGTGAGTTCTCCAAATATCTCATAGAAGCAAGATTTTGGACAACGAGCAAAGAATGTGAAGAAAGCTTCTATTAATTCAACAACCACTAATTACACTAAGGAAATAGTAAAGAAAGTGTTTTCTCTACATGGATAAACTATAACTATGACTAAAACTAAGAGAAAATGTAAAAGTGCAGAAAAAGTGATAAAAAGTAATTAAGGCATGATTTGTGATCTTGGAGATGGTTGATTTTAGTCACAAGTTCCTCTTTATATAGCCTTCTTGGTTCCTATTTCCAAGCTCCATGTTGCCCATGATCTTGCAACTGATTAGTCCTATTTTTGTGCCATGAATCCATTAGTGGCGTGTAAAAACCCACTACCCACGTTTTTAGCAACCGCCAACTCTTCCTTCCCAAGTAACTGCTTCTATCTCGGCTATTTCCATCTCGGCTAATACTTTCTCAACTCAGCTAAACCTGTTACGGCTCGGCTAACTGTTTTATCACAGCTACTTCTGTTACAGCTCAGCTAACTATTTTATCACAGCTGATTCATTACAGCTAACCGTTTTTCCTAGTATGATGTACCAATGACAGCCGTTTCTTTCCACTTAATTTCTTAGCTATTTTTTGGGTGATAACAGGATTCATTCTTATTAAATTTCTTTTATTAGTCCCTAACAATTAATAAATAAGTCATATTGGTCCCTCGAATTAACGAAAGCCGTTTAGGGACTAATAGTTGTCCGAAAATTGAAATTGTCAGGGACTAACTTGTCAATTTCTTAATGTCAGGGACTACCTTGTCCACCGCGAAAATTGTCAGGGACCAACTTGGGGGTTTACTCTTATATTTATTATTATAATTAGTATATTTTCTAAATAGACATTTTGAATGTGAAATATTTTTATGGTTGATTAAATAGCTTATAAAAATTAGTAATTAAAAAGAAATCAATTACAATTAATAATAGTTAATTATATTAACTACTGTAACAATCGAAAATGTGATCTTTTTGTATACATTAAAATAGAGAAAAATAAATGTCATGATTATCAACTCTTGGAAATGATATAACCGAATTAGCATATGTATCATAGTAATTATATGATTCAATTTAAATTACAAATCATGTATGATAACAAATTATACTTAAAACAACTATTAGAGCATCTCCAACGACTCTTAATTGACAGTCCCGATCCATGCCAACAGTAGCTTGGGACGATCTTAGGATGGACTAACCGCTGGACAACTTTTCATTTTTGGGACCGGTACCAAGAGGGTGGAACGGTCCCAAGCAGTCCACTTAAGCAAAAATATTATTATTTAATATTATATAATAATTTTTAATAATAATTATTATTAAATGAAATTAAGAAATGTATTTTATATATCATAAAATCACTTATTGTCAGTCATCATGTGTAATAATTCAAGTTTTTAAAACTATTAATTCAACCTTAAATTTTATACATTAATCCAACATTTTAAAAATTAAATTAATAATTTTAAAAAATTTGATTATAGCATATGACAATTGATAACGGCTGATTTTGTAGTGTACATGTAGCATTACTCGTAAAAAAATATCTATACATTTTAGAATTTAAACTACTAGCCGTTATAAAAATAGCCGTTGTAAAACTAGTCGTTACAAATTTGACCGTTGTGAACAGTAATAATATTATTATTTTATTCATAGTTTTATCTATAAATGTTAGTCTTTTGTCACTTATTTTTTCACAACTTCATAACTTTCATTTTCAACATCTTTCATAATCTCTCTATCTTGAATCTTCTCATTAATTTTTTTTTTTTGTGCAAAAATAGATCCAAACCAGTTTAATTTAAATTCTTTTCTCACTTACTTACAAAATTCCAACTGCCCACCAAATTCAAACAACCAAAATCCACAATCTTCAAATGGCAACTTTCAACTTCCAAATTTCTTCATAAATCCAAACATTCAAAATCCCAATAATCAAGCTCCAAATTTTCAATTTCCTTTTTTTCCAAATAATCAAACTCCACAAACATTTCCATTTCATAATGGCTTTAATCCAATATCTGAAAATACAGGTGCACTATCTTTCCCCTTTTAGATCCAATTTGGCAATTCAGGGTCAGGATCTACTAGTGTTGGGGGCTCATCTGACCCATCTCCTCAAACACCCATAAAGATGACTCTAGGTTCTCAATTTACAAATTTTTCTAGTCATGATGGATTAGAGGCTATTGATCTCAATGATGAGGAAACTAACATTGGTGGAAAAGAACGCAAAACAATGTGGCTATGGGAAGAAGATAAATTGCTAATCAGTGCATGGTTAAATGTGTCAATGGATGTTGTGGTTGGTACAGACCAACCTGGTGAAGCATTTTGGAGTCGAATTCATGATTATTGTGAGGAAAGTAACCCTGGCTTGATCAAAAGAGGTGCCATTGCGATGAAGAAATGATGGCACTTCATTAACAAATTTGCTCAAAAATTTGGTGGTTTCTATGATCAAGCTTCTCGAAGAATAGGGAGCGGTTCAAACGACAATGATATAATGGAATTGGCTCATAAACATTTTCAAGCCACTGAGGGAAAAAAAATGCAATTTTGTAAGACACTGGAACGAGCTTCGAAGGGAACACAAATGGAGATCACAATCAACTGAGAGTGGTGGTTCAAAGAGAACAGAAATAAATGCTTCTGGAGCATATTCGTCATCAACAAATTCAGAAACTCCTAGAGTTGAAGAAGTAGGCGTAGACTCTCCAATTCGACGTCCACGAGGCACCAAGGCATCCATGAGGAAGGGCAAAGGAAAATCCAAAGCATGCGATGGTGATAAGGTTATCGAAGAGGAGCTTGTTGCAATTAGAGGTACTATAGCTAAAAAATTGTCTTACGTTGAGGAAACGACGGAAATAGAGAAAAAAAAATTAGAGCAAAGGCAACAATATTTAGCTTTAAATGAAATGGCTGAAGAAAGACGTATCATTGGTCAAGACACCTCGGTGATGAATGAAGAACAACGATAAGTTCATGCTAAAATGGTGGCAAAAATTAAGGCAAAGTACGTTTAATTTATGTGTTGAATGTAATTTTAATTTACTTGTTGAATGTATTTTAATTTGCATTGTCGTAGGTGTTATGATTTATGTGTTGAATGTAATTTTAATTTACTTGTTGAGTGTATTTTTATTTGCAATGTCCTATGTATTATGCTTTATGTGTTTAATGTAATTTTATTTATTTCTTGAATGTATTTTTATTTGGTAATGTCACTTTATTTTAATTAAATTGCTCTTAATTTGTAGTAATATATTAATATTGCAAAACTTGTCGTTGCAAACTAGCCGTTGCAAACTAGCCGTTGCAAAACTAGCCTTTGCAAAACTAGCCGTTGCACACCAACCTTATAAATATGAGCACATATTATTCACATTTGCAAGCATTTCATGTCCCTTCACTTTTATCATATCAACCTTAGACATTATTGCATTTATTCTCTCACATACCCTCTCAAATTGTAGAAATTTCTTCTTCTGATGATAACATGCTTGAGGAAATTATGTTCAGTGAATCAGACAAATCTGATGACTGGATAGACGAGTTCTTACACGATGATTCAGATGAGTGCTTCCAACTGGAACTCATCACACAAATGTACGGCCAAAGCTCTTCCTCTAGAACTCGTGTTACGATAGACATAGATCGAGTATCGGGACATGAACGTCTTTTTAGGCACTATTTTGCACCAACTCCAACATACCCTCTGGATACTTTTCGACGAAGGTTCCGGATGGGACAACATATCTTCCTTCGCATTGTGGAACACCTTTCAAATGTTGATCAATATATATTTCCAGCAAAGGGTCGATGCTGCAGGAAAGAAAGACTTATCTCCACTGCAAAAATGCATTGCTGCCATGAGGATGCTAGCATATGGTGTATCAGCTGATGCAGTTGATGATTATGTACGGATAGGCGAAAGCACCGTAATTCAATGCTTGGAGAAGTTTGTTGATGATGTAATTTTGATATTTGAGTTTGAATATTTGCGAAGGCCAAACTCAAACGATACCCAACGTCTCTTAAAGATGGGGGAGGACCGTGGTTTCCCAGGAATGATGGGTAGCATTGATTGCATGCACTGGCAGTGGAAAAATTGTCCAAAAGCATGGAAAGGTATGTTCCTAAATGGTCACAAAGGGATTCCAACCATAATTCTTGAAGCTGTGGCTTTCCCTGACCTTTGGATATGGCATGCTTTTCTTGGAGTTGCTGGTTCGAACAACGATATCAATGTGTTAAATCGTTCACCTGTGTTTGATAAAGTTATGGACGGTCGTGCTCCAGAGGTAAATTATACTATAAATGGTACTGAGTACCATATGGGGTACTATTTAACAGATGGCATTTATCCTGAATGGGCAACATTCGTCAAAACAATACCTCGACCACAAGAAGATAAACGAAAATTTTTTGCCAAATACCAAGAAGGACAACGAAAGGATGTTGAACGAGCATTCAGAGTGTTGCAAGCTCGTTTCGCGATTGTACGAGGTCCAGCATGATTTTGGGATAAAGAGAAGCTCGGGAAGATAATAAGAGCTTGTATCATATTACATAATATGATTGTTGAAGATGAAAGGGACACATATGTTGGAAACTTTAATCCACAAGTTATTTACGATGATGTGAACAATGGCATTTTGCAACCGGAAATAGGTGAGGAAGCTTTCAGCCCATACGAGACATATATTCAAAATAATATTCAACTACGTGATCGTCATAAACATCGACAACTACAGGTAGACCTGGTAGAACAGATTTGGCAATTTCATAACAATCGTTAAGCAATGTATTTTAATTTTGTATGTTTTATTTATGTAATTTTTAAGTTATTTATATATTATTTGAGTATGTAATATTTTTTATTTTATATAATAATAAATTTGCAATTTAAAATTATATTATAATTTTTAATTTAAAGTACATGTGGGACCGCAATTGGGACTGAATTTGGGTTCCACCATTGGAGCGATGAGTCCCTAATCCAGTCCCAATTACACATTTATGACGCATTGCTTATGTGGCAGGGAAGTGGGACCAATGTTGGGACTCTCTTGAGTCCCACCATTGGAGATGCTCTTATATGATTGTTTTTTGGTAATTTTATAAGATTTATTGTTTTCAAATTCTATAAATTGAATAAAAAAAATTTTATTGTTTTTATACGATTTTTACAAAAGTTCAATTTTAACTTACTATATTTATATATGATTTATTAACTATAAATTTAAAATAATGATTAGTAATAAAATTATAATCAAATAAAATCAATTAATCAAACAATCATTAAGTTTACTAAATAATTGTTTTTAGAAAAAGTTAGTATATGAAAAATTATATCCCAAAATATATAATTTAATCTTTCACTATTTATAAATGATTCATGCAATACATGAACTTTGATTAATATATTATAAGTTAGTTAGTAATTATTTAATTAAAGAATAAATATTTTATTTAATTCCTTAAGAGTAAATTTGAGGACAATTTAGTCCCTTATAGGACACATTAAATGAGAATTTAGTCCCTACGTTAAGTTTCTGTTAATTGAGTTGCAGTGATGTGTATGACACATTGTATGACATGTCATCTAAGTTGTGTCATGTTTTTAACTCAGCTAATAGAAATTTAACGGAAGGACTAGATTGTCACTTTCAAATCATGAGAGACTAAATTGTCTTTGAAATTAATCATGAGGGACTAAATAAGATATTCACTCTTAATTAAACTATAAATATTTCTATTTAAAATCGCTTATGCCGAAAGGGGACTTTGGGCTATGCTGAAAGGAGACCTTCGACTATGTTTTTCCGAGTAAGCCTATTGGGCCATATTTATTAGACTGCCCTTCAAGAACCTGCTAAAGTGATAAAATTATGTGTGAGGATTATATTGATCAGTATTAGCCAGATTGTGTGAGGAAATGACCGTTGTTTCTCATTTCATTGCCAAACCTTATATTTGATATGAACATATTCAAGACTTGAAATCTTAGATGGCATAATAAGATCCAGAGTGAATATAGCACAAGCCCAAGCAACAGGAAAGCAAAATAAGCTTCGATTGGCATTGCTGCTACACTTGGAGTTTTACAGTTTTATTTTTTCTCTACAAATACAGCAGATATCACAATATTTCTGTGTATAAATATTTAGCAAGAGTTAAATCTTACTTTAGTCTTTTCACTTTGCATGTACGAGTCAATTTAGTGTTAAATTTTTCAGATAAGTCAAATTGATCTATAATATTTTAAAATGTGAGTCATATTAGTTTATCAAAACACTTACAATTCAATATTTTACAAACATAAATGCTTGGGAACAACACTTTTTCAGCCAAAACAGCTAACAAAGCTCATTTAATATTTTATGACCCAAATAGCATTTTTATCATGAGTATATTTTTTATGGGCTGAGTGATTGTAACCCAAATTCTTATTTGTTGGCTGTTTTGGCTAGTTTTTTATTGTACCTCTAGCAATGCTCAATTACAAATTAAATGATTATATGATTATGTTTATTAGTATCTTAGCTTAATTAGCTTGATTAGTTTGCTTCTTGTATTTTTCTTGCTCTTTCTGTTATCAGGAGGTTAGTTTGTTTTCTCTGTTTTTCTCCTATCACTACTAGAAACTATCGGATTATCGACCGACATTATCGACGGATTATCGACGGACGTTTTTTCCAAGGTTATCGGCGGATTTATCGACGGATACAGCATTGGCGGGATTTTTTAATCAATGAATATATTTATCGAGGGATATTTTAGAAAATATCCGTCGATAATCTGTTCCCGCTCAAAACAAAATTTTTTTTTTGGTCAGGTTGATGTTATCGACGGATGAAGATTAAAATATCCGCCGATAAAACCCTAAACCCTAAACCCTAACCCTAGATGACAACTATCGACGGATAAGAATGCTTTCATCCCTCGATAATTGAAACGCACTGTTTCATTAAATCGGGTGCCCTTTATCGAGGGATAATATCGACAGATGGTTTAAACCATCCGTCTATAATCCGCGAATATGAGGAGACAACGTCTCCTTCTTCCTCATTTCGCGAAACCTTCTCTCTCTCTCTTCTCCGCTCTCTCTCTCTCTCTCCGCCGCGAAAACCCCCCATTTCCGCCACCGTCCGCCGCTCGTTCGCCCTCCGGGAAGTGCCAACAGGTTAGTCTCTCTGTCCTCTACATTTTAATCGGTTTAGAATTTTTGTTTGAGGTCTCTAATGAGAACTCATTGTTTGTAGCATTCTCCGCCTTCTCCACTGCCACCGCCGTCGCCGGCCGTCCGCTGCCACCGCCGCCATTGGCCCTCCGCTGCCACCGCCGCCACGAAGCATATCTTGGTCTTCCATTAGGTATTTTTGTTAAATTTTAATTTTTCATTGTTTTGGTATTTTTATATATTGTATTTATTATTTATTTTTTTCTATTTAAAAAAATTAATATGTTAAACTTTCTGTTTTTTAAAAAATAAATATATTAATTTTTTTAAAAGGAAAATTGTTTTAAACAATAATAGAAAACGTTATTCCAAAAAAGATAGATTTAACAAACTTATATGTTATTTAAAGTAAGTAATTTTTCAATAACGTAACAAATATATTATTTAAATGATATATATGAGAACAGTTGTTGATATATTCGGGCGATTGGAGCTTACGGTTTTTAGGAGCTTACGTTTATATATTAGGTATGTTATTTATTAATTTTAATTTAATGATATGATTCAGTTGTTATTGTTGCAAAACCTTAGGGTAGATGACTTAGTCTGAGACCGGTCCTTAAACTCCGGCAATACTGGTTGATTGATTTGTAAAATTAAATGAGAAAGTTTGTTTAAAATTTAGGGGAGACTCTGTCAAAATTTTGTGAAGTAAAAATTTTGAGAAATTAAATAACTGTTGTTAAGTTATCTAAAACTAAGGGAAACTCTATCGAAATTAAGTTTGAGTAAAAATTTAATAAATTAAATTTGTAAAAATCATTAGTGTCGTATTAATGGTGAATTTAGATTAACTAAAAAACTGTTATTAATTAGTCCTAGTTAAACTTCTCATTTTAGGATTCTCCAATATTCAAGGGCAATGTCATCAACAAATAGATCATGGATGTATGATAGGTTACACCCGAATAAGGGGGAATTAAGCCGGAATTCTATGCTGGAGTTGAAGAGTTTGTGGGGTTTGCTTCTATGTCTGAACAATTTAGGTCTGAGGGAAAAGTCAAGTGTCCATGTGCCAAGTGTGTTTGTAGGTTTTTCTATGATGTTGACACGATTAAAGTTCACCTGTACAAAAAGGGATTTATGGATAATTATTATGTATGGACAGTCCATGGGGAAGTCGAGTCAGTGTCAGTACAGCAGGATCAGTTTGTCGGAGGTAGTTCAAGTGAGTTTGATGGTGAACAATATGGGGATCGTAATTTAAATTGGGGCGGTGATAATCGTGGGTGTTATGAGGAAATGATCCATGATGCCTTTGGGGGGCAACATGATCAAGATTATAATGAACCCAGAGAAGAGGAACCAAATCCTGAAGCGCAGAGGTTTTTTTCTTTGTTAGAATCTGCAAAGACACCCATTTGGGAGGGTTCAACCCTTTCTGAGTTGTCAGTGACAGTTAGGATGTTGTCTATCAAGTCAGAGGCAAACGAGAGTCAAAGTGCTTTTGATCGATGGGCTACTTTAATGAGTGATGCAAATCCACGACCAGAGGCAATTCCTAGGGACTATTATAGGGCAAAGAAGTTAGTTTCAAAACTTGGGTTGAAATCAGAGAAAATTGATTGTTGCATGAACGGTTGCATGTTGTACTATAAGGAGGATATTGAATTAGTTGAATGTAAATTCTGTCAGGCCCCCAGGTTCAAACCTAGAAGAGCGGGTAATGGGAGGTATAAGCATATTCCCAACAAAAGGATGCACTATCTTCCCCTAATCCTTAGGTTAAAACGCTTGTACGCCTCTATGAGCTCTGCACCTCACATGAGGTGGCATTATGAGAATAGGAGAAGTGACGGGATAATGACGCATCCCTCTCATGGTTAAGCTTGGAGGCATTTTGATAGGTGTCACCCTCAATTTGCAAATGATCTGCGGAATGTTAGATTAGGGCTTTGCTCAGATGGGTTCACGCCAAATAACTTATTTAACAAGCCTTATTCTTGTTGGCCTGTTGTTGTTACCCCTTACAACCTCCCTCCTGAGATGTGCATGAAAGTTCCGTACATGTTTTTAACATGTGTAATTCCTGGCCCTGATAATCCAAAAGCTAAAATTGACGTTTTCCTCCAACCACTCATAGATGAATTGAAGCAGTTGTGGCACAATGAGGTCTTGACTTATGATGTGACCACCAAAGAAAATTTCATGCTAAGAGTCGTTCTGATGTGGACGATTAATGACTTTCCTGCTTATGGTATGTTGTCTGGGTGGATGACACAGGGGAAGCTAGCTTGCCCTATTTGCATGGAGGATACAAAATCCTTCACACTTAAGAATGGCGGCAAGAGCTCATGGTTTGATTGTCATAGGAGATTCTTGCCAAATGATCATGCATTTAGGAATAACAAGTATGGGTTTAAGCGAAATTGTGTTGAACATGAAGAACCACCTGTTAGGCTTACTGGAAGATAGGTCTGGGACAGAGTTAAAAATCTGCCTAAGATAACCGAATTGGGTAAAGTAGTCAAGTTTCGAGGTTATGGTGTGGACCATAACTGGACTAAGCAGAGCATATTCTGGGAGTTACCCTATTGGAAAGATAATCTTGTTCGTCACTGTCTAGATGTCATGCATGTTGAGAAGAATGTTTGTGATAACATCATGAATACTGTTATGGACAGTGACAAGACTAAGGATAATGTCAAGGCAAGAGTAGACTTAACAGAGTACTGTCGACGACCAGAGCTACATTTACAAGAGACACGTGATGGTCGCGTTGTTAAGCCGAAGGCAAGCTATGTTTTAAATCCTGCGCAGAGGCAATCCGTGTGTAAATGGGTGCAAGAGTTGAGAATGCCAGATGGATATGCTTCCAACCTCCGTAGGTGTGTGGATGTTGCGCATGGAAAGTTCCATGGGATGAAAAGTCATGATTGTCATGTGTTTATGGAGTGTTTGCTTCCAGTTGCCTTTCGAGAGTTACCTTTACATGTGTGGAAACCATTGACCGAGCTTAGTTTGTTCTTTTGTGATTTGTGTTCTACCACACTGAGGTCCCATGATTTGGAAGTAATGGAGCAAAATATTTCTGTAATTTTGTGCAAGTTGGAACGAATATTTCCCCCCTCTTTTTTTGACTCAATGGAACATTTACCTGTGCACTTGGCTTATGAAGCGAAAGTATGTGGGCCGGTTCAATATAGATGGATGTACCCCTTTGAAAGAAATATTGGGACCTTTAAGAGAACTGTCAAGAATCGAGCTCGTGGTGAAGGGTCAATATGTGAAACTTATTTATCAAAGGAGACGTCTTTCTTCTGTTCATTTTATTTTGAGCCACATGTTCATTCGAAAAGAACAGCAGTAGGCCGCAATGATGATGGAGGTGAAACTTCATATCCGCCTACTTTGTCTGTGTTTAATCAACCTGGACGTGGTGCCGGTAAACCCACAAACTATTGGCTGAATGATGGAGAAAAGCATGCAGCGCACCTACATGTTCTCATCAACTGTGATGAGGTGGACACTTATAGAACGTAAGTGACATATCTAATTCATCATTTCAATAATGTTTTTGTACATAGTAGTGAATGTTGTCATTAAAAATCTTTAATTTCTACTTACTGTCAACAGATATTTTGAACAAACCATTCAGAATCATACGCTTGACCAATTCCCTCAATGGTTCAACTCGTTCATAAGTTTATAATCTTCGTACTATTAGTCTTTGATTTATATCTTAACATAAAATTCAAAATTTTCCCTTCTATTCTCTTTGTTCTCTACGTATGTAGGTGCTCAATCATGACAATAATGTCACAAATCCTCATATAAAAAGCTTAGCTTGAGGTCCCACCAATGTAACAATTTCGTGGCCAATTTTCCATGTGAATGGTTATAAATTTCACACCCTAGACTGGGGTCGTGAGAAGACCACGTACAATAGTGGAGTATGCGTTCGAGGGGATGCTGGAACAGGGGAGAATAATTGGTACGGGGTACTCAGACAAGTCTTAGAGTTGGAATATGTTGGTGAGGACCCAACGCCAAAGAAGGTTGTCTTGTTTAGCTGTGAGTGGTATGATCCTAGACATCCTGATGGAACACGCAAGCACGCTGATTACGACATAATTGAGGTTAACCATACACGACGATTTGGTGCATATGATCCTTTCATCATTGCACAGAATGCTCGGCAAGTGTATTACACAAGGTATCCGGGGAAGTGCAAGAATAAGTGGTTGGTTATTTTCACAACCAAACCTAGGGGCAGGGTTGAAAGTGATGATGTGGATGAAATAGCTTACCAAGTCGAAGTTACACGTGCTCCAAGGGTGGTTGTAGATACAGGAGTCCCTGCTACTTTACACGATGATACTGGTGAAGATGACATTATTAACATGTCTCGCCAAAACATAACAAGTCAGGGTGATGACTCCACTGAAGGTAGTGACGAAGAAGAAGATGAACTTGACAGTGACGATACAGAAGACGAGAGTGAAGACAGTTCACAACTTTCTGAATAAATGGTTTTTAACAATTCAATTTGTTTTCAAATAACACTACCTCATTTTAAGATACTTTGTCAAACACTTTAATTAATGAAAAGTAACTTGTATTGTTGTGAATAGATATGGCAGATGATGATAGGGGTAGGGGTAGGGGCAGAGGCCAAGGAGATCTAGGGCGGAGGAAGACCGCCGCCCAGCCTCGTGGTTATCTTTCGAGGGGTGTTCAGTTGTATGACATCCCTGGTCGTGAGCCGAGGCTAGAGACAGAGGAGGACCCAGACTACGAGCCAGTACCATCACCATCACCATCTACTGCTGGGGGACCATCATCACTCATTACTGCCTTCCCACATGACATTGGGGGCAGTAATGAGGTGCCGGTCGAGATTGCATCAGCAGCTTCAGATACACGTCCTCTCCCCTCCATCAGACCGGATCCATCCGGTCTAAGGTATATGATTTAAGTTGTTATAAATGTCAATCTTTTATAAATAAAATATGTAAAAGTGATTATTATATAAAATGGAAACTAATTCTTTATAACAATGTAGTTTTGTGCCTGCCACCCTCTGCACTCATCGGATCACGGCCACGATACAGAAGATGTATCATAGGCCGATCGAGTATTTCTCGAAGTTGACCGAGGAGGAGAGGCGACGATGGTATCAGGAGTGGAAGGTAATATGAACTCTTCAATTTTAGTAATTAGTAATTAATTATGTTATGGTAACTAACAAATTAAATTTGTCTATATATTGTAGTCTCACTTCACCATTAGTCCTGCGGATGATCCAGTACTGTACCGTGCCTTCTGCCATCGGGCAGCTAACACTACTAGAAACACGGAGATTTCCGACGGAGATTTCCGACGGAGATTTCCGACGGATTTGTTGCCCACGGAAATTTCCGACGAATTTTCGACGGAATTTGATGGTGTTGTTAAAGGAGGAAAAAGTGCACGAAAATCCGACTGAAAACCGTCGGAAAAGTAGCGGGGAAAACTCATTGCTTTCCCGCCAACAAATACCGTCGGTTTTCCGACGAATTTTTAATGGGTTATCTTATAAAAATTAATTTAAAAAAATATTTTTTTCTAAATGCTTAATCCGTCGGAAACCCCACGGAAATGTTTCACCATTTCCGTGGGTTTTCCGGCGGATTTTTAAATTATTTAAAAAATAAATAAAGTTTAAAAAAATTATTTTTTTTACGCGAAATCCGTCGGAAAACCCACGGAAATGGTAAAACATTTCCGTGGGGTTTCCGACGGAAATGTTTCACCATTTCCGTGGGTTTTCCGACGGATTTTAAAAATTATTTTTAAAAAAAATTAAAATTTAAAAATTATTTTTTTAACGCGAAATCCGTCGGAAACCCCACGAAATTGGCGCTAAAAAATAAAACAATTTTGAATTTCCATCGGTAATCCGTCGGAAATCAGCGCTAAAAAATTAGGGTTAACTTCTTAAAATCCGACGGAAATCCGCCGGAAAATAGCTCATATACAGGAACCCAGACTCCCCCTCCCTCATTTCTGCGCCGCATCCCTCTCTCTTCTCGACTCTCTCTCTTCTCTCTCTCTCTCCCCGCCGCTTTGACCGGCAATTTCGCCGCCATGGAGGGTGGTTGCCGGAAAAAAAATACATCATTGTGATCACGGTGAGTAGATCTACATTTTGTACCGATTGGATTTTTTTTTGAACAATTTTTTTCAACTCTCTCTCTCCACCGTAGACAACCGCCGTGCTGCCTCTTGCCGCCGTCACCGCCGCGTCTGCCGCGTTCGCCGCCGCGTTGCCGCCTGCACTGCTGCGTCTGGCGCCTGACCGCCGCGTCTGCCGCCTGCACCGCCAGGTATGTATGTGTTTTTTTTTAATTTTATATATTCTGATATTAAAAAAGTAATTTATATATATATTTTAAACAATTTTTTATAAATATTCTGTTATTTATGTTATTTTTAAATTTAAAGTTTTTATTTTCTGATTATTAATTTTTATATTTTTGTAATTTAAGTTAATTTTTATTTCTGAATTTTTTTGTTTATTTAATAATAAATTTGCTACTTTATGATGTTTCTTGTTTATGTTTATGATTAAGTTAAATAATTATTATGATTATATTGTGTGTTGCTATAAACCTTAGGATAAATGACTTTGACTGAGACCGATCCTTATCTCTGGCAATTGGTTTGAGAAATTTGTTAGGCATATATATATATATATATATATATATATATCAAATTTTTTAGGCACATATTGACTGAGTCCATTTCTGTTGTTTTCTTTTTGTTTTGTTGTGATATACTTTATATACATTTTATGCACTACTAGATTAATTAATTTGTACTGTTGCAATATTGTCAGTATTTGAATTTCTATTTAATATATCATTTACTTGTTTTTAATTTGTATAATTTAATCTGTATTTTTAAATCGTTAATCAGGTGTTAATTGAAAAAAAATTAAATTTTTTTTTTAAAAAAAAAAAATTCATCGAAAATCCGACTAAAATTAATTTATAAAAAAATCAAAATCCGTTGGAAATCCGACTGAATTTTTTTAAAAAATAAGTCAAAATCCGTCGGAAATCCAACTGAAATTGTTTTGAAAAAATGGCATGAATCCGTCGGAAATCCGACTGAAAATGGAAAAATTGTTGTTCAAATTCCGTCTAAAAACCGTCGGAAATATTTTCCGACGAGCGTTTTTTTGACGGTTCATTTTTTAAAAAATGCCGTCGGAAATCCGACTATAACGGCAAAAACCGTCGGAAATCCGACTAAAAAACCGTCTGAAATCTCCGCTTTTCTGGTAGTGTAAGAGGCTCGGTGACATGTACTTATGGATCCGTAATGGCAACGACAAGGATCACAAGTGGATGTTGGATGCCCACCACCGTGTGTTGCAGGAGTATTGGTCTTCTCCGAGGTTTAAGGCCAAGTCGGAGAAGGCCAAGGCTAGTAGGGCCTCATTGAGGGGTGGCTCCCTTCATTGTGGTGGATCCGCTACTGTGGACTCCACTAAGAAACGGCTGGTACGTAATATTTGCAATACATTTAATTTTATGTTTCTTATATATGAATTGATTAATTAATGCTTTGTTCTTCAATTGTTTTAAACTTACAGGAGCAGAGGCTGAAGAGACCACCCACGCAGGAGGAATTGTTCAGGGAGACGCACACCAGGAAGGGCGACAAGACGACGTGGGTAGACGAGCGGTCGCAGCGCACTCATGTAAGTGATTTCATCATAGTTATATAAATGTATTCAATTAATATGATTATGTATTCCATTTAAAATGATTATGTATTCTTCTCATTGTAGGCTGATTATACGCGCCGCTTGGATGAGGTCCGCACTCAGCTGGCAGAGGCATCACAGCCCGGTGAGTCTGTCCCACCCGTCGATGAGAAGGCGGTGTGGACCGAGGATGTGGGCGGCCCTTACAAGGGCCGCATATATGGGCAGGGCGCGGTCGCGAACCCCATTGCCCGTTCCTCCCACGCGTCTGCTGCTACAGCACCAGGAGTCTCAGGCGAGAGCAGCGACGCTGAGGTCTGTGACTGGGTTCACAATCTGAACCTGGAGTTACAGACCCGGGTCGAGGTGCTGCAGGCGCAGCTTGAGCAGGAGCGGACCGCCCGACAGCAGGAGATTGCTGCGGAGGTCAGTAGGCAGATCAGAGAGCAGATGTCCCAGTATTACGGGATGTTTGCGGCTGGCGGGTCATCATCGGCTGCTGCTGGCGTCTCTGCACCACCACCACCTTCTCAGCCATCACCCTTCCCTCTCACTCCCCCACAGTATCATCATCGCCCTCCGCCTTATCCCCCTGCATTCTAGCCTCCTCCTCCACCTGCATATCATCCAGGCTATCCACATCCCGCATATTCTACACCACCTCCACTTCCTGCTGCTGCCGCTGCCCAGACGACACCGCCTACTCCTCAGCCTGCTGCTGCCGCCGCTGCCCACACACCGACTCCTCGACCTCCTCCTGCCCAGACTCCTTCTACTCAGCCGGATGCATCCAGAGATGATGCTGGTGATGGTGATGATGATTGTGACATTGATACGATGGATTTTGTATGACTTTTTTTTTATCGTTTATGTTTTGGATATTCAGACATTATGTTTTGGATTTTTTATGACTTGACTTATATAGTGTTTGGATTTTATCTATTTTGTAAATATTGATTAATATATACATTATGATATTTCATTATAGTTTTATTTATGGAGATTATCGATCGTTTTGTTATAAATTTTGATTTAGTTTAAATATTATTAATTCAGATATTTTAAAAAAAAATATTTTTCGGCCACTGTTATCGACGGACGTATCCGCCGATAACGAAATTATTTTTTTAATTTTTTTTTGGACAAAATTAATTATCGACGGATAAGTATCCGCCGATACAAATATTTAATAATTTTATATTTTTTTTAAAATAACATTATTGAGGGATATATCCGCCGATACATCCGTCAATAATATCGACGGATGTCGACGGATATATCCATCGATAAAATATTGAAGGATGTTTTGGTTAAATCTGTCAATACTTGAATTCCGACTAGCAAGTAATCGTGGGGGACTATTCGTCGATACAGTGATTCATCGACGGATATTAAGGGGATCCGTCGATAATCCGAGAGTTTCTAGTAGTGTATATAAGCAGAGGACCTTTTTCTCTTGTTACTTACTTTGATATGATTAGAAATAATATTGATTCAGTTTTACTTTTCTCTTAATTTCTCTTCTTCATCTCTTTGCTTGAGCGTTCTGGCCTGATACCTTACATGGTATCAGAGCTCAGAGAGATCCTTCATTTTTCTGAGCTCCCACATACTATCCAAAAATGGCTTCCGCAACCACAACAAACACAAAGAACCCAATAGTTCCAATATCAGATAAACTTGATGAAAAATCATACCTTCCATGGAGGCAACTTGCATTATCAACAATTCGCTCCCACGAGCTTACTCATCATCTTGACCCAGATGAAATTCCACCCCAGTTTGCATCTTCAGCTAACAGAAAAGAAAATAAAGAGTCACCACTATACAAAGAATGGTTTTTACAAGATTCAGCCATGGTTTCTTGGTTATTGTCATCCATGGATATGTCTTTCAAGAACAGGGTGGTAGGATGTGATTTTGCCTACCAGATTTGGGAACACATCGAGGCTTACTTCGCTTCCCATACAAAATCAAAGATCAAGCAATTGAAGAATCAACTAAAGACCATAAAGAAGCAAGGATCGCCGGCTTCCGATTACCTCCTGCGCATCAAACAGACCGTCGACGCCCTTGCCGCAGTTGGATCGCCGATGACCACCGATGAGCATATCGAGGTGATCCTGGACGGCCTCAATGAAGACTATCAGGCCTTCACCACCTTCGTCCTCGGTCGCAAGGAGCCATGGACTCTACCGGAGTTTGAAGCATTCTTGATGGCCCAAGAAGAACTTCTTGATCGGTACAAGAAGGATGCAAGCCCAATTGAGCAAGCCCACTTCACTCAAGCCCAAACCGATTACAATCAAAACCCTAATTTTCAACCTAACTCTCTCATTCGTAACCAAGGGGGGCGATTCAGAGGAAGAGGCGGTCGTCTCCGAGGAAGAAGCGGCTGGCAAGCCACCAACCGAATACAGTGCCAGCTCTGTGGCCGCGTCGGTCACTCTGCGTGGCACTGCTACTTCCGCTTTGACCAGTCCTTCCAACCCACCATCACCACACCACGTTTCAATCCTCCTCTTCCCCAAATTCGTAACCCTAGTCTTCTGTTCCAGAATCCACCACCACCATCTTCATCCTTTCACAATCCTAGGGCTCTTCTTGCTACACCCTCTATTGTCTCCGACCCAAATTGTTACCCGGATTCCGGAGCTTCGCACCATCTTACCAACAACAAGGACAATCTCTTACAGAGCTCGGAGTACACCAGATCGGAACAAGTCTCGGTCGGCGACGGTTCAGGTATACCGATAAGGCATATTGGTAATTCTTTCCTTCTTTCTCGTCACTCAAATTTAGTTTTTCAATTACAAAACCTCTTTCATGTCCTTGATATTGCAAAAAATCTCCTTAGTGTGCAAAAATTTGCTGTTGATAATCAAGTCTTCTTTGAGTTTCACCCACATAGTTGTTGTGTTAAAGATCCCATAACCAAAGATATTCTAATAAATGGAACTGAGAATAATGTGTAAATATATATATGATAATATAAATATTTGTATATGCATGTGTTGTAAGTATTTCAGGTTTTGAGTAATGACAAACGATATTGCTCGGAGTGGAGTACTTAACAACAATCAAGGATGTGCAAAAGATTCAAGTCCAAATAGCATAGGACTTAGAAATTAAATTGTCAAAGGGTAAAATTAATTTTTATCTCTCAATTATTTTGAAAATATATATTGACCAAAAATAAGTTGGAGATCTTTTTGAAAAATGTTTTGAAATGATTTAGATTTATAAATTATCTTTGGAAAATCATTTGATTGAAAACATATTGAGAAATGACACTTGAAAATTACATTTTATTGAAATTCAGTGCAGGGGATCGATCCTCACACTGCAGGGATCGATCCCCATGAGAAAAATTCATTTTCTGCACAAATTAAGTGCAGGGGATCGATCCTCAGTATGTAGGGATCGATCCCTGCACTTAATATTATTTTCATATTAAATCATCTCCAACGGCTAATTGGTCAAATTTTCCTATAAATAGAGGCTCAAAACTCATAAGTCTACACACCAAAGCATTACAAATCATTCTTACATATAAGTTTCATCAATTTCATATTTTTGAGTTATTTTTGAGCCTTTATGAGAGATATTTGAGTTTTTGCTCTATAAGTGCTTTATTTGTATCATTTACTCTTTGTGAGAGGCTTACACAACTTTCTATCATTATTGTATTTCTGTAATTGGGAGTGAGGTATCCTCCAAGAGAGAGTTTTGAGACTTTCACACCTAAGGTGAGGTATCCGGAAGTGTCGAAAGTGCTCGGAAGTTGTAACGGTTTGAAAAGCACCCGGTTAAGCTTGTTAGATAGTGGATACGTCTTGAACGGGAGTTCAAGAAACTGGATGTAGGTGCACAAGAGTGGCCGAACCAGTATAAATTCAAGTTTGCAATCTCTCTACCCTTATCTCTTTAATTTACCTTTATTTGTTATTTGTGCAAAAGTAATTATTCTAGAGCATTGCTTAATTCAAACATAATCAAATCAAGGCTTTCAATTCCATTTCAACTAAGTTTGTGAAAAGTTTTTTAATACTCAGTTCACCCCTCTCTTGAGTATATTTGAGGCCATTTGTTCTACAATTGGTATCAAGAGCTAAACTCTTGTTTAAAGAACTTAACTGTTTCAAGAGGATATTTTCGAAATGGCATCTTCATCTCAAAACAAACCTATTTTGCAAGAAGGATATCCATTCAACAAACCACCAATGTTTAGTGGAGAACACTACACATACTGGAAGGCTAGAATGAAGATCTTTATTGAAAGCTCAAGTGAAGTCAAACAAGAACAAGATCAAGAATAGCCCCAAAATCAAGAACAAGAGCAACAAGACGACACAAAGCCAAGTCATGAATTTCCAAAGGAGTGGAGAACCTCTAGGCATCATCCTCTCGACAATATCATTGGTGATGTATCAAAAGGGGTAACAACTCGAAACTCACTTAGAAATGCATATAATAATATAGCTTTTGTTTCTCAAATTGAACCCACAACCATTGATGAAGCAATAATTGATGAACATTGGATCTTGGCAATGCAAGAAGAATTAAACCAATTTAAAAGAAATGATGTTTGGGAACTAGTGCCAAAACCAAATGATCATACAATTATTGGGACAAAATGGGTGTTCCGAAACAAATTGGATGAAAATGGTATAATTGTGAGAAATAAAGCTAGGCTTGTTGCTAAGGGTTATAATCAGCAAGAGGGCATTGATTACGATGAAACATATGCATCGGTAGCTAGATTAGAAGCTATTAGGATGTTACTTGCATTTTCCTCTACCGTGAATTTCAAACTTTATCAAATGGATGTCAAAAGTGCCTTCTTAAATGGCTTTATTCAAGAAGAAGTGTATCTTGATCAACCTCCCGGTTTTGAAGATTTTGAAAAACCGAATCATGTTTTTAAATTGAAAAAGGCTCTATATGGGTTAAAACAAGCTCCAAGAGCTTGGTATGAACGATTGAACAAATTCCTTTTAGAAAAAGATTTTCAAAGAGGTAAGGTTGATACAACTCTCTTCATAAAAAATAAAAACAATGACATTCTTTTGGTACAAGTATATGTTGACGATATTATATTTGGTTCTACTAATGAAACTTTGTGTGAAGAGTTTTCAACAATTATGAAAAGTGAATTTGAGATGTCCATGATGGAGAACTCAACTATTCCTGAACTTCAAATCAAACAAACAAAAGATGGAACATTCATTAGTCAAACCAAATATTGTAAAGAATTGCTTAAAAGGTTTGAAATGGACAAAGCAAAAGCAATGGCAACTCCTATGGCTACATCATGCTACCTTGACAAGGATGACGAAGGTAAGTCTATAGAAGTAAAGAAATATCGAGGTATGATCGGTTCTTTACTCTATCTTACTACAAGTAGGCCAGATATCATGTTTAGTGTTTGTATGTGTGCTAGATATCAAGCTAATATATCCTAAAGAATCTCATTTAACCGCTGTTAAAAGGATTATGAAATATCTAGTCGGCACTATAAATGTTGGACTTTGGTATCCAAAAGGATCAAGTTGCAATTTAATTGGTTATTCCGATTCTGACTTTGCTGGATGTAAAATGGATAGAAAAAGCACTAGCGGTACTTGTCATTTGCTAGGATGTTCATTAGTATCATGGCATAGCAAAAAGCAAGTAAGTGTCGCTTTATCAACTGCCGAGGCGGAGTACGTAGCAGCCGGTAGTTGTTGTGCTCAAATTCTATGGATGAAACAACAATTAATGGACTATGGACTCAACCTTAACCATATTACGATTAAATGCGACAACACAAGTGCAATTAATTTAACAAAAAATCCTATTTTACATTCTAGGACAAAACACATAGAAATTAGACATCATTTTCTAAGAGACCATGTTCAAAAAGGAGATGTTGTAATGGAATTTGTCGAGACTAGTAGGCAACTAGCTGACATTTTTACAAAACCATTAAACAAAGATAGTTTTTTCTATATCCGTAATGAACTTGGTATCTTGGATATGTCACAAGTCTAAATTCTATGATTTTATTGCAATTTAATTGAAAATATTTAATTTTATGAGAATTATTGCTGACTTAAGCGTCGGAGAGTCCCTCAATTTTGTTTTGCAGGTAGGTACACTTCATAAGTCTCAATTACATCTCATACAAGTCAAAAAGATATAAAATTCTGCAATTTTGCTGCAGGGGATCGATCCCTGGGAAAGGAGGATCGATCCCCCCTTCAAAAAAACTCATCCTGCGCAAAAACACACTCAGGGATCGATCCCCGGGAAGTATGTGAACAGTGGGGATCAATCCCCACATGACAGCAAGCTTAAATCAGTGCAGAATCGGGAAATTCATCATTTTTACACTTTTTCATCATTTTGGTTCATCTTGGCAAGAACCCTAGCAGAGGTATTTCAATTTCTTTCATTCCCAAATTTCATTATCTTCATTTTCTACTCAATCTAACTCAAAAACATCAACCTATTTCACTTACCCATCCATCATTACTCATTTTATCACAATCATCACAAAAATTCATCAAAAACCCCATTTTCACCCCATTTCCCCCAAATCCGAAAATCACTTTTATTCATCAAAATATCATTTTCTTCATCTCTCATCAATTAATCTTCTCTTTACACTCCCTATCACATATATACATCCTATAACTCATTTCAACCATATTTCACCCAAATCACAAAATTTCACTCCCCAAAACACCAATTCGGATTCACCATTTCACCACCAAAAATCCATTTGTTTTGATTTTCTCTACCAAAATCACTTATATTACATCATTCTAATCTCCCATATCAATTTTCATCACCAAAATCCTTACCAATCAACAAACCCATTTTTTTCAAAAAACATCAAAATGCCAAGAACCAAAAATGTGATTGGGGAAACTAGAATGGATCATTGGTGCGGGGTTGATCACTAGAATGGGTGTTGAAGGTCATGATCAAGGTCCCGTTGATGAGGTTGAGCAAGAGTTAGATGCACAAGCTCAACAAGAAGATCAAGAGGAGCTCATGCCATAAGCTCCTATGATGCAACCTTCATGGGAATCCCAATTGATAGCTCAAATGCAAAGCATGCAACTCTACATGGAGAGCCAATTCAACGACATAAGGGAAACTCAAAGGCAACATGGCATGAGGTTAGATGCTATCTACAACTGTCTTGACATGCCACCATGGGGAGGAGCTCCACCATCACAAGCTCAAGATGATGATGAGATGGATGATTGAGAATTTGGAGCTTGAAGACCCTTTATTTATGTTATTTATTTTTATGTTCAAGTACTTTATTATGTTTATTTTGAACTAACCTTCTTTAATTTGGTGCTTAGTACTTATTTGCATACTTTATATTTGGTACTTAATTATGTTGGTTAGTTATTTTGATGGAAAGTTTGAATGCTTATGCATATTTGTTGATTGATTATGGATGTTTGATATTTGAATATGCATGTTTGTTTGTTGTTATTATATATATATATATATATATATATATATATATATATATATATATATGCATGTTTAAAGGGAAAAGGTTTCTATCTTTTGGTTTTGATAATGCCAAAAAGGGGAAAGTTTTGAAAAGTTTTGATATGTGAAGAGTATTTGAAGAAAAGTATTTAAAGTTGATATATTTCAAAAATTGTTTATAAAAAAGTGTTTATGTGTTCCTAAAAAGTTTTATTTCTTGGAAAGCAAGTTTTGCAAAATTATTCAAGAAAGGGGGAACATATATTAAGGGGGAACTTTGTTTTGACATATTCTTGATATATGCATATATTTAGGGGGAATAATTGCTTCCTTATAATTATTGCGCTTTAACTCTGATTGTTTAGAAATTCCTTCACAATAATGTTTGTCATTATCAAGAAGGGGGAAATTGTAAATATATATATATATGATAATATAAATATTTGTATATGCATGTGTTGTAAGTATTTCAGGTTTTGAGTAATGACAAACGATACTGCTCGGAGTGGAGTACTTAACAACAATCAAGGATGTAACACCTCGCTACTTAGGGGTGTCCGTGCGAAGGGCACTAACCCAACGAACACGCTACTAGGACCTTGAGGTTGAATATAGAAATCATCATAATTACTAAATAACTGTTAACTGATATAACTGTAAATACTGTTTATCATAAATAAATCATAATTGTACTGTAAAGGTAACTGAATCATAAACTAAAAGGAACCCTGCCTCTAGTGTCTGGAGCGACTATTACACAATCAAAACTGTTCAAATACTACAACTTAAACTGAAATGAAAGTCTAAACAAAGGAAAAGCTGAAAGGTTCCACGTCAGAAGCAGAGCTCACCAAGGATGATAGCTGTGACCTCTACTGGATCAGGGGCTCCTCGTCTGCGGTAGGATCGTACTCTGAAAAACATGGTTAACGAGGGATGAGTCATCGACTCAGCGATGGGATAATGCATGCAATGCAACACTCGCAACATATATATCACATACTAACATGTTATCATCCAATCAAACAATCCCGTCGAGTTATCACACTAAAGCAACCCAAGCCTACATCTGTGTAACTATATATATGTGTCTGAATCTGTGAACTAACTCTCAGCACGCGTCTAGAGTATAGTCCCTAACTGCCCCACGAAGGGTATATCTGTCACCAAGTCGTCCGGTAACCGGGATCGGAACATGCTTGGCGGGCTTGGGCGGCTCACTCTTAACTAGCACACCATACTAAGATATCGGGATCTGACCTCCGGCCATAGCGTCTGACGTATACTAATCAGAGTGGTGCGATTACTCAAGACAGTCAGCAAGTAATACAATCAACACACATCATATCATAAGCTTTAGTTACATTTATTATCTTTAATTAATCACATGTTATCATGACATATACAGAAATATATAACATCCAGTCCAGTCAACATATATAACATAACATAACTTAGAAAACTAAAATTCCTATAATTACCTACTAAGTCACTACTACCTAGCATACCACTACACCTAACCACCTAACATGTTACTAACTACTACTACTTCTACTACTACAAACACATGCAATATATATAACTTATTATTATCTTGCCTAATCATCTAATGATCACTCAAATATATATGCTGAAACTGTTGAACTACATACAAGATCTCCACTCACCTGGATAATCCTGAGACTGAAGAGGACCGTGAAAGTGTATGTGTGCACGAGAAGCGGGGTTGAATCGTGCAAGTTTTAAAAATTACTTCTTAAAACTTTTACTTAGAAAGTTGTTTATACTCAGAAGGTAGATTTTAAAGTTTGCAGCGGAAATTGCTTTCTGAGAAGATTAAGTTTCTGAGAACTTAGTCTTTCTGAGAAAGTTCCTTTCTGAGCAGTTTTAAGAAAATGACTTTAAGTTAGAGTTTCTTAAACGCTTTCTGATTTAATCAATAAAGTTTCACGAGACCTCTTAATTAAAATCGTGGTAGAGTTTTTCTCAAAGATTTATGCAAGTAAAGAGTAAGGGAGAAAAGCTTAACACAGAGAATTTATACTGGTTCGGTTATAACCAACCTACTCCAGTCCCCAACCTTCAGTTGAGAGTTCTTGGATATTCTTCTTAAAGTGCCTTCCCAGACAACAATGCCTTTACCAAGTAAAGGACTTCCACCACTTCACAACCCGAAGTGGATTTCCTTGCCTCCAACACTAGAGGACTTCCTTGCCTTAATTACTTAAGGACTTCCTTGCCTCACAACCGAGGACTTCCTTGCCTTAATCACTTAAGGACTTCCTTGCCTCACAACCGAGGACTTCCTTGCCTTAATCACTTAAGGACTTTGAACTTTGCCTCAAACACCAGAGGACTTAAACCTGCCTTCACACAAAGAAGGACTTAGCGTTTTTCGAATGTTGGTTTGATCGAAAACAACTACCAAGACTAAGTTACAAACCTAGTTTTACACTTAGTAGACTTCTAGAAATAACTTACACAAGGTAAGGATTTACACCAATAATGAACTAGAAGATTTTAGCAAAGTTCGAAAAACAACTTTTGAAAGATTGTCTTTCTGAGAAAAATTCAAGTTCGAAATATGATTTCAAATTGACAGAGTTTTTGCTCAGTTTGTTTAAGAATTTTTCGCGCTTAAGTTTCGTCAATTTACTCTGTAATTTGTTCTCATATTTATAGGCGTTAATGTGCCACGAATTTGAAGTTTCTCTTTGCTGATGTGGCTGTGTCCTTTTCAGAACGGCTCCCTGCTACAGTCAGCGCGAAATGAGGAACTTTTCAGAACTGCACAGTGCGCGTGTTCCCACTTCCTTAGCTTGATGTAGCGAGCTTTCTGAGACTGCTTGCGATCCCTTGAGTCCAGACACTTGGTTGCTTCTGAGTCCAACTTTCTGAGAGTTGTACGGACTTCTGAGGCGAACCTTCTGAGGGAAGACTCTTCTGAGAACTACTAGTCGCAAGGTCTTCTGAGACCCTTCTGAGGCGACAGTGTTCTTTCCTCAGAAACATGTTTTCACCTTCTGCGCTTCTGAGACATCCTTTCTGATATCTTTGGCGCTATGATTTTATCAATTGATCTCGAGGCTACTTGATGTTTTGTCTTGGTCTTTACTCATGGTATTGCAATAATCTAAAGCTTTCTGAGACACTTAGCGCACATATTAGCAAAACCTTAAGTAAAAATTTTATACTTATGGCTTACCTTGTTATCATTAAAACTTTCATAACTCTAAGAGAATTATGCCTAATTCTCTCAGAAGGGTTCTGGAGCTTACAGACCTAACGCTCCGTCCCCAGCTACTGGAACCGTATTTGCACCTGTCGTGCAAAAGACATATTAGAACCGCTAAAAGAAGAAAAGAACGAAACTTTGAACTACTGCTGCGGATCACACCGTCGCTAGTGAGATACTGCCTCTCGCTAGCGAAGGGTAGGTCGCTGGCGAGCTCCTCCTGCTCGCTGGCAACCATCACGCAGAAAATGACAAAAACGACTTTATACTCACCATCGGGAATCGCTCTAGCAGAGTATCCCCAAAACGTCGAACTCACACTATCCTCAATACGAAGGATGCCCAACGCACTGCTTTGAAAAGGCTGAGTGTGAGATGTGAGTTGTGAGGTGACATAACCTCTCATATATATAGGGTGAGGGGGAGAAGGCTGAGCCAAACTTAACAAATGTGGGACTTCGGTCTGGTCGCTAGCGACAAGAACACGTTCGCTAGCGAGCACTGGCTGCTCGCTAGCTAGCGCCTTCTAACAGCAACACTGTGACGTACGTTCTGTACGATGTGGGACTAGGTCCCATCGCTAGCGGAAGCTGTCTGCTCGCTAGCGAGTCCCCTCTGACAGCAACTTGCTGACGTGTCCTAAAAAGAGTCCTTCTTAAGGGATACTATGATACAGGGTATCACAAAGGATGTGCAAAAGATTCAAGTCCAAATAGCATAGGACTTAGAAATTAAATTGTCAAAGGGTAAAATTCATATTTATCTCTCAATTATTTTGAAAATATATATTGACCAAAAATAAGTTGGAGATCTTTTTGAAAAATGTTTTGAAATGATTTAGATTGATAAATTATCTTTGGAAAATCATTTGATTGAAAACATATTGAGAAATGGCACTTGAAAATTACATTTTATTGAAATTCAGTGTAGGGGATCGATCCTCAGTATGCAGGGATCGATCCCCAAGTGAAAAATTTGAATTCTGCACAAATTTAGTGCAGGGGATCGATCCCCAGGGTATGAGGATCGATCCCCGGCCTTCAACGGTCAAAATTATAGCTGTTATTCTTGTTTTATTAGGAGGATCGATCCCCCCCACTATGAGGATCGATCCCCATGTGCAGAAAAGTGCAGACAAGCTTCTTTTTGTTGTCTTTTAATATTATTTTCATATTAAATCATCTCCAACGACTAATTGGTCAAATTTTCCTATAAATAGAGGCTCAAAACTCATAAATCTACACCAAAGCATTGCAAATCATTCTTACATATAAGTTTCATCAATTTCATATTTTTGAGTTACTTTTTAGCCTCTATGAGAGATATTTGAGTTTTTGCTCTATAAGTGCTTCATTTGTATCATTTACTCTTTGTGAGAGACATACACAACTTTCTATCATTATTGTATTTCTGTAATTGGGGGTGAGGTATCCTCCAAGAGAGATTTTTGAGACTTTCACACCTAAGGTGAGGTATCCGGAAGTGTCGGAAGTGCTCGAAAGTTGTAACGGTTTGACAAGCACCCAGTTAAGCTTGTTAGATAGTGGATACGTCTTGAACGGGAGTTCAAGAAACTGGATGTAGGTGCACAAGAGTGGCCGAACCAGTATAAATTCAAGTTTGCAATCTCTCTACCCTTATCTCTTTAATTTACCTTTAATTGATTTTTGTGCAAAAGTAATTATTCTAGAGCATTGCTTAATTCAAACATAATCAAATCAAGACTTTCAATTCCATTTCAACTAAGTTTGCGAAAAGTTTTTTAATACTCAATTCACCCCCCTCTTGAGTATATTTGAGGCCATTTGTTCTATATAATGTATTTATCGGTTCGTTGATATAACTATTCCTCATAAAATTATTAAACAACCAACAGCCTTTTTATCTCAAACTGTTTCTTCAAATCTTTGGCATCAACGTTTTGGTCATGCTGCTATGAAAACTGTAGAGTTAGCTTTAAACCAACACATAATACCCTTTTCAAAAAACAATATTTCTAACTTGTGTGATTCCTGTTGCAAGACTAAGAGTCATCAACTTCCTCATCCTACATCCACAACTCAATATTCTAAACCTTTAGACCTTGTCTTTACTGATGTCTGGGGTCCATCACCTGTTATTTCCACTACTGGTAATAGATACTATGTTTCTTTTATTGATGCTTTTTCTAGCTATACATGTCTCTACCTTCTTCATAATAAATCTCAGACCTTCACTGCTTTCAAATAGTATAAATCCATGATTGAAAATCTTACTAGTTTCACTATTAAGTCTTTACAATCTGATAATGGTGGAGAGTTTAACTCAAATCTGTTTAATCAATTTTTGTCATCCAATGGTATTCAACATCGTTTTACTTGTCCTTATTCACATGCTCAAAATGGGCGTGTGGAACGGAAACATAGACACATCACTGAAATTGGCCTTGCTATACTTGCCAATGCATCTCTTCCCTTACAATTTTGGGATGATGCTTTTATTTCTGCTGTTTACATAATAAACAGGTTACCTTCTTTAACTCTTGCAAATAAATCACCATTTTTTATTATAAATAATAGACAACCTGATTATACTGTTTTCAAAGTTTTTGGATGTTTGTGCTATCCTCACCTAAGAGATTATAACCAACATAAATTTGATTTCAAATCTCATGCCTGTTTGTTTTTAGGTTATGCATCTAATCATAGAGGTTATAAGTGTCTTTCCCCACAAGGTAAAGTCTTTATATCTAGAAATGTGCAATTTGATGAGTCTGTGTTTCCATATCAAAAATTATTTTGTGATAATATTCTTCCTGTCAATAATAATTGTCTTACTGCTCTACCTTCTATTCCTGTTATTTCTTCCACTTCTACCCCTGCTCAACTTCCAGCCCTGCCTACTGTGGAACCTACTTCTATTCCTACACATCATCTACAAACATTCACCCTATGCACATGATAACGTGGTTTTTGCCAATATTTTATACCCTTAATTTGGATGATTGTATGCAATTCTTTGCTCTAATTTAGCCTTTTATTGTACTTAATACAATTTGGAATTTAATTGGGCTTAATAGAAATAAAGGCTAAAATAATATGTTTTATGATGTTTTTGCAATTCAAGGATGACCTTTGCACTTGATCTTGGATATTTTGTATTTTTGGTGCAGGTCACAGGTATTATTGGAGCTGTAGACATCAGGAACTGAGCAAGAAGCGGAGCAGTGAATTTCAGAACCAGCATCGAGCGCCCCAGCGCCCATAGCGCGCTCCAGCGCACGAGGCTCACTTAAACTCGTCACGTGCACAGCGTTGGCGCTCTGGCGAGCTATACGTGCCCCAGCACCGCGCCGCAACTCTGTCACAGCAGAAACCCTATCTGCACGAGTTGGGGGCCCAAATTGATTAGGGTTTGGAGGCTGCTCATCTTATTTAAATGAGGCTAATGCATCAGAAACACCTACCTCTGAACACCACCACTTTTACATATTTTCTTTTCCTAGTTAAAGTTATTTTTCTCTCCATTAGGATTTCCGTTTTTCCTAGTTTAGCTCTAGCTCCTTCATTTACATTTCCAACGTTATTCGTCCAGCTCTTTCGGGTTTTGTAAGTTACTCTTTTATCATTAATTCAGTTATTCGTTTTTCCATCTTTCCAACTTGCATTTAATTTCGTACTTTGCTCTTTATTGTTAATTGCTTTCTTTATTCCAATTTATTTCTTGACTTTTTAATTCTTGCCATGAGTAACTAAGTTTCTTGGTGGTTTGTGAGGGTGTGAACATCATTGGGGTAAATTGAGGCTTTGTTCTTAATCTTGCATAAGTTTTCATTATCAATCCTTGGCATATAATGTGAGATCTTAAATTGTGTGTTTAATCCTTTGTCTTGGCTTACTCGATTGTGTAGGCTAATTCATTGGCATATATTTATGTGTTAGTTGATTAATTGATGCATGGCATATTAGGATTTGGTAATGAGTAATTAATTGGGTGATTAGTCTCTTTAATTAGATTAATGTGATTGGCTTTAATAATTGTTGAAAGTGGAACTAAAGGTGAGATCTCACTAATTAATCCCATTCTAGGCAATTAATCATTAGAATCACAACAAAGTGGTTAGATCTAACTCCGGCGTAATTAATCAACTCATGCATTCTTTTGTAGCCAATGGTAACACCCTAATGAATGTTCCACCCCCATAAACCGCTATTTTTATTATTCTTATTTTATCCCAATTTAATTCTCTTGCATACAAAAACCCCCCCAATTGTGACAAACCGTCATACAACTAGTCTTGTGCATTACTCTCTTAGCCATTCCTTGTGAGAGACGACCCTAGTTTCCACTAAACTATATTAGGGGAACTTGGTTTTATAAATAATTAAATTTATGGTTGACACGACAACAGCCATCAGCACACAAGATCTAAATCAGGTATTTCTAAACCTAAAACCTATGCTGCTATTGTTAAGTCTGATTCCTCTCTAATTACCTCTGTTCCCAGCTCTGTTTCTCAAGCTTTGCAATCTCCCCATTGGAAGAAAGCAATGCTTGAGGAGTATCAGGCCTTACAAAGAAACAATACCTGGACTCTTGTGTCCAAACCTTCTCCTAACACAACTGTTATTGGTTGTAGATGGATATTTACCATAAAACACAATCCTGATGGAACCATTAACAAATACAAAGCCCGTCTTGTGGCCAAAGGTTTCCACCAAAAAGAGGGCATAGACTTCCAAAAAGTCTATAGCCCTGTTGTTAAACCTGCCTCTATTAGGATTTTACTCACTATTGCTCTGTCAAAAGGCTGGATTGTTAAACAGTGTGATTTCAACAATGCTTTCTTGAATGGAAAATTAACTGAAACTGTTTTTATGGAACAACCCCCTGGTTTTACTTCCAATTCTACTGTTGTTTTCCAATTGAACATGCTCTTTATGGCCTTAAGCAAGCTCCTAGAGCTTGGTTTGAGACCCTTAAAGATACCTTAAAAAAGTTTGGTTTTAGTCACACTAAATCTGATAATTCTTTATTTGTCAAGTTTTCCCCTACTTCTGTCACTTATATTTTGGTCTATGTGGATGATTTTTTGATAACTGGTAGTGATCAGCAAGAAATTTGTCATTTGATTTCTCAATTGAATAATATTTTCCCTCTTAAAGATTTAGGTTTTTTACACTACTTTTTAGGAATTGAAGTCACTAATACATCTAATAATAGTATCATTTTATCTCAATCAAAGTATATTAGAGACTTATTACAAAGGGCTGGTATGGCTAATGCCAAACCTATGCCAACCCCTATGAATGCTTCCTCTA
This sequence comes from Aeschynomene evenia, assembly GCA_013621005.1. Taxonomy (NCBI): domain Eukaryota; kingdom Viridiplantae; phylum Streptophyta; class Magnoliopsida; order Fabales; family Fabaceae; genus Aeschynomene; species Aeschynomene evenia. The sequence continues at coordinate 11,686,646 of CM024265.1, forward strand.
GATTAACTGTTGAGGGATCCAATCCTTTTCCTGATCCCACTCTCTATAGATCCATTGCTGGGGGTCTTCAATATGCTACTATTACACATCCTGAAATTTCCTTTTCAGTAAATAAAATCTGTCAATATATGCATCAACCTTCTCAGTCCCATTGGGCTGCTATTAAAAGAATCCTTAGATATCTTGTTGATACTTGTAATCAAGGATTAAAATTTGTAAAAAGAACTGATTTAAGATTGATTTCCTACTGTTATTCTGATTGGGCAACTGATTTGGATGACAGGAAATCAGTTTCAGGATTCTGCATCTACTTGGGGGACAATTTGATTTCTTGGAGCAGTAGGAAGCAAGCTACAGTCAGCAGATCGAGTACCGAGGCAGAATACAGATCTTTAGCTTCTACTATTTTTGAAATTTTGTGGCTCACCTCCTTGTTGCAAGAATTAAAAATTCCCTGTACTTTTCCTCCTGTTGTATATTGTGACAATTTAAGTACTTGTCTCTTAGCTGCCAACCCTGTTTTACATGGCAGATCTAAGCATTTCGAATTGGACCTATTCTTTGTTAGGGAATTAGTTCAAACTAAGAAAGCTTATGTAACTCATATCCCTTCTTCTGCTCAAGTGGTAAATATTCTCACTAAACCTCTTCCTGCTACTACTTTCAATCAGTTTTGCAGCAAACTCAGAATCACAAAGTTGCCTGTGTGATGCTGAGTTTGAGGGGGGATATTAGTATCTTAGCTTAATTAGCTTGATTAGTTTGCTTCTTGTATTTTTCTTGCTCTTTCTGTTATTAGGAGGTTAGTTTGTTTTCTCTGTTTTTCTCCTATATAAGGAGAGGACCTTTTTCTCTTGTTACTTACTTTGATATGATTAGAAATAATATTGATTCAGTTTTACTTTTCTCTTAATTTCTCTTCTTCATCTCTTTGCTTGAGCTTTCTGGCATGATACCTTACAATGTTCACATACATAGAATCAAGATTTAAATTACTCATATTAAATGGGTCATTTCATCACATATATAGAATAAATATATAAGTGATTCATTTTCTGCAATTTTAAACACTAAAATGACTATTTAAATTTTTACTACACGCCCCATGATAGTATATCAAATGATCATTTAAAGTTGTATATTATCATTTAATGGATGAAAAGTTTAATGTAAATGTCCTAATTAAGGAGCTAACATGACTTTCATTTTACAGTGTCACCGGTCAATTTGACTTATTTATAAAATAATGGTGCATTTAAAATGAGTGACTAAAATGATATTTAACTCTCTTATCATAAACTTTTGCAAACTTGTAATTTCTAGCTACATATGATAATATTCTCCATAACTTCCATGTTCTTTGCTTCTTTCTAATAACACTCCAATGCCTTAACAATTATCAGAATTGTTTATTGTACAACAGAAATATATTCCACTAATATTAAATGTGTGTTATACATAATATGTGACATACGTAATATGTCTTATACGTAATGTGTGTTATACAATACAAAGAGAAAATATTAGACTGAATAAAATATAATGATATTTCTTAAGTGTATTGAGTACAAATGACTAATGCCTATTTATAGGCTAAGAGTAAATAAGAATAAAATTAAAACATAATAATAATATCAAACTAATATCTACCTAAATCAATCTAAATCAACTCATATTATTCTAAATCTATATAAAATAAATATAAGATATTATTTTATTCTAACACTCCCCTTCAAACTGAAGTAGTAGGTAAACTTGAGTTTGAAAAACAAGCAAAGAATACTCCAAGAAGTGCGGTAGAAAAACTCCAAAAACAAGCAGTAGAGAAATTCCAAAACGAGCGGTAGAGATGCTCCAAAACGAGGGGTAGATAGAGGCTCCAAAACGAGCGGTTGACATCCAAAGAGCTTAAAGCGAGCACAAAGTGGATCCAAAATGAGACCCAAAAAGCACAAATTAAATCTCAAGATGAGCAAAACGAGATAAATCTGAATCCAAAGGTTGAGGCGGAAACATAGTCATAAAGAATAAGACAATGTCATAAAAGGAAAATTGCAAGCAAAAGAGTAGAACGCTGTGGAAAAAAAGTTCAAGGTGGATACCATGACTCTGATACCATGTTAGAAATCATGATGAAAAATAGGAATACAAAGAGAAAATATTAAACTGAATAAGATATGATTATATTTCTTAGGTGTATTGTGTACAAAGAACTAATAGAATAAATAAGAATAAAACAAAACATAATAATAATATCAAACTAATATCTATCTAAATCAATTCATATTATTCTAAATCCATATAAAATAAATATACGATATTATTTTATTCTTATATAATCTTATTCTTGTACAATAAATGTTATTGTAATAGTTGTCCGAGTATATAACTGAAGCGCTTACGACTCTGTTGATCGTGAATCTTCAATAGCAAGGCCTTGTGCTCCGATAGAAAAATATCGATTCATCAGTTTCTTATTGAAGGAACCTTTGCTATAGTTCAATTGTAACGCATCATCATCATTTGATCGATTTGAGCGTCCAAATGTATCTGCTCCCTTTTTTTGCTTATAAATCAAAGACAATGAAGCCACAGATTGTTCTCGAAATGGCCTTGTAAAAGTTGAATGAGCTGAAGAAGAATGAAGAGGCACATGTGGCTTCACCTGAATCACACCTTGCATTAGTCTTGAAGAAAAATTCATCTTTGACTTTGAGGATTGACTCGAAAGATGACTAGTCCTTATAGATTGTGTTCTCTTGTTGTTTGGGAGTGAACATGGTTTTGAGTATCTTTGTCTTAATGAGATTGGAAACTCTTCCGAGTTTCTACTTGGACTAAAAGGTTCTGATGAATCTTCATCACCTAGCTCTGGGGCTATTTCTTTTGCCTCTTTTCGCCTCAGCCACCGGAGAAGAAGCTTTAACCGACTCGCAGCATGATTGACAGAGTTGTTGTTGGACGTGCTCTTGTTGTCACATGGCGAATCAGCCGAGTCGGAATTGCTTAGTTCACTAGAGCATGAATTTATTGATTCCACACTTGCTTGATCATAATTGGCATCAGATGAAGCATTCTCAACCCCTGTGTACAAGAAAATCTCTGCATCTGGTATTCTGAATGAAGTTCCAGGACTGCCTCCAATGCTGTGTGTTTTCCCATAACTGAAAATGCTATTTCTTGTCACAAGGATGTCCTTGTGATTAGACATCCCTCCTGCAGAAATCAAACGCTTTATTAGAATATCGGATGACGCCGATGGGATTCTCTGCCTTAGAAGATCCAAAGGAGTCATCCCATCGGCATCAACAATATTCAAATCAATTGTTTTCACAGACATCAACAACTCCACAAGCTCGAATTGGACATTGTTATCGATCAGGAGAACATGAAGGGCCGTTCTTCCGTCGTTGTTCCTGACATTGATAATGTCATTGATGGTCATGATCTTGCCGTTGACCAATTCCTTCATGAGCTCAATGTGCTTGTCGAGTCTACGAAAACCGGGGCTTTTGAAACCGGACACTGCCATATGAAGAAAAGTGTCTCCATAGTGATTGGTACACAATGTCAGTGAGGGAGATGAATGGATCAGAGTCTCTACAACAGGTAAGTGACCCCTATAAGAAGCTACATGTAATGCTGTGTTTCCTTGTGCATCTGTTGAGTCGATAATATCAAAGGATGCTAGTAAATTTCTCACCACCTGTATCATTAGAAAGATCAAAATAAGGTACAAGATCTGCAAGAAAATTCATAGGTGCTGACATAAGCATATGAACTAACGCAAATGAATATGATCCTATGGTTTAGTTTGAACTTTGAATAATGTATTCAATTTCTTGCATACCATGATTCACACGGATCCAGAATTAACAAAATTTACTGTGAAGTGTTTGATAGATGTCCTAAGGACAGAGACATAAAGATATAAAAGGACAAAGACATGAAGAGACTGTATCTCAGTATTGTATTGTGTTTAGTAACAGTAGACAGAACATAAACAATGTCTCTATATTGTATATGACAATAGTGAACAAGATATAGAGACATGTAAAAATGAACACAATTATCCTTTCATATCAAAAATAATAAAAAAAAATTTAAACTTAAAAAATAATATATTCACTAAATCTTTAAATTATATTTATTTCATTCGATCTAATTTGATCATATTTAAAATTATTCTTATTCATTAAATCTTTAAAATATTAATACAATTATATATATAAATTTGTTAATTTTACATATTTAACACAATTTAATTTTCGAATACAAACATATTCAATTATTAACACAATTTTTTTTGTTATATTTTAAACATATTGTAAGTTGAAAATGTAGAAGATATAATTGGAAATAGATTAAAAGATGGAAGGTACGATGGTTATAAAATTTCATTAAAGGGTTCAGTCAATCTTTGTCCATCTCCGTCCATCTTTATTTGAGAGGACATAACTTTTGTGTCTTTCCTATCTATGGACACAAATTTTAGTCCATCTGTGACTCTATCATATAAAACAAACATGATTAGTCTCTCTCAGTCTCTGTCTTTTATATCTTAGGACAACTATCAAACACTTATATTGCAAATAACTTGACAGGTACAACTAAAATTAGATAACAAAGAACCAATTTATTAAATGCTATATATAAAAAATACTAAAATAGAAAAAAAAATTAAATTGATTTATTTGATGTTTTTTATATATAACATTAAATGCATTTACTCCTGTATATAAATATTTTTTCTAACTCTACGTCAAATAGAATTGACAATATGAGTTCTATTATGGTGGGTTTGGATCAGTTTCATGTTTAGTTTCTGAGACAATAAAATCAGTAGACACAAACGTTAAAATAGTGAGACACCACGTCTCATAATTACAAGACAATAATATTCATCTATAAAGGTGGGACGAAAATGATCGCACACAATATCTAATTACTCAACAGAATTTAAGACAAATATACCATCATCAAATATACCCTAGGTATTTTAATAATTATTATTTATAATATAATTTATTATTATCATTACAATAATAATTACACTAGTAATAATTTTAATAATATTTATTATAATAACTGTAATAATGATGATTATTAAAATAGTAAGTATTATTATAATAATGATATCAATTACAAATTTAGGAGTAAAAGTGTTTTTTGAAACATTTTTTTGTTTTATCTAAATAATCCAAATACTAGATAACACACTAATGTCATATTTTCATATATCCAAACACAATACATAAATACTGAATTCATATCCATCTAATGTATCTATCAATTTGTCTCCAGTGAAAAAAAAAAATCAATTTGTGTCTAATGTACATCCTTCAAATGCAACTGCACTCAATAATTAATCTACTGATCTAAAAATGATTTTACAAAACGCTAATTTTTTGGTGCCGTAAGAGAATTAACGGCCTGTTTGATTTATCTTTATTTTCAATTTCCCATATGTTTTTTCTTTTCTAAAATGTTGTAAAAATACAACAATAAATACTAAAAAAAACAAGGAACAAAAATAGAATAGGACCAAAAGCTGGTTGAGAAATCCGTTGAAACAATAAATATAAAAATGATTCACAAGGAATGATAATTTCTTTTTTCTTTTATCCATATCATTTCCTAAAAGAATAATATTAAAAATAAATTATTTTACTTTGGAATTAATTCTTCTAATCCTAGCCATCACAATTCACAAATGCACTTTTTTTTCCTCTTATAGGTCAAAAGTCCAGAAGCACGTTAAGTGTTAGTTTTGATAAATATTTATCGTTAAAATATAACTTCTAAAAATAATAATTTATTTTATATTTAAATATATAATAATCAAAATATTTATTTTAAATATTTTTAAAAATATATCTCACTTCTTATAAAATTATTAAAATATCTTCTTAGAAGAAACAATAAGTCACTCACTCAATTATCTAATACATATTTATCTAGCTATTTTTCACGCTTAATAAAAAATGATTAATTTTTGTTTTAATAATAGAATTTTTAATTAAAATTACTATAATATCTTTGTATTAGTATCTCGTTATTTTCTATCATTTAAAAATATTGATATTTAATAAGGTATGACGAAAAAATATATAATGATATCTAGAATTTCAAAATCGACATGTACAAGTAAAAAATATATAAAAGACTAAAACCTCCCTGAGATTTACCGCGCGGGACAAATTGGTCCATGAGATATTCATAATCCACTCGTGGTCCCTGACATTTGCACTAATGTGGACAAGTTAGTCCCTCCGTTCAATGACCGTTTGAAACGTTAACAGGGTTAGTTCCTTCTTTAGGGACTTGTTTGTCTACTATTCTAGTTCATTAAGGACTATAATGTCTCTTTTTGTTAACGTTTCAAACGGTCATTGAACGGAGGGACTAACTTGTCCACATTAGTGCAAATGTCAGGGACCACGAGTAGATTATGAATATCTCAGGGACCAATTTGTCCCGCGCAGTAAATCTCAAGGACCAATTTGGGGTTTTAGTCTATATAAAATTTAAAGAATGAAGAGAGTTCTTCCTTAATCAATCAAGTATTCAGGATCAAATTCTCATTTTTACACATTAAAAAACTTTAAAATTATAAATTAGCTATTATTTTAAGATATCTATAAATTAATGAGGGATAAGTTATTATAGTCAATGATAGATAGCCAATTCTGAATAAAAAATAATACCGAAAGAGTATAGCGCTAGAGAAATTAAAAAATATTATGCGTTTGAAAAATATTTTGAATTCTGTGTCTACAATTTCTATCTAAGGATTGATATATAATCGTGGATGATGAGCAAAAATTTTCATACACATATCATTAATTAAAAAATTATGACTTCTTATTTATATAAAGAAAAAAATATGGATATATTGATATTCATAAAGTAGATATTTATAAATATTTATTTAAATTTAAGGTGAAGAGTAAAATAAATAATGGGCAAGTAAGGATTCTACAATAATTAAAGATGATATATTGGATGTATAGATGATGTACGAATTAATGAATATTAAAATAATTTTAAAATGGGTGATGCTAATGAACAATACAAAACCAGTCCAACCAGTCAATAAATGAGATTTTGGATCATAATTACTCAGCCCATTACAATTTCAATGATTATTTGGGCCAAAATCAAAGCCAAAATAGGCTCATTGGCTGTATGGGCTGATTTTTTATTGTTCACTTAGCATTATTATTTTAAAATTGTAAGAAAATTAAAAGAAAATTCATAAACCGCTATCCGAAAACCGACCCTGAAGTGAAGTGCGTGTGCTCACCTGAAGCTGGCCTCGTCCAGCAGCCGAATGCAAAACCGTACATCCCTGAGCATCCCTATACCCCAACACTCCACTTCCATCGTCAACAAGTTCCTTCAATATCTCCCAATTCCCCCCTCTAGCAGCACCATGAACTGCTCTATTCATCATATCCACCGCCAATTCCTCCCCTCCACCACTCGGCACCAACAACGCAGAATCAAGCAGCATTCTAAACACCTCACTGCTTTTTCCCTTCGCCGCAGCATAAAGCATATCAGTGACCCCATACTCCCCTTCCCCAAACACCAACAGTGGGTCCCTCCCAAGCAATTCCTTCACGAAATCCACGTCACCCGCTGAAGCAGCAGTGTACAGAAGCCATCCACCGTACCCAGCACGAATCAGAGAGTTCTCCTTCTTCTTCTTCTTGTAGTGGTCGCACTCGAGCATCAGGTTTCTGGCCACGTGGGAGCGGCATTTGGCGACGTTTTGGAAGGGTGGGTAATTGACGTTGTTATCGTCCCAGACGGATTCGAGGCGGCGGATGCGGCGGAGGGAGGTGAGCTTGATGAGGAGGTTGCTGTCGAGGTGGAGGAGCTCGACGACGAGGTCGTAGAGGCCGTTTGCGGCGGCGAGGTCGATTGGGGAAGCGTACCACCATTGGTCGCCGGTGCTTTCCCACCGGAGAGGAAAGTAGTCGTCTGAGTCTGAGGGAGGAGAAGCCATTTGGTGGTACTTGTTTGTTGCAACTTGCAAGCAGAAGCTCTGCGTGTTTCCTCTCACTATCTTTCGGATTCTTAGCAAGCACAATTATTATTCAACGAAAAATGTTTATCGTACAACTAAAATTGATCCAACCAGTATTCAACTTATTAAATACAATTGTAGGATTTATTTATTATTGGATTTAATTAGTATATAATTACAAGTTTCATAGAAGTTAGATGATATTTATGTTGCATCTATACCGTTAATAGACTTATTTTGACCCAAAATTTTATTTATTGACTAATTTACCTAATTTTTTATTATTCATTTAGAATTACTCATTATTATAATAAGATAAATTTTTGGTGCACAATAAAGCCAAAATATCTAATAAATAGTAGACAACATATAATATATAATATGTACAATACATATTACATATGATGTACAATATATTCTATATAATATGTGATATATGTTATGAATCATATATAATATATATTGTACATACTATATTATCTATTTTAATTATTTTTTTTATTATAGATATAAGAATACTCTTATTATTATTGGTGACTGCACATGTTATGTTTCCGCAGATGTTAATGTTGACGGTACCATAAACATTAGAGCGTGAAAAAATTTACTTGCTTGGGGGAAAACCAGAGTAGTAGAGTAGATGTTTCTTTGGGAAACCCATTTACCACAATTTGATTTTGTGGTGGTTCTCCCCTGTATCTACTCCTCTATGGCATTTTGGGTAGATTTATTCTTACAAATAATTTTTTTGTGTGAATGCATAAATATTTGACATGTAAATTAAATAGGCCAACACTTCGGTGAAGTGGGAAATATTTATTATAGTAAAGTGTGGTGAAGTGTAGAATGTAAAGTCAACACATGTCCTTATCTAATGTGTGTGAGCCTATTTTTAATGAAGGGTCTCTTGGTAAACTTACTTTGGTGGCAGGAAAGAGATGCAAGTAGAGCAGGTGAACAGGCTAGCAATGATAATAGCACTTCGTCCAATGACAAGATAGAAATTCTCCGACAAATGATTAGGTGACACTACAATAAAAATGACCATTTTTAACATGCAATTGTCGAAAAATATTGATAAAAATATTGTCAAAAAAAATATGTTGACATTTGTTGGTCGTTGAAAATAGTCAAAAACTATTTTTTGACAATTAATGACTGTTGAAAATACTCATAAACTAGTTTTAAGTATTTTCGACGGCTACTAATTGTCAATATTACTTTTATTGATAATACTTTTATTGACTCATTTAATATTAAAAATGCTTCATTTTCTAGTAGTGTCAACATGTACTTGGTGCTTATTATGTTTGATAACAAAATAGATGCAAAAAATAGCTACTAGGTTGATTTATATGTTTTTTTTAACTCACTATTTTATATTTTTTGAGAAATAAATTTGATTTATTTGAAATTATTTATGAGGAATTAAAAGTATGAAATTTTGATAAAATTCAAATTGATTTGCTTTTAAAAAATTACAAAAATTAATTTTTTTTCATTATCATGTGGGCAAAATATTGACTTTCATTTAAATAGCGATAAAATAATAATTAAGAAATAATTCGTTAGAACTAATAGACACTAATTACAAATATTTCCAATTAAGAAATACAAAAGCATTATATCTTAATTATTGTTTTATCACTTTTTAAATGGGACCTACTAGCATGTTCAAAAAATAACCATAATTTAATGTATCTACTTACCAGCAAATGATGACTAGTAACTAACCCCTTCAAATTGTGCAATTACCACCCATTATGTTTTTTTTTTCGCAATTTATAATATCAAAACATCATTAACAAGCCATAAATGATAACATTTGGTCAAATTTATAGCAATGTCGTTATTGTTCACTTACTAAACAGGACTTACCAGCACTTTTAAAAAATAACCAATATTCAATGTATTTGCTAACCAACAAATGAGGAAGAATTACCAGCCCCACTCTAATGGGTGTTGATTGAATAATTAGAGTGGAGCTGGTAATTCTTCCTCATTTGTTGGTTAGAAAATACATTGAATGTTGGTTATTTTTCAAAAGTGCTGGTAAGTCTTGTTTAGTAAGTGAACATTAACGACATTACTATAAATTGGACCAGATATTATTATTTATGACTTGTTAATGATGTTTTGATATTATAAATTGCGAAAAAAAACATAATGAGTGGTAATTGCACAATTTAAAAGGGTTGGTTATTAGTCCTCATTTGCTGGTAAGTAGATACGTTATATGTTGGTTATTTTTTGAATCTGCTAGTAGGTCCCATTTAAAAAGTGATAAAACAATAATTAAGATTTAAGGCTTTTGTATTTTTTAATTGGAAATATTTGTAATTAGTCTCTATTAGTTCTAACGAATTATTTCTTAATTATTATTTTATCACTATTTAAATGAAAGTCAATATTTTGCCTGCATGATAATGAAAAAAATTAATTTTTGTAATTTTTTAAAAACAAATCAGTTTGAATTTTATCAAAATTTCATACTTTTAATTCCTCATAAATAATTTTAAATAAATCAAATTTCTTTCTCAAAAAATATAAAATAGTGAGTTAAAAAAAAATATAAATCAACCTACTAGCTATTTTTTCATCTATTTTGTTATCAAACATAATAAGCACCAAGTATTGCTCACGCTGACACTACTAGAAAATGAAGCATTTTTAATATTGAATGTGTCAATAAAAGTATTATCAATAAAAGTAATATTGACAATTAGTAGCCGTCAAAAATACTTAAAATTAGTTTATGAGTATTTTCAACAGTCATTAATTGTCAAAAAATAGTTTATGACTATTTTCAACGACCAACAAATGTCAACATATATTTTTTTTACAATACTTTTATCAATATTTTTCGACAATTGCATGTTAAAAATGATCATTTTTATTGTAGTGTCACCTAATCATTTGCCGGAGAATTTCTATCTTGTCATTGGACGAAGTGCTATTATCATTGCTAGCCTGTTCACCTGCTCTGCTTGCATCTCTTTCCTGCCACCAAAGTAAGTTTACCAGAGACCCTTCATTAAAAATAGGCCCACACACATTAGATAAGGACAGGTGTTGGCTTTACATTCTACACTTCACCACACTTCACTATAATAAACATTGCCCACTTCACCGAAGTGTTGGCCAATTAAATATCACAATCATTTGCGGGTGATGCTCCCTCATAAATAAAAACAATAAATTATTATTTTTTTTAAAAAAAGGTACCAGAGAGACAGAGAAATGCGTCGGCGGTCACGGTGGCGAAAGCAGCGGCGGCAGCGATTAACAAAAAAGTGGAAAAATAAAAAAAAAATAAACCGATTAAAGGGTAGAGCACATTACCAGGAACGAAATGGTGGTCTCCTCTTCGAGATTGGGGGCTCACCGGTGTCGGAAACGTCCTTGGAAGGTGGAGGCGGCGATAGGGTTAGAGAGAGGGAGAGAGGATAGAGAGAGATGATCACGAAATGGGGAAGAAGACCCGCGCAGTCTCACCATATGCGCGATAAACCGACGGCTCCGTAACGGCTTCCGGACGGGAAACCAATCACCCAAACACACCGTTTTGATCTCACTTAAAATCGACTGTTTCTTGACGGGCTTGGGACGTAATTTAAAATTTTCAAATCCCGACGGCGAGGAGACGGGTCTGAAAAAGGAATTAAATCGTCGCAGCCTGAAAACAATTTGTTTTATACATATAAGTCCCGACAGGCCCATGACGGCATATTGCATCAACTAATTCTCGACGGCATATAGATGTGAATAAACTCTGACCCTAATCCTAAACCCTAAGGTAGCATTCCTGACGGGTGAGAGACAGAAAATCAAGGTTCTGTATCCGACGGGGGGCAGAAGGTTGACATATTTGTCAACTTTCCGACGGCACTCCGAAGGATTTAGATTCCCCGCCAAAATATGCTAATATATTGTCGGGGTCCCGATGACGATTAAAAAGAATTTTTCCCGCTAATTCGCGTGAAATTCCCGACAGTTTCCTGACGGGAAACTGATGGTAGATAGTGGACACTCAACGAGCTAAAATATTTTTTATCTTTGTGCTTGAAAAGGTGTCATTATAATCATAATTTTAAAATTTTATTGCATTAGCTACTTTTTTACTATAGCAGTACATAAAAGAAAAGAAGATCAATATAGCAGTACATAAGAGAAGATCAAAAGAAAAATTACTAACTATGATATAAATCAAACAGTTTGTATTTCTCATTTTTATCAATGTTAAAGTACCCAAATAGAAAGAAAATAAGGAAATGATAACTTGTTAATTAATTATCTCTAACTAGTTCTGAGGACGATTAATTGCTGTTTAAAAAATGAAGGTACTTATCTTTTCTTTTCATATTTTAAACGACAATTAGTCGTTCTCATATTGAACTAAATAGAGATGATTAATTAGCGAGTTATCTTTTCCTTCTTTTCTTTTTGTTTGGGTACTTCAACATTGATAAAAATGAGAAATATAGATTGTTTGACTTTTACCATAGTAAGTAATTATTTTTTATCTTCTCTTATGTACTACTATATTGATCTTCTTTTCTCTTATGTACTACTATAGTAAAAAAAAAAAAAGTAGCTAATGCAATAAAATTTTGAAATTATCATTATAATGACACCTTTTCAAGCACAAAAATGAAAAATATTTTAGCTATTTCTGCAGCATTTTGGTTCCTAAATATTCCTAAAATATGGAAAGAAAAGATAAGAAGAAAAAAAAAATGAAGGACAATATAGATAGTGACGTAGTTGTAAAAATGAGAAGAGAGAGAAATTGATGATGATGAAAAATATTTCAAGATGAAAAAAGATGGAGAAGATCAATTGAAGATGTGAAAAGAACATAAAGAAGAAGGAGATGCACTATTCTTAAATAAGAGTGGAAGACTATTTTGATTCAAAACAAAATAAGTAAATTAGAGGACTAATATGAGTCATGAATTTTCAGAGTTACATGTCACTTGCCAAGTTGGCATTTAATGGTCCACATCAGTAAAAGTTAACGAAGTTATAACAAAAAAAATGATGGGAGGATCAACTTGATTCACGAAGTGCAAAGTGTAGGACTATTTGGAGCGAAAATTAAAGTGGATGACCAATTTGATTCATGCATGAAAATTTGAGGACCAATTTGAGGTTTAACCTCTAAAAAACTCTGGACCCAATGTAATATAGCATACATATGTATAACACATATTTCATGTTATATATAATATATGTTAAATATTAATGGAACGTATTTGTATTGCAGTTCTAACATTATTGAACAAACTTGTTATTTTTACTTTTATAAGTATTTTGTGTCTTATGCAGGATAATCAAATACTACCTACTTGTTTGTACATAATTGTTTGTGTTTCTAAATTCTGGTAATTTGACCGGTTTTTTTATTAGTTCACATGGTAGGTGGCTTTACTTTACTCCTGCGAAGAAACCGAGGAGCAATGTGGGGTTTGACTCCATTTCCATGTCCCAACATTCATATGCTAGAGATCAGGGATCACGATATATATTTTATTTATTTCTTCTTTCACCTCTCTCCTCTTTAATCAAATGAAAATACCCATATCATGTGCCACCGCCATGACACTACCGCAAAATAATATAATTCTCTCTCTGTTTTTTTTTAATTATTAAAGTAATGAATGATATAATATTAAAATTAACAAAAAATTTATATATATTTTACTAAATTACCTTTTACTTTTTTATTATTATCTCTACTCAATTAATAGAGATATTGAGTATTAAATAAGGGTAAGAGTGGAAGAAAACAATAAATGTTGTCTTAAAATCTAAAATGGACAATTAAAAAGAACACGCATTTCTACTTTGAACAATTAAAAAAAACGGAGGGAGTAATAATTAGAGCTTTGTACCAACAAGGATTGACATCAGTGGTAAGCGGCTTGTTGTCCCTTAAATAAGGTCTCGGGTTCCAGCCTTGTGATGGAAAAAATCCTTACTGGAGTCTCACCTGTCATTCCCAGGTACGCGATCCGGGACGACGGATTAGTCGGGGTGAAACTCCGGACACCGTGGATTACGTCCTGGATCATTAGATAGGAATCTGAAGATGAAAAGAGAAACAAAGAATATCACTACCGTGTAAACAAATAGTTTTAGAGTAAGCATTACAAAATCTCCAATCCCCAATCATTTGAGTAATAATTAAACAAACAATGTGTATGTTATTAATTTTGCCAAGTTTTTAATTAAATTTCTTATAATTCAACTTGTTATAAATACGATTTAATTTTGTACATAAAATAATTTGATACAGTTAGTCGATCGTGATTGTAACACCCCGCTACTTAGGGGTGTCCATGCGAAGGGCACTATCCCAACGAACACGCTATAAGGACCTTAAAGCTAGATAAGATAACTGAAATAACTGATAACTGAAATAACTGTTCAACATCATAAAACCTTAACTGTAACTATAACTGGAACACATAACTGAAAGGAATCCTACCTCTAGTGTCTGGAGCAAAACTAAACATAAAAAAAAAGACTGCCTGAAACATTACATCTTAAACTGAGATAAAAACCTAAACAAATAAACTGGAAGACTCCACGTCAGAAGCGGAGCTCACCGAAGATAACTGCTATGACCTCTACTGGATCATGGACTCCTCGTCTGCGGCGGGATCGTACTCTGAAAAACGTGGTTGACGAGGGATGAGTCGTTGACTCAGCGATGGGATAATGCATGCAATGCAACACTCACGACATATATAACACACACTAGCATGTTATCATCCAATCAAACAAATCCTGTCGAGTTATCACACCAAAGCAACCCAAGCCTACAACTGTATAATTGTATCTGTATCTATATATGTATCTGAATCTGTGAACTAACTCTCAGCACGCAACTCGAGTGTAGTCCTAACTGTCTCACGAGGGGTATATCTGTCACCAAGCCGTCCGGTAACCGGGATCGGAACATGCTTGACGGGCTTGAGCGGCTCACTCTTAATTAGCACACCATACTAAGATACCGGGATCTGACCTTCGGCTATAGCGTCTGACGTATACTAATCAGGGCGGTGCGATTACTCAAGACAGTCAGCAAGTAGTACAATCAACACACATCATATCATAAGCTATAGCTACATTTCTTATCTTTAATTAATCACATGTTATCATGACATATACAGAAATATATAACATCCAGCATCCACCATACAGTCAACATATATAACATAACATAACTTAGAAAACTAAATTCCTATCATCACCTACTAAGTTACTACTACCTAGCATATCACTACACTTAACCACCTAACATGTTACTAACTACTACTACTTCTACAACTACAAACACATGCAATATATATAACTTATTATTATCTTGCCTAATTATCTAGTGATCATACAAATATATATACTGTAAATGCTGAACTACATACAAGATCTCCACTCACCTGGATAATCTTGAGACTAGAAAGCACCGCTAGCTCCGGCCTCGACTATCGGCACCGTATTTGCACCTGGCGTGCAAAAGACACATCAGAACCGCTAGAAAAAGATAAAACGAAACTTTGAACTACTGCTGCGGAATACGTCGTCGCTAGCGAGCTACTGCCTCTCGCTAGCGAAGGGTCGGTCGCTGGCGAGCTCCTCATGCTCGCTGGCGACCATCACGTAGAAAATGATATAAAAGACTTTTTACACTCACCGTCGGGAACTTGCTCACGCAAAGACATCCCCAAGACGTCAAACTCACACTACCCTCAACAATGAAGGATGCCCAAAGCACTGCTTTGAAAAAGGCGAGAGTGTGAGGTGTGAGGGAAAAGCAAACATATCCTCTCATATATATAGGGTGAGGAAGGAAAGGTTGAACAAGCTGTGAACGATGTGGGACTTCGGTCCCGTCGCTAGCGACTAGCTGCTCGCTAGCAGAAGCTGATTGCTCGCTAGCGAGCCCCATCTGACAACATCTAGCTGACGTTTTTCTGACATGTCCTGAGAAAAGTCCTTCCTAAGGGACACTATGATACGGGGTATCACAGTGATAGATTGACAGTAATATTTATCATATTGACAGTAATATTTATCAAAATTAAACTCTAATAAATAAATTATTTAATCAATAAAAATTTATTGGTTAAGTGTAGTGATATGCTAGGTAGTAGTGATATGAAAGGTTGAACAAGCTGTGAGCGATGTGGGACTTCGGTCCCGTCGCTAGCGACTAGATGCTCGCCAGCGAAAGCTGATTGCTCGCTAGCGAGCCCCATCTGACAACAACTAGCTGACGTTTTTCTGACATGTCCTGAGAAGAGTCATTCCTAAGGGACACTATGATACGGGGTATCACAATCTCCACTTATTTTAAGGATTTGGTCCCCGAATCCAAACTAAGCATAAAAGAAAAGAAACACTAGGAACGCATACTAAGGGGTGTCCGTGCGAAGGGCACTATCCCAACGAACACGCAATAAGGACCTTAAAGCTAGATAAGATAACTGAAATAACTGATAACTGAAATAATTGTTCAACATCATAAAACCTTAACTGTAACTATAACTGGAGCATATAACTGAAAGGAATCCTACCTCTAGTGTCTGGAGCAAAACTAAACATAAGAAAAAAAGACTGCATGAAACATTACATCTTAAACTGAGATAAAAACCTAAACAAATAAACTGGAAGACTCCACGTCAGAAGCGGAGCTCACCGAAGATAACTGCTACGACCTCTACTGGATCATGGACTCCTCGTTTGCGGCGGGATCGTACTCTGAAAAACGTGGTTGACGAGGGATGAGTCGTCGACTCAGCGATGGGATAATGCATGCAATGCAACACTCACGACATATATAACACATACTAGCATGTTATCATCCAATCAAACAAATCCTGTCGAGTTATCACACTAAAGCAACCCAACATGTTACTAACTACTACTACTTCTACTACTACAAACATATGCAATATATATAACTTATTATTATCTTGCCTAATTATCTAGTGATCATACAAATATATATGCTGTAAATGCTGAACTACATACAAGATCTCCACTCATCTGGATAATCTTTAGACTAGAAAGCACCGCTAGCTCCGGCCTCGGCTATCGGCACCGTATTTGCACCTGGCGTGCAAAAGACACATCAGAACCGCTAGAAAAAGATAAAACGAAACTTTGAACTACTGCTGCGGAATACGTCGTTGCTAGCGAGCTATTGCCTCTCGCTAGCGAAGGGCCGGTCGCTGGCGAGCTCCTAATGCTCGCTGGCGACCATCACGCAGAAAAGGATATAAAAGACTTTTTACTCTTACCGTCGGGAACTTGCTCACGCAAAGACATCCCCAAGACGTCAAACTCACACTACCCTCAACAATGAAGGATGCACAAAGCACTGCTTTGAAAAAGGCGAGAGTGTGAGGTGTGAGGGAAAAGCAAACATATCCTCTCATATATATAGGGTGAGGAAGGAAAAGTTGAACAAGCTGTGAACGATGTGGGACTTCGGTCCCGTCGCTAGCGACTAACATAAGGTCGCTAGCGACTAGCTGCTCGCTAGCGGAAGCTGATTGCTCGCTAGCGAGCCCCATCTGACAACAACTAGCTGACGTTTTTCTGACATGTCCTGAGAAGAGTCATTCCTAAGGGACACTATGATACGGGGTATCACAGTGATAGATTGACAGTAATATTTATCATTTTGACAGTAATATTTATCAAAATTTAACTCTAAAAAATAAATTATTTAATCAATAAAAATTTATTGGTAAGCATATATATGCCTATTGGTGAATAAAATATTTGATTAAATTTAACTAACTGTCATTAAGAGATTTTTAGAATAAACACAATATTTCTCTATTCTTTGTGATGTGAGTGCATTCATAAAAAAGAAGCCAACAATCATTTGATATTAATACTCTTCTAAACATAACCAAACTCATTTTTATCCAAATAACTACAGGATAAAATTGCATCTGTGTTTCAGAAATAGTTTGAAAATATTACAATTTGATTACGGGTATACTAATTATTGATCCATCTATGTATCTGTTATCCCAAGAAAATAGTTGGTAGGCGAAAGGAGCATTAGTCGAGGTCATGTAGCCGAATCGGAACAGTCGAAAGGATTGTTAGCCGATCAAACGGGTAATTACAGCTGAATAATTTCGGCTACAGCTAGAAGGAAAGACGGCTGAAGAACAGTTGTTGAGCGGTTGCGATATTTGTGGGAGACAACTAAAGTAGTGGAGTATGAGTATACAGGTGAAGAAAATGAGGCGGAAAAAGAGGGCTGAAGAGGCACTAAGCTAAATGCAAGAGGTGGAGCCGAGATAAGCGCAAAAGGCGACCAAGTGATTAGGGCTATATAACGAAAGCGGTTAGATAAGATTAGGCATCCGAAAACCAGCATAGCAATCTTGTTATTTGTTTTAGTCTTTTTCTTATTGTTATTCCAGTTTATTAGGAGTAGATGTAGGCAGAAATCATTCTTATCTTGGTGTATTTGCAAGTTTGTTGAGAGTAATTCAATTTATCATTCATTTCGCCCAGATTTCTTATCGTTATTCTCTCCCACCTAAAATCTTGCTCTTTTTCTGGAGATATTTGGGGAACTTACAGCTGAGAACAAGATTCTCATTCTCGGCGTAATCGCCTCTAGCAAAAGGGATCATTTGGTTGTTGTTTCATGGGCTGATACATTCACATAATAATTACCCGAGAGTATTTCTAGCGACAACAAAATTGGCACGCCCAGTGGGACCTACGGGAGTATCACAGAAAATATAGGCCTCCACCATCCTTGACGGATGCTGTTAAGGTCTGGGCGATTTTCAGAAATGAGCTCATCGACGAACGCTGGTACACCGAAGCCTAAGGGCAATTCGGATGCGACTACTAGTGCCGCGACATCTGGAGTGGGTAGTGAAGGGCCCATAATCCAGACTACAGCGGCAGCTGGTGGTGCGTCATCGAGAAATGCTTCGACGATTTTTGTGCCCTTCATCAGGAAAAAAATCGAAGAAGGAATGCACGATCTCATGTATCAAGTGTCGCAGCAAATAGCTGAGATAGTACGACCCATGGTTCGTAACGTACTACAAACTGAGGGATACCACCCTCAAGCTGCTGCTTCTAGTGCCCCACAGATGATGCCGCAACCACCTTCTATTATGACTGAAGGGATAGGAGGAACGATTACAGGAATTGCTGGAGGAATAGGTAATGTTGTTGTGCCCAGAATCACTATGGAATTCATGACCCAACCGTTGGTTGCACCTTTGCCATTTCCTGTGAATGATCAAGGGTGTAACACGTTTGGTACGCCACCATATGGAGGAACATTTGGAGGAGCAGGCGGGGCTCCAGCTAGTCCAACCGCGACTTTGAATTACGGATCAGTCTATGTTCATAGGAGACCAGAAGGGGCCATCGGGAACATCGGTATGCCGTACGGCGGAGAAGCGTATCAACAGCAAGGGGGCATGGCCCGTCCTGTTGGTATCAGACCTACCGCGTCGTATGCACAAAACTGGCAGCCACAACCGAATGTCTGGACAGATCCTCATGGAGGAGTACAAGGCCTTATGGGTAATCCTCAGGCGCCTGTTTACCAACAAGAAGAAGGATTGTTGCCGAGGAACCTAGTTCAACTTTAATTGTGCGACCCTAATATGATTGCTGATGTGCTACGGCAGCATTTCGGTTTGCAGCTAAGGCCGTTGGAGAGGCCGGTGTATAGGAAGCCGTATCCAGAATGGGTTGATAGGATCCCTTTCCTTAGGGGGTTTCGGGCCCCAGATTTCACTACCTTTTCAGGAGAGGATGGAAAGTCCACTATGGAACATATCAGCCGTTTCACAGTACAATGTGCTGAGGCCGGGCATAACGAGTATTTAAGGCTTCAGTTGTTCCCATCGTCATTGACTGGAATAGCGTTTTCATGGTACTCTTCATTGCCGCCAAATTCTATAAATAGCTGAGCTGATATGGAAAGAGCTTTCCATGATCGTTTCTATAAGACAAGGCCAGAAGCCTCGCTGTTAGATTTGATCGCAATTAAGCAGAAGGGGCAGGAGCCGGTTGGGGATTTTCTTGAAAGATTCAGGAAAATCTGAGGGATTTGCAGTGCCCAAATATCAGACGGAGAATGCACGACCATAGCAGTGAATAATATGAATCCTCAACTAAGAGAAATGTTATTGGTTGGGGACTATTCTGATTTTGGACAATTAGCCGAGAAGGCCGTTAGGTATGAACGACTATTCCAAGAGAAAAAGCTGAAAAGAGTGGGCCGTTTTGCGATCAACAAACCCCCTCAAAATATCAACATGGTGGAAGGTGAATCAGATGAAGAGGTATTTTATGAAGAAGAATCTTCGGCTGGAGAAGTAATGGTAGCTGAGTTATTAAAAAAGAATGAAGTATACTCTTGTCCTGCCCTAACAGCTGCCAAAGGGAAGGAAAGGGTTAGACCAGGTAGCAAAGAGTCGTATCTGTTCGACATCACGAAAGCGGAGCAGATTTTCGACTTCCTTTTTGAAGGATAAACAATTGAAACTACCCGAGGGTCATGAAATCCCATCAGCTGAGAAAATAAAAGGGGTTAAATACTGTAAGTGGCATAACTCATGGACTCATCCTACAACAAATTGTTTGGTTTTCCGAAACGCTATTTAGAAGGGTTTGTAGGAAGGAAGGTTCAAACTTGCTGACCGAGTGCAACCGGTTGTCAATGTAGAATCTAATCCTTTTCCTGCAGCCAGTATCAATATGGTGTCAGTTTCGGAGGAAAGGGTGATGAACAGAAACCTTCGCGGAAAGGTCTGGAAACCAAAAGCAGATATTAATAAAGTCGATTCAAAAGCAGCAACAGTTAAAAGGCGCGAGAACCAACATCCACGGCGAGTGTATTCTAGAGGATACTTGGAGTGGAAGCCACCTAGGTGGGGACCAGGTCCCGGTGAGCATCTGCGGTATGGACCAGGATACGGGAATCATCAGCCGAAACCATGGTTGATACAGAATACCTGGGTAAGGAAGGGTTTAAATGAAGATCACAAGAAAGAAAAATCGACAGAGATCCCAGCTGAGCCACGGCTGAGCGTCTTTGACAGACTATACCACCCTCAGGGAGGAAAACCCTTTAGACGGGGATATGCAATTCACAATGTGCCAGTAATAGAAGATGATGTTATCCCGGAAAAAGGGAAGAAAGTGGTGGAGGTTAGCTGTCATGAGAATGGGCAAAGCCTTCGAATCACTAATCAAAATCCCAGCCAAACAAGACATATGATTAAGCCTAGGGGGCAACCTAGGGAGTATTGGCAGGTGAATAAAGGGAGGAGAATCATCCCAGATGAGGTACCTCTCCTTTCCAGGTCACAAAAAAGAAGACTCCAAAGGAAGAGGGCCTGCCAGAAATTAAGAGGGATGATAGATATGTTACAGAAGGCCAAGATGGTAGAAAGAGAAGAAGTGGCGAGTCCTGGCAAGGATCATGGATTAGCCAAGCAATTGGCTGATCACCTTGATGTGATAAAAGAGATGACTTTGCAGGAAGAGAAAGCAGAAGATGAAGTAGTTACGGCTGTTCAAATAACGGTTGAACCTGAAGCTACGACTACAGTTACAGTACCTTCACCTGTAGTTGAACGAGCCGAAGTAGAAACTGTCAACTTGGTAAACTTGAATTTTGACGATGAGTTTGCCGACTCTGGTCTGCTCAGTAGTTTGTTGGAGGATGATGATTTGTTAGAGTTAGTGGACAGCCCAGACAATATGATGGCTATGGTGGGTTTGTTGCCAATAGAATTCAAAAGAAACGGAAGGCAGCAGTCTGATTTATAGGGAGATGTGTACGTCGAGGAAAAAGAGTGGACATCGTTTGTCGAAACCACGGCAGCGTTACCATCTCGAGATACGGAAGCAATCATACAATTCGAACGCGGGAACATCCTATACCATTTGAGGCCATTATATATTAACGTGCATCTGGAGGGTCGTCCAATGACCAGAGTCCTAGTAGATGGTGGAGCAATCATGAACATCATGCCCTTGGTGATGTTTAAAAAGTTGGGGAAGACTAAAGAAGATCTGAAAGAAACCAATATGACTTTCGCAAACTTCACTGGTGGGAATACCACAGCTCCGGGGTCATATATCACGGCCTTAATAGTGGGATCTAGAACCACAAATACTATTTTCTTTGTGGTGGAAGCTCGCACCAAT
Source organism: Aeschynomene evenia (assembly GCA_013621005.1). Classification (NCBI taxonomy): domain Eukaryota; kingdom Viridiplantae; phylum Streptophyta; class Magnoliopsida; order Fabales; family Fabaceae; genus Aeschynomene; species Aeschynomene evenia. The sequence continues at coordinate 11,708,907 of CM024265.1, forward strand.
TATTCTCTTTTGTTAGGCCGAGATTGGATTCATGCTAATGAGTGTGTACCGTCTACCTGGCATCAGAAATTGATCATGTGGAATGGTGACAAGATAGAGGTAGTAGAGCCCGACCAGAGACCCTTCTCAGCTGATATGAGAATGGCGGATGCAGTCTACTATGACCCAGGATTTATGCCAATTGCTGCCTTGATTCACGGAAAAGAATAAGAAATCAAAGTAGTAAACTTCATCAACAATGGTTTTGAGGTAATTTTGCATGCCGAACCACGACTTGCGGATACTATCTTTAATAATAATGATGACTGATGAGGAAGTGGTTTATCAACGACTGCAATCTTCTTTAGCCGAAACTCTTGTACAAGAAACGGCTGAATGGGAGATGGCAGCCGATATAGAAGAAATAAGAAATGATGAGTTATGTGTTAATATTGCAGGTATTGAAGAGCAGGAGAGACCGGCATCCATTCAGCAGAAACGACTAAGCTTCTAAGCCCAAGATCCGCTGATAGAGGTAAATCTTGGAACACAAGAAAAGTCGAGGATTACTAAAATCAGCGGATTACTGGATGATCAGGCGAGTCGAGCGTTGATACGGTTGCTGAACCAGTACAAGGAATGTTTTGCTTGGGACTATCATGAGATGTCAGGTTTGTCAAGAGCTTTAGTAGAACATCGACTGCCAATTAAAGAAGGATTCAAGCCATACAAGCAGCCGCCAAGAAGAGTTAACCCCGAAATATTCTCGAAGATTAAAATAGAGATAGAACGGTTGTTAAAGGCAGGATTCATTAGAATTGCTAAGTATGTTGATTGGTTGTCGAATATAGTACCTGTAGTTAAGAAAAATGACCAGCTACGTATTTGTATAGATTTTAGGAATTTAAATTTGGCAACGCCTAAAGATGAATATGTAATGCCGGTGGCCGACATGTTAGTCGATGCTGCAGCTAATAATAAATTCCTAACTTTCATGGATGGCCATTATGTATACAATCAAATTTTCTTAGTGAAAGAAGATGTGCATAAAACAGCTTTCCGTTGCCCTGGTGCTATTGGCATTTTTGAGTGGGTGGTAATGCCTTTCGGTCTCAAAAATGCCGGTGCTACCTATCAAAGGGCAATGAACGCTATCTTTCATGATTTGATTGGCACTTGTATGGAAGTGTATATTGATGATGTGGTGGTTAAGTCTGCTGATTTTGATACACATTTAGCTGATTTAGAGCAAGCGTTTAAGAGAATGAAACGATACTCGCTTAAAATGAATCCGGCTAAGTGTGCGTTCGGAGTGTCGGCTGGTAACTTCTTGGGCTTCCTGGTACATCAGTAGGGAATAGAAGTCGATAGTAACAAAGCCAAAGCTGTGTTAGAAGCCAGCCCTCCAAGAAATAAAAAAGAATTACAAAGTTTAATTGGGAAGATCAATTTCCTACGAAGATTCATTTCAAATTCGGCTGGAAAAATGAAAGTATTTTCCTCTTTGTTGAAATGTAAAGGGACGAACGAGTTTATATGGGGGAAAGAACAGCAGAATGCCTTTGATCAGATTAAGCAATGTCTGGCGAATCCTCCAGTACTCGTCCCACCAACAATGGATAAACCCCTGAAACTTTACATTTCGCCAGCCGAAGACAGTATCGGCAGCTTATTAGCCCAAGATTGCGAAGGAGGAGGAGAAAGAGCCATATATTATTTGAGCCGAATGTTAAACGAAGTCGAAACAAGGTATACGCCTCTTGAAAAAATGTGTTTGGCTTTGTTCCACGCTTGTACGAAGCTAGAGTATTATTTACTCCCAAGACAGGTATGGGTGATGTGCAAGGTTGACATTGTCAGATATTTATTAAACCGACCCGTACTTCAAGGCCGATTGATTAAGTGGGCAATTAAGCTAAATGCATTTGATATGAAATATGTCCCATTGCGGGCAGTTAAGGGGCAAGTAATTGCTGATTTCTTGGCTGATCATCTGAACGTGGATGTAGGTGATCCGGCTGAAGAGTATCAAGCATATGTCGGGCTAACTCCTTGGGTAATGACTTTTGATGGGTCTAAGCACAAAGAGGGGGTCGGAGCAGGCATAACCGTGACGAGCCCTAATGGGGCGGAAGAGGCCTTTACATGTCGTTTAGACATTAATTGTTCTAATAATCAGGCGGAGTACCAGGCGTTGATTACAGGACTTAGAATGATAACGTCCATGGGAGTACTAGCTGTGACTATAAAGGTAGATTCACAATTGGTCATTAAACAATTGTTAGGTGAGTATAAGTGCAATAGTCCAGAGTTAGCCGAATTACGGCAAGAAGCTCTTGAACTAATGACCCAAATGTCGGAGGTAACAATTGAATATATCCCAAGGGAGGATAATGACACAGCTAATTTGCTGGCCCAACATGCTTCTGGGTACAAGGTTATTAGTGGTGGAGTGCAGATTGGACATGTGGACAAACAAAGGAGTCCAGATTGGACAGATTGGAGAAGAGAGTTAGTAGAATATCTGTTAAGTCCAAACGGCAATGTCAGTCACGACTTCAAACAGAAAGCACTCAGTTACGTCATCGTGGATAATGAATTGTTCAAAAGGAGCCAGGAAGGGTTACTTTTGAGATGTGTGAATAATGATGAGGCACATAAGGTAATGGGGGAGGTCCATGAAGGAGTTTGTGGAGCTCACAAATCAGGGCTGAAAATGAGGTGGCTAATACATAGGTATGGTTATTATTGGCCAACCATTACAACCGATTGTTTTGAGTATGCCAAAGGATGCGAAGACTGTCAGAAACATGGGCCGATTCAGAGGTTATTGGCTGAGGAATTACATCATATTGTAAAACCTTGGCCATTTCGCGGATGGGCTATGGATTTGACAGGGAAAATATATCCCTCGTCGTCAAAAAATCATTCTTTTATTATTGTGGCCACTGATTATTTTACTAAATGGGCCGAAGCTCAGCCGATGACTAAGGTGACACAAACTGATGTGATACGTTTTATTCAGAATCAAATCATACACCGGTTTGGGATACCTGAAACCATCACGACTGACCAAGGAACTATGTTCACGGGCTCAGAGGTAAAAGCGTTTGCTGAACAATATGGTATTAGAATGATTTACTCATCACCATATTATGCTCAGGCGAATGGCCAGACGGAGGCTACAAATAGGATCTTGATTGATGTTATCAAGAGAATGATTGAAAATCAGCCCAGAAAGTGGCATGAAACATTATCTGAGGCATTATGGGCATATAGAAATTCTACAGCTACAGCTACAGGTAACACCCCGTTTCGGCTGACCTACGGCCAGGACGCAGTATTAACCTTAGAAATTAATGTGAAATCATTAAGAGTAGCCAAGCAGAGTCAGCTGACGGCCGATGATTATAATCATGCTATGTTTATGGAGTTGGATCAGATTGATAATGATCGGCTTCATGCCTTGGAAAACATTCAGGCCAACAAAGAAAAAGTAGCCAGGGCATATAATAAAAGGGTAAGATTAAAACAGTTTTCTTCAGGGGATTATGTTTGGAAAGCGATTTTGCCAATTGGGTTCAAAGATAATAGTCAAGGCAAATGGTCCCCAAAATGGGAAGGACCCTTTATTGTGAGCCGAGTGTTAGGAAAAGGAGCATATTGTATAAAAGATATGCATGGTAGAGAATTACCAAAATGTGTTAATGCCCAATATCTAAAACAGTTTATGCCCAGTATTTGGGAATCATGGGCGAAAAAGGGAAAAGTATCAGCGACCGAGGAATAGTCAAAAGTAAAGTAAGAAAGTGTTTTCGGCTACATGCCAGCCGTTAGTAGCAAAGCAAAATGTATAATTGTTCAGAGAAAATTATTGTTCTTGGGTTGGATTGATGATGGAGACGTCAGTTTTAGGATCTTCTTCTGTTTGAACCGTCGATGAGGAAGAAGCAGCTGAATCGGTGGGAACGGTCAGTGATTGATTTTTCGCCTCTTGGTTAATGTAAGAATCCATAGCATCATCCGAAAAATCCAGAGCTGAAAGACATGATGTCAAAAAAGGGAGTACTAAAGTAAAGGTAAAAAAGGATAAGGAATAGATGGGAGGAATACCTTTCTGTTCCATAGGAGAAGGGGGTCGTTCAGAAGGGGATATCGGCTGAGCAGCGGGTAGAGTTTTGTTGAGTCTCATCCATTTGGTCTTGGCCTCAGCAAGTACATTTTGGCCCGTTTCATACTCAGTGTTTAGCCGAGTTTTTTTCCCTTTGGAGCTGATTAATTTCAGGATCAAGTTCAACAGCTTGTATGTATAACTCCCTTTGAGCTTTCAGTTGAAGTTCTTTTTCTTGCTCATGCTGTTTGATTTGGGGACCTAGCTCTTCCAATTCTTTCTGCATCTCAGCTATTTTCAAACGAAGTTCTTTTTGGCGGTCCACGACTTTATCTCATAATTGTATTGCCTGATCTTTTGCTTCGCGATGAGCGAGATAAGCCTGGATCAAGTCAGCTTTAGTGTTCTCCAAAGTCTTCAGGCGATCCAAGCGTTGCCGACTGGAAGAAATTTATTTTGTGCTTGTCGTGGCTTGGTAGCTCAATGGAACCAATTCATGGGAAAGTTGGACGCACCAGTCCTTGAATTCAGCTGTGACTTCTTCTGAAATGGCTAAGGCATCCAAACTGTTCTGAAGTTCGACAAGAGTGGAAGGTTCTGGGAGATCAGCGGCTGATAGAATGGTTTGGATCCTTGATATTAGCCGTGATGAAGGAGAATACCCTGAAGTTTCTTGAATGAATGGGGCTGAAAAGTATTCGTCCATCTTATCATCTTCAACGGCCACCATTTCGAGAAGAGATATGTCCAGGGTATTTGGCTGAGGATTCTCGGGGCTGGAAACGGCTGTGGATACTATGGATTTGGACTTTGAAGGTGAAGGTTCTGGAGAAGGAGAAGGCGTGGCATCTTCGTCAATTATGACCATGGTACTGGTAGAGTAGGATTGTGGTTGTGGAGTCTAAAAAGAAAAGAAAAGGTCAGCGTGAATAAGAAAGGGATGGATGGAGTGACAAAGTAAAGAAAAGAGAGGGAGAAATACCTTAACCTGAGATCGAACCCTTTGGTTGAATCGTCGACGAGACTGCAGATTAGAAACAGGGATGTTGGCTTCTGCTGTTTCTTCTTCCTCTTCTTCCTTGGCCAGATCAGACTTGATAGGCTCTTGTTTGATTGTTGAACGGCTAGCCGTCTGGTCGGCTGGTTTAGCCGAACCTGTAAGAAGAAAAAACAGGAGTGAATTTAAATCCATGGTAATAACAAAAGGAGATAAAGGGTGATGAATAAGGTAGTGTACCTTTGGCCTTCTTTTTCTTTTGATGGCTTGGCTCATTGGCTTTCCATTTGGTGGTTGGAGGGTCATCTTCGACCAAGAACTTGGACATGTAAAAGTCAAGTTCAGAAGGGAAGACAATATGTTGAAGGTTGGACTACCAACTGTCATACTCCACATCAGATGAAGGCAAGGGAGTGAATAATGACAGTCGGAAAGAGGAACGGATGTCTTCAAAAGTTGAGGCCAGCTGACTCAAATCGTCCACGGATAACAGTGGTCTCTTTCCAAGAATTACCAAAGATTCAACCAGAATAAGAACACTTTGAAGAAGACCAAACTGGCGGGCGAACCAATGAGGGTGATATGGTTCAACTGAGGATTTATTGTTACGAGAAGTGGGCCGAATTCCTGATGGGAGGTCTCTGGCCACCAGCACAGATGGAAGAAAGGATTCAAGAAGGGCTATTTCTGAAGCATCGGCAGACGAAGGATCAATACGAACCCAGTCCGGGCCGCTTTCACGGCGACGATAGGGGAAAAATGAAAAAGGGTCAGAACGACTGATACTAAAGATGGTGTTGATATAATCAAAAGGAGGAGATGAAAAATTGGGTAGAACTTGGAACTTTCGGCCGTAAATGGAAAAAGAGGAATGTTGTGTGAGATTGGTTGGAAGAAGTTCAGGAAGGTACAGAGTGATCCAAAGGTCAAGAAACCATAAAGGACCTTGAACGTTATTGAAGGATGTATTGGAGTTAAGACATTCCACAATATCGTTCAAAGATTTGTACAAGCAAGAAAGAAAATAGGAAGCCAGGTCTATACTACGATCAGACATAATTGCGTCAACAAGGAAAGAGTTATCTAACACAACAGCTGAAGAATTGGTACAAACGAAATACTTACAAACCCAATAAAGAAGAAAGGCTTTGTGTTCTGTCAATCTCGGCTGACGATGTTGACGTTGTATGTTGGCTGAGATGAATGAGGAGTAAGAGGCCTGGGCTTTCTGGAAGATGATGCCCAATGAAACGATGGAAGAGCTGTAGAGGGGAGGAATTTCTGTACCATGACATGGAAGCCCCAAGATAACAGTAACATCCATAATGGTTGGGAAAGCATGCTGAAAGGGAAGATGAATCCGTTTACCCTAGGATTCCAAAATTGAGCTAGGTCATAGATCAAAGAAGGGGAACAAGGATTGGTAATGAGGCTGGGCTTCAGCATGTCATGTATTTTCCAGTTAGACCATTGTTCGCCGTAGTGGTACTGATGTAGATTGAACCACTCGTGGTAATCGTTGGCATAGCGGGGCCAAGAACGGAGAGTAGCTGGACAAAGGGCTATGGTGGAAGATGTGGAGTGGATAGGAAGGTCTATATGATGAGGGAATAGGAAGGTGAAGATGTCTTCCGAGTTATGAGGTGATTCGTCGAAACAAGGACCTAAGGAGAAAAGCTTCTTGTCAAGGTCGACCGGCCGGAAAATCGCCATAGCTGGAATCGGAATTGATTGAAGAATTTGAGGTGAAAGGTTTGCTGAAAGCAGAGATGGCGGGAAGAAAGGAAACCAAGAACAGTAAAGGATATCGAAGAAGAAGGGGAGATGGTAAAATGGGTTGATTTGACAAAGACTGACATACCACTTAAGAGAAATGAAGAGTGATTGACTAACGGTCACTTTTCGCAGCAAGATGAAACGGAAAAAGGAGCAAAAAAGGGTTATATTAAACTAGTCGAATAGAAACGAATGATTAATATAAAGGGGGCAATATATTATCCCAAGAAAATAGTTGGTAGGCAAAAGGAGCGTTAGTCGAGGTCGTGTAGCCGAATCGGAACAGTCGAAAGGATTGTTAGCCGATCAAACGGGTAATTACAGCTGAATAATTTCGGCTACGACTAGAAGGAAAGACGGCTGAAGAACGGCTGTTGAGTGGTTGCGATATTTGTGGGAGACAACTAAAGTAGTGGAGTATGAGTATACAGGTGAGGAAAATGAGGCAGAAAAAGAGGGCTGAAGAGGCACTAAGCTAAATGCAAGAGTTGGAGCCGAGATAAGCGCAAAAGGAGACCAAGTGATAAGGGCTATATAAAGAAAGCGGTTAGATAAGATTAGGCATCCGAAAACCAGCATAGCAATCTTGTTATTTGTTTTAGTCTTTTTCTTATTGTTATTCCAGTTTATTAGGAGTATATGTAGGCAGAAATCATTCTTATCTTGGTGTATCTTGGAGTATATGTCTCAGAAAGATGCAGACTTAGAAGATGAGTTTGAGAAACTCAACATCACTTCTGAGAAAGCCAAAAAGAAAATTCTTATAGATGATGAGACTGACTTCCAACCCATGGAACAACCATCTCTATCTAAAGATTAATCTAGTAGCATCATCGAAGCTCCAGAACCGAGAGAATCTACTTCTCCAAATGAAATGGAATTTAGATTCTCAGAAGGTCAAGCCTCTGATGACTCAGAAAGAGAACCTTCTGTGTCTCCTTCTCAGAACCCTACTCCTAAAGGGATTAGAGGCTCAAGAGACTTGAAGAACGTCTCTCAGAATGAAGTCTTGGGTAATCCAGAACGTGGCGTAAGAACCAGAAGGAACTATACAAATCTTGCTATGGTTTCTGAGCTTGAACCAGACTCCATAGAAGAGGCGTTAGATGATCCTAACTGGGTAAATGCCATGCAGGATGAACTTGACCAATTCGAGAGAAATCAAGTTTGGAAACTAACTCAGAAACCCAAAGGCAAGAGTGTCATTGGGACTAAATGGGTGTTTCGAAACAAACTTGATGAAAACGGTCAAGTCGTGAGAAACAAGGCCAGATTGGTTGCACAAGGGTACAACCAACAAGAAGGGATAGACTACGATGAAACTTTCGGTCCAGTCGCAAGATTGGAAGCTATCAGAATGTTGCTAGCTTTTGCTGCACACAAAGGTTTCAAACTCTATCAGATGGACGTTAAGTCTGCCTTCTTGAATGGATACCTTTCTGAGGAAGTTTATGTAAAACAACCCCCTGGTTTTGTGAATGATGCATTCCCGGATCATGTATTTAAGCTTACAAAGGCTCTCTATGGTCTGAAACAAGCTCCAAGAGCTTGGTACGATAGATTGAGCTCTTTCCTGCTTAAAAACGGATTCTCAAGAGGGAAAGTGGACACAACTCTCTTTACACTCTCAGAAGACTCTGGCTTCTTGATTGTCCAGATTTATGTTGATGACATAATATTTGGCGCAACCAATGAATGCCTTTGCAAAGAATTCTCCAAGCTTATGCAAGGTGAATTCGAGATGAGCATGATGGGAGAATTAAAATTCTTCCTAGGACTGCAAATCAAGCAAGAGTCAGAAGGGACAGTTATCCACCAAGAGAAGTATACCAAAGAACTTCTGAGGAAGTTTCTGATGGATAAGGCCAAACCCATGAGCACTCCCATGCATCCCTCTCAAGTAATTGACTTGGATGAAGATGGTGAGAAAGTCTCAGAAAGCAACTATCGAGGGATGATTGGCTCACTTCTCTACTTAACTGCCTCCAGACCCAGATATCCAACTAAGTGTTGGGATCTGTGCTAGATTCCAGTCTAAGCCTAAGCAATCACATTTAACTGCAGTTAAACGAATTTTACGATATTTAAGTGGAACTACTAATCTTGGTCTTTGGTACGAGAAAGGTTGTTCTTCTGATGTTGTAGGATATTGTGATGCTGACTACGCTGGAGATAGGATCGATCGCAAAAGCACAAGTGGCTGCTGCTGCTTCTTTGGAAAATGCTTGATCACTTGGTCTTGCAAGAAGCAAAATACGATCGCCCTATCAACTGCTGAAGCTGAATATGTATCTGCTGCGAACTGCTGTTCTCAGATGCTCTGGATTAAGAATCAGCTACTTGATTATCAATTAAGGTACACCAAAATCCCTATCCTCTGTGATAATACAAGTGCTATCAACTTAGCTAAGAATCCTATTCAGCACTCTCGATCCAAGCACATTGATATAAAACATCATTTTATTCGGGATCATGTGCAAAAAGGCGATATTGAACTTAAATTTGTGAATACTGAGGATCAAATCTCAGATATATTTACAAAGCCTTTACCCGAGGATCGTTTCGATGTTCTGAAAGGACTTCTCAATCTAAGACGTTTCTAAGTACTTTGAAATTAAAAAAAAAAAAAAACTTTTTCTTAGAAACCCCCCCTTAGTCCTAGTTTAGACTCTGAGACAAACAATAGAACTAAGCTTCTGAGCTAGAAGTAAGAAAAACACAGAAAACTCTTATCTGAGAAAATTTGTTCTCAAAAGACTCATTCCTCAGAAAGGAGATCTTCTGAAACATCTTTCAGAAGGAGCATTTCTCAGAAGGACCACTTCTCTCAGAAGGGTACCTTCCGAGAAACAAGTTACCAACGGTAACTTTTGGATAAGCGTCAGAAACGGCTAGTTACAAGCCAGTTCTATAAATACTCATGGCATTGTCCCATTTGAGCACTTTGCGCTTAAAACTTACCGAAACTCTGCCAAATCCTCTCCTCGCTTTCAAATCTTCATCTGTTCTTGCTTTCTTTCTGCTATCTCTCTCTCTTGTTCTTCTCTATCTCCTCTCACTTCTCCTCAAACTTAAACCCTTCTTCCAAATGGCTGTCTCTGGAGAGATCAAGGGCTTAATGAGAAACAACCTCAATGAAATATCCGAAGATATTCTCTACGATAATGAGGAAATGCAGTCCCTACTCCACAAGACTTATCTTCCAAGAAATCTTGCTATGGGAAGGGTACTACCTCTCAACGTATATAATCAAGTGGATGAACTTCAATTCACTTTCCTCAAGCAACCTGGATGGCCAGCCATGATGAGTTCCGAAGACGTGTGCTACCCAAATATGGTGAGAGCATTCTATTCGCAAATAGAAAGGTTCACCAACAAAGGGGTCAAAAGCACGATTGGTGACCAACAGATCCGCTTCTCCTCCTCTGACGTCAACAAAGTCTTCAAGACCTTGAATGGTGGTGCTGTCATCGCCGACGACCCAGAATGGGTCAAGGAGGTAGATGACTCAGAAGAAGAAGTAGTGACACTTCTGACTGGTAGCAACAGCCTACCACTCAAGGGGGTAAAGGTGCCTCATCTTACGCAAGAGGCCAGAATCATCTTCTCAGTTGTTCAACATACCCTTCTCCCTCGGATTGGAGACATGGGGAACGTTACCACCATGGATGCATGCCTATTGTACCACCTGCTGAAGAAGGAAAGAGTAGATTTTGGGAGGATGGTGCTCAACTACATGATGCACCAAGCTCATCCTAAGAGGGCTCTCACAAGTCTACCTTACGGAAGCCTTCTGACCAGAATCCTCGACCATTTCTCCTTCCCACTTGAAGACTATGAATATGTCTTCAACCACAGCAAATTCACCATGGTCACCTTCAACAACATCAAGAAGAAGAAGGTACCAGAGACGGGGGCACCTAAGAAGAAGGAGGAAGCAAGGCCTTCTAAGGGAGCTGCTGGTCCCAACCAGCCCTCTAAGACTGAAAAAGGAAAGGAAAAGGTTTCCGATCCTTCAGAAAAGAAGAAGAAGAAGCAAAAGGTGACTCATCCTTCTCCAACAAGGGTGACCAGGAGTATGGCTTCTGAGGAAGCTCAGAAGACTCCTCAGAAGAAACCTGAGGTTGTTGAGGCCGCTGAAGACTCCGAAGAAACGACTTCTGAGCAACTCCTGACTAGAAAGAGGAAAGCACCTCCAACTCTCCAAGTCCCAGACGTGCAACCAGAAGGGAAAAAGAAACGTGGTCGTTTGGTAAATGCTTATTCTAAAACTCCACCTTCATTTCTTAAATCTTCTTCTACTTCAAATCCTGTTTCTGATTCTGTTGCTGGTTTTAAACCCACCAAATTTAAAACTAAACTCCTACATTCCTTGAAATATCAGGGAAAGACTCACAAAGGAGTGGGGATAAAAACCACTAAGAAACAGAGCCCGCCGAAGCCGACGGGTAAAGAAATTGTAGCAGTTGCTGCTACTGCTGCCACCACCACTACTGCTACTGCTGCTGCTGTTGAAGAAGAAGCAGAAGCTTCTCATCATTCCTCCCCCTCTGGGAATGTCTCCCCTACCAGAGAAGACATTCAGGGGCATGGAGGAAATGTTGCTGATTCTTCTTCAGAAGAAGAGGATGCAGCAAGCTTTCGCATTGAGCATCGCACTCCAGATGCTGGAAGCTCCAAGAAAGAGCCCCAGAAGAAGCCATCTGAGGTTTCTATGGTGGAACTTTCTGAGGCAACCACAACTGAAGTTGCCACTGTGAATGCTGAGTCATTGGCTCAGACGATGCTTGACGTCCAGAAGGAACTGGATCAACCTTCTAAGACTCCAGAAGCTGCTCAGATGCAACCACAACAACAACTACAACATGAGGAAGTCTTAATTGAACCAACTTCTGAGGTTGGTCTCCTCTCTTCTGAGATCCCTTTGGAACATGAGGAAACTCATGTCTCAACACATGAAGTAGTGCCAGGGACCACCAGCACTGGGCTCAGCTCAGAGGTGGGCGCTGACGCTACCATGGCTGCCGGAGTTGCAGCAGTTGAGGCATTTGTTGCCCACAGTTCCTTAGAAGGAACTCTATCTGAGAAGGACTCTCAGAAGGAACCATCGGTTCCTCCTCTCGATCTCACAGAAGTTCCTCCTCCATCCTTCAATCAACAGGGTCCTACCTTCTCAATTACGGACTCGATGATTAGTCCTGGCTTCCAGCTGGGAAGAATGGTAGTCACACCACCCTCTGTGCAATTTCGACCTTTCTTTGGTCGAACTGAGAAGTTGAAATGCATTGAAGCCATGCATAGCCAGATCTCCACTTTCAACCTCTCCGAAGATGCTCAGACTTCTGGTGCTATGGAGCAACCATCAGCTCGGCAACCCTCTGATATAGACCTTGCTCTAGTTTCTGAGGACACTCAGAGGCAACCTTCTATTGAACTCGCTGCTATTGAAGGCAAAGCTGTCCAAGAAGAAGAACTTCCTGAATATCAAAAGAGGGATATCATCGATGAAGTACTTGAGGCTGAAGTCTCTCGTCTTCCCTCATCTCAACCCTCATTTTCTCAACAGCTTTTCACTTCCTCTGAACTACCTCCAGAATGCGCTCAGACTGCGACTCAGAGCGAGATTCTCATGGAGATATGCCAGCTGCTACGCTACATTGCCAGAAAGCAGTAGTTCTAAGTCAAGGATGGCGTTTATGTCTTAGCCACCCTTTTTGATATAACAAAGGGGGAGTAGATAAATGGTAAAATTTTGTACATTGGCTATTCGTAAACACTAGGCTAGAACTTAGGGGGAGCAACAACTTAGGGGGAGCCAAATATTTTGTATCTCTACAAAACCATAAATGAAAAATCATTATTTTGGCATCTCATGCTTTACTTAATTTTATGCTTATCTTTTATTATTTGGCATCTCTTGATTTACTTAGCCTGGTATTTCTGAACTTCATACATATATTTATCATGAAATACACGCTATGTAATTGATAATCTCAAACAGTGATCATACATTGCATACTTGAACTGTTGATTATCACATCCTTCCAAGAAAATAACGAAGTCTTCTCTCAGAAAGCTAAGTTAGTTTCTAAGAAAGCAAAAGTGCATTCTGAATAAGTTGTGAACTTACTCAGAAACACTTCTGAACTTAAGCAAAATTATTATCTTAAGACTTAAGTTGTTATCATCAAAAAGGGGGAGATTGTAAGCTCCAGAACCCTTCTGAGAGAATTAGGCATAATTCTCTTAGAGTTATGAAAGTTTTAATGATAACAAGGTAAGCAATAAGTATAAAATTTTACTTAAGGTTTAGCTAATATATGCGCTAAGTGTCTTAGAAAGCTTTAAATTATTGCAATACCATGAGCAAAGACCAAGACAAAACATCAAGTAGCCTCGAGATCAATTGATAAAATCATAGCGCCAAAGATATCAGAAAGGATGTCTCAGAAGCGCAGAAGGTGAAAACATGTCTCTGAGGAAAGAACACTGTCGCCTCAGAAGGGTCTCAGAAGACTTTGCGACTAATGGTTCTCAGAAGGGTCTTCCCTCAGAAGGTTCGCCTCAGAAGTCCGTACAACTCTTAGAAGGTTGGACTCAGAAGCAACCAAGTGTCTGGACTCAAGGGATCGCAAGCAGTATCAGAAAGCTCGCTACAACTAGCTAAGGAAGTGGGAACACGCGCACTGTGCAGTTCTGAAAAGTTCCTCATTTTGCGCTGACTGTAGCAGGGAGCCGTTCTGAAAAGGACACAGCCACATAAGCAAAGTGAAAGCTTCTAATTTCGCGGCTCTTTGATGCCTATATATATGAGTTCAATTCCAGAGCAATGTGACGAAACTCTTGCGCTAAAAACTCTTGATTAAACGTGCAAAAACTCTGTTGAATTGAAAATCATTTTGCGAAAACTTAGAACTTTCTCAGAAAGACAATTTTTACGAAATTGTTCTTCTAACTTTGCAAAATCTTCTAGTTCTGAATTGGTGTAAATTCTTACATTTGTAAGTTAAATCTAGAAGTCTACTAAGGGTCAAATTAAGTTTGTAACTTAATCTTAGTAGTTGGTTTTCGAAGCAAAAACAACTTTCCTAAAAACGCTAAGTCCTTCTTTATGTGAAGGCAGGTTTAAGTCCTCTGGTGTTTGAGGCAAAGTTCAAAGTCCTTAAGTGATTAAGGCAAGGAAGTCCTCGGTTGTGAGGCAAGGAAGTCCTTAAGTGATTAAGGCAAGGAAGTCCTCGGTTGTGAGGCAAGGAAGTCCTTAAGTGTTTAAGGCAAGGAAGTCCTCTAGTGTTGGAGGCAAGGAAATCCACTTCGGGTTGTGAAGTGGTGGAAGTCCTTTACGTGGTAAAGGCAGTGTTGTCTGGGAAGGCACATTAAGAAGAATATCTAAGAACTCTCAACTGAAGGTTGAGGACTGGAGTAGGTTGGTTATAATCGAACCAGTATAAAATTCTTTGTGTTAAGCTTTTCTCCCTTGCTTTTTACTTGCATAAATCTTTGAGAAAAACTCTACCACGATTCTAATTAAGAGGTCTCGTGAAAACCTTATTGATTAAAATCAGAAAGCTTTTAAGAAACTCAAACCTTAAGTCATTTTCTTAAAATTCCTCAGAAAGGAACTTTCTCAGAAAGACTAAGCTCTCAGAAACTTAATCTTCTCAGAAAGCGTTTTCCGCTGCAAACTCTTAATCCTACCTTCTGAGTAAAAACAGCTTTCTAAGTAAAAGTTTTAAGAAGCAATTTTTAAAACTTGCACGATTCAACACCCCCCCCCTTCTCGTGCACACATACATTTTCAGAATGTACTGTCTACAAGACTGTGTTCCCCTGTTCAGTTCAATTCAATTATAAAAGGAGGTATTTTTCTTACCATCGTACTTTTCCATCCTATACATCAACTATTTCTCTTTTCCCCTGCAAATACAATTCTTAGACAATTACTTTTAATTCCATTATTTTTTATGGCACTTTCAATGTAATTATTTTTATATAGTCATTTTGTCAGGTAACAAATATGTCACTTTGATCTTCCTTATTAAATGACATTATACGCCTATGTAAGCAAAATGTAAATATAAAAACCGATCTATTTTTAATTTTATATTATCATTATTTTATATTATCATATTACCATTATTTTTTAATTTATTCAAAAAAAATTGATAGTCGAACATGAGAACTATATTGGTATGAAAATTTAACTATTGGGTCTATATTGACCAATTTTTTTTATTTTTAATAAATATTAAATGTTAAATTGAGATTTATTTTTTCTTTTTTTTTTCAAATATATTAACTTAGTAAATCAGTATAGGGATCTACTTTTATTTTATGAAAATTTAACTATTGGGTCTATATTGACCAATTTTTTTTTATTTTTAATAAATATTAAATGCTAAATTGAAAGTGTTCCGGATCCTATTGCATCCAAACTTACTGAAACCCACAAGAAAAATAATTAAGCAAGACACAATAAGGATAGAACAAAGAGGATAAGAACAATGAGAAAATAGAATATATTGAACGAAGCTATGATATTATTCAAACTACAAAATGAGTAATTAATATTGGTAAACTTTATATAATATTCTTTTTTGCTTCCTATTGAAATTGGTGTCTTTTTAAATGCTTTTACTTAGTTAGAGTTCGTAGAACTTGATCTAATGATATCTACAATAACTATTTTGTTTCTCAACTTTTGCAGAAATACTTCTAAGCACCTTCATAATTTGAAATTTCACTCGATTGTCTTCTTTAGTTATTCTACCGCTCAACAATAAATGGAGAATCAAAGTAATGACTTTCAGGATCGTACTACAAGCAACTTACAAAGACGGGTAGGTTGAAAATGTCAATTACGAAGATATTGTACAAAATGTTGTTATTTTATATTGATTACATAAATCCAATATTGTACTGGTGATATTATAAATTAAATCTACATTAAATATTAAATTTAAAATCCTGTTGGTATGTTGCTGTTATTCAATTATTGGTAACTGTGTGAGGCAGAAAAGTAATTAGCTATATTAAATCAGTTTAAATAAAAAAAATGTTAAATAACAGTAAACTTTAACATTTCTGGTAACTCAAATCTTTATCACTGCAAACTACAACACAAGAAAATTTTTAAAACATGATAAATTGAGTTATTCCTAGCATTGGCAAATCTCAACTATATACTTCAGTATTGATTCCAGATTACACTACATCCCCAATCTATTTTAATCCTATGGCAAACACTACTTGATTAACATATAAAAAAATCTCATTTGTATGAGTTTGATGTGTAGCAATAAGCTAAGGTCCAATATAGTATATTAAAAACTCACCATTTAGTCATAATCAATACTACTGGTTATCCATGTACTTGATTAAAAATAAGAGTTTGGACCTAATTAAAAATTATTTTAAAATGTAGGGACTTAATTACAATTTTTTTAAATAAGGGACTCATTTAAAAAATCAATGAAACTATAGGGACCTCTGGATTAATTAAACATTTTTTTTTATCTTACTTATTTCTTCATAACAAATGTAAGGCCAATATTTAAAAAACACATGTGGTAATATGTATTATGTAATCATTAATGATAACAATAATTAATCATAAATCCATATAATACATTGTATATTGATTATAATAGACGGAAAATAAAACAAATTGGTTCAGAATATATACATGCCAAAGTAATCTAACTTAACAACTTCAACTTTTTATCACATTAACACCACTATTAAATTTGTTGTTTACAAATTTTTAATAACACTTAGGTTGATGAGAGAAGATTAAGGTGGAGAACAAATGAAAGGCAAAGAAGGCATAATATGAGCACTACAAATAGAGCACAATATTTATCAAGAAGACGTGCAAATTATCATGCACGTACACAACAACAACGACAACAACAACAACAACAACTCTCCACGATTTCAACCCCGCAGCCAAATATAAGACTAACTCATGTTAGACGATTGGCTAGATCATCAACACGATTTCAAGGAACACATGATCATGAGGCAAGACCAAGTAAGCAACGAGGAAGAATATTTGTCACGGTAACTGAGTAAATCCTTTACTATAGTCAAATAAATAACATACAAATATCATGTGCCACCTATGATATTCGCTTTAATCTAATACTCCATGACAACAGCATCCGGTGAAGAAAGATTTCAAGGGACTCATGACCATGAAGCAGGGCCTAGCAATGCACGTTCAGGACAAAGTATTCATACGGGTAAGTATTCCAACATCAATGATACAACAATTATACTATTCATAAATGTTATTAGAAGTATATAAACACAGTTAATTGTTCTCCCAATTACTGCGAATAAGGTTGTTAAGAAATCTACATAATCATTTTATTCATCCATACACGATTATTTTCATAGGTAGTACAAATATTCCTCTCGCTTCACGCGAAATAAGCAATTTCTGAGCACGATACAATAGTGCAAGAAACTTTAGAGAGGAATCGACAATGATAATTCCTCAATTGCCTAACCCCATTACATGTTCTCACTGTAATGCCCGTTTGTTTCATCGTGAATCAACTCAAATGTGTTGTTCGAGCGGAAAAATCTACATCCAACAAGAAAATCCTCCACAACAACTGCTAGATATTTTTCAAGACCCGACATCTGAAGGAAATCATTTTCGAAAATATATCAGGAGTTACAACCATATATTTTCATTCACGTCATGTGGCGTTCATGTTGATGAAAGTATAAATAGAACAGGTCGAGGAATATACACTTTTCGGGCACAAGGGGCAATATATCACAGTATAAGTGGCTTTTATCCAGTTGAAAGAGACACTCCTCGCTTCTTGCAGTTATACATTTATGATACAGATCATGAATTGGAAAACAGGATGAGAGAAAATCCTGCCCTACATCAATCTATAGTCAATAAATTGCAACAAATCCTCCATTTGCACAATCCCTTTGTGCATCGATTACAACAACTGGCACTACGACAAGATGTCCTTGATTGTACTCTTCTTATCAAAGAAAGACCTCCCAACCAGCGACAATATAATCTTCCCACCGCTTCACAGGTAGCAGCAATTATTGTTGGAGAAGATTTCGACTCAATGGTCCGTGGAAGGGATATACATGTAAAAACCAGTGACGGAACCCTTAGAAAAGTCCCTGAAACTGGAGGATATTATGATCCATTACAATATCCTCTTTTATTCCCCTCTGGATCATATGGTTGGGATCTCAACACTACTAATCACAATGGAAGGAATATAACATGTCGAGAGTATTATTGCTTCATGTTGCAGGTACGGTAAAGTTAAAACTTTACTATTAAAACATTATTTTTCATAAATACAGGAAAAAATGATCACTAACGGTCTATTTCATGGATCATAGATTCGTCGTGATTATGATTCGTTGCTGCTACTAGCCGGACGACTTCTACAACAATATGTGGTTGACAACTATGTCAAGATCGAAACGGGAAGACTAAGGTGGATTCGAAATAATCAAACTAATATTCGTGCAGAAATGTACCAAGGGTTGCAGGATGCATTACACCAAGGAGAAACTATGGCAGGTCAAATAAATTATTCAGGCCAATTTAGTAAACTTAGAACCTAAGATAATGAGTTTGTATAGATTACAACTAATACTTTTTATCTATGCAGATAATGTTGGCCGAAGGACAATACTTCCATCATCATTTGTAGGTAGCCATCGCGACATGGCACAACGTTATCAAGATGGAATGGCAATAGTCCTTAAATATGGCAAGCCTGATATTTTTCTAACTATGACCTGTAATCCTTCATGGTCTGAGATCACCTCTGAACTCTTACCTTTACAAGCACCACATGATCGTCCTGACTTGCTTACAAGAGTATTTCGTGCAAAGCTTGAGCAACTTAAGGATGATGTCATCAATAAAGGTGTCTTGGGAAAAGTAAAGAGCTACATATATGTCACAGAATTTCAGAAAAGAGGACTACCACATGTTCATATGCTATTAATCTTGCATGACAATGACAAGTTGAGAAATCCTGAGCAATATGATAGTTTGGTCAGAGCTGAGATCCCAATCAAGGAAGATGAACCACAGTTACACGAAGCAGTGATGAAGCATATGATCCATGGACCATGCAGTACACTAAATCCAACAAGTGTATGTATGAAGGATGGAATATGCAAAAAACAATTTCCAAGAGAATTCATGGATGAAACACGCCAAGGTGATGACTCATATCCCCAATATAGAAGAAGGTTTGCCGAACCAGTTCAACTTAATGATAATGTCACTATCAATAACAGATGGGTTGTACCTTACAACCCCTGGCTACTAATGAAGTATGATTGTCATGTCAATGTCGAAGTTTGCAGCAGCATCAAAAGCATCAAATATCTCTACAAGTACTGCTACAAAGGACCAGATCGAGTAGAGATGGAGGTTCATAGAACAACATCAGTTGATGAGGTACAACAATTTGTGGATGCTAGATGGATTTGTGCCCCAGAAGCATGTTGGAGAATCTTCAGATTCAATCTATATAATATGTATCCATCTGTTGAGAGGTTACAAGTTCATTTGCCAAATCAACATCAGGTCAGGTTCTACAATGACCAACACATTCATGACATTCTAAATGATGACCAATACACAAAAACAATGCTCACCCAATTCTTTGAGTTAAATCGTAAAGATGAAGAAGCTCGAAGTTATTTGTATAGAGAAATACCTGAGCATTATACATGGGACCAACGGTCTAAGGAATGGAATAAGCGAAGGTCACAAAAAAGAGCACTTGGGCGGATTTATATAGTTTCTCCTTCAGAGGGTGAGAAATTTTTCCTGCGTCTTCTACTAAATAATGTCAGAGGTCCAACAAGTTGGGATTTTTTGCTAACTGTGAATGGAAATCGTTTACCAACTTTCAAACAATCAGCAGAGCAGCGAGGACTACTAGAGAGTGATGAGAGTATTCGTGAGTGCTTGCGTGAAGCATCCAGTGTACGAATGCCACATGCCTTGAGGAGGTTGTTTGCAACAATATTGGTGTTTTGTGAACCATCAGATGTCAGAAGCCTGTGGAATGAGTTCTTCGACCACATGGTGGATGACTATCCATCCACAAGCACTACATCAAATTCAAGTTTGAGAAATAGACTTTTAAGAGATCTAAATGACATTGTAGTCCAACATGGCAAACAAATAGCTAATTATGATTTGCCATCATTGACCATTGATGCTGCTGAATCTGTTACTTTGCCAAGGCTGATCCAAGAAGAGCTATTGGTTTCAATTCCACAAGATGACATTGACGCAATTGATAAGTTAAACAATGATCAATTGTTTGTTTTCAATACCATTATGAACGTCATTGATCAGAAAATGAGTCAAGTATTTTTTGTGGATGGGCCAGGAGGAACAGGTAAGACATTTCTATATCGTGCATTGATTGCATGATTAAGACAAAAGGGTCTTATCGTCTTAGCTACTGCAACTTCAGGAATTGCTGCGACCTTATTACCCGGTGGAAGAACAGCTCATTCTCGGTTCAAAATACCGATGGAACCAGGGTCCTCTTCCGTATGCTCCATAAGTAAGCAGTCTGATCTTGCAAGGCTAATCGGACAAACATCAGCAATTGTGTGGGATGAAGTACCTATGGCAAATAGATATGCAATAGAGGCAGTAGATCGTACTTTAAAGGACATCTTAGATTGTAATGCCCGTTTGGTGGTAAAGTGATGGTTATGGTGGGGACTTTCGCCAGGTACTTCCTGTTATTCCAAAAGGAAATAGATCACAAATGATAGCAGCATGTGTTGTGAGATCTCCCTGTGGGCGCAGACTAAAGTTTTACATTTGCGTCAAAATATGCGATCACTCCAAGATCATCAATTTGCACAATATCTTATGCGAATAGGAGATGGTACCGAACCTACTATAGATAATGAAGATATGGTGCAGGTACCCCCTGAAATGGCAATACAATGGGATGGAGAAGGGGCAATTCAAACACTCATACATGAAATTTTTCCTGATCTGCAAACTCATGGGTGGAATGTGTCTTACATGGTTGAAAGAGCAATACTAACACCAAAGAATCAAGATGTGCAACAACTAAATGACCTTATAATAGATGAATTCCCTGGAGAAGAAAGACACCTGGTATCTTTTGATGAGGTTGAAGGAGATACAAATG
Organism: Aeschynomene evenia; assembly: GCA_013621005.1. NCBI lineage: Eukaryota > Viridiplantae > Streptophyta > Magnoliopsida > Fabales > Fabaceae > Aeschynomene > Aeschynomene evenia. The sequence goes on from CM024265.1 coordinate 11,729,968, forward strand.
ATTTATATCAACCAGAGTACTTGAACACTATTTCGTTGGGTGGCTTGCCGCCGCATATACTCAGGGTCAAATGGGGAGCACCTTTGATGTTGTTGCGTAACATAGACCCAAAAGCAGGTTTGTGTAACGGTACTCGATTATTATGTCGAGGAACATTTTTGAATATGTTGGATGTTGAAATTTTGACTGGACATCATTCTGGACAACGAGCTTTTCTACCGAGAATAAAACATAAGACAACAGAAAGTGCAGGACTTCCATTCGTGCTTATTAGAAAGCAATTTCCTGTCAGATTGAGTTTTGCGATGACAATTAATAAAGCTCAAGGACAAACAATTCCAAATGTCGGTGTTTATCTTCCAAAACATGTTTTTAGTCATGGACAGTTATATGTTGCTTTGTCGAGAGGGGTTTCTCGGAGAAACACAAAAATTCTAATAAGAGAAGGGATAGATGACGCAGAGAATGGTGAAATCACAAAAAATGTTGTTTGCAAAGAAGTTCTATTGTCTCAGCCCTAGGTATGTTTTGTACTTTATTGGTCCTAAATTGAATTATTAGGTGTGTTTAACAAAATATCGTATAAAATACCAATCACTACAATACGTTTCAACAACCTTTTAGAATGTGTTATTATAATATCATTCTTCTTTAATTTTGTGTTTCATCTTTTTCAGAGAACCAAAGATTTCAACAACTATACCAGTTATGTCGGGAATTAAATAAGATTAATTTAGAAATGCACTTTCTTAAAGAAGTAAGTTAAAATTTGCTTTACTGCTAAATTAATTTATTGGTTTTTACATTAATTTATGCTTATTATCTTATGTAGGAGGGAGAATTTAGTAAGCTTTGGAATACTTGGAAGGATGAGCAGTCCCTTGCATCAGTCAGAACGTTAGACAACAAAGTAAAAATTTACTGTGATTTGATTTCTTCATTTGTTTATGCTGCTTTTTTCTTTATCTGTTTCACTGACACCAACAATCATTTACAATAGGTTCATCGTTTGTTGATTTATTCCTTGGGTTGGAAATTCACGGTTGTGGCAGATAAGAAACAATTTTGGAAGATGATTAAAAAAGAATTATTAAGCCAAATGAATGACCAGTAAGATTACAATTCTTATTTTGATTCTATACACTCTTGGGTTAATTGTGCTACAGTTAAATACCATTTATCATAAAAAATATTTAATTACTATATTGAATATCTCACAATTAACTAAACTTTTGAACGTATTTTTTTGAATCAGCAAACTTCAAAGTGGTACCTCATCCTCACGCACTGTGAATGACATTGACTCAAGGTATATATCAAGTTAGGTGCCTAAAGATAGAAATTATGTTTATACTAAATTCACATATTTAATTATGATAATTAGGGTGCGAATGCGTAGGTTAATGACAGCAAAACAAGACATTTGCATTCTACAAGTAAATTTTCAAGAGCAACGATCATACACCTCCATTTAATCCAAACATTAATATACTTACAATTGTAAGGTGACATTACTTTTATTCATAATTCTCCAGTTTTTCCAAAGCTCAAAACTTTATTGATAATGAGATGTATAAAGAGTTGGAAAGAATTTTTACAAGGTACATTATTACTTAGCTAGAAATCTTATAAATTATTAAATTAAGAAGTATTTAGCAAATTAAAAAAGCTAACTATACTATCATTATTTGATTAAATTACAGGACGGTCAAGTCTTTTTCAGACATTCAGACATTTTTTGGGCTACCAATTAAATCTCAGTGCATTAACATTTGATTGATTTTTTTTCGTTTTGGTTTGACGGTAGTTCACTTTATGTTAGAAGAGGTTCATTTTACTTTAATTATTTAAATATATGATGTGTGACATTTATATCCTAAATTGGTAGAGTGTGTTATGAAAGGAAAACAATAAAAAAGCGACTTGACAGGCACGGTAGTGTTGCGTAGAGTGTGTTATGAAAGGAAAACAATAAAAAAACGATTTGACATACATAGAAGTGTTGCGTAGAGTGTGTTATGAAAGGAAAACAATAAAAAAGCGACTTGACAGGCACTGTCGAGTCGGTAGTATATATAATACATTTGCACGGAAGTTGTCCTTCGACACACCATGCATTTCGACAATATACATATATATGTAATATAGTTCGACTATATATATATACGTGTGTCTGCAGGTCATGCATATATATGTCATGTGTAAGTTCGACAATTGGTTCAATCCTTTCGATCCAAAGTTCGACAATAATATATATGTTCGACATTGTGTATTAATATTCGACTGTCGACGTTGTCAAAATTATACTTAGAACACAAAGTTAAACAATCTTCGACACTAAATCGAGTTTGCCACATGTTTCAATGTATATATAATATATATTATATATATATATATATATATATATATATATATATATATATATATATATATATATATAATATATATATGCTGACAACACTATATGTGTGCTTCGACACTGCTTAGACAATTTAGATGTATTTGTAACATATATATGTCGAAATCATACTTGTATATTTTTTGGTGTCAACAATGTGTAAGTACATTTATGTGGTATATGTAAGACATTTTTACCTAGTATGTGTAATACACTTCATGTGGTATGTGTAATTGTCTATATATGGTATGTGTATGAATATTTATGTGGTATGTATAATATCCTTTATATGGTATGTGTAATACCATTTATGTAATATGTGTAATTAGTGACGGATTCAGAAAATTTTAATAGTGGGGGCAAAAATATTGTATAGTTAATATATATAAATATATGATGATATTTTTTAATTTTTCTATAATGTGTGGGAAAATTTAATAATACAATGGAGACAAAATATATACACTAATATAGATTTTATTTAAAAGATAAAAAATGCAGTGAGGGCATAAGCCCCCATAACCATATGCATAGATCCGCCCTGTGTGTAATATATTTCATGTAGTATGTGTAATTGTCTATATATGATATCTGTAAAAACTTTATGTGTATTTCACTTAGAAATAGTTGTGTATTTAGGGCACAATTTTGTTGAAGCCTTTGGAAAGATAGCAACCGAAGAAGGCAATGTCTTCCTAAGGTGAGGCTCCGAAGATAATCATTTTTTCTTTTCAGATTTTCATAGGATTTGTGGAATTGTGTTTTGTATCTAGAGAATTTGGTAGATGATAATTTTCCATTTTAAATTGAAGATCTTCATTTTAATAAGATATGCAATTTTCCATTTTAAATATATTTGTGTATTCTCTTTCTTATTATTAATTAATATTAGAATTAATTACACAATTTATCTATACATTATTTAATAGATGGGTAATGTGACGACTGATTTTTAATGTAAGTATAGCATAATTATTATTATAATTATGTGCATAATGCTTGTCTCATGGCATACATCTGACAATAATATTCGCATAATCAAAATTAGAAACATAGATTGAGATCCATTTCAAAACTGATAATGTAAAATAAGAGCAAAAATCGCGATCAAACGTGGTGTCCATTTACTTTTATTCTTTTAAAAGTTCTCCAAAATTTAACAAATGGTGAGAATCGTAATCAATTGTGATGTTTATTTTACATCTCATCACTACCACCAAGAATGATTTTAATCAATTAAAGAGAAAAATAAATGGTACATGCTAAAACTTGTTTTGCCTTTTATTAATGGGAGTATTGTTAGAGGTGCACCAAAAAATAAGTTAAAACAGTCAACAAAGGAAATTTGATCTAAATCACTCGATCCATTAAAAAAATACACATGGTTAATAATGCTAGTTGAACCAAAAGTGTTAAAATGGACTTTGTTGACTGTTTTGACTGGAAAAATGTTGTTCCTCAAATATTTATGTATTAATGGTCATGATTAGGAAGAAAGATAATAGTTCCATTGACAACAAGATTATGAATTTATGATTATGAAGTAACATAATAGTTCCATCCATCTCTAAAAGAGAAGGAAAAACCTACGGGCATCCACTAACTTAAACCCAAAATAAGAAGAAAAAAAAAAAAAGAGAAAGAGAAAAATAACACTTTGTGTTTCACCAACAGCACTCATATAACACAAGTGTTTTATTCCCGAATTCACATCAAGATAACTTTACTAAGACAAAATTTATAACTGTTGCAATGAAACTCAGCTTCAAGCCACAGATGCAATGTGGACAATCAAATCAATCACACGAGAGCTGAAAACAAAGAAGAATAATGTTATCATAATTTGTACAAAAAATATGAAGCATCAAAGAAAAACATTTACAGCTTGTTTGAAAACTTTTTATAAGATAGAATTGAATTGAATTCCGGTGTTTGAAATACATTAGTAAAATTGTAGAATTGAATCGAATTCCAATGTTTGGAATGTTTATAAAATGAATTAAATTTTTTTAATGGATAAATTTATCCTAAGACACTTTGGAATTTGAAGGAAGTAATTTAAAGAAGGTAATTTAAAAAGGATAATTTGGACATTTCATATTTTAAGTGAACTGTCAATGGAATTCAATTGAAAGAATGACTCTGATTTATTTTTTGACCAAAACTATGAAATTGAATTGAATTCCATTTCAACTTAAATGATTTTCTTTGTTTCAAATACTGGAAATCAATTCAATTTATGTAGGAATTGAATTCCAACGATCTTCCAAACACCCCATTAGAAATTATGAATTTAACAAGGATTTAAGAAAAATTACCTGTAACCCCATTCATTGTCATACCAAGAAACAAGTTTCACAAAGTTATCATTCAAAGCAATTCCTGCCTTAGCATCAAATATGCTAGACCTGAACACAACCAAAAAACCAAACATAGTAGTACTAATTAGTTTGAGACAATATCCAAAAATTTGATTATGATGGTTTATCTTTCACTAACAAATAACATTAGTAATTGGTTGAAATATCAACATTACCTGCTATCACCAACAAAGTCAGTGGACACCACATCTTCTTCAATGTATCCCAAAATGCCCTTCAATTTTCCCTCTGATTCCTCCCTGAAGGGTTTATGATATTTCAACACAAAGGGTTTGGAATTAGGACCAAAACATATCTGAATATAGAAAATGTGAAGACTGTTTTTGAAAAAGAATTTGAAACTTTACTTGATAGCTGCTTTGATGTCCTCATAGGTTGCCTTCTTCTCCAACCTAACAGTGAGATCAACAACTGAGACATCCACAGTGGGGACTCGGAAGGACATTCCAGTCAATTTACCATTCAGTGATGGAAGAACTTTTCCTACAGCCTGTTTTTGCCCCAAATTCAACATTCAATTGTTAGAAAGAATTAGAAACTTAGTTATCCAACTCTAGAGTTCACCTAAGCTCATTGAACTTAAATGAAATTGAATCATATTACTCAGCTCGTAAACTTAATTAGGATCCTAAACTAGACTAGAACTATGGAATAAAATTCTACAACGAGTAAAGTACCACTTCATTTTATATTCGTGAGTCACTTTTATCCGTCACTTTTTAAAATAAGTAAATTGGTCCCTCACTTTATAAACTACAAAGCACTTTGGTCCCCCACTTTTCAAAATTAGCGAATTGGTCCATCACTTTACAAATTGTGAATCATATTGATCCCCTACATTTCAAACTATGGGTCAAGTTAGTCCCTCTTTTCTTCCACTTTGGACTCATGAGAGGGACTAACTTGACTCATTGTTTGTAAAGTGAGAAGTTAGGGACTAATTTGATCGTTTTAAAATTGAGGGACCGGAATGATTTACAATTTATAAAGTGAGGGACCATTTTGCTGATTTTAAATAGTGAGGAACTAAAATGGCTCACATGTACAAAGTGAATGACCAAAATGATATTTCACTCATCTATGTATCAAATGCTATATTAACTAGTGTGTAGTTGAGAGTACCTTAGCAGCACCAGTGCTGCTGGGAATAATGTTGAAGGAAGCAGCTCTTCCACCCCTCCAGTCCTTGTTTGATGGACCATCAACAGTCTTCTGAGTAGCTGATTCATCACAAAAATCAAACAATGATTACAGTTACAATCTCCATTTTAAAATGAGAAAAAAAATTACTCCCTCCACTAAGAAATTATATTCATATTAATTGTCACTTTTATCACTCCAATACAAATTTAATAATAATATACTAATTTTATCCCTGATATAATTTGTTTGTAAAATGTGCTAGTTGAAGTATGAAAAATAACAATCATTTTAATTATTTTTAACAAAGCAAGATTATTAACGTGTTTTCTTAATATTCATACATAAATGTTAAAAGAATATTGAAATGGAATGAAATGAAATAAGTAAAACTCAAGAAATTACACTTCAAATAATTATAATAGAGCTAACTAACAAACCTGTGATGGCATGAACAGCGGTCATAAGACCCTCAACAATTCCAAATCTGTCATTGATAACCTGTTGATAATTAAAATAATTGTTATATAAATGATTAATAATAAACAAATTTAGGCATGCATGATCAAGATATGCAAGGGATCTAAAAACAAACCTTGGCGAGTGGGGCAAGGCAATTGGTTGTGCAGCTAGCATTGGAAACAATGTCAAGTTCGGGTTTGTATTCCTTCTCATTAACACCAACAACAAACATGGGTGCATCTTTGCTTGGGGCAGAGATCACAACCTTCTTGGCACCACCCTAATCACAACCAAAAATCCAAATCATTGATGATTAATTAATTAATCTTCCTAAATCATCAAATTAACCTTTCAAGATCAATAACAAACACATAAAAGGAAAGGAGCTAGAATAAGTGTGCGTTTGGTAAAGCTTATTGAACAAGTGATTCTCCTCTAAAAAAACATAAGCTCTCTTTTTGTGTTTCGTAAATTAAAAAGTCAATGAGTTTTTACTCCTAACTTTTGAGAGTCAAGGGTGCTCCTAGGAGTCAATATGAGTAGCTTTTTGAGAGCTCAAAGAGCTCAACAACTTTTTGAGAGCCATAACATTACCAAACCAAGTCTAAATCAATGATCTTGACAAACCTTCAAGTGTGCAGCAGCCTTTTCCTTGTCAGTGAACACACCAGTTGACTCGACAACAAAGTCAGCACCAGCCTCACCCCATGGAATCTCCTCAGGGTTCCTGAAATTCACAAAAAGGTGTCAGAGCAACGATGAAAGATGAATGGATCTATGATCACAAATAAGAGATCAGAGATTTATATATACACCTGATTCCAAAAATGGTGACTGGCTTCTCACCAAAGAGAAGGGTCTTAGAGTCCTTCACCTTGACATCAAAATGCTTCCACTGGCCGTGAACAGTGTCATACTTGAACATGTATGTCTGCCATAAAAATTAAGGCACATTGTTATATTATTTTTTAAAGAGTTTAATCATGATGCACTAAAGTGTAAAAAATTTTACACTGTTAGCCAACCACATCCATTGATTTTTGTGACTTTTTGGTTAGTGGGTGGTTGAGTTAATTTTACATTTGTCAGTCAATCACATTCATTGATTCTTGTGACTTTTTGATTAGTTGGTGGTTGAGTTAAAGACTTTTACTAATGTGTCAATTCATGATTTGGTGTATGTGTAAAATTACACGGTGGATCAAAATTAAACTCATTTTTAAAACATGGATCAATTATTCAAATTACTCAAATCAAAGGGTAGGGTGAAAAAAAAGGGATTTATTACCATGTAATCAGTGGTGATGAAAGGGTCGTTGATTGCAACGAGCTCAACATCATTTCTTTGAAGAGCAACCCTGGCAACCAAACGACCAATCCTTCCGAATCCTACATACAAAAATGGTTCATACATCGTTACATTAAAATAAATAAACAAGCAACCTAGTACAAAGCAAAAAAAATTAACAAAAGCATTTCATGTCACGCGAAAGAAAAAACTAATTACCGTTGATTCCGATCTTTATCTTCTTGTCTGATGCTGCACCAAATATAAAAATCAACACGGAAAAAAACATAAAATCAGAAAATGATGGAATCGAAGGTATGATAAAATTAGAAGAATTATGAAGAAATGAAGATAGTGATTATTACCCATGAGGAGTGATAAGTTGAAAAAATGAGAGTATGTATAGAGAAAGTGGTTTTTGATTTGAGCACTAATGAGCGTGATTTGGCGAGGAAAACAGGGGTTAAGGAGGTGGCTATTTAAAAGGGTCGTGTCTGAATACAATGGGTTAAAGTCATGTGACTTGGTTTGGCTTGGGGAAAAAGAAAGTACCTTCTTCGAGCCGCTGATTTAGGTTCGAGAAAACAAAAACCAAATAGCCAATGTTATTAGCCGCTGATTTAGTACAAGGGTTAAACTTTTTTTTTCTCGCATAGGACACGGTCACTAATTTCTCATTGGCTTATAGGCTCCTCGAAGATAGGACAATTGGCCCATAATTTTAAAGTTTTTCCATACCTAAGATGTGGATCAAACCCTCAACACTTGGTTAAGAAAGGATGAGCTCATACCGCTCAACTAAATTCCACGAATTAAGGTTAACCTTCTTGGTGGCTTGAAAAGGGGGTTACGACATTGGTTTCTGTTTTTTCTTTCCTAACCGTGGACTCATTGATTGAAAATTTCAATTTTCAAATAGAGCAAAATAGAATCAGCTACATTAAATTTCATTCCAAAAATATAATGCGTTTAAGTGATCTTAAAAATTGCAGAAGATTGATCTTTCTCATTCTTTTTGAAAAAAATTAATTTGTTTTTATCTTTTTCCCTTGAAATGTAAGAGTGTGTTTAATTTTAGAAAATATAACTTTTATTGAATTTAATTATAACATACTAATAATATAAATGGGTTTACATCGTTATTTAATCATATAGTGATGAGTCAGAAAATATAATTATGACTACTTAAAATATTAATAGTAAATATAATTATTTTTTTCATATTCACTACTTGAAAAACATGTTAAAAATAAGATATGAGTGAATAGCACTAGTAAAAGTGTATTATAATTAAACTTATTTTTTATACTCTATTTTTTTAAGTTTTCTATATTTTGAAAATGAAATATTGGATGCTATGAATACTATAATATTTAATTACTAATTCAGTATTTTTTATAAAATTCTATAAGAAATATTAAAAATAAAAATTGAAAACTATTTCACAAATCAAACACCGTCGAATGTGATTGAGTTTTGTTCCCTGAAGTGAAATGTAATAATGTGTTTGATTTTTGTTCCCTTGAAATTCAAGCTATTCCAATAAATTAATGTTTAAATGCTTCAAAGGTAAATTTGGAAGATTACTTTTGGAATAATAGAATATTCGGAGTTTCGGGCTCTTTTGTGATGAGACGTGTCAAACTTAGCTCAAACTGAATGGTTTTGGGTTGGGGGATGAAAAACAAATATGAAGACCAGAAGATTAGAATTTTGATTCGATTATATTATAGGCTTTAAAATAGTGAATTATATAAATTTTTTTATATAGTATAAATTGAAAGTATTATAATTTAAAATGTGAGATTTTATTATTTTCTTATACATTATAAAATTAAGACTATCATCTTTAACATATTGAATCACATGAATTTTTTATATATAGTTGAAATAGAAGACTATGTAGTTTAAAATGTGAGATATCACAATTTTTTGGTTGTATTATAAAATAAAGTCTATAGCCTTAGAAATATTGAATTACATAAAATTTTTACATATAGTAGAAATTGAAGGCTATATACTTTTTAAACGTGAATATCCAAGAAAAATATAGAGTATCAATATTGAATAAATATTTATGTCAAGTAGTGATTGGTTTATAGATAGAATTAATTTAAATTTTTTAAATTTATATAATCGATAACTTGTTAAGCAAGTAATCGTAAAAAATTAATTTAATTTATATTGATACTCTTTAATTTTATCAATTTATGAAAAGAAACTCAATTTATAACATGTCGATAAAGAAAGAGAGCACTGTGAGAGAGAGAGAGAGAGGTGCGATCAGAAATGAGATGCATCCAAAAAAGCTGTGATTGCAACCACTGTGATCAGTTAGTACCAAATTATATTTATTTTAACATGTATTAATAGATTAAAAAATTAATTGGGTATCGGTATCCAATAAAAATATTGGGTATCGGTACCCAATAAAAATATTGGGTACACAGTAAAAAAACCGGTTAAATTATGCATGTTTATTGAATGAAATTGTAATTTTTGCATAAAAAAATTCAATTGTAGTTTGTGGACCAATGACCCAATGAGCTCTCTTCGTTGGTGTGGGCAATGGCATATTGCCAATTTGCCATCATGATTCATCCCCTTTCTTTATTTAAAAAATAATTTCAGTAGTAAACCAAAAAATAAAATTCAGTATTAAAAAAATATGACAGAAATGCAAGTTTCATTATTGTTTATGCTAACTTTCACCAGCTTTCAGACAAAACTAATTTAGCTAATTGTTGCTAATATCATCAAAAAAAAAAAATATATCATGACTTTTACATCGTATTCAAAAGTCAAAACAAGAGAATTCTCTTCAAAAAAAAAAAAAACATGAAAATTCAATTTCCTAATGTTACTGGAAGCTACTTTGACGCATTTACCATTGTTGAGTATCTTTTGAATATTTTATAAATAAAATATTCTTCTAATGCGGAGAAAAAAAACTTCAAAGGTTCTAGATTGTTCTTCATGACCACTTGTTCAAAGAAGAAACCAAAAAAAAAAAAAGTATTTTGGCAAAACGACATTTGCCGTCTTCAAATGTAATCGTTAGATGGCGTAACTATCCATGCTAGTGCCAGCATAAACTACTTCCATTTTCTTAAAAAAAAAATGCGCTCTAATTAATAGATCTTTATATGTTTTTGTACTATCTTCTAATTAATATATTTTACTTGTATTATTTATCAAGTATTTGGTAAAAGATTCAATTATTAATAACCAACTAGTGTATTACCCTTATGGTACACCAAAATAATCAAAATATTAAAAATATATGTAGCTAAATTTATATAAGAAATTAAATTGAATTATAATATATTAATTTCATTATTTATTATACAATTAATTTTATTTATATAAATAATTTTATTATGATGATATAAATTAATAATTTTTTAATTTATAGTAATTTTAATTTAATGTAGGATGGCGAAACGTGTTAGACCCGTCCGGTTGGTTCGACAACCCACACTACTAGAAACTCTCAGATTATCGACGGATTTTATCGACGGATCCCCTTAATATCCGTCGATGAATCAATGTATCGACAGATAGTCCCCCACGATTACTAGCTAGTCGGAATTCAATTATCGACGAATTTAACCAAAACATCCGTCGATATTTTATCGATGGATATATCCGTCGACATCCGTCGATATTATTGACGGATGTATAGGCGGATATATCCCTCGATAATGTTATTTTTTAAAAAATAGAAAATTATTAAATATTTGTATCGGCGGATACTTATCCGTCGATAATTAATTTTGTCAAAAAAAATTAAAAAAATAATTTCGTTATCGGCGAATACGTCCGTCGATAACAGTGGCCGAAAATTTTTTTTAAAAAAAAATACCTGAATTAATAATATTTAAACTAAATCAAAATTTATAACAAAACGATCGATAATCTCCATAAATAAAACTATAATGAAATATCATAATATATATATTAATCAATATTTACAAAATAGATAAAATCCAAACACTATATAAGTCAAGTCATAAAAAATCCAAAACGTAATGTCTGAACATCCAAAACATAAACAATAAAAAAAAGTCATACAAAATCCATCGTATCAATGTCACAATCATCATCACCATCACCAGCATCATCTCTTGATGCATCCGGCTGAGTAGGAGGATTCTGGGCAGGAGGAGGTCGAGGAGTCGGTGTGTGGGCAGCGGCGGCAGCAGCAGGCTGAGGAGCAGGCGGTGTCGTCTGGGCAGCGGCAGCAGCAGCAGGAAGTGGAGGTGGTGTAGAATATGTGGGATGTGGATAGCCTGAATGATATGCAGGTGGAGGAGGAGGCCAGAATGTAGGGGGATAAGGCGGAGGGGGATGATGATACTGTGGGGGAGTGAGAGGGAAGGGTGATGGCTGAGAAGGTGGTGGTGGTGCAGAGACGCCAGCAGCAGCCGATGATGACCCGCCAGCCGCAAACATCCCGTAATACTGGGACATCTGCTCTCTGATCTGCCTACTGACCTCCGCAGCAATCTCCTGCTGTCGGGCGGTCCGCTCCTGCTCAAGCTGCGCTTGCAGCACCTCGACCCGGGTCTGTAGCTCCAGGTTTAGATTGTGAACCCGGTCACGGACCTCAGCGTCGCTGCTCTCGCTTAAGACTCCTACTGCTGTAGCAGCAGATGCGTGGGAGGAATGGGCAATGGGGTTCGCGACCGCGCCCCGCCCGTATATGCGGCCCTTGTAAGGGCCGCCCACAACCTCGGTCCACACCGCCTCCTCATCGACGGGTGGGACGGACTCACCGGGCTGTGATGCCTCTGCCAGTTGAGTGCGGACCTCATCCAAGCGGCGCGTATAATCAGCCTACAATGAGAAGAATACATAATCATTTTAAATGGAATACATAATCATATTAATTGAATACATTTATACAACTATGATGAAACCACTTACATGAGTGCGCTGCGACCGCTCGTCTACCCACGTCGTCTTGTCGCCCTTCCTGGTGTGCGTCTCCCTGAACAACTCCTCCTGCGTGGGTGTTCTCTTCAGCCTCTGCTCCTGTAAGTTTAAAACAATTGAAGAACACAAAGCATAATTAATCAATTCATATATAAGAAACATAAAATTAAATTTATTGCAAGTATTACGTACTAGCCGTCTCTTAGTGGAGTCCACAGTAGCGGATCTACCACAATGAAGGGAGCCACCCCTCAATGAGGCCCTGCTAGCCTTGGCCTTCTCCGACTTGGCCTTAAACCTCGGAGAAGACCAATACTCCTGCAGAACACGGTGGTGGGCATCCGACATCCACTTGTGATCCTTGTCCTTGCCATTACGGATCCATAAGTACATGTCACCGAGCCTCTTAGCTGCCCGATGGCAGAAGGCACGGTACAGTACTGGATCATCGGCATGACTAATGGTGAAGTGAGACTACAATATATAGACAAATTTAATTTGTTAGTTACCACAACATAATTAATTACTAATTTGTAAAATTGAAGAGTTCATATTACCTTCAACTCCTGATACCATCATCGCCTCTCCTCCTCGGTCAACTTCGAGAAATACTCGATCGGCCTATGATACATCTTCTGTATCGTAGCCGTGATCTGATGAGTGCCGAGGGTGGCAGACACAAAACTACATTGTTATAAAGAATTAGTTTCCATTTTATATAATAATCACTTTTACATATTTTATTTATAAAAGATTGACATTTATAACAACTTAAATCATATACCTTAGACCAGATGGATCCGGTCTGATGGAGGGGAGAGGACGTGTATCTGAAGCTGCTAATGCAATCTCGACCGGTACCTCATTACTGCCCCCAATGTCATGTGGGGAGGCAGTAATGGGTGATGATGGTCCCCCAGCAGCAGATGGTGACGGTGATGGTGATGGTACTGGCTCATAGTATGGGTCCTCCTCCGTCTCTGGCCTCGGCTCACGACCAGGGATGTCATACAACTGAACACCCCTCGAAAGATAACCACGAGGCTGGGCGGCCGTCCTCCTCCGCCCTCGATCTCCTCGGCCTCTGGCGCCCCTACCCCTACCCCTATCATCATCTTCCATATCTATTCACAACAATACAAGTTACTTTTCATTAATTAAAGTGTTTGACAAAGTATCTTAAAATGAGGTAGTGTTATTTGAAAACAAATTGAATTGTTAAAAACCATTTATTCAGAAAGTTGTGGACTGTCTTCACTCTCGTCTTCTATATCTTCACTGTCAAGTTCATCTTCTTCTTCGTCACTACCTTTAGTGGAGTCATCACCCTGACTTGTTATGTTTTGGCGAGACATGTTAATAATGTCATCTTCACCAGTACCATCGTGTAAAGTAGCAGAGACTCCTGTATCTACAACCACCCTTGGAGCACGTGTAACTTCGACTTGGTAAGCTATTTCATCCACATCATCACTTTCAACTCTGCCCCTAGGTTTGGTTGTGAAAACAACCAACCACTTATTCTTGCACTTCCCCGGATACCTTGTGTAATACACTTGCCGAGCATTCTGTGCAATGATGAAAGGATCATATGCACCAAATCGTCGTGTATGGTTAACCTCAATTATGTCGTAATCAGCATGCTTGCGTGTTCCATCAGGATGTCTAGGATCATACCACTCACAACTAAACAAGACAACTTTCTTTGGCGTTGGGTCCTCACCAACATATTCCAACTCTAAGACTTGTCTGAGTACCCCGTACCAATTATTCTCCCCTGTTCCAGCATCCCCTCGAACGCATACTCCACTATTGTACGTGGTCTTCTCACGACCCCAGTCTAGGGTGTGAAATTTATAACCATTCACATGGAAAATTGGCCACGAAATTGTTACATTGGTGGGACCCCAAGCTAAGCTTTTTATATGAGGATTTGTGACATTATTGTCATGATTGAGCACCTACATACGTAGAGAACAAAGAGAATAGAAGGGAAAATTTTGAATTTTATGTTAAGATATAAATCAAAGACTAATAGTACGAAGATTATAAACTTACGAACGAGTTGAACCATTGAGGGAATTGGTCAAGCGTATGATTCTGAATGGTTTGTTCAAAATATCTGTTGACATTAAGTAGAAATTAAAGGATTTTAATGACAACATTCACTACTATGTACAAAAACATTATTGAAATGATGAATTAGATATGTCACTTACGTTCTATAAGTGTCCACCTCATCACAGTTGATGAGAACATGTAGGTGCGCTGCATGCTTTTCTCTATCATTCAGCCAATAGTTTGTGGGTTTACCGACACCACGTCCAGGTTGATTAAACACAGACAAAGTAGGCGGATATGAAGTTTCACCTCCATCATCATTGCGGCCTACTGTTGTTCTTTTCGAATGAACATGTGGCTCAAAATAAAATGAACAGAAGAAAGACGTCTCCTTTGATAAATAAGCTTCACATATTGACCCTTCAACACGAGCTCGATTCTTGACAGTTCTCTTAAAGGTCCCAATATTTCTTTCAAAGGGTACATCCATCTATATTGAACCGGCCCACATACTTTCGCTTCATAAGCCAAGTGCACAAGTAAACGTTCCATTGAGTCAAAAAAAGAGGGGGGAAATATTCGTTCCAACTTGCACAAAATTACAGAAATATTTTGCTCCATTACTTCCAAATCATGGGACCTCAGTGTGGTAGAACACAAATCACGAAAGAACAAACTAAGCTCGGTCAATGGTTTCCACACATGTAAAGGTAACTCTCGAAAGACAACTGGAAGCAAACACTCCATAAACACATGACAATCATGACTTTTCATCCCATGGAACTTTCCATGCGCAACATCCACACACCTACGGAGGTTGGAAGCATATCCATCTGACATTCTCAACTCTTGCACCCATTTACACACGGATTGCCTCTGCGCAGGATTTAAAACATAGCTTGCCTTCGGCTTAACAACGCGACCATCACGTGTCTCTTGTAAATGTAGCTCTAGTCGTCGACAGTACTCTGTTAAGTCTACTCTTGCCTTGACATTATCCTTAGTCTTGTCACTGTCCATAACAGTATTCATGATGTTATCACAAACATTCTTCTCAACATGCATGACATCTAGACAGTGACGAACAAGATTATCTTTCCAATAGGGTAACTCCCAGAATATGCTCTGCTTAGTCCAGTTATGGTCCACACCATAACCTGGAAACTTGACTACTTTACCCAATTCGGTTATCTTAGGCAGATTTTTAACTCTGTCCCAGACCTGTCTTCCAGTAAGCCTAACAGGTGGTTCTTCATGTTCAACACAGTTTCGCTTAAACCTATACCTGTTATTCCTAAATGCATGATCATTTGGCAAGAATCTCCTATGACAATCAAACCATGAGTTCTTGCCGCCATTCTTAAGTGTGAGGATTTTGTATCCTCCATGCAAATAGGGCAAGCTAGCTTCCCCTGTGTCATCCACCCAGACAACATACCATAAGCAAGAAGTCATTAATCGTCCACATCAGAGCGGCTCTTAGCATGAAATTTTCTTTGGTGGCCACATCATAGGTCAAGACCGCATTGTGCCACAACTGCTTCAATTCATCTATGAGTGGTTGGAGGAAAACATCAATTTAGCTTTTGGATTTTAGGGCCAGGATTACACATGTTAAAACATGTACGGATCTTTCATGCACATCTCAGAGGGAGGTTGTAAGGGGTAACAACAACAGGCCAACAAGAATAAGGCTTGTTAAATAAGTATTTGGCGTGAACCCATCTGAGCAAAGCCCTAATCTAACATTCCGCGGATCATTTGCAAATGAGGGTGACACCTATCAAAATGCCTCCAAGCTTCACCATGAGAGGGATGTGTCATTATCCCGTCACTTCTCCTATTCTCATAATGCCACCTCATGTGAGGTGCGAGCTCATAGAGGCATACAAGCGTTTTAACCTAGGGATTAGGGGAAGATAGTGCATCCTTTGTTGGGAATATGCTTATACCTCCATTACCCGCTCTTCTAGGTTTGAACTGGGGGCCTGGCAGATTTACATTCAACTAATTCAATATCCTCCTTATAGTACAACATGCAACCGTTCATGCAACAATCAATTTTCTCTGATTTCAACCCAGTTTTGAAACTAACTTCTTTGCCCTATAATAGTCCTAGGAATTGCCTCTGGTCGTGGATTAGCATCACTCACTAAGTAGCCCATCGATCAAAAGCACTTTGACTCTCGTTTGCCTCTGACTTGATAGACAGCATCCTAACTGCCACTGACAACTCAGAAAGGGTTGAACCCTCCCAAATGGGTGTCTTTGCAGATTCTAACAAAGAAAAAACCCTCTGCGCTTCAGGATTTGGTTCCTCCTCTCTGGGTTCATTATAATCTTCATCATGTTGCCCCCCCAAAGGCATCATGGATCATTTCCTCATAACACCCACGATTATCACCGCCCCAATTTAAATTACGATCCCCATATTGTTCACCATCAACCCACTTGAACTACCTTCGACAACTGATCCTGTTGTACTGACACTAACTCGCCTTCCCATGGACTGTCCATACATAATAATTATCCATAAATCCCTTTTTGTACAGGTGAACCTTAATCGTGTCAACATCATAGAAAAACCTACAAACACACTTGGCACATGGACACTTGACTTTTCCCTCAGACCTAAATTGTTCAGACATAGAAGCAACCCCACAACTCTTCAACTCCAACATAGAATTCCGGCTTAATTCCCCCTATTCGGGTGTAACCTATCATACATCCATGATCTATTTGTTGATGACATTGCCCTTGAATTATGGAGAATCCTAAATAAGAAGTTTAACTTGGACTAATTAATAACAGTTTTTTAGTTAATCTAATTCACCATTAATACGACACTAATGATTTTTACAAATTTGTTAAATTTTTACTCAAACATAATTTCGACAGAGTTTCCCTTAGTTTTAGATAACTTACACAGTTATTTAATTTCTCAAATTTTTACTTCACAAAATTTTGACAGAGTCTCCCCTAAATTTAAACAACTTCTCATTTAATTTTACAAATCAATCAACCAGTATTGCCGGAGTTTAAGGACCGGTCTCAGACTAAGTCATCTACCTTAAGGTTTTGCAACAATAACAACAGAATCATATCATTAATTAAAATTAATAAATAACATACCTAATATAACGTAAGCTCCTAAAACCGTAAGCTCCTAAAAACCGTAAGCTCCAATCGCCCGAATATATCAACAATGTTCTCATATATATCATTTAAATATATATTGTTACGTTATTGAAAAATTACTTACTTTAATAACATATAAGTTTGTTAAATCTATCTTTTTTGGAATAATGTTTTCTATTATTGTTTAAAACAGTTTCCTTTTAAAAAAATTATATATTTATATTTAAAAACAGAAAGTTTAACATATTAATTTTTTTAATAGAAAAATAATAAATAATAAATACAATATATAAAATACCAAAACAATGAAAATTAAATTTAACAAAATACCTAATGGAAGACCAAGAGATGCTTCCTGGCGGCGGTGGCGCGGTGGCAGCGGACGGCCGGCGAGGCGGTGGCAGCGGAGAAGGCAGAGATGATACAAACAATGAGTTCTCATTAGAGACCTCAAACAAAATTCTAAACCGATTAAATGTAGAGGACAGAGAGACTAACCTGTTGGCACTTCCCGGAGGGCGAACGGGTGGCGGACGGTGGCGGAAATGGGGGTTTTCGCGGCGGAGAGAGAGAGAGAGAGAAACTGTCGCGAAATGAGGAAGAAGGAGACGCTGTCTCCTCATATTCACGGATTATCGACGGATGGTTTAAACCATCCGTCGATATTATCCCTTGATAAAGGGCACCCGATTTAATGAAACGGTGTGTTTCAGTTATCGAGGGATGAAAGCATTCTTATCCGTCGATAGTTGTCATCTAGGGTTAGGGTTTAGGGTTTTATCGGCGGATATTTTAATTTTCATCCGTCGATAACATCAACATGCCCAAAAAAAATATTTTGTTTTGAGCGGGAACAAATTATTGACGGATATTTTCTAAAATATCCCTCGATAAATATATTCGTTGATTAAAAAATCCCGCCAATGTTGTATCTGTCGATAAATCCGCCGATAATCTTGTAAAAAACATCTGTCGATAATGTCGGTCGAAAATCCGATAATTTCTAGTAGTGCCACCTAATTTTGACGGGACAGGTTGAGGTGTACAACCCAATTTTTCAAGACGGGTCAATCTGTCTCGTCCCCTTTATTTTCATCAACATGTGACAGGATGAGGCATGTCAATCCGTCTGGTTGAATTATAAATTTTTATTTTTAAAATATATTCCAATTAGTATAATTTTGAGATTATAATTTTATTTTGGGATACTTTTTATTGAAATTTTAGAGTATAAATTATGTTTTTTACATTTTAATGAATTTTTATTTTTCTAAAAAATAATATTATTTTATTATTTATATGATTTATATTAATTTAAAAAATAAAACAGGTCAACCCGTTGATCCCATATAAAACAGGCGAGTTGGATATTTTGCATGCACACAACAAGAATTTTTCGAATTAGCTACGACAGTCATCAGTAGCTAATTCCTTGCTAATTTGTAGCTAATCTTCATTTGCAAGAAATTAGCTACAGATTAGCTACCAACTATATCCGTAGCTGTCTACGTGTAGCTGATTAGCCATAGAGGTCAAATAGTAGCTAATCTGTCGCTGAATTGAAAGGTTGCGAGGAAAATAATGGTAGCTAATTCTTAGCTAATTTTTTTTTATCAATTTCATTTCTTTAGCCGTAGCTGATTAGTGAGGAAGCAGTGTCATAGTTAATCCGTAGCTGATTCGTAGCTAGCTTCAACAACTTTATTCTCGTAAAATTGTAGTTGATCCCTGGCTAATGTTCCTCACAACATTGTCGCTAACCTGTAGCTAGAGTCCCTCGATAAATGGTCGCTAATCCGTAACTATTTTGATTGATGATTCACCACTTGTCCTCGCTAAATGGTAGCTAATCCACAACTAGTTTGATTGTTAATTTAATGTCAGTCCTCGCTAAACCGTAGCTATATATGATTGTTCTCCACTCGCTATTTCCTAGCTATTCCCTCGCTATTTGTTGATCAATGTTTACTTTTTTTCCCTGTATTTTTTAATAAATATTATTGTTAATCTACCTATTAAACATTAATTTTATAAATATATTAAAATTAATAAATTAATCGCACAAGTCCCTAATACTTCAGTAAAATAGTTTTAAACATAAATAAATTATACAAACCCCTGATACTTTATTCTAGTAGTTTCAAACATCAATAATTAAAAAGTACTACAAATCAACACAATAAAACATTAATGACTTGCACACATCCCTTCTAGGATCCATAATACCAATGCGTAAATTATGACCAAAGCCATGGGCTCGACCATTGTGTTTAGAACTAGTCACTACAACAAACTTTCCATGTAGTGACAGCAAAAAGAAGAACACCCTTTATGGTCAAAGAGTGAAGTAGTGCTTACAGGAGTCTACCAAGAGCATCAATTTTATCCTTTCAAGAACAAGTTCCTTAAGGCGGATCATATTTAATTATGAGAAAAAGAATGTAAATTGGTCAAAAGTTTAAACTTGACTGTCCAAATCAAGATTTAGAGCTTCAATGCTGGAAAGAACACCCTTATCTGCAGCATCTTGTACAATTGCTTCAATCTATTGAATGTCATTGGAAGAACTTAATAAAATATCTCAGATGTCTTAATATCTTCCATGTCTCATCTCACTATTTAAATGACATGCACAAACAAGGAGGGACATGTCTTACTCAAATTCAATTATTATTAATCCTTACCACGAAATCTATCGGTCCTGAATTAAAAAATTTTGTGAGATAATAAGGGAGAATATAAAGTGGCATAATTTTTAGTTTTAATTTGTGAGCTTTTAGTTTGTAATTTTAATATTTAATTTTTTAATTTTATTAATTGAATTAGTTCAAAATATTAGTTGGATTACTTCAAATCATTAGTTAGATTATTCTGATTTTATTTTTTATTTTTAAATTTTATTAGTTGAATTAGTTCAAAATGTTAGTTGGATTAATTCAAAATATTAGTTAGATTATTCATGTTTTAGTTTTAACTTTTGAATTTTATTAATGAGATTAATTCAAAACATTAGTTGAATTGTTTTCAAAATATTAGTTAGTTTATCTTTGTTTTAGTTTTAACTTATGAGTTTTTAATTTTGTATTTTAATATGTAAATATTAAATTTTTTTTATTTTATTAGTTGGATTAGTTCAAAATATTTGTTAGATTATTTTAAAATATTAGTTGGATTATTTCAGTTTTAGTTTTAACTTTTAAATTTTATTAATGAGATTAATTCATAACATTAGTTGGATTTTTTTCAAAACATTGGATTATTTTTATTTTAGTTTTAACTTTTGAGTTTTTAATTTTGTATTTCAATATGCAAATATTAATTTTTTTAATTTTATTAGTTGGATTAGTTTAAAATATTTGTTAAATTATTTCAAAATATTAGTTAAATTATTTCGATTTTAGTTTTAACTTTTGAATTTTGAAATTTATATTTTATATTAAAATGAAAATTTTTTATTTTATTAGTTAGAATAATTTAAAACTTTAGTTGAAATAATAGATACAAAACATAAAAGTATGGGTGTGACACATGCACTTGCTTTCACTCTCTTTTGATTGAAAATAAGTATTGATATGTTGGATTAATTAGAAATGTGGGATCCTCATACAGTGGTGACTTAGCTTGTAGTGACTGAAATAGTAGTGTATACGTAGCATATCTTCGTCTGACGATGGGAGACACCATATGATATTGAACTTTGATTCAATGTTGAATGTATTAAAAGGTGTTAAGAAGCCCAAAACAACCTACAGAATGAAGGATAGATCAATTTTTTTCTATAAGGCATTCTATACCATGTATTTGATTTGTAGAAGGAAAATATTAAATGTACTTATCATTTTAACTCTTTATCTATTTTCCACTTCATTCAAATGCTAGTAATTTTTATGAATATATTAACAATTTGCCAACATATTCATAAAAGTTGCCAACTTTTGAATAAATGAAAAATGAGTGAATGACACTGTTATATGTACTAATAGCAGTCCCCTTCGTAGAATTATAACAGAGAATAGTAGATATTCTCGAGGAAAACCTTTATTAGGTGCGTTTGTTACAAGTAATCTAAATAAATTATCGATAATTTTATAATTAAATTATTTGGTAATCCAAATTGATTTGTTTGGTTATAAAATAATATTGGTAATGTTGATTATCCAGTAATCCATGTTACCTCCAAAGTGGTAATGTAGATTATCTCATATGAGTTGGGTATCTGGATTACTATCCCTAGATAATCTTCTAATTTTGTTTTATTACTCAAATACTCTTTGTATCAAATATCCTTATTATAGTAATATACAGATTTTAATTAAAATGTATTATAGTAATATACATATTTTAAAAGGTATTTTAATAATATATGAAATATATATATCGTTGAATTAGAATAACTAATTGTGAAGATCATTCATGTCAAATTTCATTAAAATTGAACATCATTAAGAATGTATTCATATATCTCTTATTCTTGTTTATTTTGAACAAATGTATTACGTTGATTTTTATGTCTATCAAAACTATATCAAATGATTTTATATTGTTTTGAAAATTTATAGGTATGATCTATATGATGTAAACTTCTAATCCAACGGTTAATTTAATAAAAAATTAATCCAATAAAAAGTTATTGAACGGTGCAACTTTACTTTAAAGTTACACCGGTGTCATTTGAACCAAACTCTCTCTCTCTCTCTCTCTATATATATATATATATATAATTATTTAGAGAGTATTATAGTGATACACATATTTTATATCTTGTAATCTTTTTAATATACCAAATAATATAATATGGATTGCCGGTTACATTATTTGTATATATCAAACAAAATAATGTGATTACCGGTAATTTAAATAGAGTAATCTATCTATAGAGTAATCTACCAATAATCTTAATTGATAATGTGCCAAACACCACCTTATATATATTAATATAACTTTTCCATATGATATGTTAAATATAAGTCATACAGAATCTCTTCCCATTCATTTCTTGTGCTATAAGTTATATTTGAACCCAACTTTTCAAACTAATAGTAAAAGATCACACAAAATAAGGTCATGTACAATTTTAAGATCAATTTTCGAATATTTTCAACATCAGTTTTTACATGCCATCTTATTTCATTTCAAAACCATTAATTCTAATATGCATCCTTAAACGGATTGGAACATTTTTATCTTTTAAAATTATAAATTATACCCATTACAAAAATTATACAATAAGTAATGCTATATGTACATCATAAAATCAATCACTATCAATCATCATATATAATAATTCAACTTTCAAAATCAAACTTTTAAAATATTAGATTAATATATAACATTAAAAGTTGAATTAGTAGTTTTAAAAAGATGAATTATTACATATAATGTCTGATTTTATAGTGTACAAAAAATAATTCTCTTATACAATATAACATCTTCTGATCACCATTCCCATTTTCATGTTTGGGTCCACAAGCTAAATTATTTTTTTTATTGATCAAGATTTTTCATTGTACAGTGTTTGGTTAAGAATAATTGTTTTGGGCTTTCGACCAAAAAAATTAAATAAGTCTGGGCTAAGCATTGAAATTAGTTGAACTATACTGTTCAGGATCCAAAAAGAAAAGAAGAAAAGAAAAAATCTGAACTATTGTTGATAAAAAATAAATAACTTGTTCATACAAAATTTGCTTCCCCTATCCCCATTTACGAATCGTATTACCCCTACAAAATTATATACCAATTTTTTGCAGCACTTGATCAGATTGGGACTTGTATTCTCTGCACATAAGCTCCGAAAAGCGATCCCTTTCATCGCGTTCGGCGAGTTGTACAACATAGTATTCCGGCAACACTGAAATATTAGTGTACAAAACAGTGATTTCTATCCTATTTTGATCAATTTAGTGTCCATACTATCCCGATTTTTCAGAAGTACGAAAAAATACAAATTATCTATCTTGGAACTCAAATTTTCCTTCCCGTTCCCATCGCCAAACACTTTCATTCTATATTTATGTTCTTGTATTCCTATCCTGTACACCTCGTCAAACGAAGCCTTGCAAACAGAATAAACACCTGAAGTTAATTACAAACCCAAACCTTGTTAATCTGTAGCAGGACTAAACATAACTATGCATTCTGCAACCAAAAGCATCATCGATCCTGTGACACCTGAGGATTATAAAGTGCACTATATGAATATCAAACATTCTCTCCTCCTCATCTCTGCTTCGGAAGAAGGCCTTTTCAAACTTAGCATTTTCTGCAGTTAAAAGATACCAATCCAAGGCCTCAATGAAAGGACAGAAAGGCAACTCCAAGCACAGAGAGAGACTTGAATCATAAATATCACGAATTAGACATGAACCATGATTAGAATTAAGGCTATGATTATAATATGCCATGTATGACTAATAACTACCATATAGAGTGTCATGAATCACAAATTTGACACATTCAATTATAATGTCATGTACTACTACTTTTTTTTTGGGTAGTTAATGGGGTGAGCACAAGCTCAACCAAAAAAGAGCAAAACAGAGAAGTTAGTGCACACTATACCATCCAAAACACTATTTTAATTGGTTAATGCACACTATGACTCATGTAGGTTATCCAAAACAGGTAAAAGTAAAACCATAAAACTATTCACTTTAACAAGGGAGGAAAAAAGAAACATTATTAAAACTACAAATATGCATTGAATTGCCAAACAAACCCTCCACCATTCAAAGGGAAGAGAAGGGACTCAAGCCCAAACATACCCATGAAGGCAAACAAGAATACCACATACCAGAACATTGATGAGATAATCCAATTATCATGATGATTCAGATGATAATGAAGTGCTTATACCAGGATATGGATATGGTAAAAATATCTTATTACATAAGCAACTGACATACCTTGGAGCAAGTTGTCATATCCAACATATCATCTTTGACAGTTGGAGACCATCTAAGGGAAAAAGGTGCACCCAGCATTTGCCACCAAGGAGATAGCTTTGAATTATAATCAATTTTGGAGTTTCCCATGTATTTCCCGCATCAATAACTTTGAATTATCAATGACGCGTCTGCTTTCGCAAATTATATAACGGCATAATTCATGCCTACGAGCTGGTCTCAGTGATCTTAATTGAAAAAGAGGATCTTTTATATCGTTGCAACTATACAACTCCCTTGCTGGTTGGACATGCTTCCACCAAAAATCAGATAGTGCCATTTTCATTACATCCCAATACTCAGCATCACGGTATAACCTGAACAGACTACTTCCATTAGGAGTCCAAACATAAAAATCCATCCAATCCCTGCCTAGTATCTCCATAAGTCCCTGGGCTTGAGGAATATGGTAAATTGGAATTCGAGACCAAGGGAAAGCTTTACTCATGTCTCCATTGTAATACGGACACTTTATCTCCAGTACCCCATGAGATGGCAAGTCATATACCAGCCTGTCCACTATACCATCTGGTGAAGAAGCTAGCCAATCGTCTTCTGGGTTGGAGTCTTCTTGGTTGGAACGATAGACCTGAAACTCAGGAAACAACACATGATTTCCGGTTATCAGTTTGTATCTCTCAAGTGCTTCCTCCTCTTTAATATTGCTCCAACATGTGGCAAGGTTTCCAGAGAATGGTTCAATAGCACCAATCTTCTCCAACCACAGCTGGACCCTTCGCCTAGGCCAAAATCCAATAGCACTAGCAAAAGTGCTAGCTGTCAGTTTTTGTTTTCTAAGTGCCTGCCAGTTTTTAAACCAATGTTGAAGACTAGGTGCTTGAAGGACAGAGTAAGTTTTGTCAGATGTGTATTTCAACATGCCATCATCTGTGCTCAAACTTCTGGAGGGGCTATAAGGAGCATGGCAACTGGTAATAGATCCTTCAATAACCGATACTGAATTATTGCTACTAAAGTTTCTCTTATTACCAAGGCATGCATCAAGAGAACCCATATAACAGCTAGTTTTGTGCAAGCGAAATTGTAGTCGAACAACAACAGAGAATGAAGAAGCAATTTTACCACTGCCAACAAAGAAAAGTTGTCACTTGCTATATAAAATTATAAGCTAGACAACAACTGATACTTGTCAAAATAGCTAAATAACATTTGAAAGTTCAACACTGAAGGCAATCATGATTCTGTTGAGTTTCTATGAAGAAGTACATCTGTATGGTTTCATTCTACAATCTTAGAATCATACCAAAGGCTAAAACAGCAGAAAATAGGCGTCATTTCGAAGGCTTTTCTAAAGCTTCAGATAAATGAGGTGAAAATCTGTGATAACTTATTTAAACCAATAACTAACTACACAATGCATGCATTCTAGGAAAATATTAGTTATGAAGTTCAGTTTTTTCTTTCTTTTTTTTCTAAACGGCATCATGAACATATCCTTGGAAGTCCCATTTTCTATGAAGTATAACCTTGGAAGTCCCATTTTCTATGAAGTATAACCTTGGAAGTCCCATTTTCTATGAAGTATAACCTAAACAGGGTGTTTGGAATCCCTATGATTTCAATTCTTATAGGAATTGATTTCTTTTCTCATGTTTGGAATACAATAAAATACAATAAGAGGTGAGAATTCAATTCTTAAAAGAATTCTAATTCTCATTATCAAGCCATTCACAAATCAGACCTATTTTTAGGTCTGATTTCAAATCAATTCTCATTCATTTATCACTTAAAAGAGTAAATAGTCAAAAATATCCCTACTCAAATTATAATATTTCATAATTATCCCCATAACCCCATTGCCACCACAGTTCCCACCTCGTCCCTTTCCTTCCACAAACCACTGAACCAGCAGCATATAGCTTACTACTTTTTTAGAGTTTATATATTCTAGAGTGCCAAAGCACAAGGTTCACACATGGAGGCAGCAATATTAATTGGTCTCAGCAAAGACATAGAGATTCTATTTTTTAATTTATGGAGTTGCACAGAGGAACTATAGCCTATGCAACAACATACCAGACCTGGGGGTGGAAGTAGGCCAGGCTAGGCCAGACTTTGGCGGGCCTAAGCCTGGCCTGCAGTGCAAACCTTCGGCCTGAGCCTGGGCCTAGGCTTTTTTTTAGGCTCGGCCTGACCTTTTTAAAAACCTGGCCTGGCCTACAAGCCCATTTAAGAGCCTATTAAATAAGAAAATCATTAATTAATTTAATCAAATCAGAATAAACAAATAAATTTAGATAGAGAGCTCAGAGTCAGGAGACAGAAACAAAAATGGCCAGGAACAAAAATAGGACAGAAAGGGAAGAAAATACATAACCAAAATTCAACCCACCGAAATTCAGATACATAATTCAACGCATCAAAATCCAGAAGGACCAGAACCATACCTGGGCGAAGGCGCGAAGGGCGGACGGCGGGCAAAGGCCTGGGCAGACGCCGGACGACGAGCAGAGCAGAGACCAGAGATCTGGATCCGCGAGCAGAGAGCTAGGTGGTTGGAGCCTCCAACTTGGAGGCGCGAGGCTGGCCGGCGAGCAGAGCAGAGGCGCGAGGTTGGCCGGCGAGCAGAGCAGAGGCGCGAGGCTGGCCGGCGAGCAGAGCAGAGGCGCTGAGGCTGGAGGCGGGGAGCATAAGCAGAGGCGCGACTGCCAGCTGCGCGAGGAAGAAGATATGAGTTGCGGCGGTGAGAGGAAGAAGACAGAAGGTGCGGCTGAGCGAGGTGGTCACGAGTAATGGCGGAGGCACGACGAGCGGCAACTAGAGGCTGGCTGGCGGCTGCTGCTGCAGCTTCTCTTCAGAATTTAATCTTTAGGTTTTAGAAGTTTGGGTGTGGTTGCTATTTGCTTTAGCCTTTAGGTTGCTCACTACTTAATTACTAAAATACTAATTTAGTGCAGTAGTGTTACTTAATAATAATAATAATAATAATAATAATAATAATAATAATAATAATAATAATAGTAATAGTGTTACTTAATAATAATAATAATAATAAACGCCGGCCTGCTAGGCTGTAGGCTCTTTTTAGTAACCTAAACCTGGCCCATTTAACTAAAAAGACTTTTAAAAAAGCCTTAACCTAGCTCATTATGTAAACGGGCTAGGCCAGGCCAGGCCTAATGCGGGCTAGGTCATAGGCCCCTGACGGGCGGCCTGGCCTACTTCCACCCCCTGCAACAAATAGAAGGTCGAGCAACTTCTACGATGGAGAAGTTACGGCAACATAGAAGCTACAGCGGAGCAGCAATCAACAGAACCAAAGCAGCATAATTCTATTGATTATATAAATAAAGGATAAATTTGTCTATCAGAAGAATTCAATTCATTTTATAAATATACCAAATAATGAAATTCAATTCAATTCTATAATTTTAATAATGTATTTCAAATGATAGAATTGAATTCAATTCTAATAAGAATTCAATTCTAATAAGAATTCAATTCATGATAGAATTCAATTCTAATTCTATCATTTTAAAGTTTCCAAACAGGATGTCTATATTTCAAACAATAAAATTGATTGAGAAATCAAATCATTTCTCTTTTTATTTGGTTCCAAACACACTGAGTTTGTAGTTATTTTAAATTAAGGGCTAAAATAGTCATTTGCCATTGTGTCTTAGTTCTGTCCCATTATTCCAAAACATAATACAACACACTACTTTAGTGTCATGTCTCATGAATCCAAATAAAATACATAGACACTAATTTTTTGTGTCCATGCCCATCCATCACTATCTATGTCTCAATGTTCTGTCCAGTTATGTCTCTCATTCCAAAGGCAGCCTATAGTCTATACCAAGAAAAGAAAAAGGTCATTTTCAAGGTTAACAAAAATTGATTCTTCATTTTTAAATCAACGTTTACGTTGATTTTTTGATAGGCTCCTAGCAATGGCACAATCAGGTAATCTTTATTGATCACTGGGGAAGGAAAACCCTAACCCCCAAATCGGGATACACGGGAGGAACTACCTCCTTGAGAGAGAATCTCTCTGAACTAACTAGCTGATGTAAGAATGAATAACTGAATGAATATTCCTAATACAATTCTAGTATTTATACTATTACTAACTACCACTAACCGTCTCCGGCTCCGCATTTCCTTTCCCTTTACTATTCTGCACTTCCCTCCTTCTAGAGTAGACCTTCCCAAACTTC
Organism: Aeschynomene evenia; assembly: GCA_013621005.1. NCBI lineage: Eukaryota > Viridiplantae > Streptophyta > Magnoliopsida > Fabales > Fabaceae > Aeschynomene > Aeschynomene evenia. Next base: position 11,758,896 of record CM024265.1, read on the forward strand.
CCCTCCCTATCACTACTCCCCTCCCGGAGATCCACCTTGTCCCCAAGGTGCAGATCGGGAAATTGTTGTAACAGCTTCTCTTCAAGTATCCAGCTGTCTTCACAGGGTGGCAGATTCCTCCACCTGATTAACCACTCTTTTGCTCCGGTGGATGTGAGTCGAGAGCCCAGCACTACGTCGGGTTCAACAATCAGTTCCGATTCTTCCGTGACGGCCGGCGGTAAAGGCTGAATTTGCTGGTTCTGCGGGGCTGCTTTCTTTAGTTTGCTAATATGGAAGACCGGGTGGATTTTACAAGTAGGTGGCAGCTCCAACTTGTACGCTACTGCCCCGATGCGTTCCAGCACCCGGAAAGGTCCATAGAATCGAGGACCTTGTTTCTCATTAGGACGTCTGGCCAAAGAACGCATTCGATAGGGAAGAAGTTTCAAATAAACCAAATCTCCCACTGCTAACTCTACCTCACGGCGCTTCCGGTCTGCCAACTGCTTCATTCTCTGCTGAGCCATTGCTAGATTCTCCTTTAAGTTGGACAGAATAAGATCACGGGATGCCGTCAAGGCTGCCACTTCTTCAACCTGAGATGGGTACGTTTCTCCCTTAAAGAGAATCGGCGGTTCAACCCCATAAAGGGCTTGAAACGGTGTGGACTTGGTGGATGCGTTTTACGTGGTGTTAAACCAGTACTCCGCCCATGGCAGCCATTCCAGCCAACATTTCGGGCAACTCCCGGAGAAACAACAGAGGTATGTCTCAAGGCAGCGATTGACTACCTCCGTTTGCGGGTGAAAGGCGGTACTGTATTTTAATTTGGTTCCTGCTGCCTCAAACAACTCTTTCCAAAATCTGCTCATAAAGATGTGGTCCCTGTCTGAAATGATTGATTTTGGAAATCCATGAAGTTTGACAACTTCTTTAACAAAGACATTCACTACCTCCTTTGCTAAAAATGGGTGGGCAAGGGCAATAAAATGGGCATACTTCGACAAACGATCCACCACAACAAAGATTGTATCCATGCTACGGGACTTCGGCAGGCCGGTAATGAAATCCATGGATACGTGCTCCCACACCTGATCCGGAAGGCCGATTGGCTGTAATAACCCCGCGGGTTTCAGAGCTGCATACTTATTTACCTGGCATATTTGACACTGTGCCACGTATTCTTTAACTTGCTTCCTCATCCCCTTCCAAAATACTACTGCCGCCAGTTTCTTGTAAGTGCGAAAGAAACCGGAATGTCCCCCTGTCCCAGTATCATGGAACTCGGCCAGCAAGGTAGGAATCTGAGTCGACGCTGCTGGAACTACCACCTTACCCATATAAAACAGCCGCCCCTTATGTAAGGCATACCCTGAATGATCTTCCGAACCTTGCTGCAAGCTAGCAATAATTGCATGTAGTTCTGGATCATTCTGAATTTCTTCACCAATCGTCTCCCACAAGTTCGTCTGAACTACTGAAATCGAGTTATTGATCATTTGGCGGGACAAAGCATCCGCGACTTTATTCTCCAATCCAGGTCTGTATTTCACATCGAAGTCGAAACCCAGCAGCTTCGAAGTCCATTTTAATTGATCCTCCCCTATCAATCTCTGATCTGTGAGGAATTTCAAACTTCTTTGGTCTGTAAGAATGGTGAAGTGCCTGCCCATCAAGTAATGCCTCCACTTCTGGACAGCAAGTACCAAGGCCATTAATTCCCTCTCATAAGCCGATTTTAACTGAGACCGAGGGGATAAATGTTGACTCAAAAATGCTATGGGGCGCCCCTGTTGAGACAAAACAGCACCAATGCCATGTCCCGATGCATCGGTTTCGACCACGAATTCTCGAGAGAAGTCCGGTACTGCTAAAACTGGTAATGCCGCCATGACTTTCTTCAGTTCCTCGAAGGCAGCTTGGGCCTCTGAATTCAAAAGGAATGAATTCTTCTTAGTCAAATCAGTGAGAGGTTTAGCCATGGTTCCGTATCCACGCACAAATCGTCGGTAGTATCCCGTAAGGCCCAGGAATCCTCGCAAAGCCCGAATGTCCTTTGGCACCGGCCACTGCAACATTGCTGCGGTCTTTGCTGGGTCAGCAGCTACCCCTTTATCTGAAATAACGTGCCCCAGGTACTCGATTGACGATACCGCAAAGGAGCATTTCTTCCTATTCAAAACCAGCTGGTTCTCCAACAATACATCAATGACCTGATGGAGGTGATTGGCATGGTCGTCGAGGTTGGCACTGTAAATGAGTATGTCGTCGAAGAAGACTAATACAAATTTACGCAAAAAAGGCCGCAGCAAGTCATTCATTAAAGCCTGAAAACTGCTAGGAGCATTTGTTAAGCCGAACGACATAACCAAGAACTCATAATGCCCGTTGTGAGTCCTGAATGCTGTCTTCTGAATATCTTGTTCCGCCATCCGAATTTGGTGATATCCGGATTTCAGATCGAGTTTAGAAAATAACACTGCCCCTGCCAATTCATCCAGCAGCTCATCGATCACCGGAATTGGGAATTTATCCGGAATGGTTATGCGATTCAAAGCCCTGTAATCCACACAAAACCTCCAACTGTCGTCCTTCTGTTTAACCAAGAGGATTAGACTAGCATAAGGGCTTACACTTGGTCGAATTATCCCGGAATTCAGCATCTCATTCACCATTTCCTCAATTACTGCCTTCTGGTGATGTGGATAACGGTACGGCCTCACATTGGGAGCGGTCGCCCCCTCTTTCAGCGGAATCGAGTGATCGTATCGGCGGTGAGGAGGGAGATTGGGTAGAGGTTCAAAAACCTTGTTGTTATTGTCTAGAACTTTCTGAATTATATTGGGAATCGGAGTAGCAGACTCCGTTTCTACTCCCATAGGCCATAGTTGAACCAAGAAGGCGTCGCCTCCCTCACGCAAAGTCGTCACCGCCGATTGGAGACACATGCTGCCATAACATAACTCGGGAGCTCCTTCCAACTTTACCCATGAACCATTCAACGAAATTGACATGCAGAAGTCCCTGAAATTGGTGCGGACCTCACCTAATTTGTCCAACCAAGCCAGTCCTAGGACAAACGCGGCGCCATCAACGGGGAAAACGAAAAAATCCTCTGTCACAGTCAACTGAGGGAACTGTAGCTGGACCTGGAGACACTGTCCCTGTCCCTGGACTCGTTGCCGATCGGCGACCTTGACTACAAAAGACGGAGCTTGGTCGACTATCAATCCCAGCTCCGAAGCTGCTTCCGTCGCCACGAAATTATGCGAAGCTCCGCAATCGATGAGGACTCTCGCTCTTCTTCCATTCACCACAGCCCAAGCTCGGATGGAGCGGTGGTTCTTTTGAGTATGCATAAGTTTCAGCTCCAGGTGGCTTACTAGAGTTTGAGTTTCCAAACCCGTTTCCACAATGTCATCCGGGTCGGGTTCTGGTTCCTCTATAAACATCGCTTTAAGATGCTTATTCTTACACTGATGGTCCGGCCCAAATTGCTCCTCACATAAGAAACACAGCCCACGTGCCCTTTTATCTTGGTATTCTTCTTGGGTTAAATGTCTTGGCCCACGCCCTTTAAACCCAACTAATGTTTTATTTTCATTTTTGGGCCTAGCACTTGGCCCAATATTTGGAGGTTTCTGTCCCGCTCGGCCCAGCCCACTAAACACACTAGCCTTACTCCCCATCTTCGTGAAGCCACGATTCACCACGCTGTTCTTCGTCTCAATGGCTTCCGCAAGATCCATCAGTTCATCCAGAGCCTTGAACGGAAAAAGCTGGCACTCCGCCGCCACTTCCGGTTTCAGGCCGGTCAAGAAAAGACCGATCAAGACTTGGCGGTCGGACACTCGTAGGGGACTCGCAAGCGATTCAAAACGGTCGCGATACTCCCTCACCGAGGTCTCCTGCTTCAGTGCCGACAAGAGGTGGAACGGGTTCTTCAACATTTCCGGTTGAAACCGCCGGAGCACCGCCTCTTTGAACTGATTCCACTCCGAAAATTGCGCCGTCTTCTCCCACCACCGGAACCAAGTCAAAGCTCGGTCGTCCACGGCGTACGCTGCCACCGACAGCCACTCCGGCTCCGGAATCATCCGTAACTGGAAGTACTGTTCCAGCCGATCCAACCATCGGAACGCATCATCTCCTCGAAAGATTGGGATCTCAATCTTTCGCCACTGCTCACTCAACGGTTGCTTCCGATGCTCGCCATGGGAACCGCCACCCCCGTTCAGACTGTTTTCGCGCTGATTTTCTACTTTCTCCATGCGCGCTTCCATTTTTCTCATCATGATCGAAAACATATCTTCCATGCGCGAATGATCGTCATTGGACCGTTTCTCCATCGATTCCGTACGGCTTTGCAACTGCGTGAGGATCGATTCAAACGACTCCATTCTTCGGGCTCGAGATTGCACCATCCACCGGCTCCAGGATCGAAGAGCAGCTGATACCAATTGATAGGCTCCTAGCAGTGGCACAATTAGGTAATCTTTATTGATCACTGGGGAAGGAAAACCCTAACCCCCAAATCGGGATACACGGGAGGAACTACCTCCTTGAGAGAGAATCTCTCTGAACTAACTAGCTGATGTAAGAATGAATGACTGAATGAATATTCCTAATACAATTCTAGTATTTATACTATTACTAACTACCACTAACCGTCTCCGGCTCCGCATTTCCTTTCCCTTTACTGTTCCGCACTTCCCTCCTTCTAGAGTAGACCTTCCCAAACATCCCCTCCCTATCATTTTTATATTTGGTATCTCTTGACAAATTTTATCATGCTATATTTTGATTATTTCTTGAAAGCTTGTCTGTTTACTTAATTCAAAATTTCAAACATAAAGAAAATACTTTGAACCAGTATTTGTTAGAACTTCCAACATTCTTATCTGATGATGCGTTAGGTATTCTATGTGTAATAAGTGTTCTTGAAAGCCTTTCTCTTTTCTCACGGAAATCTACACTGACAATTGCCCCATTTCTGAGTCCACATAAAATCACATTTCCCTGAAACAAAAAATTATATTAGTTAAAAAATTTTAAGAATAACAAACATGGAGAACCTATATGACAAACAGCCAAAAACACGAATATGAGAATCCACCATTTAACCAGATGTCTGTAGAATCACTTTCCAACTTAAAATCACTAAAGCACAAAAAAAGGCTCATCTTTTTTGTAAGCCCGTCGTTTTATAAACCTATGGATAGTGCAAAAACCAGCCTTTATCAAAACTAAGCAGTATTTGGTTAGGGAAAATACACTACTTTTTCAATGGAAAGGGATAACTTACTGAATTAACAATCACTTTTACATCGTAAACACCATGAAGTTGTCCCAGTTTCCAAATCCACTGAAGCAGCTCCCAGGTTAGTACCTAAAAAAGATAAAGAGAAACAAAAATGAATACATTAGATATTAATTTAACCAAAAAAAAAATCTGGTAACACCTAAATTTCTGTTCAGATATTGCCATGTGGCTGCATCTGTATCTGAATTGATTATTACTTTGACATTACGATATGCATATAAGCATAAATGTGGGGATGTTTATGTCTCAAAGAAAGAAAGAGGAGAACAGAGTGATTGAGAGGAAAGCAATATAAAAAATACTTTCCAACTATAGCCCGATGTCTAGTACAATCATATCTATTCTGCTGTCCAAAGGGTACCCTTGAAAGAAGCAACTTCTTCTAGTCTGCTCTGCTCCACGTGTACGTTTAGTATACCTTGCCCAACATCTATTGGTTCAACAAGACCAAGAGTATAAACTGATCCACCTGATACCTCTGATCCCAAAGTTGTAAACCTGTTCTTCATGTTAAGATTTTTCTCTTCAAGTTCAATTTTAACTATTTTGTTATGAGAGGTGAGAAGAGCTAATCTTGACTATCCAATGAGAGGGTTGTGCTTGTGCATAGATAGTACTTATGCAGAAAAATACTAAAATAAACAGTTAAAGAAATAAGTAAATAAAGTAAATGAACATAAGGATACAATACGTGTCCAACAACAGGATCATTATTCACAGCATCAGTACTGAAGATATACTGGATGACATAAGCAAGGAAGGTCTGCAAACTGGCCCAGGCATAGGATTATTCCCATCAGTTTTCCCTTTAACATAATTTTTCATACACTCTGGCATCCATTTCACCTCACCGTACCATCAATAAATTCTCCATCCCTTCCAGCTTCACATAAACTGCAAGTGCAGAACTTCACAAACAATAACTATAAATAGTAATCAACATTATGCAAGAATCAAATCAAATAAAGAATCAACATATAGAGGAAGATTAGTATAGTTTATTAGCACTTAGAGGGCTGGATTAATGTTGCAAACAGAAGACTAAAGCAAAAATAAAACCAATAGTAAATAATTTATTGCCAAGATGAAAAGCTAAATGCTCATATTTCTTTTTATTGAATATAAAGCTATGCACATATTGATTAAGACAAAACAAATAACTGTCAGTGGTGCCACATAGCTTGTGATCTTCTGACTTCTATATGCAATGAATGGAGAATATCTAATTGCTCTTTTCTCTACAATAATAATTCAGGGCTTTTTTTATTCTTTATGAGCCTTATCTTGAACTAGTTGATCTTATTTGTGATTACTGAGTTAATTTCTGCCCTTTGTTCTGAAAGGATTTTTTTACTTTTTTGGCACTACTCTGCTGCATAATGAACCAAACAATTATGTGCATTTGGACGAGCTTATTATTTTGTAAGTTTTGAGTGAATAAAAATATGGATTCACTCGTGTTTTTAACTTATACTAGCGACTACACAGACACTCAAGTGTTTGTCAAGTCGCACTTTTTATCTTCGAAGTCATATGAGTTTTGTCAAGTCACATTTTTATTTTTTTGTCGAGTCATATTTTTTTTTTTTTTTAATTTTTCTATAAAGATGGATAAAAAATAAAATAAATAGTAAAAAAATAACATGGAAGATCTAGAGGTGGAAATAGGAAAAAAGAGAGAGAATTAGATGATTTGTGTTTAGAGGTGGTTATTTTTGTTATTTAGTTTTTTTTTTAATTTTTCTTTTTTTTTTAGAATTCGAAAAGATAGTATAGAATAGTATCTTTGACGAGTGTGGACACGAAAAGATAAATAGCACTGCCTACTACTTTAATGAGTGTGGACACGAAAAATATAGTTATTTTTGGAATCCCCTTTATATAATAGATATAATAGAATAGATAAATAGTTAGGAACAACTTATAAAATATGTTAATCTTACAGCATTTTCAAATTTGCACAGGTGAGTGCAACATAATGTATTAGACGGCAAACTCATCTTATGGGTGAAAAGGTATTAGACTGAGTTTCCCACAAAGGGATAAGATATTTGGGTTCTGAAAATTTTAAACAAAATGGAATTCAAAGATGATTTTTATTCTTGTATTATTCCATATTTCCATTACACATCTCACAATATAGCCACAGTTCTACGTCAAAGACAAAACAATGGCACTGCCTACAACACAGCTACACTAACTTCCCCCAACTTCCAGGTTCCAGCATATGATGTAAGCAGTGAGGCACACAAATCTTAAAGCAGGGCCAAACCCAAGGCATGCCCAGTTTACCACTTAATAATAGAAAACCATCCTATTCCTATTGGATCAACTAAACACTTTCTTTCTTCCCATTGCACAAAAGACACAAAAAATAAACATATCACAAGTTCTATCAAACAACACATTTTTTAATCTAGAAAAGTGTCACTCAAATTCGATCAAATTTAAGGGAAATTTTAGTGCTCAATTAATAAGATTTGTAATGTTGTATTGTAGTACGCCTAAATGTTAGACAGGAAAAAGCCAACAAGAAAAGAAGGTCAACTTGGCAAAAAAGTGTATGTTTTGTTGGAAGAGTGAACACATTGGACTAGCTAGATTAAAAATAAATACATTAGAAAGACACTAAGAAAGTTAGGATAGCACTTAATATTAAAAAGATGACAGAATCTTTCTTAAGGTGATTTGATCATGTGAGGAAAAGACTTGAAGAAACCTCAGTATGAAGAGTGTATTAGATGAAGGATAGCTTACTCATTAGGCAGAGGAAAACCAAGATTAACTGTTGACATATTCATTAAGAAGGTCTTAGATGTCTATACACATGCTTTAAGATAGATGCAACTTGCAAGAGTGATGTTTGATCCATATAATCAACATCACTTGGGAAAAACAATATTTTTATTTTAATACACTCATATCGTAAAATAACTTTATATTGTTAACTAATAGAAATTTATTAAAGTATAAGAAAATACTTCATTAGACCACCATTGTAAAGTGTGGCATTTGATAGTAGTAATAAGTGTAATATTTGATAAAATATCGTACTTTTTAATTTTAGATCACGTTTCCCACTGTATCTCCCAACCCAATAGACCAAAGACAAATTCATCGTAAATCTAAGCTTCATTTAAGGGTCTGCCACTAGCAATAGGTTGTTGCATAACATAGACGAGTAAGTGCTACGAATGTCAAAATGAGTTGGCACTCTAGTTTAGGCCCGTCCCACCAAAAGCAAGGTGAGGTGGGCCGCTTGCCAAGGCAATCCAAAAATCCCAGCTCAACCCATTTTATAACGGGCTGGCGGGCAAGCCAATTTTTTTACAGTTTCAAAATCACAGTCTAATCCACCAAAAATTGTAGGCTAAATGGGTCGGCCCGACAGGTCAAACCCAATTTGACATCCCTAATTATATATGTCTTTTACTTTAGTGAAATTTTATTAGCTAATAACATAATTTTTTTTACATATATGAGTGTATAAAAATAAAAATATTGTGACTATTTCAAATAATTATTAACTAAATTAATTGATGATAATTATTTTTGTATATTTTTATATTATTTATATAATTATATTTTATAATATTATTATTTATTATTTAAAATTATTTACTTTTAACATTATTTTTATTTTATACTATCATTGTATTAAGATTAAAGTCATTATTCATTTTATCATTTAATATATAATAATATATATATATATATATATATATATATATATATATATATATATATATATAAATAAGTCATGATAGATAATAAAAACCAAACAAATCCTTAATTAAATGGAGTGGAGTGTAGATTTTTTAAACTTTTGGAATGAGGTGTCATTCAAACCTCAAAGATGGTTAGTGTATTTTATCATTAAACTTATCTATTAATATATAAAAAAGAGAGGAATTATTTGGAAAGTTTTGCTAGCTCTTTGACACGTGTCATCTATGTAGAGATTATCAACCACAATCATTCTAAATAAGGAAAGATTTCGTAATATCTCAATTTTTATAATATAAAATTTTAACAATTATAATTATTGAATTTTACTTAATAGATATTTGTATTTTCAATGCATGCATTTAACATATATTTAAAAGCAAACAATTCCAAAGATGTGTGGCCCATGGACATGCTACACCCGAGCCCAATATTAATAAAAGTTAATCTATTATCTATTAATAAAAACATATTTCACAATTAGGTAAAGGTGGGATACTGGAATCGTCTTCTACCATTCTATTGCACGCCTCTCTCTCTTCTACAACCCTTCACAAACTGCAGTGGAAATATGTAATGGTGGTTGGAAATTATCAAGTCATTAATTAACAATCTGCTACGGGAATGCAAAGTATTAATTTGGGTATGATTGAAAAGACAAATACAGTGAGAATCTCTACCCTTTCACTTCCTTAGTGGATTTGCTATATATTTATGTATTTTTTTTATTCATTACTCATCATTCACTTCAGCTCTCTTTGATTCATTTCTCATCTTATCTTTAACTTGTGTATTTCTCCACTTTTCTTTTCATGGCTAATTTGTGTAACCCACTTGACCAAATCACTCCTGTGAGGGAATGTTGGAGAATAAAGGTCCGTGTGGTTAGACTATGGACTCTGCCAAGTTTTAATAACCCAGATTCAGTTAATAGTATTGAGATGGTTGTGATGGATGAATCTGTAAGTTTTTCAAATATTTGGTTTTATGATTTTTATTTCTTTAATATCATCTTCTAATTCATCTAATTATCAAAGTTTTAAAAATTTTATTTATTATGTGCAGGGGACTACAATGCACGCCACTGTTCGAAAAACATTGGTGTATAAGTTTAAACCTCTTCTTAACGAAGGTCAAATTTATATTCTGGCTTATTTTGGAGTAGGTGGTAACACTGAAAATTTTCGTACCACTAGACATGAATTTCGTTTAAACTTTCAATTAAGAACCACTGATGATGTTCCTATTCCGATGTATGGTTTGAAATTGGTTCCTTTTGATGAGATTCTTCAATCTGATGCCCAATTTCCCTACTTAATTGGTAATTTGTCCTGACTTTAAGTTTATATTAGTGTATTCTTTTCCTTTAACTTACATAAATGATTCTAAAAAAATCCCTTTCCATCAATAGATACAATGGGTGTGCTTACTGCTGTCGGGACAGAAAAAGAATATGACAAGGATGGGAAAAGAACTAGGATGATTGTTATTCAATTCGAAGCTGACAGGTGGAAATAAATATTTAACTTTCAATTATTTTATCAGTTTTAATATTTTTGTAACAAAAAGTAAAAAATAATTTTGTTGTGATTATTGTTAATATTGTTTGCAACTGGATTTCAGTTTGAAGATAGAAGTCGCTCACTTTGGAAATTTTGTGGATGAAGTAAATAACTTCATTTCCAATAATGATGTTCAATTTCATTTTAGGTTACCACCAATTTTCCCTGATTGCTCTCAACCTATTTCTATTTTGTCTAACAATCCTACATACTCATTTGAGGATGATTTTTTAACCAATACTCCTAGAAGAAAAATCCAGGAACTTGATGAATGCAAGGAAGTAAGTGTCTTCCCTTTCCATATTTATATAATTCTAGCTATCTAACTCAAATTTCTCATTATATTTTCTTAAGTCTTAATTGATTTATGCCACAACCGTGTTTTTAGGATGGTTATTACATAGTTTTGGGTACTGTTGATGCTGTCATTAGTAAGCCTGATGATTGGTGGTATCCTGCATGCAAATGCCATAAATCTGTGAAAGCTGATGAAGGAATGTTTCAATCTTGGATGGATGCTAACAAGTTATACCCTGAGGCTCAAGATTTAACATATGCTGAATTTCCTACATTATTTGTCTACAATCGGGAAAAACAAGAATGGCATCCAAGGAAACAAGGGAAGTCTATTGGAAGGTTGCAATACGTGCCTCCGGGGACTGGTGAGCTGTACTATATGAGGCTTTTATTAACCATTTAAAAAGGATGCACAAGTTATGAAAGTTTGAGAACTATTGATAATGTGACTTATAGTTCTTTTGAACAAGCATGCTATGCATTGGGGTTGTTGGCAGATGATCGAGAGTTTATTGATGGCATTAAGGAGGCATCTCAATTGGGATCAGGAAACCAATTGCGCAAGCTATTTGTTACTTTGTTAGTCTCAAATACAATGAGCAAAGCAGATTATGTTTGGAAACAAACATGAGAAATTTTGGCTGATGGAATCTTATACGATAAAAGAAGATTATTGCACAATCCAGGTACAATTTATTTTAATTTTTTTTTATAATACCAATACTTATTTATTGAACTTCCCTATATTTTAAGAATATGTTAAAAATATATATGGTATTGTGCAGGCCTTTCAATTCCACCTTCCGAGTTGCAGAACTTATGTTTGATAGAGATCGAAAAATTATTGCGTGCAAACGGTAGGTCTCTTAAAGAATTCACATCTATGCCATTTCCAAATGAATGTCCCTTGAATGCCTATAGCAATAGTTTATTGGTTGAGGAGTTGAATTACAATAAGGAAGAATTGAAATCTGATCTTATGAGGTATCTATCAACCATGAATGCAGATCAAAGTATGGTATTCAATGAGCTAATTGAAGCTGTTGAATCTAATCAAGGGGGATTTTATTTTGTTTATGGTTATGGAGGCACTGGAAAAACATTTATTTGGAATTCTTGCTCTGCTAAGTTTAGATCGGAAGGTAAGGTGGTTTTGAATGTTGCTTCAAGTGGTATTGCTTCACTTCTATTACCTGGTGGCAGGACTGCCCATTCTAGGTTCTCAATACCATTATCTCTTACAGAAGAATCTGCCTGTAACATTAAACAAGGAAGCTGGAAAGCAGAATTATTGAAGCAGGCAAGTCTTATTATATGGGATGAAGCATGTATGGTTCATAAGTTTGCATTTGAAGCTTTGGATCGAACACTTAGAGATATCATGAGGTTCTCTATTCCCGATTCTACAAACAAACCATTTGGTGGAAAAACTGTTGTTTTAGGAGGTGATTTTCGTCAGATATTACCAGTGATTCCAAGAGCTTCTAGAGAGGATGTGGTTTTCGCCTCTATAAATTCTTCTCATTTGTGGTCTCATTGTAAAGTACTTACTTTGACAAAAAATATGAGATTACAAACATCTAATGCTTCTTCAAAAGACCAATTAATGAAGGATTTTGTAGATTGGATAATTCAAGTTGGAGATGGAAAGTTGGGTATGGACAATGATGGAGTTGCTGAAATTGAGATTCCAGATGATCTTTTAATTTTGGATGTAGAATCTCCTCTTACAAAATTAGTGGAATTCACGTATCCAAATTTGTTACATAATATGAGCAACTTCAGTTTTTTTGAAGATAGAGCATTGTTGGCACCAACTCTTGATGCAGTTGAAATGATTAATGAATTTATTCTTTCTCAAATTCCGGGCGAAGAAAGGGAATATTTGAGTTCTGACTCATACTGTATAGCTGATCAGGATGTTGGCATTGAAGCTGATTGGATAAATGCAGAATTCTTAAATAGCATTAAATGTTCCGGAATTCCTAATCACAAGTTGATATTGAAAAAAGGAGTTCTCATCATGCTTCTTAGAAATATTGATCAGTCATCTGGATTGTGCAATGGAACAAGACTGATAATTGATGAATTATGTAGTAATATAATTGGTGCAATCATTGTGACAGGAAAACACATCGGTCAGAAAGTCTATATTCCACGAATGAATTTGATACCATCTGATCCAGGAGTTCCTCTAAAGTTTCAAAGAAGGCAATTTCCCATAGCTCTCTCTTTTGCTATGACAATTAACAAGAGTCAAGGCCAATCGCTTTCTTGCGTTGGATTATTTTAGCCAAAGCCGGTATTCACTCATGGACAATTTTATGTTGCTGTTTCAAGAGTGAAGTCAAGATGTGGGTTAAAGATTTTGATTTTAGATGATGATGGGAATCCATCTCAAAAAACAAAAAATGTTGTGTACAATGAAGTTTTTGAAAAGATTTAAGTAATTTTATAATTCTTTGCATTTCATACTATTCATAATTCAATTTATATTTCTTTTCCTTATAATATATGTATGTTTAATTTCATTAGTATTTATTATTTTATTTATTTCTTATATTAACGTGAAGTAATATTACAAAATTAGAGGTTATACTCAAGATTATTAAATTTTGTTAAGTTTATTATTTAAATAATATAACATGAGAAATATAAAATATATATAATTATAAGTCATCATTTAAAAATCTTCAAAAACTTTAAATTTGTGCATTACACGGGTTAAAAAATACTAGTTATGTCTATAATTTAAACTTATTATTATGTCTGTAATTTTTCGTGTCTGTTTTAACTACGTTGTTGATTAATTAATGGTTTGCATTCAGGTTTGCATTCCAACACAAGTATGACAAGTAACTAAAAGGACATTTTTGACATTACTCACTACTGTACAAAACTACTTTTCTCTCTATCCTTAATTATTAAGAATAACCACGGGTCAATTGATATTTTACTGCCTGTAGTGACCTGACACAACAAACAGTCACAAAAAAAAAATATTTTGTCAAGCACAATCATGACCGTTGAATGCATGTCTATAATGTATAGACAAATCACATTGTCTTCAACGGAGAACGCACCTTTTTTAATACTTCACCATTAGTAAAAAAAAGGGTTGAAGAATGAGAGAATATTCGAAGAAGGAAGGAAAGGCTCAAATTGAAGCCAAGATAATGGGGAACCAACCATTCACGAGAATTCAAAAAAGGCAAGTAACTAGTGGTTACAATAGACGGCGGTCGCACATTATTGTTGACGCGTTCTTTGTTTTGCAATTTGGTACGCACATGCTTCTCGAACTTGTCGGGTTCTTTAAATAACTTTAAACATTAACCTCCACGATTTTCGGCACCACCTTCACGTTTATAAACACATTCATTCACCATTTGGTCTTTCATCAAGTTTTTGGCTCCGTTTCCTTCTTCTTCACAAGTTTGAAGTTTTCGGAGTCACACTTTTTCCATTCTCTCTTTTTCCTGCACCTCTGTTCTATTGTTCTCAACATGGCCGCCAACAGATGGTTAAAGCCTGAGGTATAATTCATGGAAATCTAACATAAGTTTCTTTTTACAGATGTTTGGGAATAGTATTTTTTCAGTCAAAATAGCCAAAAAAGCTCGTTTTAACACTTACCCAAATAACATTTATAATCATGTGTGTTTTCTTAATGGGCTGAGTGATTTAAGCCAAATTTTCTATTTTTGACTGTTTTGGCTGGTACAATTTTATACCCGTAGTAAAGTTCATTTCTTTTTCGATCAGGGATAACTACCAATTTTTTTTCTCAATGTATCTGGATCGAGATGTATTGAAAAAAATAATAGGGTATTGTGTTTGACATTTTTAACTAGTCATTTGAATAGTACCATACAATGATATTTTAGTTCAAAAGTCCAAAGTTTTAATTTATCAACCATAGATCCATTATGTAACACCAATTTTTTATTATTAATTTATGTTTCTATGCTATATTTGTTGTGTTTGGAATTCTTAACCAGTGATTTGATGGGATCATACAATGATCTAGTAATTAAGTGATTTTAGTTCAAGAGCACATATATACACAGCTTCATGATTTCCAGATCTAATGTCATGTATTTAAGTGATGATGCATCTTAAATATGAATCTTTAATTTGTTTGTTTCTTGTTATGTATATAGGTATACCCTCTTTTTGCTTCAGTTGGCGTGGCCGTTGGGATATGCGGTATGCAACTTATTAGGAACATTACCACTAACCCTGAAGTGAGGTATACATAACTACTAGATCTTGGATTACATGCTCTCTTCATTTTAGAAATTTTTAGACGGTTCTGAATTACATTTAATGTATAATCCAAAAATATTCATAATTACGTATTTTAACTTATAACATAAAAAACTTATATAAAATATGAGTGATGCTATTTGCACAATAAAAAATCAGCCAAAACCAGTCAATAGGGAGATTTTGGACCAAATCAACTAAGCCCACTAAAAACCAACTTCTTAAATGGAGGTTTTTTGGGGCAAAAAAACTACCAAATGAGTCCATTGACTGGTTGAACTGTTTTTCTATTGTTCCACAAATATTTTTCATAAACAAAATATGATTGTCAAAATTTTTGAACCATACATTAGTTGTGATGCAAGACCACCTAAGAATTTCCTCTTTTATGTTCTTTGATGTTAACCTTTTTTTTTTTGGTTGGGAACTTTGTTGAGTTGTTCATTATGTGTTCAGAATTTCAGATCTAATATGGTTTCCTCTATCAAGTTATAAGCCCGCATGAAATAACATATAGAAGAAAATATGTATAAATTGCACCATAATCCTGGAGAGTTGCATAATACCTTTTTTTGGAACTATTCAGCAAAATAATATTTAAAATTAATTATTATAATTTCAGGGTAACCAAGGAGAAAAGAGCTGCAGGAATTCTTGAGAATTTTAAAGAGGGTGAGAAGTACTCACAGCATTCAGTGAGGAAGTTCGTCCGCAACAAGAGCCCTCAGATTATGCCATCCATCAACAAGTTCTTCTCTGATCCAAACTAAAAATCAGATGCCAAACTTTTGCTTCTAGAAAAAAAAAATTAATGATTCTTGGGGGCTTATTTTTAGGCATTCCAGTGTTGTGACAGAATTGAGAGGTAGGATGAAGGGATTTGATTTTTTCAGATATATATATGTATGATGATTGTGCAATTTGACGATGGATGACATTCAATTTGTCCAATAATAAAGTTTTTTACTTTACACATTTGCAAATGGTCTTCATCAATTTTCTTTGATGCTATTTTTATTAGAAAATTCATATCCATCAATGCAGACAAAAAATGATCCATCCTCAGTTTTCTCAGCAAACTTCAAATCATCCTCACAAGCGATTCTTTTGGATTTTTAACGCATTAAATACTTTGATTTTTTATTTCGCGAAAAAGTTAAAATGAGTATAAGGGCTCTAAATACTCAAACAACAAAATGCTACGTGTTTAATAAAAATTGTACAACACTTACAACAATTGTAACAGTTTGGATGGAAGAGTGGATTTATATTATAATCTAACAATAGAGATGACTCTGGTACAAGTGTTATATAACTTTTTGTTGTACATATAGCATTCCTCAAAAAATAAAAGGGATTATGGGTTAATTAAACAAAATTTGGTGAACGAGAGTGGTAATAATAATTTAAGGAGTGACAAAAGTAAATTCAATAATATAAGATCTTGCACTCTGATAAAAAAAATTATGATCATTAAATGCTATTTGAATTAGAATATTTACTTATTGCTGTTTATTTTAAATTACATAATCATCAACCTCTCACAATTATGTGATTAATAATAGGATCAACATATAATTGTGACCCTCTCACGATCATGTGTGCATATGTGAAAATTAGGGCATTATCGAGGATAATGATGTCATAAGATATAGTTGAAGATAAGTTTTTTTTAATCTTATTTTAAAGATTAAATATTCATCACTTTAGTCCTTTTAGAATGTATTAGTGAGACAAATTAGTCTAGGACAAATTTATCCTTCTAATTTGTCCTATTTTTTTTAAGAGACATATCATGTATACAATAAAAAATTGTACAACACTTATACAACCATCATCTCTATTGTTGGATTATAATATTAGTCCACTCTAACATTTAAATTGTTACAATCCAACAATAAAAATTACGATTGTACAAGTATTGTACTATTTTTATTATACACGTAACATTTTACTTATTCTTTTTAGTGATTACAGAAACAAATTAATGCTAATTTACTTTTGATAGCTCACAATATTATTCACTTTTTAAAATATTTTTAGCATGCAATAATTTTTTTATTTTTACATAGTAAACATTTTTTTAACTTATCGCTTTATATCAAATGCATGCAAAATTTAATGATGCTCAGGCTCATCATTGGGCCTAGTATCGATTGACATGATCTCAAGCACATAGGTGCGTTTGGTTGAGGGAATGTTTTAAGATTTTCGGAAATATTTAATGAAAAACTCACATTCCTACGTTTGGTTTGATTTTTTTTTGTTAACATTTCCGGGAATATTGCATTCTCAGGAATCCCACATTCCTACTATTTGAAACCCACCTCCCCCATGAAAATCTCACATTCCCGTCCTATGAAAATGTTTAGGGGGTGTTATTTTACTTTTTTACCCACTCTTAATCTACCTATCTCAAGTCTTTCCCTTTCTATCGTACCCACCCTCCCCCCACACAGAGACCTACCTTAGGTGCTGCTACTTTTTTATAAAAATTGTTCTTACGACAAAATCTACCTTTATTTAGTAAGGTGATCAATACACTATATAAGTACTATTAGAATGTTTCAGTTAATTAAACTATTTTGTTTGAGATATTCTGATTTAAATAATATTGATGGAAGAATTTATCTATTTGAGATAATAATTTTTATTAATTCTTGATAATTGTTAGTTAATTATTAGTTTTTTATTTATTTAGTTGTTTAGTTTTTTAATTATTAATTTTCTTTACTTTAAATAATTAGGGGTACATTTATAAAATTTGCAAACATTCCACCTGTTTCTAACGAGACCTTCATCAAGGACCAAAACCAAGTCATAATGAATGACTGTAGGGATTCTGTGTGCCACACTGTAACTACTGTGTTACTGTGCATCCAACTGTTTCTTCTTTAAGCTATCATTATAAGTTATTATATCTATCAATGGATGCGTTGCCTCATCTAGGACCAAAATTCATTAGCAGCCTAGAAGTAGTGATATTTATACATCAAATAGTATGTACAATATACATATGATTACGTCTAAGGATGGAAATGGGCAGGGTGGGGACGAAGAGTATAGTCTTGTCCCCGTCCTCGAGCTCAAAAAAATTCCCTGATCTGAGGTTCCCCACGGGGATTCCCGCGCCCCCATCTCCATTGCCATCCCTAATTACGTCTAAGTATGAGAATAAAAGTTTAAGTGTTTGAGTGATATTACATCAAAATTCAAAGATGATGAAGTAAGTAAATAAAATAGAGTTAAACCTCAAATTGGTCCTCCACTTTGAATACCAGAATCAAATTAGTCTTCCACTTTAATTTTCATTCAAAATAGTCCTCCACTTTTTAATATGTGAATCAAGTTAGTCCTCTTGACATTCTTTTGTTATAACTCCGTTAACTTCTGCTAATGTGGATTGTTAAATACCAACTTGACAAGTGACATGTAACCCTAGAAATACATATAACTCATATTAGTCCTCCATTTTACTTATTTTAAATCAAAATAATCATCCACTCTTATTTAAAGAGAACTATTTTGATTCAAAACAAGTAAATTGGAGGACTTATAGGAGTTATGAATTTCTAGGATTACATGTTACTTGCTAACTTAGCAATAAACAGTGTATATCAACAGAAATTAATAGAGTTATAACATAAAAAATAAATTGAGGACCAAATCGATTCACAAAGTGCAAAGTGGAGGACTATTTTGAACAAAAATTAAAGTGAATGACTAATTTGATTCACGCATATAAAGTGGAGGACCAATTTAAGGTTTAACTCAATAAAATATGTAAGAGAATATACGTTCGCAGTGTAGTAAGGCAAAAAAGTTGCCTCTGCCAACTCCGATTTTCTCAGCAATTGCACCATTATGCAAAACTTAATACGTGTGTTTGGAATCACTAAAATGAGAAATGAAATGAATTACAAACTAATTAATATGTTTGGAATCAATAACTTAAAATAAAATTAATATGTTTGGAATCAATAACTTAAAATAAAATTGAAATGATTTACAAATCAATTCCTATGTTAGTAATTCCTTATTCCTTAAAAAATTAGGAATGGAGTTGATTCTTATTTTATCAATTTTCAAATTTACTCTTTATGTTTTAAACTTAAAATTAGGGGTATAAGCAAATTCGGACAACTCGACTAGGTTGCTGGAACGGGTCAACAAGTCACTGGCCAATCGAATTAGGCCGAGCCGAGTAGGCGAGTTGCTTATCTGGGCCGAGTTGGCGGGTCTCCAGGTCGGGCCAAGCCACAGGACCAGGCCAGATCAGGCTGAGCCACCAGACCAGGCCAGATCGGGCTGAGCCACCAGGCCGGGTTGGACAAGTCGGCAGATTGTACTGTATATGAAAGTAATGAAGTTCAATTTTTCCCTCCCTAGGCCACTCAGGCTCAGGCCTACAATCTTGAACTATTAAGGGCACTTCTTCGCTTGGTATGCTAGTGAACTGCAATATTCTCTCAATTGATATCATTTCATTCTCAACATTGCAAAGATTCCATACTACCCAGGACTGTAAAACAAGTGAAACCATATATAGCTACCAGGCCTTGAAATCTAAGTGAAAGTGTGAAACAATTAAGCTTTGAAGAAATCAATCAATATTTCTATTAAAAACAACATCTGAATAAAAGTTGGTGGATTAAATCTTGATTGTTATCTTGGTGCTTTAACAAATATCACCCAAGGAGTAGGAATTAAGTAGATTACACAGATATATATATTTAAAGTTGCCATAGATATTAAAAATCAGGTGGCTCTACTGTTTGTGGGAATTATCCCATCAGTCACATCTACAAAGATTAGATTCAACCAGATACTTATCTCTAAAATAATGCTTATTTTAGGTCCTACACACAAAAAATGAGGCAAGAGTTTAATCATTAATTTCTTTTTACCACCATTCCTAGAAGTTTCTTAATTTCTCTGCTGAAACTTGCATCTATGTAAATGCTACAAGCCTACAACTTACAATTGGATTATGAGGAGAAGGAAGACCATGGCAGAGTAAACAAAATTGTGAGAACTAATCAGAGGACCAGATTAAAGAGAAAAATGACTCGAATAGACAGCCAATCCATGGCAGCTTAAATTAATTGTTAAAGGCTAACCTATGATAATCAATTAATCATCGATTAGAGTCATAACTTTTCTCAAGAATCTTTTCTCTTGATTGAAACAACAAATTTTGGAGGCCTCAGCAACTGATTCAGAGAAGTGATGTCAGCTTGGAGCCTTCCTAATCCCTATCATCCAGGCTAATTCTTTAGCACTAGTAATGTAATGAGCTTGCAGAAAACGCAACTTCATTCATCATTTGATAATGGAGTCAAGAGAGAGTGACCACATGCCAGAATTTATGACTAACATGTCTTCATCATGAACTGGCCTATAACCTTTTCAGTTCTTGTATTTTAAAATCTTGAGTATTGACAACAAAATGATATGGAGATTCAATTCTTAGTATTAGAACAGGATCAAAGATTGATGGTTCTTACTTGATAGCAGATGGAGATATCGGGAGAGCGACTAGCCATGCAATTCGGGACACTAGGATGATGATACTCACTAACTGGATTAGTGCAAATACAAGTCCAGCTAATCTCTATGGTATGTCCGTGTCTACTTTGATCTGTATTCTGTAGAATACTGTTCTGTAATCATCACAAGGAACAGTGTCAAAAACAGTTGAATAGAACTGAAAGAAACTAGAACATAGCAACAATCTATCAAATCAAGAACGATAGTGAAAACGAAACTTGCCCTGCTTGGATTTGGCTTGAAGGTGTGGTGTTGAAAAATGAAATAGGCGTGCTGAAAACAGATGTCATCATCCCATGAAAAATGTGCTGAGCAGTAGCCATTGCAATTTTCGCACTTAAAACAGCTCTTCCAAGTATGAAGAGGGAGCTTTCACCAGAAAGCAGAACATTGCTGACCCTGACCTCTGATCTGTGACCTAAGCAATGAAACAATTGCTTCTTATCTGCATACCCAGAAAGAATATTTGGCAACGAAGAACAACAGGAACAAGCATTCCTCTTTAAGAAGATGTAACAAAATCTGAGTAAACACTCCATTTCACTCGACCAGTCTCAGCCTCGTCCTCTTTTGGTTTCTCCAAAAGCTTGCAATCTTTGGTGGTATCTTGGAGATTCGTTTTGAGTGATCTTCAGCTCACGGTATCATCATGCTTTCATGGATTTATTTGCTGCACTGTTTCCTTATGAGAAGCTATCTGTTTAAGTTCACTATTCGTACATTCTATCAGATCTTTATACTTTCCTGCATCCACAATTTTCCCATCTTTTATCACCCATACAACAAAAAGCACGTCAACTATGAGATGTCAGATACTTGTAGTAATTCCATCAAGGAAAAACGGGTTCAGTAGCCCTTGCCAGTTGAATCCTTTGTTTTTGTCCTACACTTAAGTTTATACCTCTCTCCCCCACCATGGTCAAATCTCCATCAACCCACAAGTTAATAATATCCTGATGCAAAGCACAGCCTTCCAGAACTTCTTCATACAAGTTTTTATTCATTTCCTTCCGGAACAACATTTTTTCCCAATAATGCTTGACGTACAACAAAAATACGTCCAACTTGCATCCAACGTGTGCTATCCATGTTACAGGACGTGTGCTATACGTATATCACATATACGTATAGCACACATCCTCTAACATGGATAACACACGTTGGATACAAGTTGGACGTATTATTGTTGTACGTCAAACATTACTGATTTTTTCCCTTATAGTTCCAGACTGAATCCACGGGACTTTGTGGCACATAACTTCTACTTCCACTGATTTTGATTCCTTCTCCATACACCCTTGGTATCTCACCAAGAATACAACTGAGGCATGACTTCATAAGCAAGATCAGAAGTTTCAAAAGCATGACTTCATAAGCAAGATCAGATGATTCAAAAGCATGACATCATAAATGAACTCCTGGATTCTTTCAACTGAGACTTTGGTTTGAGCTACCATGGAATTAAGTTCAGGGAGGTAATAAATCGGTTCTTGCAAATACGAAAGAAGTTGCTAAACCTGAGAGGATTTCTGCTGCTGTTAACTCTGCCTTCGCCAATGTACATGCACCAAAAGTAACAGCAAAGCACGTGAAGAGGCACTTCTGCAGTACCAGCAGTACTTCCCGATGAATGTACCAGTAGAACTCCCCGATCCTTTCTGCATCAACATTGATCGAGTTTATGATTTTACCATATGATGATGGTTCATGATGGTTAATTGATAAGGACTTCTTATAAATCAGCACTAAACTAATTTATATACACCAAACACATTCCATCTGAAGGTTCAACAGAATCATTAATCGCAGCAGTCATATTTAATTAAACCATATAAACAAACCACTAGCCTCAAGGACAGAAGAAGAGATTGCACAAAGAATTTCATATTTCATCATTGTCAATCCGTCAAAGATTCGTAATAACATTGTACATTGAACATGTATGAGTAAAAATTACAAAGAAAAAAATAATAATACAAAAGAAGAAGCAAAAGCCTCTTTTCTATTATAAGCCAATGAAAAATGGAACTAAAAGGGAAAAGAAGATGAGAAACATGAAAACATGAAAAAGGAAAAAACGTCAAACTAAAAATACCAATATACAGAGAGTAGCCACCAATGAAGGCATCATCATTAATCACCAATGCACAAAAAATTTTCATGTCCCACGAATTCATATCTTCACATTCTTGTCTTTATTTTTCTCTCTTGTCATTTTGCCTCATTTTGCAGAACCTCACCCAACTTAATAAATGCATCCAGAAAAAGAATTTCAATTTTCGACCCACCAAATTGAAATAAATTGATAAGGGAAAAAACGAAAAATCAGAAACTGTTTCTTTTTTTCACGAACAGGTCTCGTATCTGTCATTTGCTCTAAGAAGCTGTCTTCTCTTGAAAACCAAGAAACCAATTATTCCAATCTGCATGATCGCCGCAACGCCAACAAACATCAGCCCTACTTTCTTCCCTGCATTCATCCGGTGCGACGGCGGAGGCGGCGGGTGGCGGCGATGGTAGTGATGACTGCGCGGTGGCGATCTTTTCAACTGGCTTGAGTTTACCCGGGGCCGCACCGGAGAAGGCGGCGGAGATCCTGGCGGGGGAGGAGGATAACCAGGTGCCGGAGGAGGTGGAGGAGTCAACGGCGGTGGGGGCGGCGGTGGGGGAGGTGGCGGCGGCGGCGGCGGCGGCGGCGGCGCTACCAAAATCAACGATTGAGCACCGTTCAGATCTTGTTTCTGTGATTGGACAACAAAGGCATAGAAACTGAGGGTGACACCAAGGATCAGAAAACTCAATGCTGAAAACGCTGAATCCATGGAGCGAAGATCGCAGGTTTCGGATTTCGAGGAGGGACGATTCGTTTTCTCAATTATTAGGGCTTGCTTCACGCACTTGGATTCCAATTCTTTGAGCACCAAAGTACCATTGTCTTTCACTCAGTAACCGTTGGATCAAATTACATTCAATCGAACGGTTGCTATGTAACACGTGTCTTATACTGTGTTAGTTTTAGCTTATGAGGGTCTCTTGTTTTTGTTATTTGCAACGAAGTCCTCTTTCTTCTTCACCAATCACCAGCACCATTCCGAATTCGAAATCCACCATAACCATAACCAAAACCATAATTCTATTCAACATACACACGATGTCTTGAGCCAAATTCGAACACGCACTTATGCACTACAGATATAGGTAAAAACAAATTAGTAATTACTCCATGAACGGTCACTGAATCAAGAAGTAAATGGAGTAATCAATTGTTATAGTTATTCATTTTGCATATGTATCGAGGTGGATTTCGAGTACCCATGTTCTCACCTCCGTATCGTGGCCTTATCCCGAATATTGTGCCTTATTTTGGCTGTCTATCAAAGAATTTCTCATGATTAAGGACAAGTTAGCTAAACAATTTATTTAAGCTCTTCTATCAAAGTTTCTGAGAAGTAACTTATAAATAAGTTATTTTATATGTGGATATAAAATAACAAAAAATTTTATTTCACTTATTTTGAAAAGTGCTCTAGAGAAGTCAAATAGTATGACTTATCCAAAAGCACTGAAATAACTACGGGATAAGTCATAAGTTACATAGCTAAACAGAACAGTATAACTTCTGATAAGTCAGAAGTTAAAAAAAGTTAGAAGCACCGTAATCCAAACGGACCCTAAATCACTTTCTTTTTGAAAATTGTTATTTTGACACTCATTTGGTTGTCCAATCGTAGACAACCCGCACGCCTATCCGTGAAACTTAAAAATGAGGGTGCATGTCAGGAACATTTTTTTAGTAAAAATCTGAACAATCTCACTCCAAATCCTCAAATCCCTAATTCTCTCTCTTCCTTTTCAATTTTCACGAACCCCCTCTTCTTCCTTCTTCTTCCCTCTTTTTCCCTTCTTATATTCTCTTTTCTCCTTCCACAAAAAATCGTTACACCAACTTATTCACAAGTATGTCTTCCCCTTCGCTAACACAAAGATGCTCACCCCTGCATTTTGAAGTGTTGAGCATCCATTATTAATACCATTTCATCACCGTCTCCCCCTGCATCTTCAATGTTTATTATCATTCCATTGGTCATTTTTCATTCTCCATTGTGAAGTTCTCACCTCCATTCAGTCATATTGGAGAGTTGCTTTGTGAAGATCGATTGAGGTAGATTTATCTCCCTAGTGTTCTTGATATAAATGAGTATTTTAAAAATTGTAATAAATTTGTATTTTTTGTTGAAATAATGAGTCTTAATAAGTGCATTTGTGATATGTGTAAATAAATGTAGAAATTAATTTTATATTTTATCTTCTAACTTAATTGTAAATTTGATTGTGTAAAAATAAGATATTTGATTTATGATATGATTTGTTGAGTGATGTTGTTTTGTTTTGAGAGGTAGTCTTAGTAGAGATTTGTAAGTTTAGATATTTGATATAATTTCTGAATTTAGGTTTGTGGTTTGAATATCACAAAATAAGTTTATTTGTCATAACTAACTTTGTTGATAACTAAGTGAAACTAGCTGGTAACAACTGCTATTTTCGCTTATAACTACTAAGGCTGTGTTTGTTTTAGCGTTGGAATTGCTCAACGCTGGTTTGAGTTTATTGAAAGTTGCAAAATGATGTTTGGGTGACTTGAATGTAGTTCAATGCTAATGAGATTTTGGCTCAAAACCTTGGTTTGCTGGAAGCAGTATTTTTATGCTTTTACGTTGAACTTTTCTCGTTGAGTATTTAAAGTAACAAGTAATTTTGTAAACGGTCATTTTTAACCCTATGTTTAGTATTTTAAAAATATTAAAACTATAATATATATTTTTATAGTAATTTTACAAGTAAAAAGATGATAGTAAAAGTTAAACAACAAATTTAAATATTGTCTCTTTTATATAAATGAATTTGATCTGATTCACTTATTTATCTTTATTGGATAAACTTTGATTTTTCATATATTAATTTGATAACTTTATTTTTTCTTTTGTTTTATATTTTTTCATTTTGGTATTTATAATATATTTCATATAATTTATATAATTTTTTTATTTCATCATTAAATTTTTTTTTATAAGTTGATAATAAATTGATTAAAATATCTTATAACTAATAATATAAAATGTCAAAATAATATTTAAAGTATATTTTAAATTAATTTCCATTTTAGTAGTTATTAATCTAAAAGTGATTTTAACTAACATCATCCAAACAATATTCATTTTGCCACATTCAATTTTGATATAATGTTACCAAACATAAATCAAGTTGGCCCAAATTCACTTTTACTCAAAATCAATTCTACAAAATCAAGTTCATTCAAACTCCAGTTTGTAAACTCCAATCCAAACACACACTAAATAGTGCTGGAAACTATCACCTGGAAGTTATTATCCCTTAACTCTTCAATGTTATTACAATATTTATTTCTTTTTCATCACTACTATTTCTCCTATTAAAAATAAGTAAAATAAAAATAAATTGTAAAATATTTTTCACTAAAACTATGTAGGATTGACAGAGAATCTCATGGAATAGGGGGTAGAAATTTTCACTGCTCCGTAATTGTGCTACATTTTGGCCACGACTAGGTCGTGTGCTACATTTTGATATTAGTGAAATATTTATTTTATACTATTGACGCTTAGTTAAAAATAATTGGCAGAGATCATAGTTGTTAACTATTTTAGCTAACTTATGTTGACAATTGTTGACTTGACATTTTAAGATGATGATTTTATCCTTTGAAGTGTGTGGTTGTTATTCATATGTGTGAAAACTGAATATTGAAGAATATTATATGATTTATTGTATATTATTGCATGAACAATCTCTCATTAAAGTTTATTGCAACAAAAAAACCCTAGACCAAGATATCCCCGTGTGTGGAAAACCAAAAGAAAAATTAGAGTTAGAGTTTCATTTAATTTCGTTAATTTATAAAAAATGAAACTCTTTTTCTTATTAATTTTTTTCATTATTTGTATCTTTCTGAAGTAATTTCTATTGAAGCGACTAATATATGATGTTGCAGGTGACAAAATGGATGAAGAAGATGACAAACTCGATAAAGTTGAAACATTATGTCACAATAAGAAAATTTATTGAATGTTACTTTTAGTACTTGCGAAGACGACTATGAAAACACTTTATTTTAATTTTGTGGAAATGTAATCATATTTTGTTATTTGATGTGTAATGTTACTCTTTCATGACTTATTATTTATTATCAATTTGAATAAAAAGTTATGAAATTTAGATCTTAAATAATTTTTATGTGTTATCAAGATGTTTTGTTGCATATGTTTAGTTAATTATCAGAATAATGTAGCCATAACAAATTTAGAAGAATTTATTATCGATACATATTACAAAAAAAATTAATCAAAAAAACTACCGAAAGATTTTCCCTTGATAGTGTAAAATAATAATTAATAAAATACCGACCGTAGACATATTGTAATTAATTTGACTTATTTTTATATTATAGAGTTGTAGTTACCAACATAGTTTGGTAATTATCAGCAGAAAGAACGATAGTTATCAACTACTTTTATATAGTTTATCAACTACGATAGACCCAGATGTGGCATAAATGTAGCAAAACCACGGGGCAGTGAAAATTTACACCACCCTCCGTGGGATTCTCTGTCAATGTCCCCAATTTTGTGGAAAAAAAGTGATTTTGTAATTTAAATTTTATTTTACTTATTTTTAATAGAACCAGACATTGTAGTGATGAGAAAAAAATTAATGTATATTGTGATAACAATGAAGAGTTAAAGGATAACAACCTCCAATTATAGTTTCCAACATTATTTAATAGTTATAAGTGAAAATAACAATGATTACCAGCTAGTTTCATATAGTTACCAACAAAGTTAGTGATAACAAACAAACTTATTTTGTTATATTCAAACCACAAATCTAAAATCAGGTAAATATAACAATTTAGATTAATATTGAAATTGATTTGACTTATTTTTAATAAGCAACTGTTGTAATAACCATTATATTTTGTTAATTATAAGAACAAACAATTCAAGTTACCAATTACATTTACATAGTTCATATCACCTACACAAACCACATTTATCAAAGTATACTCACAACACCATTCTCTAAACAACAAATTCCTATTAAGGTCATCTCTCAAAACAGAACAACACACACTACAAAAAAAGAAAAGACAATTGTCTCATATTTAAAAGTGTGCAATTGAACAAATAATCTCAACATAACATAAACACATATGTAAGTGTTATTAATCTAAGAATACATAAGCAAATAATTCCATATGCACCTATGTAGTATGAGCTTATTACAGTTCCAAATCTCTCTTGCTCAACTACAAAAAAAAAAAAAATATTATCATATGTATTCCAATAAATTACCACCACTTGGTTTTCATATTAATGGAATTTAATGTGTGATATCATCATTACCCCGATTTCAAAACTACAATTATTCCCATAAAACAATCCCACAAAAAACTAATTACAAGCAACTACCAACATTAGATAATATTAACAAGGCTCGGTTACCAGCAGTCTTACAAAATAATCAACTATTGTAAATACAATCATCAACATATTCAACCAGATTATCAACACTTACAGACAACTGCAAAAAAATTCCAAAAATAATAAAATAAACAAACTCATTACATGATGCTGCAGATAATTACATTATACTATTATCCATTTAAATGACCTTTTTGATTTTCCAAATCAATCAACTTCATGTTAAACAAACATAATTATTTTCAGAAAAACTACATATTTTGCCAACTTTGTATCACACCACACCACAACAAAACAAATATAAACTACCCACTTATTCATCTTCAAAAATTAAACACCAAAATAAAACTCAAACTCATAACAACTCATAAATACAATCAATAACTCACAAAGCAACTGTCAAGATGACTGAATAGAGGTGAGAACTTCATAAAGAAGAATGAAAAATTGCAAATGGAAGAATAATAAACATTGAAGATGCTGGGGAGACCTTTGGTGGAATGGTGTCAATGATGGATGTTCAACACTTCAAGATGCAAGGGAGAACGCCCTTGTATTCGCGAATGAAAAGAGAGACTTGTGAATGTGTTCATGAAGCAATGTTTTATGGAAGGAGAAGATGGAATAAGAGAAACAGGGAAGAAGAGTGAAGAAGAAAGAAAAAAGGGGAAGTTCACGAAAATTGAGAAACAAGAGAGAGAATTAGGGATTTGAGGATTTGGAGTGAGATTGTTCAGATTTTTAGTAAAAAAGTTTTCCCAGTATGTACCCTCATTTTTAAGCTTTACGGATAGGCGTGCGGGTTGTCTAAGATTGGACAACCAAATGAGTGTCAAAATAACAATTTTCCTTTCTTTTTTATAAGTAAGATCCTCTAAAAAAAGACAAGTTTAGAGCATACTAAAAACTCTTTAGACATAAAGAGAACAACGGGAGCGTTTGGTTCACGGATTGATTTTTTTCGAGAATGTGCACTTTACCGGGAATTGTATTCATGGGAATCACTTTTCTTGGAATGCAACATTTATGTGTTTGGTTCGCCCGGGAATCTTATTTAACTTTCCCATAAATAAAATATACCTTGCGTTTGGTTCACAATAATATTCCTAGGAATGTTTTTAAATTTTACAAATATATCTCTAACTATTTAAAGTGAAAAAGATTAATAATTAACAAATAAAAAATAAAAAACTAATAATAAACTAACAATTAATAAGAATTAATCAAAATACATGTCTCAAATAGATAAAATATTGGCAAAAATATCATTTTGGTCCTGTAACTTTTACCTAATTTTGATTTTGGTCCGGTATCTTTTATTTTTTTTTTATTTTGGTCCTATAACTTTGCAAACATCAACTATTTTAGTCCTCTGTCTAAACTCCGTTAGTGAGGTGCTGATGTGGCACTAACGGTGCTGACGTGGATGCCACGTGGCGCTGATATGGACGCCACGTGGCGCTTACATGGAAACTGGACCAAATTCACCTTGCTGAAAAAAGAAACAGGACCAAATTCAAAACCGGATAAAAGTTACATGACCAAATTCAACTAACTAAAAAAGTTACAGGACCAAATTCAACTAACTAAAAAAGAAACAGGACCAAAATGAGCTTACTAAAAAATAAAATAGGACCTACATAAAATTGGATGTAACAAATAATCTGTCTAATCTAGACAATATATAATGTTATTCAAATGTGCTTTTAATTTGTTTGAAACACATAATTTGCTTCATTGCTATAATAATACTAATATATAACATGAATAATAAGTTCAACAAAAGTTATCTAAGATTCGATCACATCTGAAAATTAACTAGTGTGCACATAAACATTAACTAATTACATTCAAAAAATTATTAATAAGTTCATATATAACAACAAGTGTGCAAGCTAAAACCATATTGGAAGTACTTGTATTTAACTTTTTTTTTATCTCATATTAGGGTACTCGTATTATATTTGCACACTATTTAGCTTTATTTTGCACTCTTGTTGCTATCATATATGAACTTATTAGTAACTTTTTTGATGTATTTAGTTGATATTCATACTTCATGTGCACAATATTCAATTTTTTATTTTTTATTTTTCGATGTAGTCAAATCTTACGTAACATTTTGTGAACTTATTAGTCACATTAAGAATAGATATTGTTATAGCAATTAAGTAAATTATGTGTTTCAAGCAAATTAAAGACACGTTTGAGTAACATTATATATTATCTAGATTATATAAGTTATTTGTTACATTCAATTTTACGCAGGTCCTCTTTCAATTTTTTTTATGGGTTTTCCCCTCGGGTATCCGCCGGCCGATAGCTGACGACTAATCCCTAGCTCCTGCGGAGATCACCTTTCGGTGGGTAGGGAGCTGACCACAAGGTTTTCTGCATACACACGCCCCAAGGATCGAACCCGGGCATTTTTATTAAGCTCATTTTGGTCCCTTTTCATTTTTAGTTTTTTTATTTTGGTCTTGTAACTTTTATTCAATTTTGAATTTAATCCTGTTTCTTTTTCTAGGAAGGTGAATTTGGTCATGTTTCCATGTCAGCATCACGTGGCATCCATGTCAACGCCACGTGGCATCCACGTCAGCACCGTTAGTGCCACATCAGCACCTCACTAACGGAGTTTAGACGGAGGACCAAAATAGTTGATGTTTGCAAAGTTACAAGACCAAAATCAAAAAAATAAAAGATACCGGACCAAAATCAAAATCGAGTAAAAGTTACAGGACCAAAATGATATTTTTGCCTAAAATATTTCATCACTATTGTTTAAATCAAAATATGTCAAACAAAATTGTTCAATTAACTGAAATATTCAAATAGTAGTCATATAATATCATAACATCGCAGCAAAGTCAAGAGCGAGGCTGTGCGAAAATAGCTGGTGCGGGCAGCAATGGCAACAAAGTGTTGCGGTGTGGAAGACAACAACGAGGGTGAGGTTCTGTGTAAGGAAACAATAGAATAGAAGAAGAAGGGTTTAGAGGTAGTTGGGGTGTAAGGGTGGGTAAATTAGTAATTTCACCCCCCTCAACATTCCCATGGGATGAGAATATTGTTGGGAAATCATGCATATAGAAGCAGCGGAAAACAAAAAAAATTTATATGCAATTCCCTCCCATAGACCCTTGTGAAATATCATAGATCATATTTGATATACCTGTTGAAGCGTGGCAGCTACACGAAATGAGCTATGTCAATCCTTCCGACGCAGTAGCAGCGGCGGCCTTTAGAAGTCCACACAGCAGCCGTGGTCGTCACACGTCCACCTTGATGCTCCTCTGAGACTCTCTATGCTAATAGTGAATTTCAGAGAAAACAAGGATTAACTTTCTCTGAGTGAGAGAGTGAGAATTCCAAATTCTTGTGTGTCTAAGACTAGGCTTATATGTGTTGCTATTTATAGCCAACACTCCACTCTCATCTCATAGAAAACTTAAACCTAGTTTGTGCCTTATTGGGCCCATCTGATGCAAGCCCAATGCAATTAAATTAGTCACACTAATTTAATCTAATTAAGCATCAATTTAAAACTGCTTTAGTGTGTGACCCTATAGGTTCTTATAACGTTGGCAATATTATTAAATCTTATTTAATAATATAAACAGTGAGCGGTATCTAGCAACACATCACTGTTACCCAAGTTATAAGGAAGTCAACGGTTTGACATAACCTTTACGTGATCGATGTTATTGTACAATTCAATCCCTTTGTCCAGATATCTAGATTTAACACAAGCATGGAATTAGTCATCTTGTATAGTTAAATCGTTAGTTTCTTGATTACCGAGTAGACTGATAAAACTAAATGAGATTAATGTCACACATTAATTCATTTCAGCACGGCCATGCATTTACCCAGTCCTACTCATCAAGGGGCCCACAGATATATCTCTCGTAATGTGAGAGGGACAAATCCTATCTACGTTACTCACATCTGCATACATGATTCATGATATATCCAATAATCGACTTTATAATTATCCTGTTACGGATAACGTTTGACGATATTAAAACATACAGTTTCTCATGTAGCGGATTGCAATAACTTCAAGTCGAAGGACTACATGTACCATCATCACTATGAGAATCACTTATGACATTCACATTACTATCCATGTAGTGTTCTCAAAGCGGGTCAGTCCAATATATATCACCATATATACCTATGTGCAGACTTGATATCACATATCCATAACCTGTGAGAAAAGGTTATCAGTCCATACACATACTAGTCTCAACGTATTACTGTTGTCCTGTTGTTTACAGTAATACTTGACTAGGGACATTTAAGAATGGAGTCTCACTATTAGGTTATGTACCTAATCTTTATTCCATTCTAAGGACATCATAATGTTTATTAAAATAAATAAACAATTAATGAAAACAATGCCTCATATAATGTCACAATATCATAATAAATACGCAACTATGATTGGCCCTCTAGGACATACACCAACAGACTCCCACTTGCACTAGAGCCAATCCGGCATATCTCTAATGCTTAATGATCTAGTGTGCCCATCATGCTTCCGCTGAGGAAGTGGCCTGGTCAGTGGGTCAGCGATGTTATCATCAGTTGGCACTCTGCATATCTTTACATCTTCTCTATCGATAATCTCTCGTATAGGACGAAAGCGCCTGAGTATGTGTTTGGATCACTGGTGAGATCTGTGTTCCTTAGCCTGTGCAATGGCTCCATTGTTGTCACAATATAGAGCTATTGGGTCCTCAATGCACGGAACTACACCAAGTTCAGTAATGAACTTTCAGATCCAAACAATCTCTTTTGCTGCATTACTGCCAGCAACATACTCGACCTCTGTAGTAAAATCGGCGACTGTCTCTTGCTCGGAACTCTTCCAGCTCACAGTCCCATCATTAAGACAAAACACATAACCTGATTTTGTCGGTTTGGAAACTAGCATCAGTGTAACCCTTTACAACTAGTTCTTCCTCACCTCCATATAACAAGAATCAATCCTTAGTTCTTCTCATGTACTTAAGGATATTATTGGTGACTGTCCAGTGACCATCATCGGGATCTGACTGGTATCTGCTCGTCATGCTGAAAGCATACGAGACATCTGGTCGTGTACATAACATAGCATACATGATAGATCCAATTGCAGAAGCATATGGAATCTTACTCATCCGATCTCTATCGGCTTGTGAAAGGGGACATTGATTCTTTGAGAGTGTCACACCATGTGACATAGGCAAGAACCCTTTCTTTGAATCATGCATGTTAAAGCGTCTCAACACTTTATCTATGTATGTACTCTGGCTCAGGCCAAGCAATCTATTTGATCTATCTCTATAGATCCTTACCCAATATGTAAGTGGCTTCGCCCAAGTCCTTCATCGAAAAACAATTCCCAAGCCAAGTCTTAATAGACTGTAATGTGGGGATGTCATTTCCAATGAGAAGTATGTCGTCTACATACAAGACCAGAAATGCAACTGTGCTCCCACTAACCTTGTTGTAAACACAAGGTTCATCTTCATTCTTGACGAATCCAAACTATCTTACAGTTTCGTCAAAACGAAGATTCCAACTTCTAGAAGCTTGCTTCAATCCATAGATTGATCGCTGTAACTTGCATACTTTTGCAGTATCATCTCCAATGTCAAACCTTTCGGGTTGTGTCATGTACACATCCTCAAGTAGATTTCCATTAAGGAAAGCAGTTTTGACATCCATCTGCCATATCTCATAATCATAGTATGCAGCGATAGCAAGTAAAATCCGAATGGACTTAAGCATTACGACAGGTGAAAAAGTTTCATCATAGTCTATACCATGAGTTTGCTTGAAACCCTTTGCAACCAGTCTTGCTTTAAAAGTAATCACATTACCATCCATGTTAGTTTTCTTTTTGAAAACCCACTTGCAACCTATGGGTTTTACCCCTTCAGGTTGATCAACCAAGGTCCATACCTCGTTAGTGTACATGGAATCCATTTCAGATTTCATGGCTTCTAGCCACTTTTCAGATTCAGGCCCAGTAATGGCCTCCTGATAGGTGATAGGCTCATCTTGATCTATGAGCAGCACATCACCCTGTTGAGTCTTGAGAAATCCATATCTCTCAGGTGGGTGATGTGTTCTGTCTGACCTACGTGGTTCTTGTGTTACTTGAGCAGGTTGTTGTACCACAACGACTTGTGTACTCTGCTCTTGTTCCACCTCAGTCTCTTCTTGTGGTTGAAGTATTTCTTCAATTTCTACTTTGCTCCCACTGGTTCCAATGAATTCCTTCTCAAGGAATACACCAGTTCGTGCAACAAACACTTTGTTGTCAGATTGGCTGTAGAAATAATATCCCTTGTTTCTTTAGGATATCCCACAAAGAAGCACTTTTCAGATTTAGGTTCAAGCTTATTAGAGACTTGACGTTTCACATAAGCTTCACAACCCCAAATCTTCATAAAAGACACACTGGCTCGTTTACCAGTCTACATCTCATATGGTGTCTTTTCTACCGTTTTGATTAGAACACGGTTAAGTGTAAATACTGCTGTTAAGACAACATGTCCCCAGAAAGAATTTGGAAGGTTTGCATGACTCATCATTGATCGAACCATGTCCAACAATGTTCGATTTCTTCTCTCAGAAACACCATTCCACTGCGGCGTTCCAGGAGGAGTGAGTTGAAATAATATCCCACACTCTCGCAGATAGTCATCAAACTCTTGACTCAAGTATTCACCTCCTCGATCTGATCGAAGGATTTTAATACTCTAGACAAGTTGGTTTTCTACTTCATTCTTGAATTCTTTGAACTTTTCAAAGGATTCCGATTTGTGTCTTATAAGATACACATATCAATATCTACTGAAATCATCAGTGAATGTGATGAAGTATTGAAAACCACCTCTGGCCAAGGTACTGATGGGTTCACATACATCGGTATGTAAAAGGCCCAAAAGCTCAGTGGCCCTTTCACCATTTTGAGTGAATGGTGCCTTAGTCATTTTTCCAATAAACAAGATTCACATGTCTCATATGATTCATAATCAAATGAGTCCAATAATCCATCTTTATGGAGTTTTGAAATGCGCTTCTCATTTATATGGCCTAAACGACAATGCCAAAGGTAAGAAGGATTCAATTCGTTTGATTTGAACCTCTTAGTATTAATGTTATAGATGGGTGTTTCAAGATCAAGAATGTAAAGTCCATTAATCACAGGTGCACTACCATAAAAGATATCATCATAATAAACTGAACAACATTTGTTCTTTATTATAAAACTAAAACCAAGTTTATCCAAACTGGAATTAGAAACAATATTCTTCTATTGGCAGATACATTATAACAGTTCTCTAACTGAATAATGAGCCCAATGGGCAAAGTCAAATCACAAGTCCTTACAGTCAATGCAGCAACTCTTGCTCCATTTCCAACTCGTAGGACAACTTTTACCCTTCGTCAATGATCTAATCTCATTTGCACAAATAAACAAGTGAGAACTACATCGAGTATCTAATACTCATGATGCAGAAGTAGATAATTGACCTCTATAACAATCATACATGAACTGGAAGTCTCACTTCCTTTGTTATTCTTTCATTCTTCCAGGTATTTTGCACAGCTCCTCTTCCAGTGTCCTGTCCTACCAGAATGGAAGCAGGTATCCTCTTTAGACACAGTCGCCTTAGGCTTTATGGCTTTCAGCATGGAATCTCATTGCCTTGCTCTTGCCCTTGCCCTTGGACTTGCTTTGCTTTGCTTCTTTTGTTCTTTCTATCTTGAACCATCAAAGATTGGTCTTGCCTTTTCCCTTTGATAGAGTTGCTTGAGGTGTATGATCATATCATATTGCTCTATGCTTTCATGACTCTCATGATGTTTCTGTAACTCAAGGGGTTTAAGGTAGCAAGCATAAGACAACAAAACATCTAAGACTTTATCCAGATGCTTTCTTATAAGCATCTTTGTCATCCCAGAAGTAGTTGCAGCTGGTGTCTCCTTAGGAACAATTCCTTTGAGGACATTTCTTTTCATGCTTGAAGACAATCTCAAGTTTCTATACCATGTCTAGAAAATTTGTTCCAGACAACTTATTCCTTCTCAAGGATACAACTATCCTTCTCAAGGATAGATCACAATGACAGGTTATTTTAATGCGTGTTATGTCATGGTAAACACAGAAAGATAAATATACAGAGTGAGAATTATGACATATAATATTTAATTAGGACTTTAATTAAATATTTCTCCCAACTATTTTACTCAAATCAATGACCCTCTACATTGATTCGTAAAATTTTCCTTTGGAATATTTTATAGTGGGCCAAGATCCATATTTCATCTAGCTTTAAGTCAACTTTGGTTGATCGCTTAAAAGTTTCGACTATTTAGGTAGGAAACTCTTTCCAAATTGTATCTTATAC
The DNA here is from genome assembly GCA_013621005.1 of Aeschynomene evenia. Lineage (NCBI taxonomy): Eukaryota > Viridiplantae > Streptophyta > Magnoliopsida > Fabales > Fabaceae > Aeschynomene > Aeschynomene evenia. Next base: position 11,795,536 of record CM024265.1, read on the forward strand.
AACTCTTGGATAGTTGGGTGATAAACTCTTATTCTAATTCATCTTATGAATTAAAGCCCAAACTTTTCCATTGCCTCTAAGCCTCTCAATCTTATTGAATCTCACTTAGTTAAGTCAACCCAATGGTTGATAGTCGGACATTACTTGCTTGTCCTATCGCGCCTTACCTGCTATAGATAAGAAGTGCTCTGCTTTGGCAGACCCCACACTACATCGATAACAGTCTTGACGGTGCCAGACATTGGAAAGACTATCATGACTTAATATTTTATAATGAGGGATTTTCATAAATAGATTTCACCATATAATGTTAAACCATTTACATATAAAATCCATACATGTATCTCATACATATATATAAAACATGCAAATGCAACATACATGTAATAATAGAATAAATAAATAAAGCATATGAGAAACTTATATACATGCATCCCATGACATGATAAAAGAAATACTTTATATCATTTTAATCAATTACAAATTAAACACGCGCCCGTATGAAATTTAATCCACATATTAATAAAAGATCTTTAATTTTAATTAATCATATTAATTAAAAGATCTCAAATTTGAAATACAAATATATCATATATATATAGGTGTCTCCGTTTTAATCAATCTTATTAATTAAAAGGAATTCAAAATTTAAATATAGACACTCCATAATATAAGGTTTTTGTTTTAATTAATCTCATTAATTAAAATATTTCAAAATTAAAATATAGACATTCCATTATATAATAGGTGTTCTGTTTTTAATTAATTCTCATTAATTAAAATATTTCAAAATTTGAAATATAAATACTCCATATATATAGATGTTCGTTTTAATCATCTCATTAATTAAAATATTTCAAAATTTGAAATATATATATATAAAGCAACGAAGTAACGAAAGTATATATATTATATATATGGCACAAGTATATATATATATATAAGCCTTGACCACGGGTATTAGAGTTATTCGGGAAGCAATGTTCACAGTGTGTTACTTGGTTCACGTAACGGAATAGCTGGGCGCGTAACTTCCAAGATCTAAAAGGCGTGGCACAACGTAGCGGAATAGCTGGGCGTATACTTGGTGCCGTGTTCACGAGATATAGCAAATATATGACATGCACTTGGTCACACAATTTTAATGGATACAACATTTTCGAAATTCAAAATAATCATACTTCATAACTGAATTATCTTGATATGGATGCAAGAATTTCGAAATTCAAGAATAGCCAATCTTGAACAAGATTTCAAAAAGAAATAAATTTTGAAATTTGAGATAGCCATATGAATTTGAAAATACTAATTCATCACCATGAAAATAGCCATATGGATTTCAAAAATTCTAATTCATCACCAAGAATTCAAAATTTTCGAAAATAATGATTGAACACATATGAATTCAACTCTTGAATTTATATGTCTCACATGTTTCTGAAAATCAAGTTCATACAAGAGTGTTTCTTAAACCACATATATCAAAATCGAATTTTGACAGAAACACATCAATATATAAAACGAGTTACAAAGTTATCTCATAACACTATCAACAGAAACATGTTTTTATGAATCCTTATTGGCAAAGAAACAAAACCATGTTATCACATAACATATGAAATTCGAAATTATCATATAATCATATGAACAAAACCCATTGATACGGAAAAATCAAAACCGTGTTTATCCCATAAAACAAAAGAAAAACATAACAGAACCGTATTTATCATATAAATAACAGGTAATGCCATCAAACAGAAATACGTTTTCACAAGTGGCTCTGATACCACTGTTGGGAAATCATGCATATAGAAGCAGCGGAAAACAAAAAAATTTACATGCAATTCCCTCCCATAGACCCTTGTGAAATATCATAGATCATATTTGATATACCTGTTGAAGCGTGGCAGCTACACGAAATGAGCAGACGCAGTAGCAGCGCCTTTAGAAGTCCACACAGCAGCCGTGGTCGTCACACGTCCACCTTGATGCTCCTCTGAGACTCTCTATGCTAGTAGTGAATTTCAGAGAAAACAAGGATTAGCTTTCTCTGAGTGAGAGAGTGAGAATTCCAAATTCTTGTGTGTGTGAGGCTAGGCTCATATGTGTTGCTATTTATAGCCAACACTCCACTCTCATCTCATAGAAAACTTAAACCTAGTTTGTGCCTTATTGGGCCCATCTGATGCAAGCCCAATGCAATTAAATTAGTCACACTAATTTAATCTAATTAAGCATCAATTTAAAACTGCTTTAGTGTGTGACCCTATAGGTTCTTATAACGTTGGCAATATTATTAAATCTTATTTAATAATATAAACAGTGAGCGGTATCTAGCAACACATCACTGTTACCAAGTTATAAGGAAGTCAACGGTTTGACATAACCTTTACGTGATCGATGTTATTGTACAATTCAATCCCTTTGTCCAGATATCTAGATTTAACACAAGCATGGAATTAGTCATCTTGTATAGTTAAATCGTTAGTTTCTTGATTACCGAGTAGACTGATAAAACTAAATGAGATTAATGTCACACATTAATTCATTTCAGCACGGCCATGCATTTACCCAGTCCTACTCATCAAGGGGCCCACAGATATATCTCTCGTAATGTGAGAGGGACAAATCCTATCTACGTTACTCACATCTGCATACATGATTCATGATATATCCAATAATCGACTTTATAATTATCCTGTTACGGATAACGTTTGACGATATTAAAACATACAGTTTCTCATGTAGCGGATTGCAATACTTCAAAGTCGAAGGACTACATGTACCATCATCACTATGAGAATCACTTATGACATTCACATTACTATCCATGTAGTGTTCTCAAAGCGGGTCAGTCCAATATATATCACCATATATACCTATGTGCAGACTTGATATCACATATCCATAACCTGTGAGAAAAGGTTATCAGTCCATACACATACTAGTCTCAACGTATTACTGTTGTCCTGTTGTTTACAGTAATACTTGACTAGGGACATTTAAGAATGGAGTCTCACTATTAGGTTATGTACCTAATCTTTATTCCATTCTAAGGACATCATAATGTTTATTAAAATAAATAAACAATTAATGAAAACAATGCCTCATATAATGTCACA